>OX031066.1:7500-1235494 GCA_943736015.1 Tridacna crocea | reverse complement strand
CGAAAGTGAATGTTCTGTTTAACGGCTGCACAAAAAAAAAAAATGAAATTCAGAAGCAACCGGTTGCTGTTGCAGAAACTTTTTCTGATGAAAAAGAAATCTTGTTTTCGTTTAAAGAATTAAAAAAAAAGGCCATAAAGATACAATAAGATGTAAGAATAACTAATAATCAAAATTTTCTTTGATAGGGTAGAAAACGTTGTGAGAAAAGGAGAAAATGCTGGTAACCTGCATTGTCTCCTTTTCTCAGATTATTTTCCAAAGCCTTCTATTTTACGGGGGTGTTAAAAGGCGTCATTGTATGGTAAGGGGTCAATAAGGATAAACATATACCCTCCCTCCCAATCATCCAATCAAATCTCATCCCTCTGTGAAATTATCCAATCACAGAAGCTTTTAGGAAATCAGAATGGGTGCCAACAGCCAATCAGAGAGGCTGTGAGAAATTCAAAAATGGGCCCGGTCTGCCAGTCAGAGAGGCTTTGAGAAATCAAAATGGGCCCAGTCAGCCAATCAAAATGGCGAACTTATATATATAGATAGAAAACAGTGAACAAAAAACGGCATGAAAGTGGATTTAAAGTCTTTTTTAAAGGCTGCTGTGCAGTCCTTGGCAAACTGCCAGGCATGCACCATCCACACATGCCAGATTTCACTGAAAAAGGGCCAAAATTCAAGAAAACAAGGTGGCAGAAGACCTTGTTTTGGTCTATTCAAGCCCCTTGCAAGAGTTACTTCCCTTAAAGTAAACCCTTGATCCCCCCCTTTACCCTTTAATTGGATTTCCTGATTCGGGCCACATCAAATTCATATAACCCAAAATGATCAATGTACATTGTAAAAAAAACACACAGAAATTAATGTGACAAGTTGCTAAAAAATAGACTGAAAACTCTTTCAGTAGCAATTGTTTCCTATTGCATAAATAAAACAAAGGGAACTGAAATGTTATTTTTTCTAATCGCTTCAAACCATGACAAGAAACCCAGTTACGTTGATTACGGTCTCATACGTGCCAGTTACGCACATGCGAAAAGCACAGAAAACAATGTGACAAGTGGCTAAAAAAAAGACTGAAAACACTTTAAGTAGTGCTCAAGGAATTGAAGCATAAATTTTCTAATATCTTCAAACCGCAACAAGAAACCCTGTTACGTTGACTACCGTTTCATACGTGCCAGTTACGCACATGGGAGAACACCAGAAAATGATGTGACAAGTGGCTAACAAAAGACATGAAGACTATTTTCAGTAGCAACTGCTTCCTGTTGCATAAGTCAAACAAAGAGAACTGAATTTTTAAATTTTTTTTTCTCCAATCTCTTTATATCGTACGTGACAAATAACCCATTTACGTTGACTACCGTCTCGCAGGTGCCAGTTACGTATCCGCGAAAACATGAAAAAATCGACTTACGGGACATTTCATAGCAGACGACACCTGTTTCTCAAGTCAAATATAGGGAACTAAATTTCTCTTTTTTTTTCCTCCAATCTCTTTATACCGTGACAACAAACCCATTTACACCGACTACCGTCTCAAAGGTGCCAGTTACGTATCCGCGAAAACATGAAAAAATCGACTTACGGGACATTTCATAGCAGACAACACCTGTTTCTCGAGTCAAATATAGGGATTTTTCTTTTTTCGTTTTTTCTCACTAGGGCCATTGATTCAGTTGCGATGACCATCTCACCCATATGAGACGGTTACGTGCTGCGCATGAAATCGTAAAATCAACTTAGACACTTTCGGACGGCAACTGACACCTGTTGCACAAATCAAAAAAAGGTAAATCAAACATTTCCCTGTTTTCATACCAAGGTCAGTTTTGGTGACCGTGCGAGTCGAAAGTGAATGTTCTGTTTAACGGCTGCACAAAAAAAAAAAAAAATGAAATTCAGAAGCAACCGGTTGCTGTTGAAGAAACTTTTTCCGATGAAAAAGAAATCTTGTTTTCGTTTAAAGAATTAAAAAAAAAGGCCATAAAGATACAATAAGATGTAAGAATAACTAATAATCAAAATTTTCTTTGATAGGGTAGAAAACATTGTGAGAAAAGGAGAAAATGCTGGTAACCTGCATTGTCTCCTTTTCTCAGATTATTTTCCAAAGCCTTCTATTTTACGGGGGTGTTAAAAGGCGTCATTGTATGGTAAGGGGTCAATAAGGATAAACATATACCCTCCCTCCCAATCATCCAATCAAATCTCATCCCTCTGTGAAATTATCCAATCACAGAAGCTTTTAGGAAATCAGAATGGGTGCCAACAGCCAATCAGAGAGGCTGTGAGAAATTCAAAAATGGGCCCGGTCTGCCAGTCAGAGAGGCTTTGAGAAATCAAAATGGGCCCAGTCAGCCAATCAAAATGGCGCCCTAATATATATAGATAGAAAACAGTGAACAAAAAACGGCATGAAAGTGGATTTAAAGTCTTTTTTAAAGGCTGCTGTGCAGTCCTTGGCAAACTGCCAGGCATGCACCATCCACACATGCCAGATTTCACTGAAAAAGGGCCAAAATTCAAGAAAACAAGGTGGCAGAAGACCTTGTTTTGGTCTATTCAAGCCCCTTGCAAGAGTTACTTCCCTTAAAGTAAACCCTTGATCCCCCCCTTTACCCTTTAATTGGATTTCCTGATTCGGGCCACATCAAATTCATATAACCCAAAATGATCAATGTACATTGTAAAAAAAACACACAGAAATTAATGTGACAAGTTGCTAAAAAATAGACTGAAAACTCTTTCAGTAGCAATTGTTTCCTATTGCATAAATCAAACAAAGGGAACTGAAATGTTATTTTTTCTAATCGCTTCAAACCATGACAAGAAACCCAGTTACGTTGATTACGGTCTCATACGTGCCAGTTACGCACATGCGAAAAGCACAGAAAACAATGTGACAAGTGGCTAAAAAAAAGACTGAAAACTCTTTCAGTAGTGCTCAAGGAATTGAAGCATATTTTCTAATATCTTCAAACCGCAACAAGAAACCCTGTTACGTTGACTACCGTTTCATACGTGCCAGTTACGCACATGGGAGAACACCAGAAAATGATGTGACAAGTGGCTAAAAAAAGACATGAAGACTATTTTCAGTAGCAACTGCTTCCTGTTGCATAAGTCAAACAAAGAGAACTGAATTTTTAAATTTTTTTTTCTCCAATCTCTTTATATCGTACGTGACAAATAACCCATTTACGTTGACTACCGTCTCGCAGGTGCCAGTTACGTATCCGCGAAAACATGAAAAAATCGACTTACGGGACATTTCATAGCAGACGACACCTGTTTCTCAAGTCAAATATAGGGAACTAAATTTCTCTTTTTTTTTCCTCCAATCTCTTTATACCGTGACAACAAACCCATTTACACCGACTACCGTCTCAAAGGTGCCAGTTACGTATCCGCGAAAACATGAAAAAATCGACTTACGGGACATTTCATAGCAGACAACACCTGTTTCTCAAGTCAAATATAGGGATTTTTCTTTTTTCGTTTTTTCTCACTAGGGCCATTGATTCAGTTGCGATGACCATCTCACCCATATGAGACGGTTACGTGCTGCGCATGAAATCGTAAAATCAACTTAGACACTTTCGGACGGCAACTGACACCTGTTGCACAAATCAAAGAAAGGTAAATCAAACATTTCCCTGTTTTCATACCAAGGTCAGTTTTGGTGACCGTGCGAGTCGAAAGTGAATGTTCTGTTTAACGGCTGCACAAAAAAAAAAAAAAATGAAATTCAGAAGCAACCGGTTGCTGTTGCAGAATTTTTTTCCGATGAAAAAGAAATCTTGTTTTCGTTTAAAGAATTAAAAAAAAAGGCCATAAAGATACAATAAGATGTAAGAATAACTAATAATCAAAATTTTCTTTGATAGGGTAGAAAACATTGTGAGAAAAGGAGAAAATGCTGGTAACCTGCATTGTCTCCTTTTCTCAGATTATTTTCCAAAGCCTTCTATTTTACGGGGGTGTTAAAAGGCGTCATTGTATGGTAAGGGGTCAATAAGGATAAACATATACCCTCCCTCCCAATCATCCAATCAAATCTCATCCCTCTGTGAAATTATCCAATCACAGAAGCTTTTAGGAAATCAGAATGGGTGCCAACAGCCAATCAGAGAGGCTGTGAGAAATTCAAAAATGGGCCCGGTCTGCCAGTCAGAGAGCCTTTGAGAAATCAAAATGGGCCCAGTCAGCCAATCAAAATGGCGCCCTAATATATATAGATAGAAAACAGTGAACAAAAAACGGCATGAAAGTGGATTTAAAGTCTTTTTTAAAGGCTGCTGTGCAGTCCTTGGCAAACTGCCAGGCATGCACCATCCACACATGCCAGATTTCACTGAAAAAGGGCCAAAATTCAAGAAAACAAGGTGGCAGAAGACCTTGTTTTGGTCTATTCAAGCCCCTTGCAAGAGTTACTTCCCTTAAAGTAAACCCTTGATCCCCCCCTTTACCCTTTAATTGGATTTCCTGATTCGGGCCACATCAAATTCATATAACCCAAAATGATCAATGTACATTGTAAAAAAAACACACAGAAATTAATGTGACAAGTTGCTAAAAAATAGACTGAAAACTCTTTCAGTAGCAATTGTTTCCTATTGCATAAATCAAACAAAGGGAACTGAAATGTTATTTTTTCTAATCGCTTCAAACCATGACAAGAAACCCAGTTACGTTGATTACGGTCTCATACGTGCCAGTTACGCACATGCGAAAAGCACAGAAAACAATGTGACAAGTGGCTAAAAAAAAGACTGAAAACTCTTTCAGTAGTGCTCAAGGAATTGAAGCATAAATTTTCTAATATCTTCAAACCGCAACAAGAAACCCTGTTACGTTGACTACCGTTTCATACGTGCCAGTTACGCACATGGGAGAACACCAGAAAATGATGTGACAAGTGGCTAAAAAAAGACATGAAGACTATTTTCAGTAGCAACTGCTTCCTGTTGCATAAGTCAAACAAAGAGAACTGAATTTTTAAATTTTTTTTTCTCCAATCTCTTTATATCGTACGTGACAAATAACCCATTTACGTTGACTACCGTCTCGCAGGTGCCAGTTACGTATCCGCGAAAACATGAAAAAATCGACTTACGGGACATTTCATAGCAGACGACACCTGTTTCTCAAGTCAAATATAGGGAACTAAATTTCTCTTTTTTTTTCCTCCAATCTCTTTATACCGTGACAACAAACCCATTTACACCGACTACCGTCTCAAAGGTGCCAGTTACGTATCCGCGAAAACATGAAAAAATTGACTTACGGGACATTTCATAGCAGACAACACCTGTTTCTCGAGTCAAATATAGGGATTTTTCTTTTTTCGTTTTTTCTCACTAGGGCCATTGATTCAGTTGCGATGACCATCTCACCCATATGAGACGGTTACGTGCTGCGCATGAAATCGTAAAATCAACTTAGACACTTTCGGACGGCAACTGACACCTGTTGCACAAATCAAAGAAAGGTAAATCAAACGTTTCCCTGTTTTCATACCAAGGTCAGTTTTGGTGACCGTGCGAGTCGAAAGTGAATGTTCTGTTTAACGGCTGCACAAAAAAAAAAAAAATGAAATTCAGAAGCAACCGGTTGCTGTTGCAGAAACTTTTTCCGATGAAAAAGAAATCTTGTTTTCGTTTAAAGAATTAAAAAAAAAGGCCATAAAGATACAATAAGATGTAAGAATAACTAATAATCAAAATTTTCTTTGATAGGGTAGAAAACATGGTGAGAAAAGGAGAAAATGCTGGTAACCTGCATTGTCTCCTTTTCTCAGATTATTTTCCAAAGCCTTCTATTTTACGGGGGTGTTAAAAGGCGTCATTGTATGGTAAGGGGTCAATAAGGATAAACATATACCCTCCCTCCCAATCATCCAATCAAATCTCATCCCTCTGTGAAATTATCCAATCACAGAAGCTTTTAGGAAATCAGAATGGGTGCCAACAGCCAATCAGAGAGGCTGTGAGAAATTCAAAAATGGGCCCGGTCTGCCAGTCAGAGAGGCTTTGAGAAATCAAAATGGGCCCAGTCAGCCAATCAAAATAGCGCCCTAATATATATAGATAGAAAACAGTGAACAAAAAACGGCATGAAAGTGGATTTAAAGTCTTTTTTAAAGGCTGCTGTGCAGTCCTTGGCAAACTGCCAGGCATGCACCATCCACACATGCCAGATTTCACTGAAAAAGGGCCAAAATTCAAGAAAACAAGGTGGCAGAAGACCTTGTTTTGGTCTATTCAAGCCCCTTGCAAGAGTTACTTCCCTTAAAGTAAACCCTTGATCCCCCCCCCTTTACCCTTTAATTGGATTTCCTGATTCGGGCCACATCAAATTCATATAACCCAAAATGATCAATGTACATTGTAAAAAAAACACACAGAAATTAATGTGACAAGTTGCTAAAAAATAGACTGAAAACTCTTTCAGTAGCAATTGTTTCCTATTGCATAAATCAAACAAAGGGAACTGAAATGTTATTTTTTCTAATCGCTTCAAACCATGACAAGAAACCCAGTTACGTTGATTACGGTCTCATACGTGCCAGTTACGCACATGCGAAAAGCACAGAAAACAATGTGACAAGTGGCTAAAAAAAAGACTGAAAACTCTTTCAGTAGTGCTCAAGGAATTGAAGCATAAATTTTCTAATATCTTCAAACCGCAACAAGAAACCCTGTTACGTTGACTACCGTTTCATACGTGCCAGTTACGCACATGGGAGAACACCAGAAAATGATGTGACAAGTGGCTAAAAAAAGACATGAAGACTATTTTCAGTAGCAACTGCTTCCTGTTGCATAAGTCAAACAAAGAGAACTGAATTTTTAAATTTTTTTTTCTCCAATCTCTTTATATCGTACGTGACAAATAACCCATTTACGTTGACTACCGTCTCGCAGGTGCCAGTTACGTATCCGCGAAAACATGAAAAAATCGACTTACGGGACATTTCATAGCAGACGACACCTGTTTCTCAAGTCAAATATAGGGAACTAAATTTCTCTTTTTTTTTCCTCCAATCTCTTTATACCGTGACAACAAACCCATTTACACCGACTACCATCTCAAAGGTGCCAGTTACGTATCCGCGAAAACATGAAAAAATCGACTTACGGGACATTTCATAGCAGACAACACCTGTTTCTCGAGTCAAATATAGGGATTTTTCTTTTTTCGTTTTTTCTCACTAGGGCCATTGATTCAGTTGCGATGACCATCTCACCCATATGAGACGGTTACGTGCTGCGCATGAAATCGTAAAATCAACTTAGACACTTTCGGACGGCAACTGACACCTGTTGCACAAATCAAAGAAAGGTAAATCAAACATTTCCCTGTTTTCATACCAAGGTCAGTTTTGGTGACCGTGCGAGTCGAAAGTGAATGTTCTGTTTAACGGCTGCACAAAAAAAAAAAAATGAAATTCAGAAGCAACCGGTTGCTGTTGCAGAAACTTTTTCCGATGAAAAAGAAATCTTGTTTTCGTTTAAAGAATTAAAAAAAAAGGCCATAAAGATACAATAAGATGTAAGAATAACTAATAATCAAAATTTTCTTTGATAGGGTAGAAAACATTGTGAGAAAAGGAGAAAATGCTGGTAACCTGCATTGTCTCCTTTTCTCAGATTATTTTCCAAAGCCTTCTATTTTACGGGGGTGTTAAAAGGCGTCATTGTATGGTAAGGGGTCAATAAGGATAAACATATACCCTCCCTCCCAATCATCCAATCAAATCTCATCCCTCTGTGAAATTATCCAATCACAGAAGCTTTTAGGAAATCAGAATGGGTGCCAACAGCCAATCAGAGAGGCTGTGAGAAATTAAAAAATGGGCCCGGTCTGCCAGTCAGAGAGGCTTTGAGAAATCAAAATGGGCCCAGTCAGCCAATCAAAATGGCGCCCTAATATATATAGATAGAAAACAGTGAACAAAAAACGGCATGAAAGTGGATTTAAAGTCTTTTTTAAAGGCTGCTGTGCAGTCCTTGGCAAACTGCCAGGCATGCACCATCCACACATGCCAGATTTCACTGAAAAAGGGCCAAAATTCAAGAAAACAAGGTGGCAGAAGACCTTGTTTTGGTCTATTCAAGCCCCTTGCAAGAGTTACTTCCCTTAAAGTAAACCCTTGATCCCCCCCTTTACCCTTTAATTGGATTTCCTGATTCGGGCCACATCAAATTCATATAACCCAAAATGATCAATGTACATTGTAAAAAAAACACACAGAAATTAATGTGACAAGTTGCTAAAAAATAGACTGAAAACTCTTTCAGTAGCAATTGTTTCCTATTGCATAAATCAAACAAAGGGAACTGAAATGTTATTTTTTCTAATCGCTTCAAACCATGACAAGAAACCCAGTTACGTTGATTACGGTCTCATACGTGCCAGTTACGCACATGCGAAAAGCACAGAAAACAATGTGACAAGTGGCTAAAAAAAAGACTGAAAACTCTTTCAGTAGTGCTCAAGGAATTGAAGCATAAATTTTCTAATATCTTCAAACCGCAACAAGAAACCCTGTTACGTTGACTACCGTTTCATACGTGCCAGTTACGCACATGGGAGAACACCAGAAAATGATGTGACAAGTGGCTAAAAAAAGACATGAAGACTATTTTCAGTAGCAACTGCTTCCTGTTGCATAAGTCAAACAAAGAGAACTGAATTTTTAAATTTTTTTTTCTCCAATCTCTTTATATCGTACGTGACAAATAACCCATTTACGTTGACTACCGTCTCGCAGGTGCCAGTTACGTATCCGCGAAAACATGAAAAAATCGACTTACGGGACATTTCATAGCAGACGACACCTGTTTCTCAAGTCAAATATAGGGAACTAAATTTCTCTTTTTTTTTCCTCCAATCTCTTTATACCGTGACAACAAACCCATTTACACCGACTACCGTCTCAAAGGTGCCAGTTACGTATCCGCGAAAACATGAAAAAATCGACTTACGGGACATTTCATAGCAGACTACACCTGTTTCTCGTGTCAAATATAGGGATTTTTCTTTTTTCGTTTTTTCTCACTAGGGCCATTGATTCAGTTGCGATGACCATCTCACCCATATGAGACGGTTACGTGCTGCGCATGAAATCGTAAAATAAACTTAGACACTTTCGGACGGCAACTGACACCTGTTGCACAAATCAAAGAAAGGTAAATCAAACATTTCCCTGTTTTCATACCAAGGTCAGTTTTGGTGACCGTGCGAGTCGAAAGTGAATGTTCTGTTTAACGGCTGCACAAAAAAAAAAAAATGAAATTCAGAAGCAACCGGTTGCTGTTGCAGAAACTTTTTCCGATGAAAAAGAAATCTTGTTTTCGTTTAAAGAATTAAAAAAAAAGGCCATAAAGATACAATAAGATGTAAGAATAACTAATAATCAAAATTTTCTTTGATAGGGTAGAAAACATTGTGAGAAAAGGAGAAAATGCTGGTAACCTGCATTGTCTCCTTTTCTCAGATTATTTTCCAAAGCCTTCTATTTTACGGGGGTGTTAAAAGGCGTCATTGTATGGTAAGGGGTCAATAAGGATAAACATATACCCTCCCTCCCAATCATCCAATCAAATCTCATCCCTCTGTGAAATTATCCAATCACAGAAGCTTTTAGGAAATCAGAATGGGTGCCAACAGCCAATCAGAGAGGCTGTGAGAAATTCAAAAATGGGCCCGGTCTGCCAGTCAGAGAGGCTTTGAGAAATCAAAATGGGCCCAGTCAGCCAATCAAAATGGCGCCCTAATATATATAGATAGAAACAGTGAACAAAAAACGGCATGAAAGTGGATTTAAAGTCTTTTTTAAAGGCTGCTGTGCAGTCCTTGGCAAACTGCCAGGCATGCACCATCCACACATGCCAGATTTCACTGAAAAAGGGCCAAAATTCAAGAAAACAAGGTGGCAGAAGACCTTGTTTTGGTCTATTCAAGCCCCTTGCAAGAGTTACTTCCCTTAAAGTAAACCCTTGATCCCCCCCTTTACCCTTTAATTGGATTTCCTGATTCGGGCCACATCAAATTCATATAACCCAAAATGATCAATGTACATTGTAAAAAAAACACACAGAAATTAATGTGACAAGTTGCTAAAAAATAGACTGAAAACTCTTTCAGTAGCAATTGTTTCCTATTGCATAAATCAAACAAAGGGAACTGAAATGTTATTTTTTCTAATCGCTTCAAACCATGACAAGAAACCCAGTTACGTTGATTACGGTCTCATACGTGCCAGTTACGCACATGCGAAAAGCACAGAAAACAATGTGACAAGTGGCTAAAAAAAAGACTGAAAACTCTTTCAGTAGTGCTCAAGGAATTGAAGCATAAATTTTCTAATATCTTCAAACCGCAACAAGAAACCCTGTTACGTTGACTACCGTTTCATACGTGCCAGTTACGCACATGGGAGAACACCAGAAAATGATGTGACAAGTAGCTAAAAAAAGACATGAAGACTATTTTCAGTAGCAACTGCTTCCTGTTGCATAAGTCAAACAAAGAGAACTGAATTTTTAAATTTTTTTTCTCCAATCTCTTTATATCGTACGTGACAAATAACCCATTTACGTTGACTACCGTCTCGCAGGTGCCAGTTACGTATCCGCGAAAATATGAAAAAATCGACTTACGGGACATTTCATAGCAGACGACACCTGTTTCTCAAGTCAAATATAGGGAACTAAATTTCTCTTTTTTTTTCCTCCAATCTCTTTATACCGTGACAACAAACCCATTTACACCGACTACCATCTCAAAGGT
Organism: Tridacna crocea; assembly: GCA_943736015.1. Classification (NCBI taxonomy): domain Eukaryota; kingdom Metazoa; phylum Mollusca; class Bivalvia; order Cardiida; family Cardiidae; genus Tridacna; species Tridacna crocea. The sequence continues at coordinate 1,224,694 of OX031066.1, read as the reverse complement.
GCAAGTTACGTATCCGCGAAAACATGAAAAAATCGACTTACGGGACATTTCATAGCAGACAACACCTGTTTCTCGAGTCAAATATAGGGATTTTTCTATTTTCGTTTTTTCTCACTAGGGCCATTGATTCAGTTGCGATGACCATCTCACCCATATGAGACGGTTACGTGCTGCGCATGAAATCGTAAAATAAACTTAGACACTTTCGGACGGCAACTGACACCTGTTGCACAAATCAAAGAAAGGTAAATCAAACATTTCCCTGTTTTCATACCAAGGTCAGTTTTGGTGACCGTGCGAGTCGAAAGTGAATGTTCTGTTTAACGGCTGCACAAAAAAAAAAAAATGAAATTCAGAAGCAACCGGTTGCTGTTGCAGAAACTTTTTCCGATGAAAAAGAAATCTTGTTTTCGTTTAAAGAATTAAAAAAAAAGGCCATAAAGATACAATAAGATGTAAGAATAACTAATAATCAAAATTTTCTTTGATAGGGTAGAAAACATTGTGAGAAAAGGAGAAAATGCTGGTAACCTGCATTGTCTCCTTTTCTCAGATTATTTTCCAAAGCCTTCTATTTTACGGGGGTGTTAAAAGGCGTCATTGTATGGTAAGGGGTCAATAAGGATAAACATATACCCTCCCTCCCAATCATCCAATCAAATCTCATCCCTCTGTGAAATTATCCAATCACAGAAGCTTTTAGGAAATCAGAATGGGTGCCAACAGCCAATCAGAGAGGCTGTGAGAAATTCAAAAATGGGCCCGGTCTGCCAGTCAGAGAGGCTTTGAGAAATCAAAATGGGCCCAGTCAGCCAATCAAAATGGCGCCCTAATATATATAGATAGAAAACAGTGAACAAAAAACGGCATGAAAGTGGATTTAAAGTCTTTTTTAAAGGCTGCTGTGCAGTCCTTGGCAAACTGCCAGGCATGCACCATCCACACATGCCAGATTTCACTGAAAAAGGGCCAAAATTCAAGAAAACAAGGTGGCAGAAGACCTTGTTTTGGTCTATTCAAGCCCCTTGCAAGAGTTACTTCCCTTAAAGTAAACCCTTGATCCCCCCCCTTTACCCTTTAATTGGATTTCCTGATTCGGGCCACATCAAATTCATATAACCCAAAATGATCAATGTACATTGTAAAAAAAACACACAGAAATTAATGTGACAAGTTGCTAAAAAATAGACTGAAAACTCTTTCAGTAGCAATTGTTTCCTATTGCATAAATCAAACAAAGGGAACTGAAATGTTATTTTTTCTAATCGCTTCAAACCATGACAAGAAACCCAGTTACGTTGATTACGGTCTCATACGTGCCAGTTACGCACATGCGAAAAGCACAGAAAACAATGTGACAAGTGGCTAAAAAAAAGACTGAAAACTCTTTCAGTAGTGCTCAAGGAATTGAAGCATAAATTTTCTAATATCTTCAAACCGCAACAAGAAACCCTGTTACGTTGACTACCGTTTCATACGTGCCAGTTACGCACATGGGAGAACACCAGAAAATGATGTGACAAGTGGCTAAAAAAAGACATGAAGACTATTTTCAGTAGCAACTGCTTCCTGTTGCATAAGTCAAACAAAGAGAACTGAATTTTTAAATTTTTTTTTCTCCAATCTCTTTATATCGTACGTGACAAATAACCCATTTACGTTGACTACCGTCTCGCAGGTGCCAGTTACGTATCCGCGAAAACATGAAAAAATCGACTTACGGGACATTTCATAGCAGACGACACCTGTTTCTCAAGTCAAATATAGGGAACTAAATTTCTCTTTTTTTTTCCTCCAATCTCTTTATACCGTGACAACAAACCCATTTACACCGACTACCGTCTCAAAGGTGCCAGTTACGTATCCGCGAAAACATGAAAAAATCGACTTACAGGACATTTCATAGCAGACAACACCTGTTTCTCGAGTCAAATATAGGGATTTTTCTTTTTTTGTTTTTTCTCACTAGGGCCATTGATTCAGTTGCGATGACCATCTCACCCATATGAGACGGTTACGTGCTGCGCATGAAATCGTAAAATCAACTTAGACACTTTCGGACGGCAACTGACACCTGTTGCACAAATCAAAGAAAGGTAAATCAAACATTTCCCTGTTTTCATACCAAGGTCAGTTTTGGTGACCGTGCGAGTCGAAAGTGAATGTTCTGTTAAACGGCTGCACAAAAAAAAAAAAAATGAAATTCAGAAGCAACCGGTTGCTGTTGCAGAAACTTTTTCCGATGAAAAAGAAATCTTGTTTTCGTTTAAAGAATTAAAAAAAAAGGCCATAAAGATACAATAAGATGTAAGAATAACTAATAATCAAAATTTTCTTTGATAGGGTAGAAAACATTGTGAGAAAAGGAGAAAATGCTGGTAACCTGCATTGTCTCCTTTTCTCAGATTATTTTCCAAAGCCTTCTATTTTACGGGGGTGTTAAAAGGCGTCATTGTATGGTAAGGGGTCAATAAGGATAAACATATACCCTCCCTCCCAATCATCCAATCAAATCTCATCCCTCTGTGAAATTATCCAATCACAGAAGCTTTTAGGAAATCAGAATGGGTGCCAACAGCCAATCAGAGAGGCTGTGAGAAATTCAAAAATGGGCCCGGTCTGCCAGTCAGAGAGGCTTTGAGAAATCAAAATGGGCCCAGTCAGCCAATCAAAATGGCGCCCTAATATATATAGATAGAAAACAGTGAACAAAAAACGGCATGAAAGTGGATTTAAAGTCTTTTTTAAAGGCTGCTGTGCAGTCCTTGGCAAACTGCCAGGCATGCACCAACCACACATGCCAGATTTCACTGAAAAAGGGCCAAAATTCAAGAAAACAAGGTGGCAGAAGACCTTGTTTTGGTCTATTCAAGCCCCTTGCAAGAGTTACTTCCCTCAAAGTAAACCCTTGATCCCCCCCCTTTACCCTTTAATTGGATTTCCTGATTCGGGCCACATCAAATTCATATAACCCAAAATGATCAATGTACATTGTAAAAAAAACACACAGAAATTAATGTTACAAGTTGCTAAAAAATAGACTGAAAACTCTTTCAGTAGCAATTGTTTCCTATTGCATAAATCAAACAAAGGGAACTGAAATGTTATTTTTTCTAATCGCTTCAAACCATGACAAGAAACCCAGTTACGTTGATTACGGTCTCATACGTGCCAGTTACGCACATGCGAAAAGCACAGAAAACAATGTGACAAGTGGCTAAAAAAAAGACTGAAAACTCTTTCAGTAGTGCTCAAGGAATTGAAGCATAAATTTCCTAATATCTTCAAACCGCAACAAGAAACCCTGTTACGTTGACTACCGTTTCATACGTGCCAGTTACGCACATGGGAGAACACCAGAAAATGATGTGACAAGTGGCTAAAAAAAGACATGAAGACTATTTTCAGTAGCAACTGCTTCCTGTTGCATAAGTCAAACAAAGAGAACTGAATTTTTAAATTTTTTTTTCTCCAATCTCTTTATATCGTACGTGACAAATAACCCATTTACGTTGACTACCGTCTCGCAGGTGCCAGTTACGTATCCGCGAAAACATGAAAAAATCGACTTACGGGACATTTCATAGCAGACGACACCTGTTTCTCAAGTCAAATATAGGGAACTAAATTTCTCTTTTTTTTTCCTCCAATCTCTTTATACCGTGACAACAAACCCATTTACACCGACTACCGTCTCAAAGGTGCCAGTTACGTATCCGCGAAAACATGAAAAAATCGACTTACGGGACATTTCATAGCAGACAACACCTGTTTCTCGAGTCAAATATAGGGATTTTTCTTTTTTTGTTTTTTCTCACTAGGGCCATTGATTCAGTTGCGATGACCATCTCACCCATATGAGACGGTTACGTGCTGCGCATGAAATCGTAAAATCAACTTAGACACTTTCGGACGGCAACTGACACCTGTTGCACAAATCAAAGAAAGGTAAATCAAACATTTCCCTGTTTTCATACCAAGGTCAGTTTTGGTGACCGTGCGAGTCGAAAGTGAATGTTCTGTTTAACGGCTGCACAAAAAAAAAAAAATGAAATTCAGAAGCAACCGGTTGCTGTTGCAGAAACTTTTTCCGATGAAAAAGAAATCTTGTTTTCGTTTAAAGAATTAAAAAAAAAGGCCATAAAGATACAATAAGATGTAAGAATAACTAATAATCAAAATTTTCTTTGATAGGGTAGAAAACATTGTGAGAAAAGGAGAAAATGCTGGTAACCTGCATTGTCTCCTTTTCTCAGATTATTTTCCAAAGCCTTCTATTTTACGGGGGTGTTAAAAGGCGTCATTGTATGGTAAGGGGTCAATAAGGATAAACATATACCCTCCCTCCCAATCATCCAATCAAATCTCATCCCTCTGTGAAATTATCCAATCACAGAAGCTTTTAGGAAATCAGAATGGGTGCCAACAGCCAATCAGAGAGGCTGTGAGAAATTCAAAAATGGGCCCGGTCTGCCAGTCAGAGAGGCTTTGAGAAATCAAAATGGGCCCAGTCAGCCAATCAAAATGGCGCCCTAATATATATAGATAGAAAACAGTGAACAAAAAACGGCATGAAAGTGGATTTAAAGTCTTTTTTAAAGGCTGCTGTGCAGTCCTTGGCAAACTGCCAGGCATGCACCATCCACACATGCCAGATTTCACTGAAAAAGGGCCAAAATTCAAGAAAACAAGGTGGCAGAAGACCTTGTTTTGGTCTATTCAAGCCCCTTGCAAGAGTTACTTCCCTTAAAGTAAACCCTTGATCCCCCCCTTTACCCTTTAATTGGATTTCCTGATTCGGGCCACATCAAATTCATATAACCCAAAATGATCAATGTACATTGTAAAAAAAACACACAGAAATTAATGTGACAAGTTGCTAAAAAATAGACTGAAAACTCTTTCAGTAGCAATTGTTTCCTATTGCATAAATCAAACAAAGGGAACTGAAATGTTATTTTTTCTAATCGCTTCAAACCATGACAAGAAACCCAGTTACGTTGATTACGGTCTCATACGTGCCAGTTACGCACATGCGAAAAGCACAGAAAACAATGTGACAAGTGGCTAAAAAAAAGACTGAAAACTCTTTCAGTAGTGCTCAAGGAATTGAAGCATAAATTTTCTAATATCTTCAAACCGCAACAAGAAACCCTGTTACGTTGACTACCGTTTCATACGTGCCAGTTACGCACATGGGAGAACACCAGAAAATGATGTGACAAGTGGCTAAAAAAAGACATGAAGACTATTTTCAGTAGCAACTGCTTCCTGTTGCATAAGTCAAACAAAGAGAACTGAATTTTTAAATTTTTTTTTCTCCAATCTCTTTATATCGTACGTGACAAATAACCCATTTACGTTGACTACCGTCTCGCAGGTGCCAGTTACGTATCCGCGAAAACATGAAAAAATCGACTTACGGGACATTTCATAGCAGACGACACCTGTTTCTCAAGTCAAATATAGGGAACTAAATTTCTCTTTTTTTTTCCTCCAATCTCTTTATACCGTGACAACAAACCCATTTACACCGACTACCGTCTCAAAGGTGCCAGTTACGTATCCGCGAAAACATGAAAAAATCGACTTACGGGACATTTCATAGCAGACTACACCTGTTTCTCGAGTCAAATATAGGGATTTTTCTTTTTTCGTTTTTTCTCACTAGGGCCATTGATTCAGTTGCGATGACCATCTCACCCATATGAGACGGTTACGTGCTGCGCATGAAATCGTAAAATAAACTTAGACACTTTCGGACGGCAACTGACACCTGTTGCACAAATCAAAGAAAGGTAAATCAAACATTTCCCTGTTTTCATACCAAGGTCAGTTTTGGTGACCGTGCGAGTCGAAAGTGAATGTTCTGTTTAACGGCTGCACAAAAAAAAAAAAAATGAAATTCAGAAGCAACCGGTTGCTGTTGCAGAAACTTTTTCCGATGAAAAAGAAATCTTGTTTTCGTTTAAAGAATTAAAAAAAAAGGCCATAAAGATACAATAAGATGTAAGAATAACTAATAATCAAAATTTTCTTTGATAGGGTAGAAAACATTGTGAGAAAAGGAGAAAATGCTGGTAACCTGCATTGTCTCCTTTTCTCAGATTATTTTCCAAAGCCTTCTATTTTACGGGGGTGTTAAAAGGCGTCATTGTATGGTAAGGGGTCAATAAGGATAAACATATACCCTCCCTCCCAATCATCCAATCAAATCTCATCCCTCTGTGAAATTATCCAATCACAGAAGCTTTTAGGAAATCAGAATGGGTGCCAACAGCCAATCAGAGAGGCTGTGAGAAATTCAAAAATGGGCCCGGTCTGCCAGTCAGAGAGGCTTTGAGAAATCAAAATGGGCCCAGTCAGCCAATCAAAATGGCGCCCTAATATATATAGATAGAAAACAGTGAATAAAAAACGGCATGAAAGTGGATTTAAAGTCTTTTTTAAAGGCTGCTGTGCAGTCCTTGGCAAACTGCCAGGCATGCACCATCCACACATGCCAGATTTCACTGAAAAAGGGCCAAAATTCAAGAAAACAAGGTGGCAGAAGACCTTGTTTTGGTCTATTCAAGCCCCTTGCAAGAGTTACTTCCCTTAAAGTAAACCCTTGATCCCCCCCCTTTACCCTTTAATTGGATTTCCTGATTCGGGCCACATCAAATTCATATAACCCAAAATGATCAATGTACATTGTAAAAAAAACACACAGAAATTAATGCGACAAGTTGCTAAAAAATAGACTGAAAACTCTTTCAGTAGCAATTGTTTCCTATTGCATAAATCAAACAAAGGGAACTGAAATGTTATTTTTTCTAATCGCTTCAAACCATGACAAGAAACCCAGTTACGTTGATTACGGTCTCATACGTGCCAGTTACGCACATGCGAAAAGCACAGAAAACAATGTGACAAGTGGCTAAAAAAAAGACTGAAAACTCTTTCAGTAGTGCTCAAGGAATTGAAGCATAAATTTTCTAATATCTTCAAACCGCAACAAGAAACCCTGTTACGTTGACTACCGTTTCATACGTGCCAGTTACGCACATGGGAGAACACCAGAAAATGATGTGACAAGTGGCTAAAAAAAGACATGAAGACTATTTTCAGTAGCAACTGCTTCCTGTTGCATAAGTCAAACAAAGAGAACTGAATTTTTAAATTTTTTTTTCTCCAATCTCTTTATATCATACGTGACAAATAACCCATTTACGTTGACTACCGTCTCGCAGGTGCCAGTTACGTATCCGCGAAAACATGAAAAAATCGACTTACGGGACATTTCATAGCAGACGACACCTGTTTCTCAAGTCAAATATAGGGAACTAAATTTCTCTTTTTTTTTCCTCCAATCTCTTTATACCGTGACAACAAACCCATTTACACCGACTACCGTCTCAAAGGTGCCAGTTACGTATCCGCGAAAACATGAAAAAATCGACTTACGGGACATTTCATAGCAGACAACACCTGTTTCTCAAGTCAAATATAGGGATTTTTCTTTTTTCGTTTTTTCTCACTAGGGCCATTGATTCAGTTGCGATGACCATCTCACCCATATGAGACGGTTACGTGCTGCGCATGAAATCGTAAAATAAACTTAGACACTTTCGGACGGCAACTGACACCTGTTGCACAAATCAAAGAAAGGTAAATCAAACATTTCCCTGTTTTCATACCAAGGTCAGTTTTGGTGACCGTGCGAGTCGAAAGTGAATGTTCTGTTTAACGGCTGCACAAAAAAAAAAAAAATGAAATTCAGAAGCAACCGGTTGCTGTTGCAGAAACTTTTTCCGATGAAAAAGAAATCTTGTTTTCGTTTAAAGAATTAAAAAAAAAGGCCATAAAGATACAATAAGATGTAAGAATAACTAATAATCAAAATTTTCTTTGATAGGGTAGAAAACATTGTGAGAAAAGGAGAAAATGCTGGTAACCTGCATTGTCTCCTTTTCTCAGATTATTTTCCAAAGCCTTCTATTTTACGGGGGTGTTAAAAGGCGTCATTGTATGGTAAGGGGTCAATAAGGATAAACATATACCCTCCCTCCCAATCATCCAATCAAATCTCATCCCTCTGTGAAATTATCCAATCACAGAAGCTTTTAGGAAATCAGAATGGGTGCCAACAGCCAATCAGAGAGGCTGTGAGAAATTCAAAAATGGGCCCGGTCTGCCAGTCAGAGAGGCTTTGAGAAATCAAAATGGGCCCAGTCAGCCAATCAAAATGGCGCCCTAATATATATAGATAGAAAACAGTGAACAAAAAACGGCATGAAAGTGGATTTAAAGTCTTTTTTAAAGGCTGCTGTGCAGTCCTTGGCAAACTGCCAGGCATGCACCAACCACACATGCCAGATTTCACTGAAAAAGGGCCAAAATTCAAGAAAACAAGGTGGCAGAAGACCTTGTTTTGGTCTATTCAAGCCCCTTGCAAGAGTTACTTCCCTCAAAGTAAACCCTTGATCCCCCCCCTTTACCCTTTAATTGGATTTCCTGATTCGGGCCACTTCAAATTCATATAACCCAAAATGATCAATGTACATTGTAAAAAAAACACACAGAAATTAATGTGACAAGTTGCTAAAAAATAGACTGAAAACTCTTTCAGTAGCAATTGTTTCCTATTGCATAAATCAAACAAAGGGAACTGAAATGTTATTTTTTCTAATCGCTTCAAACCATGACAAGAAACCCAGTTACGTTGATTACGGTCTCATACGTGCCAGTTACGCACATGCGAAAAGCACAGAAAACAATGTGACAAGTGGCTAAAAAAAAGACTGAAAACTCTTTCAGTAGTGCTCAAGGAATTGAAGCATAAATTTTCTAATATCTTCAAACCGCAACAAGAAACCCTGTTACGTTGACTACCGTTTCATACGTGCCAGTTACGCACATGGGAGAACACCAGAAAATGATGTGACAAGTGGCTAAAAAAAGACATGAAGACTATTTTCAGTAGCAACTGCTTCCTGTTGCATAAGTCAAACAAAGAGAACTGAATTTTTAATTTTTTTTTTCTCCAATCTCTTTATATCGTACGTGACAAATAACCCATTTACGTTGACTACCGTCTCGCAGGTGCCAGTTACGTATCCGCGAAAACATGAAAAAATCGACTTACGGGACATTTCATAGCAGACGACACCTGTTTCTCAAGTCAAATATAGGGAACTAAATTTCTCTTTTTTTTTCCTCCAATCTCTTTATACCGTGACAACAAACCCATTTACACCGACTACTGTCTCAAAGGTGCCAGTTACGTATCCGCGAAAACATGAAAAAATCGACTTACGGGACATTTCATAGCAGACAACACCTGTTTCTCGAGTCAAATATAGGGATTTTTCTTTTTTCGTTTTTTCTCACTAGGGCCATTGATTCAGTTGCGATGACCATCTCACCCATATGAGACGGTTACGTGCTGCGCATGAAATCGTAAAATCAACTTAGACACTTTCGGATGGAAACTGACACCTGTTGCACAAATCAAAGAAAGGTAAATCAAACATTTCCCTGTTTTCATACCAAGGTCAGTTTTGGTGACCATGCGAGTCGAAAGTGAATGTTCTGTTTAACGGCTGCACAAAGAAAAAAAATGAAATTCAGAAGCAACCGGTTGCTGTTGCAGAAACTTTTTCCGATGAAAAAGAAATCTTGTTTTCGTTTAAAGAATTAAAAAAAAAGGCCATAAAGATACAATAAGATGTAAGAATAACTAATAATCAAAATTTTCTTTGATAGGGTAGAAAACATTGTGAGAAAAGGAGAAAATGCTGGTAACCTGCATTGTCTCCTTTTCTCAGATTATTTTCCAAAGCCTTCTATTTTACGGGGGTGTTAAAAGGCGTCATTGTATGGTAAGGGGTCAATAAGGATAAACATATACCCTCCCTCCCAATCATCCAATCAAATCTCATCCCTCTGTGAAATTATCCAATCACAGAAGCTTTTAGGAAATCAGAATGGGTGCCAACAGCCAATCAGAGAGGCTGTGAGAAATTCAAAAATGGGCCCGGTCTGCCAGTCAGAGAGGCTTTGAGAAATCAAAATGGGCCCAGTCAGCCAATCAAAATGGCGCCCTAATATATATAGATAGAAAACAGTGAACAAAAAACGGCATGAAAGTGGATTTAAAGTCTTTTTTAAAGGCTGCTGTGCAGTCCTTGGCAAACTGCCAGGCATGCACCATCCACACATGCCAGATTTCACTGAAAAAGGGCCAAAATTCAAGAAAACAAGGTGGCAGAAGACCTTGTTTTGGTCTATTCAAGCCCCTTGCAAGAGTTACTTCCCTTAAAGTAAACCCTTGATCCCCCCCCTTTACCCTTTAATTGGATTTCCTGATTCGGGCCACATCAAATTCATATAACCCAAAATGATCAATGTACATTGTAAAAAAAACACACAGAAATTAATGTGACAAGTTGCTAAAAAATAGACTGAAAACTCTTTCAGTAGCAATTGTTTCCTATTGCATAAATCAAACAAAGGGAACTGAAATGTTATTTTTTCTAATCGCTTCAAACCATGACAAGAAACCCAGTTACGTTGATTACGGTCTCATACGTGCCAGTTACGCACATGCGAAAAGCACAGAAAACAATGTGACAAGTGGCTAAAAAAAAGACTGAAAACTCTTTCAGTAGTGCTCAAGGAATTGAAGCATAAATTTTCTAATATCTTCAAACCGCAACAAGAAACCCTGTTACGTTGACTACCGTTTCATACGTGCCAGTTACGCACATGGGAGAACACCAGAAAATGATGTGACAAGTGGCTAAAAAAAGACATGAAGACTATTTTCAGTAGCAACTGCTTCCTGTTGCATAAGTCAAACAAAGAGAACTGAATTTTTAATTTTTTTTTTCTCCAATCTCTTTATATCGTACGTGACAAATAACCCATTTACGTTGACTACCGTCTCGCAGGTGCCAGTTACGTATCCGCGAAAACATGAAAAAATCGACTTACGGGACATTTCATAGCAGACGACACCTGTTTCTCAAGTCAAATATAGGGAACTAAATTTCTCTTTTTTTTTCCTCCAATCTCTTTATACCGTGACAACAAACCCATTTACACCGACTACCGTCTCAAAGGTGCCAGTTACGTATCCGCGAAAACATGAAAAAATCGACTTACGGGACATTTCATAGCAGACAACACCTGTTTCTCGAGTCAAATATAGGGATTTTTCTTTTTTCGTTTTTTCTCACTAGGGCCATTGATTCAGTTGCGATGACCATCTCACCCATATGAGACGGTTACGTGCTGCGCATGAAATCTTAAAATCAACTTAGACACTTTCGGACGGCAACTGACACCTGTTGCACAAATCAAAGAAAGGTAAATCAAACATTTCCCTGTTTTCATACCAAGGTCAGTTTTGGTGACCATGCGAGTCGAAAGTGAATGTTCTGTTTAACGGCTGCACAAAAAAAAAAAATGAAATTCAGAAGCAACCGGTTGCTGTTGCAGAAACTTTTTCCGATGAAAAAGAAATCTTGTTTTCGTTTAAAGAATTAAAAAAAAAGGCCATAAAGATACAATAAGATGTAAGAATAACTAATAATCAAAATTTTCTTTGATAGGGTAGAAAACATTGTGAGAAAAGGAGAAAATGCTGGTAACCTGCATTGTCTCCTTTTCTCAGATTATTTTCCAAAGCCTTCTATTTTACGGGGGTGTTAAAAGGCGTCATTGTATGGTAAGGGGTCAATAAGGATAAACATATACCCTCCCTCCCAATCATCCAATCAAATCTCATCCCTCTGTGAAATTATCCAATCACAGAAGCTTTTAGGAAATCAGAATGGGTGCCAACAGCCAATCAGAGAGGCTGTGAGAAATTCAAAAATGGGCCCGGTCTGCCAGTCAGAGAGGCTTTGAGAAATCAAAATGGGCCCAGTCAGCCAATCAAAATGGCGCCCTAATATATATAGATAGAAAACAGTGAACAAAAAACGGCATGAAAGTGGATTTAAAGTCTTTTTTAAAGGCTGCTGTGCAGTCCTTGGCAAACTGCCAGGCATGCACCATCCACACATGCCAGATTTCACTGAAAAAGGGCCAAAATTCAAGAAAACAAGGTGGCAGAAGACCTTGTTTTGGTCTATTCAAGCCCCTTGCAAGAGTTACTTCCCTTAAAGTAAACCCTTGATCCCCCCCCTTTACCCTTTAATTGGATTTCCTGATTCGGGCCACATCAAATTCATATAACCCAAAATGATCAATGTACATTGTAAAAAAAACACACAGAAATTAATGTGACAAGTTGCTAAAAAATAGACTGAAAACTCTTTCAGTAGCAATTGTTTCCTATTGCATAAATCAAACAAAGGGAACTGAAATGTTATTTTTTCTAATCGCTTCAAACCATGACAAGAAACCCAGTTACGTTGATTACGGTCTCATACGTGCCAGTTACGCACATGCGAAAAGCACAGAAAACAATGTGACAAGTGGCTAAAAAAAAGACTGAAAACTCTTTCAGTAGTGCTCAAGGAATTGAAGCATAAATTTTCTAATATCTTCAAACCGCAACAAGAAACCCTGTTACGTTGACTACCGTTTCATACGTGCCAGTTACGCACATGGGAGAACACCAGAAAATGATGTGACAAGTGGCTAATAAAAGACATGAAGACTATTTTCAGTAGCAACTGCTTCCTGTTGCATAAGTCAAACAAAGAGAACTGAATTTTTAAATTTTTTTTTCTCCAATCTCTTTATATCGTACGTGACAAATAACCCATTTACGTTGACTACCGTCTCGCAGGTGCCAGTTACGTATCCGCGAAAACATGAAAAAATCGACTTACGGGACATTTCATAGCAGACGACACCTGTTTCTCAAGTCAAATATAGGGAACTAAATTTCTCTTTTTTTTTTCCTCCAATCTCTTTATACCGTGACAACAAACCCATTTACACCGACTACTGTCTCAAAGGTGCCAGTTACGTATCCGCGAAAACATGAAAAAATCGACTTACGGGACATTTCATAGCAGACAACACCTGTTTCTCGAGTCAAATATAGGGATTTTTCTTTTTTCGTTTTTTCTCACTAGGGCCATTGATTCAGTTGCGATGACCATCTCACCCATATGAGACGGTTACGTGCTGCGCATGAAATCGTAAAATCAACTTAGACACTTTCGGACGGCAACTGACACCTGTTGCACAAATCAAAGAAAGGTAAATCAAACATTTCCCTGTTTTCATACCAAGGTCAGTTTTGGTGACCGTGCGAGTCGAAAGTGAATGTTCTGTTTAACGGCTGCACAAAAAAAAAAAAAAATGAAATTCAGAAGCAACCGGTTGCTGTTGCAGAAACTTTTTCCGATGAAAAAGAAATCTTGTTTTCGTTTAAAGAATTAAAAAAAAAAGGCCATAAAGATACAATAAGATGTAAGAATAACTAATAATCAAAATTTTCTTTGATAGGGTAGAAAACATTGTGAGAAAAGGAGAAAATGCTGGTAACCTGCATTGTCTCCTTTTCTCAGATTATTTTCCAAAGCCTTCTATTTTACGGGGGTGTTAAAAGGCGTCATTGTATGGTAAGGGGTCAATAAGGATAAACATATACCCTCCCTCCCAATCATCCAATCAAATCTCATCCCTCTGTGAAATTATCCAATCACAGAAGCTTTTAGGAAATCAGAATGGGTGCCAACAGCCAATCAGAGAGGCTGTGAGAAATTCAAAAATGGGCCCGGTCTGCCAGTCAGAGAGGCTTTGAGAAATCAAAATGGGCCCAGTCAGCCAATCAAAATGGCGCCCTAATATATATAGATAGAAAATAGTGAACAAAAAACGGCATGAAAGTGGATTTAAAGTCTTTTTTAAAGGCTGCTGTGCAGTCCTTGGCAAACTGCCAGGCATGCACCATCCACACATGCCAGATTTCACTGAAAAAGGGCCAAAATTCAAGAAAACAAGGTGGCAGAAGACCTTGTTTTGGTCTATACAAGCCCCTTGCAAGAGTTACTTCCCTCAAAGTAAACCCTTGATCCCCCCCCTTTACCCTTTAATTGGATTTCCTGATTCGGGCCACATCAAATTCATATAACCCAAAATGATCAATGTACATTGTAAAAAAAACACACAGAAATTAATGTGACAAGTTGCTAAAAAATAGACTGAAAACTCTTTCAGTAGCAATTGTTTCCTATTGCATAAATCAAACAAAGGGAACTGAAATGTTATTTTTTCTAATCGCTTCAAACCATGACAAGAAACCCAGTTACGTTGATTACGGTCTCATACGTGCCAGTTACGCACATGCGAAAAGCACAGAAAACAATGTGACAAGTGGCTAGAAAAAAGACTGAAAACTCTTTCAGTAGTGCTCAAGGAATTGAAGCATAAATTTTCTTATATCTTCAAACCGCAACAAGAAACCCTGTTACGTTGACTACCGTCTCATACGTGCCAGTTACGCACATGGGAGAACACCAGAAAATGATGTGACAAGTGGCTAACAAAAGACATGAAGACTATTTTCAGTAGCAACTGCTTCCTGTTGCATAAGTCAAACAAAGAGAACTGAATTTTTAAATTTTTTTTTCTCCAATCTCTTTATATCGTATGTGACAAATAACCCATTTACGTTGACTACCGTCTCGCAGGTGCCAGTTACGTATCCGCGAAAACATGAAAAAATCGACTTACGGGACATTTCATAGCAGACGACACCTGTTTCTCAAGTCAAATATAGGGAACTAAATTTCTCTTTTTTTTTCCTCCAATCTCTTTATACCGTGACAACAAACCCATTTACACTGACTACCGTCTCAAAGGTGCCAGTTACATATCCGCGAAAACATGAAAAAATCGACTTACGGGACATTTCATAGCAGACAACACCTGTTTCTCGAGTCAAATATAGGGATTTTTCTTTTTTCGTTTTTTCTCACTAGGGCCATTGATTCAGTTGCGATGACCATCTCACCCATATGAGACGGTTACGTGCTGCGCATGAAATCGTAAAATCAACTTAGACACTTTCGGACGGCAACTGACACCTGTTGCACAAATCAAAGAAAGGTAAATCAAACATTTCCCTGTTTTCATACCAAGGTCAGTTTTGGTGACCGTGCGAGTCGAAAGTGAATGTTCTGTTTAACGGCTGCACAAAAAAAAAAAAATGAAATTCAGAAGCAACCGGTTGCTGTTGCAGAAACTTTTTCCGATGAAAAAGAAATCTTGTTTTCGTTTAAAGAATTAAAAAAAAAGGCCATAAAGATACAATAAGATGTAAGAATAACTAATAATCAAAATTTTCTTTGATAGGGTAGAAAACATTGTGAGAAAAGGAGAAAATGCTGGTAACCTGCATTGTCTCCTTTTCTCAGATTATTTTCCAAAGCCTTCTATTTTACGGGGGTGTTAAAAGGCGTCATTGTATGGTAAGGGGTCAATAAGGATAAACATATACCCTCCCTCCCAATCATCCAATCAAATCTCATCCCTCTGTGAAATTATCCAATCACAGAAGCTTTTAGGAAATCAGAATGGGTGCCAACAGCCAATCAGAGAGGCTGTGAGAAATTCAAAAATGGGCCCGGTCTGCCAGTCAGAGAGGCTTTGAGAAATCAAAATGGGCCCAGTCAGCCAATCAAAATGGCGCCCTAATATATATAGATAGAAAACAGTGAACAAAAAACGGCATGAAAGTGGATTTAAAGTCTTTTTTAAAGGCTGCTGTGCAGTCCTTGGCAAACTGCCAGGCATGCACCATCCACACATGCCAGATTTCACTGAAAAAGGGCCAAAATTCAAGAAAACAAGGTGGCAGAAGACCTTGTTTTGGTCTATTCAAGCCCCTTGCAAGAGTTACTTCCCTTAAAGTAAACCCTTGATCCCCCCCCTTTACCCTTTAATTGGATTTCCTGATTCGGGCCACATCAAATTCATATAACCCAAAATGATCAATGTACATTGTAAAAAAAACACACAGAAATTAATGTGACAAGTTGCTAAAAAATAGACTGAAAACTCTTTCAGTAGCAATTGTTTCCTATTGCATAAATCAAACAAAGGGAACTGAAATGTTATTTTTTCTAATCGCTTCAAACCATGACAAGAAACCCAGTTACGTTGATTACGGTCTCATACGTGCCAGTTACGCACATGCGAAAAGCACAGAAAACAATGTGACAAGTGGCTAAAAAAAAGACTGAAAACTCTTTCAGTAGTGCTCAAGGAATTGAAGCATAAATTTTCTAATATCTTCAAACCGCAACAAGAAACCCTGTTACGTTGACTACCGTTTCATACGTGCCAGTTACGCACATGGGAGAACACCAGAAAATGATGTGACAAGTGGCTAAAAAAAGACATGAAGACTATTTTCAGTAGCAACTGCTTCCTGTTGCATAAGTCAAACAAAGAGAACTGAATTTTTAAATTTTTTTTTCTCCAATCTCTTTATATCGTACGTGACAAATAACCCATTTACGTTGACTACCGTCTCGCAGGTGCCAGTTACGTATCCGCGAAAACATGAAAAAATCGACTTACGGGACATTTCATAGCAGACGACACCTGTTTCTCAAGTCAAATATAGGGAACTAAATTTCTCTTTTTTTTTTCCTCCAATCTCTTTATACCGTGACAACAAACCCATTTACACCGACTACCGTCTCAAAGGTGCCAGTTACGTATCCGCGAAAACATGAAAAAATCGACTTACGGGACATTTCATAGCAGACAACACCTGTTTCTCGAGTCAAATATAGGGATTTTTCTTTTTTCGTTTTTTCTCACTAGGGCCATTGATTCAGTTGCGATGACCATCTCACCCATATGAGACGGTTACGTGCTGCGCATGAAATCGTAAAATCAACTTAGACACTTTCGGACGGCAACTGACACCTGTTGCACAAATCAAAGAAAGGTAAATCAAACATTTCCCTGTTTTCATACCAAGGTCAGTTTTGGTGACCGTGCGAGTCGAAAGTGAATGTTCTGTTTAACGGCTGCACAAAAAAAAAAAATGAAATTCAGAAGCAACCGGTTGCTGTTGCAGAAACTTTTTCCGATGAAAAAGAAATCTTGTTTTCGTTTAAAGAATTAAAAAAAAAAGGCCATAAAGATACAATAAGATGTAAGAATAACTAATAATCAAAATTTTCTTTGATAGGGTAGAAAACATTGTGAGAAAAGGAGAAAATGCTGGTAACCTGCATTGTCTCCTTTTCTCAGATTATTTTCCAAAGCCTTCTATTTTACGGGGGTGTTAAAAGGCGTCATTGTATGGTAAGGGGTCAATAAGGATAAACATATACCCTCCCTCCCAATCATCCAATCAAATCTCATCCCTCTGTGAAATTATCCAATCACAGAAGCTTTTAGGAAATCAGAATGGGTGCCAACAGCCAATCAGAGAGGCTGTGAGAAATTCAAAAATGGGCCCGGTCTGCCAGTCAGAGAGGCTTTGAGAAATCAAAATGGGCCCAGTCAGCCAATCAAAATGGCGCCCTAATATATATAGATAGAAAACAGTGAACAAAAAACGGCATGAAAGTGGATTTAAAGTCTTTTTTAAAGGCTGCTGTGCAGTCCTTGGCAAACTGCCAGGCATGCACCATCCACACATGCCAGATTTCACTGAAAAAGGGCCAAAATTCAAGAAAACAAGGTGGCAGAAGACCTTGTTTTGGTCTATTCAAGCCCCTTGCAAGAGTTACTTCCCTTAAAGTAAACCCTTGATCCCCCCCCTTTACCCTTTAATTGGATTTCCTGATTCGGGCCACATCAAATTCATATAACCCAAAATGATCAATGTACATTGTAAAAAAAACACACAGAAATTAATGTGACAAGTTGCTAAAAAATAGACTGAGAACTCTTTCAGTAGCAATTGTTTCCTATTGCATAAATCAAACAAAGGGAACTGAAATGTTATTTTTTCTAATCGCTTCAAACCATGACAAGAAATCCAGTTACGTTGATTACGGTCTCATACGTGCCAGTTACTCACATGCGAAAAGCACAGAAAACAATGTGACAAGTGGCTAAAAAAAAGACTGAAAACTCTTTCAGTAGTGCTCAAGGAATTGAAGCATAAATTTTCTAATATCTTCAAACCGCAACAAGAAACCCTGTTACGTTGACTACCGTTTCATACGTGCCAGTTACGCACATGGGAGAACACCAGAAAATGATGTGACAAGTGGCTAAAAAAAGACATGAAGACTATTTTCAGTAGCAACTGCTTCCTGTTGCATAAGTCAAACACAGAGAACTGAATTTTTAAATTTTTTTTTCTCCAATCTCTTTATATCGTACGTGACAAATAACCCATTTACGTTGACTACCGTCTCGCAGGTGCCAGTTACGTATCCGCGAAAACATGAAAAAATCGACTTACGGGACATTTCATAGCAGACGACACCTGTTTCTCAAGTCAAATATAGGGAACTAAATTTCTCTTTTTTTTTCCTCCAATCTCTTTATACCGTGACAACAAACCCATTTACACCAACTACCGTCTCAAAGGTGCCAGTTACGTATCCGCGAAAACATGAAAAAATCGACTTACGGGACATTTCATAGCAGACAACACCTGTTTCTCGAGTCAAATATAGGGATTTTTCTTTTTTCGTTTTTTCTCACTAGGGCCATTGATTCAGTTGCGATGACCATCTCACCCATATGAGACGGTTACGTGCTGCGCATGAAATCGTAAAATCAACTTAGACACTTTCGGACGGCAACTGACACCTGTTGCACAAATCAAAGAAAGGTAAATCAAACGTTTCCCTGTTTTCATACCAAGGTCAGTTTTGGTGACCGTGCGAGTCGAAAGTGAATGTTCTGTTTAACGGCTGCACAAAAAAAAAAAAAGAATGAAATTCAGAAGCAACCGGTTGCTGTTGCAGAAACTTTTTCCGATGAAAAAGAAATCTTGTTTTCGTTTAAAGAATTAAAAAAAAAGGCCATAAAGATACAATAAGATGTAAGAATAACTAATAATCAAAATTTTCTTTGATAGGGTAGAAAACATTGTGAGAAAAGGAGAAAATGCTGGTAACCTGCATTGTCTCCTTTTCTCAGATTATTTTCCAAAGCCTTCTATTTTACGGGGGTGTTAAAAGGCGTCATTGTATGGTAAGGGGTCAATAAGGATAAACATATACCCTCCCTCCCAATCATCCAATCAAATCTCATCCCTCTGTGAAATTATCCAATCACAGAAGCTTTTAGGAAATCAGAATGGGTGCCAACAGCCAATCAGAGAGGCTGTGAGAAATTCAAAAATGGGCCCGGTCTGCCAGTCAGAGAGGCTTTGAGAAATCAAAATGGGCCCAGTCAGCCAATCAAAATGGCGCCCTAATATATATAGATAGAAAACAGTGAACAAAAAACGGCATGAAAGTGGATTTAAAGTCTTTTTTAAAGGCTGCTGTGCAGTCCTTGGCAAACTGCCAGGCATGCACCAACCACACATGCCAGATTTCACTGAAAAAGGGCCAAAATTCAAGAAAACAAGGTGGCAGAAGACCTTGTTTTGGTCTATTCAAGCCCCTTGCAAGAGTTACTTCCCTTAAAGTAAACCCTTTTCCCCCCCCTATACCCTTTAATTGGATTTCCTGATTCGGGCCACATCAAATTCATATAACCCAAAATGATCAATGTACATTGTAAAAAAAACACACAGAAATTAATGTTACAAGTTGCTAAAAAATAGACTGAAAACTCTTTCAGTAGCAATTGTTTCCTATTGCATAAATCAAACAAAGGGAACTGAAATGTTATTTTTTCTAATCGCTTCAAACCATGACAAGAAACCCAGTTACGTTGATTACGGTCTCATACGTGCCAGTTACGCACATGCGAAAAGCACAGAAAACAATGTGACAAGTGGCTAAAAAAAAGACTGAAAACTCTTTCAGTAGTGCTCAAGGAATTGAAGCATAAATTTTCTAATATCTTCAAACCGCAACAAGAAACCCTGTTACGTTGACTACCGTCTCATACGTGCCAGTTACGCACATGGGAGAACACCAGAAAATGATGTGACAAGTGGCTAAAAAAAGACATGAAGACTATTTTCAGTAGCAACTGCTTCCTGTTGCATAAGTCAAACAAAGAGAACTGAATTTTTAAATTTTTTTTTCTCCAATCTCTTTATATCGTACGTGACAAATAACCCATTTACGTTGACTACCGTCTCGCAGGTGCCAGTTACGTATCCGCGAAAACATGAAAAAATCGACTTACGGGACATTTCATAGCAGACGACACCTGTTTCTCAAGTCAAATATAGGGAACTAAATTTCTCTTTTTTTTTCCTCCAATCTCTTTATACCGTGACAACAAACCCATTTACACCGACTACCATCTCAAAGGTGCCAGTTACGTATCCGCGAAAACATGAAAAAATCGACTTACGGGACATTTCATAGCAGACAACACCTGTTTCTCGAGTCAAATATAGGGATTTTTCTTTTTTCGTTTTTTCTCACTAGGGCCATTGATTCAGTTGCGATGACCATCTCACCCATATGAGACGGTTACGTGCTGCGCATGAAATCGTAAAATCAACTTAGACACTTTCGGACGGCAACTGACACCTGTTGCACAAATCAAAGAAAGGTAAATCAAACATTTCCCTGTTTTCATACCAAGGTCAGTTTTGGTGACCGTGCGAGTCGAAAGTGAATGTTCTGTTTAACGGCTGCACAAAAAAAAAAAAAAAATGAAATTCAGAAGCAACCGGTTGCTGTTGCAGAAACTTTTTCCGATGAAAAAGAAATCTTGTTTTCGTTTAAAGAATTAAAAAAAAAGGCCATAAAGATACAATAAGATGTAAGAATAACTAATAATCAAAATTTTCTTTGATAGGGTAGAAAACATTGTGAGAAAAGGAGAAAATGCTGGTAACCTGCATTGTCTCCTTTTCTCAGATTATTTTCCAAAGCCTTCTATTTTACGGGGGTGTTAAAAGGCGTCATTGTATGGTAAGGGGTCAATAAGGATAAACATATACCCTCCCTCCCAATCATCCAATCAAATCTCATCCCTCTGTGAAATTATCCAATCACAGAAGCTTTTAGGAAATCAGAATGGGTGCCAACAGCCAATCAGAGAGGCTGTGAGAAATTCAAAAATGGGCCCGGTCTGCCAGTCAGAGAGGCTTTGAGAAATCAAAATGGGCCCAGTCAGCCAATCAAAATGGCGCCCTAATATATATTGATAGAAAACAGTGAACAAAAAACGGCATGAAAGTGGATTTAAAGTCTTTTTTAAAGGCTGCTGTGCAGTCCTTGGCAAACTGCCAGGCATGCACCATCCACACATGCCAGATTTCACTGAAAAAGGGCCAAAATTCAAGAAAACAAGGTGGCAGAAGACCTTGTTTTGGTCTATTCAAGCCCCTTGCAAGAGTTACTTCCCTTAAAGTAAACCCTTGATCCCCCCCCTTTACCCTTTAATTGGATTTCCTGATTCGGGCCACATCAAATTCATATAACCCAAAATGATCAATGTACATTGTAAAAAAAACACACAGAAATTAATGTGACAAGTTGCTAAAAAATAGACTGAGAACTCTTTCAGTAGCAATTGTTTCCTATTGCATAAATCAAACAAAGGGAACTGAAATGTTATTTTTTCTAATCGCTTCAAACCATGACAAGAAATCCAGTTACGTTGATTACGGTCTCATACGTGCCAGTTACGCACATGCGAAAAGCACAGAAAACAATGTGACAAGTGGCTAAAAAAAAGACTGAAAACTCTTTCAGTAGTGCTCAAGGAATTGAAGCATAAATTTTCTAATATCTTCAAACCGCAACAAGAAACCCTGTTACGTTGACTACCGTTTCATACGTGCCAGTTACGCACATGGGAGAACACCAGAAAATGATGTGACAAGTGGCTAAAAAAAGACATGAAGACTATTTTCAGTAGCAACTGCTTCCTGTTGCATAAGTCAAACAAAGAGAACTGAATTTTTAAATTTTTTTTTCTCCAATCTCTTTATATCGTACGTGACAAATAACCCATTTACGTTGACTACCGTCTCGCAGGTGCCAGTTACGTATCCGCGAAAACATGAAAAAATCGACTTACGGGACATTTCATAGCAGACGACACCTGTTTCTCAAGTCAAATATAGGGAACTAAATTTCTCTTTTTTTTTCCTCCAATCTCTTTATACCGTGACAACAAACCCATTTACACCAACTACCGTCTCAAAGGTGCCAGTTACGTATCCGCGAAAACATGAAAAAATCGACTTACGGGACATTTCATAGCAGACAACACCTGTTTCTCGAGTCAAATATAGGGATTTTTCTTTTTTCGTTTTTTCTCACTAGGGCCATTGATTCAGTTGCGATGACCATCTCACCCATATGAGACGGTTACGTGCTGCGCATGAAATCGTAAAATCAACTTAGACACTTTCGGACGGCAACTGACACCTGTTGCACAAATCAAAGAAAGGTAAATCAGACGTTTCCCTGTTTTCATACCAAGGTCAGTTTTGGTGACCGTGCGAGTCGAAAGTGAATGTTCTGTTTAACGGCTGCACAAAAAAAAAAAAAAAATGAAATTCAGAAGCAACCGGTTGCTGTTGCAGAAACTTTTTCCGATGAAAAAGAAATCTTGTTTTCGTTTAAAGAATTAAAAAAAAAGGCCATAAAGATACAATAAGATGTAAGAATAACTAATAATCAAAATTTTCTTTGATAGGGTAGAAAACATTGTGAGAAAAGGAGAAAATGCTGGTAACCTGCATTGTCTCCTTTTCTCAGATTATTTTCCAAAGCCTTCTATTTTACGGGGGTGTTAAAAGGCGTCATTGTATGGTAAGGGGTCAATAAGGATAAACATATACCCTCCCTCCCAATCATCCGATCAAATCTCATCCCTCTGTGAAATTATCCAATCACAGAAGCTTTTAGGAAATCAGAATGGGTGCCAACAGCCAATCAGAGAGGCTGTGAGAAATTCAAAAATGGGCCCGGTCTGCCAGTCAGAGAGGCTTTGAGAAATCAAAATGGGCCCAGTCAGCCAATCAAAATGGCGCCCTAATATATATAGATAGAAAACAGTGAACAAAAAACGGCATGAAAGTGGATTTAAAGTCTTTTTTAAAGGCTGCTGTGCAGTCCTTGGCAAACTGCCAGGCATGCACCAACCACACATGCCAGATTTCACTGAAAAAGGGCCAAAATTCAAGAAAACAAGGTGGCAGAAGACCTTGTTTTGGTCTATTCAAGCCCCTTGCAAGAGTTACTTCCCTTAAAGTAAACCCTTTTCCCCCCCCTATACCCTTTAATTGGATTTCCTGATTCGGGCCACATCAAATTCATATAACCCAAAATGATCAATGTACATTGTAAAAAAAACACACAGAAATTAATGTTACAAGTTGCTAAAAAATAGACTGAAAACTCTTTCAGTAGCAATTGTTTCCTATTGCATAAATCAAACAAAGGGAACTGAAATGTTATTTTTTCTAATCGCTTCAAACCATGACAAGAAACCCAGTTACGTTGATTACGGTCTCATACGTGCCAGTTACGCACATGCGAAAAGCACAGAAAACAATGTGACAAGTGGCTAAAAAAAAGACTGAAAACTCTTTCAGTAGTGCTCAAGGAATTGAAGCATAAATTTTCTAATATCTTCAAACCGCAACAAGAAACCCTGTTACGTTGACTACCGTCTCATACGTGCCAGTTACGCACATGGGAGAACACCAGAAAATGATGTGACAAGTGGCTAAAAAAAGACATGAAGACTATTTTCAGTAGCAACTGCTTCCTGTTGCATAAGTCAAACAAAGAGAACTGAATTTTTAATTTTTTTTTTCTCCAATCTCTTTATATCGTACGTGACAAATAACCCATTTACGTTGACTACCGTCTCGCAGGTGCCAGTTACGTATCCGCGAAAACATGAAAAAATCGACTTACGGGACATTTCATAGCAGACGACACCTGTTTCTCAAGTCAAATATAGGGAACTAAATTTCTCTTTTTTTTTCCTCCAATCTCTTTATACCGTGACAACAAACCCATTTACACCGACTACCATCTCAAAGGTGCCAGTTACGTATCCGCGAAAACATGAAAAAATCGACTTACGGGACATTTCATAGCAGACAACACCTGTTTCTCGAGTCAAATATAGGGATTTTTCTTTTTTCGTTTTTTCTCACTAGGGCCATTGATTCAGTTGCGATGACCATCTCACCCATATGAGACGGTTACGTGCTGCGCATGAAATCGTAAAATCAACTTAGACACTTTCGGACGGCAACTGACACCTGTTGCACAAATCAAAGAAAGGTAAATCAAACATTTCCCTGTTTTCATACCAAGGTCAGTTTTGGTGACCGTGCGAGTTGAAAGTGAATGTTCTGTTTAACGGCTGCACAAAAAAAAAAAAAAAATGAAATTCAGAAGCAACCGGTTGCTGTTGCAGAAACTTTTTCCGATGAAAAAGAAATCTTGTTTTCGTTTAAAGAATTAAAAAAAAAGGCCATAAAGATACAATAAGATGTAAGAATAACTAATAATCAAAATTTTCTTTGATAGGGTAGAAAACATTGTGAGAAAAGGAGAAAATGCTGGTAACCTGCATTGTCTCCTTTTCTCAGATTATTTTCCAAAGCCTTCTATTTTACGGGGGTGTTAAAAGGCGTCATTGTATGGTAAGGGGTCAATAAGGATAAACATATACCCTCCCTCCCAATCATCCAATCAAATCTCATCCCTCTGTGAAATTATCCAATCACAGAAGCTTTTAGGAAATCAGAATGGGTGCCAACAGCCAATCAGAGAGGCTGTGAGAAATTCAAAAATGGGCCCGGTCTGCCAGTCAGAGAGGCTTTGAGAAATCAAAATGGGCCCAGTCAGCCAATCAAAATGGCGCCCTAATATATATATAGATAGAAAACAGTGAACAAAAAACGGCATGAAAGTGGATTTAAAGTCTTTTTTAAAGGCTGCTGTGCAGTCCTTGGCAAACTGCCAGGCATGCACCATCCACACATGCCAGATTTCACTGAAAAAGGGCCAAAATTCAAGAAAACAAGGTGGCAGAAGACCTTGTTTTGGTCTATTCAAGCCCCTTGCAAGAGTTACTTCCCTTAAAGTAAACCCTTGATCCCCCCCCTTTACCCTTTAATTGGATTTCCTGATTCGGGCCACATCAAAT
Source organism: Tridacna crocea (assembly GCA_943736015.1). Taxonomy (NCBI): domain Eukaryota; kingdom Metazoa; phylum Mollusca; class Bivalvia; order Cardiida; family Cardiidae; genus Tridacna; species Tridacna crocea. The sequence goes on along the minus strand of OX031066.1, from coordinate 1,199,503 downwards.
TCATATAACCCAAAATGATCAATGTACATTGTAAAAAAAACACACAGAAATTAATGTGACAAGTTGCTAAAAAATAGACTGAAAACTCTTTCAGTAGCAATTGTTTCCTATTGCATAAATCAAACAAAGGGAACTGAAATGTTATTTTTTCTAATCGCTTCAAACCATGACAAGAAACCCAGTTACGTTGATTACGGTCTCATACGTGCCAGTTACGCACATGCGAAAAGCACAGAAAACAATGTGACAAGTGGCTAAAAAAAAGACTGAAAACTCTTTCAGTAGTGCTCAAGGAATTGTAGCATAAATTTTCTAATATCTTCAAACCGCAACAAGAAACCCTGTTACGTTGACTACCGTTTCATACGTGCCAGTTACGCACATGGGAGAACACCAGAAAATGATGTGACAAGTGGCTAAAAAAAGACATGAAGACTATTTTCAGTAGCAACTGCTTCCTGTTGCATAAGTCAAACAAAGAGAACTGAATTTTTAAATTTTTTTTTCTCCAATCTCTTTATATCGTACGTGACAAATAACCCATTTACGTTGACTACCGTCTCGCAGGTGCCAGTTACGTATCCGCGAAAACATGAAAAAATCGACTTACGGGACATTTCATAGCAGACGACACCTGTTTGTCAAGTCAAATATAGGGAACTAAATTTCTCTTTTTTTTTCCTCCAATCTCTTTATACCGTGACAACAAACCCATTTACACCGACTACCATCTCAAAGGTGCAAGTTACGTATCCGCGAAAACATGAAAAAATCGACTTACGGGACATTTCATAGCAGACAACACCTGTTTCTCGAGTCAAATATAGGGATTGTTCTTTTTTCGTTTTTTCTCACTAGGGCCATTGATTCAGTTGCGATGACCATCTCACCCATATGAGACGGTTACGTGCTGCGCATGAAATCGTAAAATCAACTTAGACACTTTCGGACGGCAACTGACACCTGTTGCACAAATCAAAGAAAGGTAAATCAAACATTTCCCTGTTTTCATACCAAGGTCAGTTTTGGTGACTGTGCGAGTCGAAAGTGAATGTTCTGTTTAACGGCTGCACAAAAAAAAAAAAAATGAAATTCAGAAGCAACCGGTTGCTGTTGCAGAAACTTTTTCCGATGAAAAAGAAATCTTGTTTTCGTTTAAAGAATTAAAAAAAAAGGCCATAAAGATACAATAAGATGTAAGAATAACTAATAATCAAAATTTTCTTTGATAGGGTAGAAAACATTGTGAGAAAAGGACAAAATGCTGGTAACCTGCATTGTCTCCTTTTCTCAGATTATTTTCCAAAGCCTTCTATTTTACGGGGGTGTTAAAAGGCGTCATTGTATGGTAAGGGGTCAATAAGGATAAACATATACCCTCCCTCCCAATCATCCAATCAAATCTCATTCCTCTGTGAAATTATCCAATCACAGAAGCTTTTAGGAAATCAGAATGGGTGCCAACAGCCAATCAGAGAGGCTGTGAGAAATTCAAAAATGGGCCCGGTCTGCCAGTCAGAGAGGCTTTGATAAATCAAAATGGGCCCAGTCAGCCAATCAAAATGGCGCCCTAATATATATAGATAGAAAACAGTGAACAAAAAACGGCATGAAAGTGGATTTAAAGTCTTTTTTAAAGGCTGCTGTGCAGTCCTTGGCAAACTGCCAGGCATGCACCATCCACACATGCCAGATTTCACTGAAAAAGGGCCAAAATTCAAGAAAACAAGGTGGCAGAAGACCTTGTTTTGGTCTATTCAAGCCCCTTGCAAGAGTTACTTCCCTTAAAGTAAACCCTTGATCCCCCCCCTTTACCCTTTAATTGGATTTCCTGATTCGGGCCACATCAAATTCATATAACCCAAAATGATCAATGTACATTGTAAAAAAAACACACAGAAATTAATGTGACAAGTTGCTAAAAAATAGACTGAAAACTCTTTCAGTAGCAATTGTTTCCTATTGCATAAATCAAACAAAGGGAACTGAAATGTTATTTTTTCTAATCGCTTCAAACCATGACAAGAAACCCAGTTACGTTGATTACGGTCTCATACGTGCCAGTTACGCACATGCGAAAAGCACAGAAAACAATGTGACAAGTGGCTAAAAAAAAGACTGAAAACTCTTTCAGTAGTGCTCAAGGAATTGAAGCATAAATTTTCTAATATCTTCAAACCGCAACAAGAAACCCTGTTACGTTGACTACTGTCTCATACGTGCCAGTTACGCACATGGGAGAACACCAGAAAATGATGTGACAAGTGGCTAAAAAAAGACATGAAGACTATTTTCAGTAGCAACTGCTTCCTGTTGCATAAGTCAAACAAAGAGAACTGAATTTTTAAATTTTTTTTTCTCCAATCTCTTTATATCGTACGTGACAAATAACCCATTTACGTTGACTACCGTCTCGCAGGTGCCAGTTACGTATCCGCGAAAACATGAAAAAATCGACTTACGGGACATTTCATAGCAGACGACACCTGTTTCTCAAGTCAAATATAGGGAACTAAATTTCTCTTTTTTTTTCCTCCAATCTCTTTATACCGTGACAACAAACCCATTTACACCGACTACCGTCTCAAAGGTGCCAGTTACGTATCCGCGAAAACATGAAAAAATCGACTTACGGGACATTTCATAGCAGACAACACCTGTTTCTCGAGTCAAATATAGGGATTTTTCTTTTTTCGTTTTTTCTCACTAGGGCCATTGATTCAGTTGCGATGACCATCTCACCCATATGAGACGGTTACGTGCTGCGCATGAAATCGTAAAATCAACTTAGACACTTTCGGACGGCAACTGACACCTGTTGCACAAATCAAAGAAAGGTAAATCAAACATTTCCCTGTTTTCATACCAAGGTCAGTTTTGGTGACCGTGCGAGTCGAAAGTGAATGTTCTGTTTAACGGCTGCACAAAAAAAAAAAAAAAATGAAATTCAGAAGCAACCGGTTGCTGTTGCAGAAACTTTTTCCGATGAAAAAGAAATCTTGTTTTCGTTTAAAGAATTAAAAAAAAAGGCCATAAAGATACAATAAGATGTAAGAATAACTAATAATCAAAATTTTCTTTGATAGGGTAGAAAACATTGTGAGAAAAGGAGGAAATGCTGGTAACCTGCATTGTCTCCTTTTCTCAGATTATTTTCCAAAGCCTTCTATTTTACGGGGGTGTTAAAAGGCGTCATTGTATGGTAAGGGGTCAATAAGGATAAACATATACCCTCCCTCCCAATCATCCAATCAAATCTCATCCCTCTGTGAAATTATCCAATCACAGAAGCTTTTAGGAAATCAGAATGGGTGCCAACAGCCAATCAGAGAGGCTGTGAGAAATTCAAAAATGGGCCCGGTCTGCCAGTCAGAGAGGCTTCGAGAAATCAAAATGGGCCCAGTCAGCCAATCAAAATGGCGCCCTAATATATATAGATAGAAAACAGTGAACAAAAAACGGCATGAAAGTGGATTTAAAGTCTTTTTTAAAGGCTGCTGTGCAGTCCTTGGCAAACTGCCAGGCATGCACCATCCACACATGCCAGATTTCACTGAAAAAGGGCCAAAATTCAAGAAAACAAGGTGGCAGAAGACCTTGTGTTGGTCTATTCAAGCCCCTTGCAAGAGTTACTTCCCTTAAAGTAAACCCTTGATCCCCCCCCTTTACCCTTTAATTGGATTTCCTGATTCGGGCCACATCAAATTCATATAACCCAAAATGATCAATGTACATTGTAAAAAAAACACACAGAAATTAATGTTACAAGTTGCTAAAAAATAGACTGAAAACTCTTTCAGTAGCAATTGTTTCCTATTGCATAAATCAAACAAAGGGAACTGAAATGTTATTTTTTCTAATCGCTTCAAACCATGACAAGAAACCCAGTTACGTTGATTACGGTCTCATACGTGCCAGTTACGCACATGCGAAAAGCACAGAAAACAATGTGACAAGTGGCTAAAAAAAAGACTGAAAACTCTTTCAGTAGTGCTCAAGGAATTGAAGCATAAATTTTCTAATATCTTCAAACCGCAACAAGAAACCCTGTTACGTTGACTACCGTTTCATACGTGCCAGTTACGCACATGGGAGAACACCAGAAAATGATGTGACAAGTGGCTAAAAAAAGACATGAAGACTATTTTCAGTAGCAACTGCTTCCTGTTGCATAAGTCAAACAAAGAGAACTGAATTTTTAATTTTTTTTTTCTCCAATCTCTTTATATCGTACGTGACAAATAACCCATTTACGTTGACTACCGTCTCGCAGGTGCCAGTTACGTATCCGCGAAAACATGAAAAAATCGACTTACGGGACATTTCATAGCAGACGACACCTGTTTCTCAAGTCAAATATAGGGAACTAAATTTCTCTTTTTTTTTCCTCCAATCTCTTTATACCGTGACAACAAACCCATTTACACCGACTACCGTCTCAAAGGTGCCAGTTACATATCCGCGAAAACATGAAAAAATCGACTTACGGGACATTTCATAGCAGACAACACCTGTTTCTCGAGTCAAATATAGGGATTTTTCTTTTTTCGTTTTTTCTCACTAGGGCCATTGATTCAGTTGCGATGACCATCTCACCCATATGAGACGGTTACGTGCTGCGCATGAAATCGTAAAATCAACTTAGACACTTTCGGACGGCAACTGACACCTGTTGCACAAATCAAAGAAAGGTAAATCAAACATTTCCCTGTTTTCATACCAAGGTCAGTTTTGGTGACCGTGCGAGTCGAAAGTGAATGTTCTGTTTAACGGCTGCACAAAAAAAAAAAAAATGAAATTCAGAAGCAACCGGTTGCTGTTGCAGAAACTTTTTCCGATGAAAAAGAAATCTTGTTTTCGTTTAAAGAATTAAAAAAAAAGGCCATAAAGATACAATAAGATGTAAGAATAACTAATAATCAAAATTTTCTTTGATAGGGTAGAAAACATTGTGAGAAAAGGAGAAAATGCTGGTAACCTGCATTGTCTCCTTTTCTCAGATTATTTTCCAAAGCCTTCTATTTTACGGGGGTGTTAAAAGGCGTCATTGTATGGTAAGGGGTCAATAAGGATAAACATATACCCTCCCTCCCAATCATCCAATCAAATCTCATCCCTCTGTGAAATTATCCAATCACAGAAGCTTTTAGGAAATCAGAATGGGTGCCAACAGCCAATCAGAGAGGCTGTGAGAAATTCAAAAATGGGCCCGGTCTGCCAGTCAGAGAGGCTTTGAGAAATCAAAATGGGCCCAGTCAGCCAATCAAAATGGCGCCCTAATATATATAGATAGAAAACAGTGAACAAAAAACGGCATGAAAGTGGATTTAAAGTCTTTTTTAAAGGCTGCTGTGCAGTCCTTGGCAAACTGCCAGGCATGCACCATCCACACATGCCAGATTTCACTGAAAAAGGGCCAAAATTCAAGAAAACAAGGTGGCAGAAGACCTTGTTTTGGTCTATTCAAGCCCCTTGCAAGAGTTACTTCCCTTAAAGTAAACCCTTGATCCCCCCCTTTACCCTTTAATTGGATTTCCTGATTCGGGCCACATCAAATTCATATAACCCAAAATGATCAATGTACATTGTAAAAAAAACACACAGAAATTAATGTGACAAGTTGCTAAAAAATAGACTGAAAACTCTTTCAGTAGCAATTGTTTCCTATTGCATAAATCAAACAAAGGGAACTGAAATGTTATTTTTTCTAATCGCTTCAAACCATGACAAGAAACCCAGTTACGTTGATTACGGTCTCATACGTGCCAGTTACGCACATGCCAAAAGCACAGAAAACAATGTGACAAGTGGCTAAAAAAAAGACTGAAAACTCTTTCAGTAGTGCTCAAGGAATTGAAGCATAAATTTTCTAATATCTTCAAACCGCAACAAGAAACCCTGTTACGTTGACTACCGTCTCATACGTGCCAGTTACGCACATGGGAGAACACCAGAAAATGATGTGACAAGTGGCTAAAAAAAGACATGAAGACTATTTTCAGTAGCAACTGCTTCCTGTTGCATAAGTCAAACAAAGAGAACTGAATTTTTAAATTTTTTTTTCTCCAATCTCTTTATATCGTACGTGACAAATAACCCATTTACGTTGACTACCGTCTCGCAGGTGCCAGTTACGTATCCGCGAAAACATGAAAAAATCGACTTACGGGACATTTCATAGCAGACGACACCTGTTTCTCAAGTCAAATATAGGGAACTAAATTTCTCTTTTTTTTTCCTCCAATCTCTTTATACCGTGACAACAAACCCATTTACACCGACTACCGTCTCAAAGGTGCCAGTTACGTATCCGCGAAAACATGAAAAAATCGACTTACGGGACATTTCATAGCAGACAACACCTGTTTCTCGAGTCAAATATAGGGATTTTTCTTTTTTCGTTTTTTCTCACTAGGGCCATTGATTCAGTTGCGATGACCATCTCACCCATATGAGACGGTTACGTGCTGCGCATGAAATCGTAAAATCAACTTAGACACTTTCGGACGGCAACTGACACCTGTTGCACAAATCAAAGAAAGGTAAATCAAACATTTCCCTGTTTTCATACCAAGGTCAGTTTTGGTGACCGTGCGAGTCGAAAGTGAATGTTCTGTTTAACGGCTGCACAAAAAAAAAAAAAATGAAATTCAGAAGCAACCGGTTGCTGTTGCAGAAACTTTTTCCGATGAAAAAGAAATCTTGTTTTCGTTTAAAGAATTTAAAAAAAAGGCCATAAAGATACAATAAGATGTAAGAATAACTAATAATCAAAATTTTCTTTGATAGGGTAGAAAACATTGTGAGAAAAGGAGAAAATGCTGGTAACCTGCATTGTCTCCTTTTCTCAGATTATTTTCCAAAGCCTTCTATTTTACGGGGGTGTTAAAAGGCGTCATTGTATGGTAAGGGGTCAATAAGGATAAACATATACCCTCCCTCCCAATCATCCAATCAAATCTCATCCCTCTGTGAAATTATCCAATCACAGAAGCTTTTAGGAAATCAGAATGGGTGCCAACAGCCAATCAGAGAGGCTGTGAGAAATTCAAAAATGGGCCCGGTCTGCCAGTCAGAGAGGCTTTGAGAAATCAAAATGGGCCCAGTCAGCCAATCAAAATGGCGCCCTAATATATATAGATAGAAAACAGTGAACAAAAAACGGCATGAAAGTGGATTTAAAGTCTTTTTTAAAGGCTGCTGTGCAGTCCTTGGCAAACTGCCAGGCATGCACCATCCACACATGCCAGATTTCACTGAAAAAGGGCCAAAATTCAAGAAAACAAGGTGGCAGAAGACCTTGTTTTGGTCTATTCAAGCCCCTTGCAAGAGTTACTTCCCTTAAAGTAAACCCTTGATCCCCCCCCTTTACCCTTTAATTGGATTTCCTGATTCGGGCCACATCAAATTCATATAACCCAAAATGATCAATGTACATTGTGAAAAAAACACACAGAAATTAATGTGACAAGTTGCTAAAAAATAGACTGAAAACTCTTTCAGTAGCAATTGTTTCCTATTGCATAAATCAAACAAAGGGAACTGAAATGTTATTTTTTCTAATCGCTTCAAACCATGACAAGAAACCCAGTTACGTTGATTACGGTCTCATACGTGCCAGTTACGCACATGCGAAAAGCACAGAAAACAATGTGACAAGTGGCTAAAAAAAAGACTGAAAACTCTTTCAGTAGTGCTCAAGGAATTGAAGCATAAATTTTCTAATATCTTCAAACCGCAACAAGAAACCCTGTTACGTTGACTACCGTTTCATACGTGCCAGTTACGCACATGGGAGAACACCAGAAAATGATGTGACAAGTGGCTAAAAAAAGACATGAAGACTATTTTCAGTAGCAACTGCTTCCTGTTGCATAAGTCAAACAAAGAGAACTGAATTTTTAAATTTTTTTTTCTCCAATCTCTTTATATCGTACGTGACAAATAACCCATTTACGTTGACTACCGTCTCGCAGGTGCCAGTTACGTATCCGCGAAAACATGAAAAAATCGACTTACGGGACATTTCATAGCAGACGACACCTGTTTCTCAAGTCAAATATAGGGAACTAAATTTCTCTTTTTTTTTCCTCCAATCTCTTTATACCGTGACAACAAACCCATTTACACCGACTACCGTCTCAAAGGTGCCAGTTACGTATCCGCGAAAACATGAAAAAATCGACTTACGGGACATTTCATAGCAGACAACACCTGTTTCTCGAGTCAAATATAGGGATTTTTCTTTTTTCGTTTTTTCTCACTAGGGCCATTGATTCAGTTGCGATGACCATCTCACCCATATGAGACGGTTACGTGCTGCGCATGAAATCGTAAAATCAACTTAGACACTTTCGGACGGCAACTGACACCTGTTGCACAAATCAAAGAAAGGTAAATCAAACATTTCCCTGTTTTCATACCAAGGTCAGTTTTGGTGACCGTGCGAGTCGAAAGTGAATGTTCTGTTTAACGGCTGCACTAAAAAAAAAAAATGAAATTCAGAAGCAACCGGTTGCTGTTGCAGAAACTTTTTCCGATGAAAAAGAAATCTTGTTTTCGTTTAAAGAATTAAAAAAAAAGGCCATAAAGATACAATAAGATGTAAGAATAACTAATAATCAAAATTTTCTTTGATAGGGTAGAAAACATTGTGAGAAAAGGAGAAAATGCTGGTAACCTGCATTGTCTCCTTTTCTCAGATTATTTTCCAAAGCCTTCTATTTTACGGGGGTGTTAAAAGGCGTCATTGTATGGTAAGGGGTCAATAAGGATAAACATATACCCTCCCTCCCAATCATCCAATCAAATCTCATCCCTCTGTGAAATTATCCAATCACAGAAGCTTTTAGGAAATCAGAATGGGTGCCAACAGCCAATCAGAGAGGCTGTGAGAAATTCAAAAATGGGCCCGGTCTGCCAGTCAGAGAGGCTTTGAGAAATCAAAATGGGCCCAGTCAGCCAATCAAAATGGCGCCCTAATATATATAGATAGAAAACAGTGAACAAAAAACGGCATGAAAGTGGATTTAAAGTCTTTTTTAAAGGCTGCTGTGCAGTCCTTGGCAAACTGCCAGGCATGCACCATCCACACATGCCAGATTTCACTGAAAAAGGGCCAAAATTCAAGAAAACAAGGTGGCAGAAGACCTTGTTTTGGTCTATTCAAGCCCCTTGCAAGAGTTACTTCCCTTAAAGTAAACCCTTGATCCCCCCCCTTTACCCTTTAATTGGATTTCCTGATTCGGGCCACATCAAATTCATATAACCCAAAATGATCAATGTACATTGTAAAAAAAACACACAGAAATTAATGTGACAAGTTGCTAAAAAATAGACTGAAAACTCTTTCAGTAGCAATTGTTTCCTATTGCATAAATCAAACAAAGGGAACTGAAATGTTATTTTTTCTAATCGCTTCAAACCATGACAAGAAACCCAGTTACGTTGATTACGGTCTCATACGTGCCAGTTACGCACATGCGAAAAGCACAGAAAACAATGTGACAAGTGGCTAAAAAAAAGACTGAAAACTCTTTCAGTAGTGCTCAAGGAATTGAAGCATAAATTTTCTAATATCTTCAAACCGCAACAAGAAACCCTGTTACGTTGACTACCGTTTCATACGTGCCAGTTACGCACATGGGAGAACACCAGAAAATGATGTGACAAGTGGCTAAAAAAAGACATGAAGACTATTTTCAGTAGCAACTGCTTCCTGTTGCATAAGTCAAACAAAGAGAGCTGAATTTTTAAATTTTTTTTTCTCCAATCTCTTTATATCGTACGTGACAAATAACCCATTTATGTTGACTACCGTCTCGCAGGTGCCAGTTACGTATCCGCGAAAACATGAAAAAATCGACTTACAGGACATTTCATAGCAGACGACACCTGTTTCTCAAGTCAAATATAGGGAACTAAATTTCTCTTTTTTTTTCCTCCAATCTCTTTATACCGTGACAACAAACCCATTTACACCGACTACCGTCTCAAAGGTGCCAGTTACGTATCCGCGAAAACATGAAAAAATCGACTTACGGGACATTTCATAGCAGACAACACCTGTTTCTCGAGTCAAATATAGGGATTTTTCTTTTTTCGTTTTTTCTCACTAGGGCCATTGATTCAGTTGCGATGACCATCTCACCCATATGAGACGGTTACGTGCTGCGCATGAAATCGTAAAATCAACTTAGACACTTTCGGACGGCAACTGACACCTGTTGCACAAATCAAAGAAAGGTAAATCAAACATTTCCCTGTTTTCATACCAAGGTCAGTTTTGGTGACCGTGCGAGTCGAAAGTGAATGTTCTGTTTAACGGCTGCACAAAAAAAAAAAAAAATGAAATTCAGAAGCAACCGGTTGCTGTTGCAGAAACTTTTTCCGATGAAAAAGAAATCTTGTTTTCGTTTAAAGAATTAAAAAAAAAGGCCATAAAGATACAATAAGATGTAAGAATAACTAATAATCAAAATTTTCTTTGATAGGGTAGAAAACATTGTGAGAAAAGGAGAAAATGCTGGTAACCTGCATTGTCTCCTTTTCTCAGATTATTTTCCAAAGCCTTCTATTTTACGGGGGTGTTAAAAGGCGTCATTGTATGGTAAGGGGTCAATAAGGATAAACATATACCCTCCCTCCCAATCATTCAATCAAATCTCATCCCTCTGTGAAATTATCCAATCACAGAAGCTTTTAGGAAATCAGAATGGGTGCCAACAGCCAATCAGAGAGGCTGTGAGAAATTCAAAAATGGGCCCGGTCTGCCAGTCAGAGAGGCTTTGAGAAATCAAAATGGGCCCAGTCAGCCAATCAAAATGGCGCCCTAATATATATAGATAGAAAACAGTGAACAAAAAACGGCATGAAAGTGGATTTAAAGTCTTTTTTAAAGGCTGCTGTGCAGTCCTTGGCAAACTGCCAGGCATGCACCATCCACACATGCCAGATTTCACTGAAAAAGGGCCAAAATTCAAGAAAACAAGGTGGCAGAAGACCTTGTTTTGGTCTATTCAAGCCCCTTGCAAGAGTTACTTCCCTTAAAGTAAACCCTTGATCCCCCCCCTTTACCCTTTAATTGGATTTCCTGATTCGGGCCACATCAAATTCATATAACCCAAAATGATCAATGTACATTGTAAAAAAAACACACAGAAATTAATGTGACAAGTTGCTAAAAAATAGACTGAAAACTCTTTCAGTAGCAATTGTTTCCTATTGCATAAATCAAACAAAGGGAACTGAAATGTTATTTTTTCTAATCGCTTCAAACCATGACAAGAAACCCAGTTACGTTGATTACGGTCTCATACGTGCCAGTTACGCACATGCGAAAAGCACAGAAAACAATGTGACAAGTGGCTAAAAAAAAGACTGAAAACTCTTTCAGTAGTGCTCAAGGAATTGAAGCATAAATTTTCTAATATCTTCAAACCGCAACAAGAAACCCTGTTACGTTGACTACCGTTTCATACGTGCCAGTTACGCACATGGGAGAACACCAGAAAATGATGTGACAAGTGGCTAAAAAAAGACATGAAGACTATTTTCAGTAGCAACTGCTTCCTGTTGCATAAGTCAAACAAAGAGAACTGAATTTTTAATTTTTTTTTTCTCCAATCTCTTTATATCGTACGTGACAAATAACCCATTTACGTTGACTACCGTCTCGCAGGTGCCAGTTACGTATCCGCGAAAACATGAAAAAATCGACTTACGGGACATTTCATAGCAGACGACACCTGTTTCTCAAGTCAAATATAGGGAACTAAATTTCTCTTTTTTTTTCCTCCAATCTCTTTATACCGTGACAACAAACCCATTTACACCGACTACCGTCTCAAAGGTGCCAGTTACGTATCCGCGAAAACATGAAAAAATCGACTTACGGGACATTTCATAGCAGACAACACCTGTTTCTCGAGTCAAATATAGGGATTTTTCTTTTTTCGTTTTTTCTCACTAGGGCCATTGATTCAGTTGCGATGACCATCTCACCCATATGAGACGGTTACGTGCTGCGCATGAAATCGTAAAATCAACTTAGACACTTTCGGACGGCAACTGACACCTGTTGCACAAATCAAAGAAAGGTAAATCAAACATTTCCCTGTTTTCATACCAAGGTCAGTTTTGGTGACCGTGCGAGTCGAAAGTGAATGTTCTGTTTAACGGCTGCACAAAAAAAAAAAAAAATGAAATTCAGAAGCAACCGGTTGCTGTTGCAGAAACTTTTTCCGATGAAAAAGAAATCTTGTTTTCGTTTAAAGAATTAAAAAAAAAGGCCATAAAGATACAATAAGATGTAAGAATAACTAATAATCAAAATTTTCTTTGATAGGGTAGAAAACATTGTGAGAAAAGGAGAAAATGCTGGTAACCTGCATTGTCTCCTTTTCTCAGATTATTTTCCAAAGCCTTCTATTTTACGGGGGTGTTAAAAGGCGTCATTGTATGGTAAGGGGTCAATAAGGATAAACATATACCCTCCCTCCCAATCATCCAATCAAATCTCATCCCTCTGTGAAATTATCCAATCACAGAAGCTTTTAGGAAATCAGAATGGGTGCCAACAGCCAATCAGAGAGGCTGTGAGAAATTCAAAAATGGGCCCGGTCTGCCAGTCAGAGAGGCTTTGAGAAATCAAAATGGGCCCAGTCAGCCAATCAAAATGGCGCCCTAATATATATAGATAGAAAACAGTGAACAAAAAACGGCATGAAAGTGGATTTAAAGTCTTTTTTAAAGGCTGCTGTGCAGTCCTTGGCAAACTGCCAGGCATGCACCAACCACACATGCCAGATTTCACTGAAAAAGGGCCAAAATTCAAGAAAACAAGGTGGTAGAAGACCTTGTTTTGGTCTATTCAAGCCCCTTACAAGAGTTACTTCCCTTAAAGTAAACCCTTGATCCCCCCCCTTTACCCTTTAATTGGATTTCCTGATTCGGGCCACATCAAATTCATATAACCCAAAATGATCAATGTACATTGTGAAAAAAACACACAGAAATTAATGTTACAAGTTGCTAAAAAATAGACTGAAAACTCTTTCAGTAGCAATTGTTTCCTATTGCATAAATCAAACAAAGGGAACTGAAATGTTATTTTTTCTAATCGCTTCAAACCATGACAAGAAACCCAGTTACGTTGATTACGGTCTCATACGTGCCAGTTACGCACATGCGAAAAGCACAGAAAACAATGTGACAAGTGGCTAAAAAAAAGACTGAAAACTCTTTCAGTAGTGCTCAAGGAATTGAAGCATAAATTTTCTAATATCTTCAAACCGCAACAAGAAACCCTGTTACGTTGACTACCGTTTCATACGTGCCAGTTACGCACATGGGAGAACACCAGAAAATGATGTGACAAGTGGCTAAAAAAAGACATGAAGACTATTTTCAGTAGCAACTGCTTCCTGTTGCATAAGTCAAACAAAGAGAACTGAATTTTTAAATTTTTTTTTCTCCAATCTCTTTATATCGTACGTGACAAATAACCCATTTACGTTGACTACCGTCTCGCAGGTGCCAGTTACGTATCCGCGAAAACATGAAAAAATCGACTTACGGGACATTTCATAGCAGACGACACCTGTTTCTCAAGTCAAATATAGGGAACTAAATTTCTCTTTTTTTTTCCTCCAATCTCTTCATACCGTGACAACAAACCCATTTACACCGACTACCGTCTCAAAGGTGCCAGTTACATATCCGCGAAAACATGAAAAAATCGACTTACGGGACATTTCATAGCAGACAACACCTGTTTCTCGAGTCAAATATAGGGATTTTTCTTTTTTCGTTTTTTCTCACTAGGGCCATTGATTCAGTTGCGATGACCATCTCACCCATATGAGACGGTTACGTGCTGCGCATGAAATCGTAAAATCAACTTAGACACTTTCGGACGGCAACTGACACCTGTTGCACAAATCAAAGAAAGGTAAATCAAACATTTCCCTGTTTTCATACCAAGGTCAGTTTTGGTGACCGTGCGAGTCGAAAGTGAATGTTCTGTTTAACGGCTGCACAAAAAAAAAAAAAAATGAAATTCAGAAGCAACCGGTTGCTGTTGCAGAAACTTTTTCCGATGAAAAAGAAATCTTGTTTTCGTTTAAAGAATTAAAAAAAAAGGCCATAAAGATACAATAAGATGTAAGAATAACTAATAATCAAAATTTTCTTTGATAGGGTAGAAAACATTGTGAGAAAAGGAGGAAATGCTGGTAACCTGCATTGTCTCCTTTTCTCAGATTATTTTCCAAAGCCTTCTATTTTACGGGGGTGTTAAAAGGCGTCATTGTATGGTAAGGGGTCAATAAGGATAAACATATACCCTCCCTCCCAATCATCCAATCAAATCTCATCCCTCTGTGAAATTATCCAATCACAGAAGCTTTTAGGAAATCAGAATGGGTGCCAACAGCCAATCAGAGAGGCTGTGAGAAATTCAAAAATGGGCCCGGTCTGCCAGTCAGAGAGGCTTTGAGAAATCAAAATGGGCCCAGTCAGCCAATCAAAATGGCGCCCTAATATATATAGATAGAAAACAGTGAACAAAAAACGGCATGAAAGTGGATTTAAAGTCTTTTTTAAAGGCTGCTGTGCAGTCCTTGGCAAACTGCCAGGCATGCACCATCCACACATGCCAGATTTCACTGAAAAAGGGCCAAAATTCAAGAAAACAAGGTGGCAGAAGACCTTGTGTTGGTCTATTCAAGCCCCTTGCAAGAGTTACTTCCCTTAAAGTAAACCCTTGATCCCCCCCCTTTACCCTTTAATTGGATTTCCTGATTCGGGCCACATCAAATTCATATAACCCAAAATGATCAATGTACATTGTAAAAAAAACACACAGAAATTAATGTGACAAGTTGCTAAAAAATAGACTGAAAACTCTTTCAGTAGCAATTGTTTCCTATTGCATAAATCAAACAAAGGGAACTGAAATGTTATTTTTTCTAATCGCTTCAAACCATGACAAGAAACCCAGTTACGTTGATTACGGTCTCATACGTGCCAGTTACGCACATGCGAAAAGCACAGAAAACAATGTGACAAGTGGCTAAAAAAAAGACTGAAAACTCTTTCAGTAGTGCTCAAGGAATTGAAGCATAAATTTTCTAATATCTTCAAACCGCAACAAGAAACCCTGTTACGTTGACTACCGTTTCATACGTGCCAGTTACGCACATGGGAGAACACCAGAAAATGATGTGACAAGTGGCTAAAAAAAGACATGAAGACTATTTTCAGTAGCAACTGCTTCCTGTTGCATAAGTCAAACAAAGAGAACTGAATTTTTAATTTTTTTTTTCTCCAATCTCTTTATATCGTACGTGACAAATAACCCATTTACGTTGACTACCGTCTCGCAGGTGCCAGTTACGTATCCGCGAAAACATGAAAAAATCGACTTACGGGACATTTCATAGCAGACGACACCTGTTTCTCAAGTCAAATATAGGGAACTAAATTTCTCTTTTTTTTTCCTCCAATCTCTTTATACCGTGACAACAAACCCATTTACACCGACTACCGTCTCAAAGGTGCCAGTTACATATCCGCGAAAACATGAAAAAATCGACTTACGGGACATTTCATAGCAGACAACACCTGTTTCTCGAGTCAAATATAGGGATTTTTCTTTTTTCGTTTTTTCTCACTAGGGCCATTGATTCAGTTGCGATGACCATCTCACCCATATGAGACGGTTACGTGCTGCGCATGAAATCGTAAAATCAACTTAGACACTTTCGGACGGCAACTGACACCTGTTGCACAAATCAAAGAAAGGTAAATCAAACATTTCCCTGTTTTCATACCAAGGTCAGTTTTGGTGACCGTGCGAGTCGAAAGTGAATGTTCTGTTTAACGGCTGCACAAAAAAAAAAAAATGAAATTCAGAAGCAACCGGTTGCTGTTGCAGAAACTTTTTCCGATGAAAAAGAAATCTTGTTTTCGTTTAAAGAATTAAAAAAAAAGGCCATAAAGATACAATAAGATGTAAGAATAACTAATAATCAAAATTTTCTTTGATAGGGTAGAAAACATTGTGAGAAAAGGAGAAAATGCTGGTAACCTGCATTGTCTCCTTTTCTCAGATTATTTTCCAAAGCCTTCTATTTTACGGGGGTGTTAAAAGGCGTCATTGTATGGTAAGGGGTCAATAAGGATAAACATATACCCTCCCTCCCAATCATCCAATCAAATCTCATCCCTCTGTGAAATTATCCAATCACAGAAGCTTTTAGGAAATCAGAATGGGTGCCAACAGCCAATCAGAGAGGCTGTGAGAAATTCAAAAATGGGCCCGGTCTGCCAGTCAGAGAGGCTTTGAGAAATCAAAATGGGCCCAGTCAGCCAATCAAAATGGCGCCCTAATATATATAGATAGAAAACAGTGAACAAAAAACGGCATGAAAGTGGATTTAAAGTCTTTTTTAAAGGCTGCTGTGCAGTCCTTGGCAAACTGCCAGGCATGCACCATCCACACATGCCAGATTTCACTGAAAAAGGGCCAAAATTCAAGAAAACAAGGTGGCAGAAGACCTTGTTTTGGTCTATTCAAGCCCCTTGCAAGAGTTACTTCCCTTAAAGTAAACCCTTGATCCCCCCCTTTACCCTTTAATTGGATTTCCTGATTCGGGCCACATCAAATTCATATAACCCAAAATGATCAATGTACATTGTAAAAAAAACACACAGAAATTAATGTGACAAGTTGCTAAAAAATAGACTGAAAACTCTTTCAGTAGCAATTGTTTCCTATTGCATAAATCAAACAAAAGGAACTGAAATGTTATTTTTTCTAATCGCTTCAAACCATGACAAGAAACCCAGTTACGTTGATTACGGTCTCATACGTGCCAGTTACGCACATGCCAAAAGCACAGAAAACAATGTGACAAGTGGCTAAAAAAAAGACTGAAAACTCTTTCAGTAGTGCTCAAGGAATTGAAGCATAAATTTTCTAATATCTTCAAACCGCAACAAGAAACCCTGTTACGTTGACTACCGTCTCATACGTGCCAGTTACGCACATGGGAGAACACCAGAAAATGATGTGACAAGTGGCTAAAAAAAGACATGAAGACTATTTTCAGTAGCAACTGCTTCCTGTTGCATAAGTCAAACAAAGAGAACTGAATTTTTAAATTTTTTTTTCTCCAATCTCTTTATATCGTACGTGACAAATAACCCATTTACGTTGACTACCGTCTCGCAGGTGCCAGTTACGTATCCGCGAAAACATGAAAAAATCGACTTACGGGACATTTCATAGCAGACGACACCTGTTTCTCAAGTCAAATATAGGGAACTAAATTTCTCTTTTTTTTTCCTCCAATCTCTTTATACCGTGACAACAAACCCATTTACACCGACTACCGTCTCAAAGGTGCCAGTTACGTATCCGCGAAAACATGAAAAAATCGACTTACGGGACATTTCATAGCAGACAACACCTGTTTCTCGAGTCAAATATAGGGATTTTTCTTTTTTCGTTTTTTCTCACTAGGGCCATTGATTCAGTTGCGATGACCATCTCACCCATATGAGACGGTTACGTGCTGCGCATGAAATCGTAAAATCAACTTAGACACTTTCGGACGGCAACTGACACCTGTTGCACAAATCAAAGAAAGGTAAATCAAACATTTCCCTGTTTTCATACCAAGGTCAGTTTTGGTGACCGTGCGAGTCGAAAGTGAATGTTCTGTTTAACGGCTGCACAAAAAAAAAAAAAATGAAATTCAGAAGCAACCGGTTGCTGTTGCAGAAACTTTTTCCGATGAAAAAGAAATCTTGTTTTCGTTTAAAGAATTAAAAAAAAAGGCCATAAAGATACAATAAGATGTAAGAATAACTAATAATCAAAATTTTCTTTGATAGGGTAGAAAACATTGTGAGAAAAGGAGAAAATGCTGGTAACCTGCATTGTCTCCTTTTCTCAGATTATTTTCCAAAGCCTTCTATTTTACGGGGGTGTTAAAAGGCGTCATTGTATGGTAAGGGGTCAATAAGGATAAACATATACCCTCCCTCCCAATCATCCAATCAAATCTCATCCCTCTGTGAAATTATCCAATCACAGAAGCTTTTAGGAAATCAGAATGGGTGCCAACAGCCAATCAGAGAGGCTGTGAGAAATTCAAAAATGGGCCCGGTCTGCCAGTCAGAGAGGCTTTGAGAAATCAAAATGGGCCCAGTCAGCCAATCAAAATGGCGCCCTAATATATATAGATAGAAAACAGTGAACAAAAAACGGCATGAAAGTGGATTTAAAGTCTTTTTTAAAGGCTGCTGTGCAGTCCTTGGCAAACTGCCAGGCATGCACCATCCACACATGCCAGATTTCACTGAAAAAGGGCCAAAATTCAAGAAAACAAGGTGGCAGAAGACCTTGTTTTGGTCTATTCAAGCCCCTTGCAAGAGTTACTTCCCTTAAAGTAAACCCTTGATCCCCCCCCTTTACCCTTTAATTGGATTTCCTGATTCGGGCCACATCAAATTCATATAACCCAAAATGATCAATGTACATTGTAAAAAAAACACACAGAAATTAATGTGACAAGTTGCTAAAAAATAGACTGAAAACTCTTTCAGTAGCAATTGTTTCCTATTGCATAAATCAAACAAAGGGAACTGAAATGTTATTTTTTCTAATCGCTTCAAACCATGACAAGAAACCCAGTTACGTTGATTACGGTCTCATACGTGCCAGTTACGCACATGCGAAAAGCACAGAAAACAATGTGACAAGTGGCTAAAAAAAAAACTGAAAACTCTTTCAGTAGTGCTCAAGGAATTGAAGCATAAATTTTCTAATATCTTCAAACCGCAACAAGAAACCCTGTTACGTTGACTACCGTTTCATACGTGCCAGTTACGCACATGGGAGAACACCAGAAAATGATGTGACAAGTGGCTAAAAAAAGACATGAAGACTATTTTCAGTAGCAACTGCTTCCTGTTGCATAAGTCAAACAAAGAGAACTGAATTTTTAAATTTTTTTTTCTCCAATCTCTTTATATCGTACGTGACAAATAACCCATTTACGTTGACTACCGTCTCGCAGGTGCCAGTTACGTATCGGCGAAAACATGAAAAAATCGACTTACGGGACATTTCATAGCAGACGACACCTGTTTCTCAAGTCAAATATAGGGAACTAAATTTCTCTTTTTTTTTCCTTCAATCTCTTTATACCGTGACAACAAACCGATTTACACCGACTACCGTCTCAAAGGTGCCAGTTACATATCCGCGAAAACATGAAAAAATTGACTTACGGGACATTTCATAGCAGACAACACCTGTTTCTCGAGTCAAATATAGGGATTGTTCTTTTTTCGTTTTTTCTCACTAGGGCCATTGATTCAGTTGCGATGACCATCTCACCCATATGAGACGGTTACGTGCTGCGCATGAAATCGTAAAATCAACTTAGACACTTTCGGACGGCAACTGACACCTGTTGCACAAATCAAAGAAAGGTAAATCAAACATTTCCCTGTTTTCATACCAAGGTCAGTTTTGGTGACCGTGCGAGTCGAAAGTGAATGTTCTGTTTAACGGCTGCACAAAAAAAAAAAAAATGAAATTCAGAAGCAACCGGTTGCTGTTGCAGAAACTTTTTCCGATGAAAAAGAAATCTTGTTTTCGTTTAAAGAATTAAAAAAAAAGGCCATAAAGATACAATAAGATGTAAGAATAACTAATAATCAAAATTTTCTTTGATAGGGTAGAAAACATTGTGAGAAAAGGAGAAAATGCTGGTAACCTGCATTGTCTCCTTTTCTCAGATTATTTTCCAAAGCCTTCTATTTTACGGGGGTGTTAAAAGGCGTCATTGTATGGTAAGGGGTCAATAAGGATAAACATATACCCTCCCTCCCAATCATCCAATCAAATCTCATCCCTCTGTGAAATTATCCAATCACAGAAGCTTTTAGGAAATCAGAATGGGTGCCAACAGCCAATCAGAGAGGCTGTGAGAAATTCAAAAATGGGCCCGGTCTGCCAGTCAGAGAGGCTTTGATAAATCAAAATGGGCCCAGTCAGCCAATCAAAATGGCGCCCTAATATATATAGATAGAAAACAGTGAACAAAAAACGGCATGAAAGTGGATTTAAAGTCTTTTTTAAAGGCTGCTGTGCAGTCCTTGGCAAACTGCCAGGCATGCACCATCCACACATGCCAGATTTCACTGAAAAAGGGCCAAAATTCAAGAAAACAAGGTGGCAGAAGACCTTGTTTTGGTCTATTCAAGCCCCTTGCAAGAGTTACTTCCCTTAAAGTAAACCCTTGATCCCCCCCCTTTACCCTTTAATTGGATTTCCTGATTCGGGCCACATCAAATTCATATAACCCAAAATGATCAATGTACATTGTAAAAAAAACACACAGAAATTAATGTGACAAGTTGCTAAAAAATAGACTGAAAACTCTTTCAGTAGCAATTGTTTCCTATTGCATAAATCAAACAAAGGGAACTGAAATGTTATTTTTTCTAATCGCTTCAAACCATGACAAGAAACCCAGTTACGTTGATTATGGTCTCATACGTGCCAGTTACGCACATGCGAAAAGCACAGAAAACAATGTGACAAGTGGCTAAAAAAAAGACTAAAAACTCTTTCAGTAGTGCTCAAGGAATTGAAGCATAAATTTTCTAATATCTTCAAACCGCAACAAGAAACCCTGTTACGTTGACTACCGTCTCATACGTGCCAGTTACGCACATGGGAGAACACCAGAAAATGATGTGACAAGTGGCTAAAAAAAGACATGAAGACTATTTTCAGTAGCAACTGCTTCCTGTTGCATAAGTCAAACAAAGAGAACTGAATTTTTAAATTTTTTTTTCTCCAATCTCTTTATATCGTACGTGACAAATAACCCATTTACGTTGACTACCGTCTCGCAGGTGCCAGTTACGTATCCGCGAAAACATGAAAAAATCGACTTACGGGACATTTCATAGCAGACGACACCTGTTTCTCAAGTCAAATATAGGGAACTAAATTTCTCTTTTTTTTTCCTCCAATCTCTTTATACCGTGACAACAAACCCATTTACACCGACTACCGTCTCAAAGGTGCCAGTTACGTATCCGCGAAAACATGAAAAAATTGACTTACGGGACATTTCATAGCAGACAACACCTGTTTCTCGAGTCAAATATAGGGATTTTTCTTTTTTCGTTTTTTCTCACTAGGGCCATTGATTCAGTTGCGATGACCATCTCACCCATATGAGACGGTTACGTGCTGCGCATGAAATCGTAAAATCAACTTAGACACTTTCGGACGGCAACTGACACCTGTTGCACAAATCAAAGAAAGGTAAATCAAACATTTCCCTGTTTTCATACCAAGGTCAGTTTTGGTGACCGTGCGAGTCGAAAGTGAATGTTCTGTTTAACGGCTGCACAAAAAAAAAAAAAAAATGAAATTCAGAAGCAACCGGTTGCTGTTGCAGAAACTTTTTCCGATGAAAAAGAAATCTTGTTTTCGTTTAAAGAATTAAAAAAAAAGGCCATAAAGATACAATAAGATGTAAGAATAACTAATAATCAAAATTTTCTTTGATAGGGTAGAAAACATTGTGAGAAAAGGAGAAAATGCTGGTAACCTGCATTGTCTCCTTTTCTCAGATTATTTTCCAAAGCCTTCTATTTTACGGGGGTGTTAAAAGGCGTCATTGTATGGTAAGGGGTCAATAAGGATAAACATATACCCTCCCTCCCAATCATCCAATCAAATCTCATCCCTCTGTGAAATTATCCAATCACAGAAGCTTTTAGGAAATCAGAATGGGTGCCAACAGCCAATCAGAGAGGCTGTGAGAAATTCAAAAATGGGCCCGGTCTGCCAGTCAGAGAGGCTTTGAGAAATCAAAATGGGCCCAGTCAGCCAATCAAAATGGCGCCCTAATATATATAGATAGAAAACAGTGAACAAAAAACGGCATGAAAGTGGATTTAAAGTCTTTTTTAAAGGCTGCTGTGCAGTCCTTGGCAAACTGCCAGGCATGCACCATCCACACATGCCAGATTTCACTGAAAAAGGGCCAAAATTCAAGAAAACAAGGTGGCAGAAGACCTTGTTTTGGTCTATTCAAGCCCCTTGCAAGAGTTACTTCCCTTAAAGTAAACCCTTGATCCCCCCCCCTTTACCCTTTAATTGGATTTCCTGATTCGGGCCACATCAAATTCATATAACCCAAAATGATCAATGTACATTGTAAAAAAAACACACAGAAATTAATGTGACAAGTTGCTAAAAAATAGACTGAAAACTCTTTCAGTAGCAATTGTTTCCTATTGCATAAATCAAACAAAGGGAACTGAAATGTTATTTTTTCTAATCGCTTCAAACCATGACAAGAAACCCAGTTACGTTGATTACGGTCTCATACGTGCCAGTTACGCACATGCGAAAAGCACAGAAAACAATGTGACAAGTGGCTAAAAAAAAGACTGAAAACTCTTTCAGTAGTGCTCAAGGAATTGAAGCATAAATTTTCTAATATCTTCAAACCGCAACAAGAAACCCTGTTACGTTGACTACCGTCTCATACGTGCCAGTTACGCACATGGGAGAACACCAGAAAATGATGTGACAAGTGGCTAAAAAAAGACATGAAGACTATTTTCAGTAGCAACTGCTTCCTGTTGCATAAGTCAAACAAAGAGAACTGAATTTTTAAATTTTTTTTTCTCCAATCTCTTTATATCGTACGTGACAAATAACCCATTTACGTTGACTACCGTCTCGCAGGTGCCAGTTACGTATCCGCGAAAACATGAAAAAATCGACTTACGGGACATTTCATAGCAGACGACACCTGTTTCTCAAGTCAAATATAGGGAACTAAATTTCTCTTTTTTTTTCCTCCAATCTCTTTATACCGTGACAACAAACCCATTTTCACCGACTACCGTCTCAAAGGTGCCAGTTACGTATCCACGAAAAAATGAAAAAATCGACTTACGGGACATTTCATAGCAGACAACACCTGTTTCTCGAGTCAAATATAGGGATTTTTCTTTTTTCGTTTTTTCTCACTAGGGCCATTGATTCAGTTGCGATGACCATCTCACCCATATGAGACGGTTACGTGCTGCGCATGAAATCGTAAAATCAACTTAGACACTTTCGGACGGCAACTGACACCTGTTGCACAAATCAAAGAAAGGTAAATCAAACATTTCCCTGTTTTCATACCAAGGTCAGTTTTGGTGACCGTGCGAGTCGAAAGTGAATGTTCTGTTTAACGGCTGCACAAAAAAAAAAAAAAATGAAATTCAGAAGCAACCGGTTGCTGTTGCAGAAACTTTTTCCGATGAAAAAGAAATCTTGTTTTCGTTTAAAGAATTAAAAAAAAAGGCCATAAAGATACAATAAGATGTAAGAATAACTAATAATCAAAATTTTCTTTGATAGGGTAGAAAACATTGTGAGAAAAGGAGAAAATGCTGGTAACCTGCATTGTCTCCTTTTCTCAGATTATTTTCCAAAGCCTTCTATTTTACGGGGGTGTTAAAAGGCGTCATTGTATGGTAAGGGGTCAATAAGGATAAACATATACCCTCCCTCCCAATCATCCAATCAAATCTCATCCCTCTGTGAAATTATCCAATCACAGAAGCTTTTAGGAAATCAGAATGGGTGCCAACAGCCAATCAGAGAGGCTGTGAGAAATTCAAAAATGGGCCCGGTCTGCCAGTCAGAGAGGCTTTGAGAAATCAAAATGGGCCCAGTCAGCCAATCAAAATGGCGCCCTAATATATATAGATAGAAAACAGTGAACAAAAAACGGCATGAAAGTGGATTTAAAGTCTTTTTTAAAGGCTGCTGTGCAGTCCTTGGCAAACTGCCAGGCATGCACCATCCACACATGCCAGATTTCACTGAAAAAGGGCCAAAATTCAAGAAAACAAGGTGGCAGAAGACCTTGTTTTGGTCTATTCAAGCCCCTTGCAAGAGTTACTTCCCTTAAAGTAAACCCTTGATCCCCCCCTTTACCCTTTAATTGGATTTCCTGATTCGGGCCACATCAAATTCATATAACCCAAAATGATCAATGTACATTGTAAAAAAAACACACAGAAATTAATGTGACAAGTTGCTAAAAAATAGACTGAAAACTCTTTCAGTAGCAATTGTTTCCTATTGCATAAATCAAACAAAAGGAACTGAAATGTTATTTTTTCTAATCGCTTCAAACCATGACAAGAAACCCAGTTACGTTGATTACGGTCTCATACGTGCCAGTTACACACATGCCAAAAGCACAGAAAACAATGTGACAAGTGGCTAAAAAAAAGACTGAAAACTCTTTCAGTAGTGCTCAAGGAATTGAAGCATAAATTTTCTAATATCTTCAAACCGCAACAAGAAACCCTGTTACGTTGACTACCGTCTCATACGTGCCAGTTACGCACATGGGAGAACACCAGAAAATGATGTGACAAGTGGCTAAAAAAAGACATGAAGACTATTTTCAGTAGCAACTGCTTCCTGTTGCATAAGTCAAACAAAGAGAACTGAATTTTTAAATTTTTTTTTCTCCAATCTCTTTATATCGTACGTGACAAATAACCCATTTACGTTGACTACCGTCTCGCAGGTGCCAGTTACGTATCCGCGAAAACATGAAAAAATCGACTTACGGGACATTTCATAGCAGACGACACCTGTTTCTCAAGTCAAATATAGGGAACTAAATTTCTCTTTTTTTTTCCTCCAATCTCTTTATACCGTGACAACAAACCCATTTACACCGACTACCGTCTCAAAGGTGCCAGTTACGTATCCGCGAAAACATGAAAAAATTGACTTACGGGACATTTCATAGCAGACAACACCTGTTTCTCGAGTCAAATATAGGGATTTTTCTTTTTTCGTTTTTTCTCACTAGGGCCATTGATTCAGTTGCGATGACCATCTCACCCATATGAGACGGTTACGTGCTGCGCATGAAATCGTAAAATCAACTTAGACACTTTCGGACGGCAACTGACACCTGTTGCACAAATCAAAGAAAGGTAAATCAAACATTTCCCTGTTTTCATACCAAGGTCAGTTTTGGTGACCGTGCGAGTCGAAAGTGAATGTTCTGTTTAACGGCTGCACAAAAAAAAAAAAAAATGAAATTCAGAAGCAACCGGTTGCTGTTGCAGAAACTTTTTCCGATGAAAAAGAAATCTTGTTTTCGTTTAAAGAATTAAAAAAAAAGGCCATAAAGATACAATAAGATGTAAGAATAACTAATAATCAAAATTTTCTTTGATAGGGTAGAAAACATTGTGAGAAAAGGAGAAAATGCTGGTAACCTGCATTGTCTCCTTTTCTCAGATTATTTTCCAAAGCCTTCTATTTTACGGGGGTGTTAAAAGGCGTCATTGTATGGTAAGGGGTCAATAAGGATAAACATATACCCTCCCTCCCAATCATCCAATCAAATCTCATCCCTCTGTGAAATTATCCAATCACAGAAGCTTTTAGGAAATCAGAATGGGTGCCAACAGCCAATCAGAGAGGCTGTGAGAAATTCAAAAATGGGCCCGGTCTGCCAGTCAGAGAGGCTTTGAGAAATCAAAATGGGCCCAGTCAGCCAATCAAAATGGCGCCCTAATATATATAGATAGAAAACAGTGAACAAAAAACGGCATGAAAGTGGATTTAAAGTCTTTTTTAAAGGCTGCTGTGCAGTCCTTGGCAAACTGCCAGGCATGCACCATCCACACATGCCAGATTTCACTGAAAAAGGGCCAAAATTCAAGAAAACAAGGTGGCAGAAGACCTTGTTTTGGTCTATTCAAGCCCCTTGCAAGAGTTACTTCCCTTAAAGTAAACCCTTGATCCCCCCCCTTTACCCTTTATTTGGATTTCCTGATTCGGGCCACATCAAATTCATATAACCCAAAATGATCAATGTACATTGTAAAAAAAACACACAGAAATTAATGTGACAAGTTGCTAAAAAATAGACTGAAAACTCTTTCAGTAGCAATTGTTTCCTATTGCATAAATCAAACAAAGGGAACTGAAATGTTATTTTTTCTAATCGCTTCAAACCATGACAAGAAACCCAGTTACGTTGATTACGGTCTCATACGTGCCAGTTACGCACATGCGAAAAGCACAGAAAACAATGTGACAAGTGGCTAAAAAAAAGACTGAAAACTCTTTCAGTAGTGCTCAAGGAATTGAAGCATAAATTTTCTAATATCTTCAAACCGCAACAAGAAACCCTGTTACGTTGACTACCGTCTCATACGTGCCAGTTACGCACATGGGAGAACACCAGAAAATGATGTGACAAGTGGCTAAAAAAAGACATGAAGACTATTTTCAGTAGCAACTGCTTCCTGTTGCATAAGTCAAACAAAGAGAACTGAATTTTTAAATTTTTTTTTCTCCAATCTCTTTATATCGTACGTGACAAATAACCCATTTACGTTGACTACCGTCTCGCAGGTGCCAGTTACGTATCCGCGAAAACATGAAAAAATCGACTTACGGGACATTTCATAGCAGACGACACCTGTTTCTCAAGTCAAATATAGGGAACTAAATTTCTCTTTTTTTTTCCTCCAATCTCTTTATACCGTGACAACAAACCCATTTTCACCGACTACCGTCTCAAAGGTGCCAGTTACGTATCCGCGAAAACATGAAAAAATCGACTTACGGGACATTTCATAGCAGACAACACCTGTTTCTCGAGTCAAATATAGGGATTTTTCTTTTTTCGTTTTTTCTCACTAGGGCCATTGATTCAGTTGCGATGACCATCTCACCCATATGAGACGGTTACGTGCTGCGCATGAAATCGTAAAATCAACTTAGACACTTTCGGACGGCAACTGACACCTGTTGCACAAATCAAAGAAAGGTAAATCAAACATTTCCCTGTTTTCATACCAAGGTCAGTTTTGGTGACCGTGCGAGTCGAAAGTGAATGTTCTGTTTAACGGCTGCACAAAAAAAAAAAAAAAAATGAAATTCAGAAGCAACCGGTTGCTGTTGCAGAAACTTTTTCCGATGAAAAAGAAATCTTGTTTTCGTTTAAAGAATTAAAAAAAAAGGCCATAAAGATACAATAAGATGTAAGAATAACTAATAATCAAAATTTTCTTTGATAGGGTAGAAAACATTGTGAGAAAAGGAGAAAATGCTGGTAACCTGCATTGTCTCCTTTTCTCAGATTATTTTCCAAAGCCTTCTATTTTACGGGGGTGTTAAAAGGCGTCATTGTATGGTAAGGGGTCAATAAGGATAAACATATACCCTCCCTCCCAATCATCCAATCAAATCTCATCCCTCTGTGAAATTATCCAATCACAGAAGCTTTTAGGAAATCAGAATGGGTGCCAACAGCCAATCAGAGAGGCTGTGAGAAATTCAAAAATGGGCCCGGTCTGCCAGTCAGAGAGGCTTTGAGAAATCAAAATGGGCCCAGTCAGCCAATCAAAATGGCGCCCTAATATATATAGATAGAAAACAGTGAACAAAAAACGGCATGAAAGTGGATTTAAAGTCTTTTTTAAAGGCTGCTGTGCAGTCCTTGGCAAACTGCCAGGCATGCACCATCCACACATGCCAGATTTCACTGAAAAAGGGCCAAAATTCAAGAAAACAAGGTGGCAGAAGACCTTGTTTTGGTCTATTCAAGCCCCTTGCAAGAGTTACTTCCCTTAAAGTAAACCCTTGATCCCCCCCCTTTACCCTTTAATTGGATTTCCTGATTCGGGCCACATCAAATTCATATAACCCAAAATGATCAATGTACATTGTAAAAAAAACACACAGAAATTAATGTGACAAGTTGCTAAAAAATAGACTGAAAACTCTTTCAGTAGCAATTGTTTCCTATTGCATAAATCAAACAAAGGGAACTGAAATGTTATTTTTTCTAATCGCTTCAAACCATGACAAGAAACCCAGTTACGTTGATTACGGTCTCATACGTGCCAGTTACGCACATGTGAAAAGCACAGAAAACAATGTGACAAGTGGCTAAAAAAAAGACTGAAAACTCTTTCAGTAGTGCTCAAGGAATTGAAGCATAAATTTTCTAATATCTTCAAACCGCAACAAGAAACCCTGTTACGTTGACTACCGTTTCATACGTGCCAGTTACGCACATGGGAGAACACCAGAAAATGATGTGACAAGTGGCTAAAAAAAGACATGAAGACTATTTTCAGTAGCAACTGCTTCCTGTTGCATAAGTCAAACAAAGAGAACTGAATTTTTAATTTTTTTTTTCTCCAATCTCTTTATATCGTACGTGACAAATAACCCATTTACGTTGACTACCGTCTCGCAGGTGCCAGTTACGTATCCGCGAAAACATGAAAAAATCGACTTACGGGACATTTCATAGCAGACGACACCTGTTTCTCAAGTCAAATATAGGGAACTAAATTTCTCTTTTTTTTTCCTCCAATCTCTTTATACCGTGACAACAAACCCATTTACACCGACTACCGTCTCAAAGGTGCCAGTTACATATCCGCGAAAACATGAAAAAATCGACTTACGGGACATTTCATAGCAGACAACACCTGTTTCTCGAGTCAAATATAGGGATTTTTCTTTTTTCGTTTTTTCTCACTAGGGCCATTGATTCAGTTGCGATGACCATCTCACCCATATGAGACGGTTACGTGCTGCGCATGAAATCGTAAAATCAACTTAGACACTTTCGGACGGCAACTGACACCTGTTGCACAAATCAAAGAAAGGTAAATCAAACATTTCCCTGTTTTCATACCAAGGTCAGTTTTGGTGACCGTGCGAGTCGAAAGTGAATGTTCTGTTTAACGGCTGCACAAAAAAAAAAAAAATGAAATTCAGAAGCAACCGGTTGCTGTTGCAGAAACTTTTTCCGATGAAAAAGAAATCTTGTTTTCGTTTAAAGAATTAAAAAAAAAGGCCATAAAGATACAATAAGATGTAAGAATAACTAATAATCAAAATTTTCTTTGATAGGGTAGAAAACATTGTGAGAAAAGGAGAAAATGCTGGTAACCTGCATTGTCTCCTTTTCTCAGATTATTTTCCAAAGCCTTCTATTTTACGGGGGTGTTAAAAGGCATCATTGTATGGTAAGGGGTCAATAAGGATAAACATATACCCTCCCTCCCAATCATCCAATCAAATCTCATCCCTCTGTGAAATTATCCAATCACAGAAGCTTTTAGGAAATCAGAATGGGTGCCAACAGCCAATCAGAGAGGCTGTGAGAAATTCAAAAATGGGCCCGGTCTGCCAGTCAGAGAGGCTTTGAGAAATCAAAATGGGCCCAGTCAGCCAATCAAAATGGCGCCCTAATATATATAGATAGAAAACAGTGAACAAAAAACGGCATGAAAGTGGATTTAAAGTCTTTTTTAAAGGCTGCTGTGCAGTCCTTGGCAAACTGCCAGGCATGCACCATCCACACATGCCAGATTTCACTGAAAAAGGGCCAAAATTCAAGAAAACAAGGTGGCAGAAGACCTTGTTTTGGTCTATTCAAGCCCCTTGCAAGAGTTACTTCCCTTAAAGTAAACCCTTGATCCCCCCCCCTTTACCCTTTAATTGGATTTCCTGATTCGGGCCACATCAAATTCATATAACCCAAAATGATCAATGTACATTGTAAAAAAAACACACAGAAATTAATGTGACAAGTTGCTAAAAAATAGACTGAAAACTCTTTCAGTAGCAATTGTTTCCTATTGCATAAATCAAACAAAGGGAACTGAAATGTTATTTTTTCTAATCGCTTCAAACCATGACAAGAAACCCAGTTACGTTGATTACGGTCTCATACGTGCCAGTTACGCACATGCGAAAAGCACAAAAACAATGTGACAAGTGGCTAAAAAAAAGACTGAAAACTCTTTCAGTAGTGCTCAAGGAATTAAAGCATAAATTTTCTAATATCTTCAAACCGCAACAAGAAACCCTGTTACGTTGACTACCGTTTCATACGTGCCAGTTACGCACATGGGAGAACACCAGAAAATGATGTGACAAGTGGCTAAAAAAAGACATGAAGACTATTTTCACTAGCAACTGCTTCCTGTTGCATAAGTCAAACAAAGAGAACTGAATTTTTAAATTTTTTTTTCTCCAATCTCTTTATATCGTACGTGACAAATAACCCATTTACGTTGACTACCGTCTCGCAGGTGCCAGTTACGTATCCGCGAAAACATGAAAAAATCGACTTACGGGACATTTCATAGCAGACGACACCTGTTTCTCAAATAAAATATAGGGAACTAAATTTCTCTTTTTTTTTCCTCCAATCTCTTTATACCGTGACAACAAACCCATTTACACCGACTACCGTCTCAAAGGTGCCAGTTACGTATCCGCGAAAACATGAAAAAATCGACTTACGGGACATTTCATAGCAGACAACACCTGTTTCTCGAGTCAAATATAGGGATTTTTCTTTTTTCGTTTTTTCTCACTAGGGCCATTGATTCAGTTGCGATGACCATCTCACCCATATGAGACGGTTACGTGCTGCGCATGAAATCGTAAAATCAACTTAGACACTTTCGGATGGCAACTGACACCTGTTGCACAAATCAAAGAAAGGTAAATCAAACATTTCCCTGTTTTCATACCAAGGTCAGTTTTGGTGACCATGCGAGTCGAAAGTGAATGTTCTGTTTAACGGCTGCACAAAAAAAAAAAAATGAAATTCAGAAGCAACCGGTTGCTGTTGCAGAAACTTTTTCCGATGAAAAAGAAATCTTGTTTTCGTTTAAAGAATTAAAAAAAAAGGCCATAAAGATACAATAAGATGTAAGAATAACTAATAATCAAAATTTTCTTTGATAGGGTAGAAAACATTGTGAGAAAAGGAGAAAATGCTGGTAACCTGCATTGTCTCCTTTTCTCAGATTATTTTCCAAAGCCTTCTATTTTACGGGGGTGTTAAAAGGCGTCATTGTATGGTAAGGGGTCAATAAGGATAAACATATACCCTCCCTCCCAATCATCCAATCAAATCTCATCCCTCTGTGAAATTATCCAATCACAGAAGCTTTTAGGAAATCAGAATGGGTGCCAACAGCCAATCAGAGAGGCTGTGAGAAATTCAAAAATGGGCCCGGTCTGCCAGTCAGAGAGGCTTTGAGAAATCAAAATGGGCCCAGTCAGCCAATCAAAATGGCGCCCTAATATATATAGATAGAAAACAGTGAACAAAAAACGGCATGAAAGTGGATTTAAAGTCTTTTTTAAAGGCTGCTGTGCAGTCCTTGGCAAACTGCCAGGCATGCACCATCCACACATGCCAGATTTCACTGAAAAAGGGCCAAAATTCAAGAAAACAAGGTGGCAGAAGACCTTGTTTTGGTCTATTCAAGCCCCTTGCAAGAGTTACTTCCCTTAAAGTAAACCCTTGATCCCCCCCCTTTACCCTTTAATTGGATTTCCTGATTCGGGCCACATCAAATTCATATAACCCAAAATGATCAATGTACATTGTGAAAAAAACACACAGAAATTAATGTGACAAGTTGCTAAAAAATAGACTGAAAACTCTTTCAGTAGCAATTGTTTCCTATTGCATAAATCAAACAAAGGGAACTGAAATGTTATTTTTTCTAATCGCTTCAAACCATGACAAGAAACCCAGTTACGTTGATTACGGTCTCATACGTGCCAGTTACGCACATGCGAAAAGCACAAAAACAATGTGACAAGTGGCTAAAAAAAAGACTGAAAACTCTTTCAGTAGTGCTCAAGGAATTGAAGCATAAATTTTCTAATATCTTCAAACCGCAACAAGAAACCCTGTTACGTTGACTACCGTTTCATACGTGCCAGTTACGCACATGGGAGAACACCAGAAAATGATGTGACAAGTGGCTAAAAAAAGACATGAAGACTATTTTCAGTAGCAACTGCTTCCTGTTGCATAAGTCAAACAAAGAGAACTGAATTTTTAAATTTTTTTTTCTCCAATCTCTTTATATCGTACGTGACAAATAACCCATTTACGTTGACTACCGTCTCGCAGGTGCCAGTTACGTATCCGCGAAAACATGAAAAAATCGACTTACGGGACATTTCATAGCAGACGACACCTGTTTCTCAAGTCAAATATAGGGAACTAAATTTCTCTTTTTTTTTCCTCCAATCTCTTTATACCGTGACAACAAACCCATTTACACCGACTACCGTCTCAAAGGTGCCAGTTACGTATCCGCGAAAACATGAAAAAATCGACTTACGGGACATTTCATAGCAGACAACACCTGTTTCTCGAGTCAAATATAGGGATTTTTCTTTTTTCGTTTTTTCTCACTAGGGCCATTGATTCAGTTGCGATGACCATCTCACCCATATGAGACGGTTACGTGCTGCGCATGAAATCGTAAAATCAACTTAGACACTTTCGGACGGCAACTGACACCTGTTGCACAAATCAAAGAAAGGTAAATCAAACATTTCCCTGTTTTCATACCAAGGTCAGTTTTGGTGACCGTGCGAGTCGAAAGTGAATGTTCTGTTTAACGGCTGCACAAAAAAAAAAAAAATGAAATTCAGAAGCAACCGGTTGCTGTTGCAGAAACTTTTTCCGATGAAAAAGAAATCTTGTTTTCGTTTAAAGAATTAAAAAAAAAGGCCATAAAGATACAATAAGATGTAAGAATAACTAATAATCAAAATTTTCTTTGATAGGGTAGAAAACATTGTGAGAAAAGGAGAAAATGCTGGTAACCTGCATTGTCTCCTTTTCTCAGATTATTTTCCAAAGCCTTCTATTTTACGGGGGTGTTAAAAGGCATCATTGTATGGTAAGGGGTCAATAAGGATAAACATATACCCTCCCTCCCAATCATCCAATCAAATCTCATCCCTCTGTGAAATTATCCAATCACAGAAGCTTTTAGGAAATCAGAATGGGTGCCAACAGCCAATCAGAGAGGCTGTGAGAAATTCAAAAATGGGCCCGGTCTGCCAGTCAGAGAGGCTTTGAGAAATCAAAATGGGCCCAGTCAGCCAATCAAAATGGCGCCCTAATATATATAGATAGAAAACAGTGAACAAAAAACGGCATGAAAGTGGATTTAAAGTCTTTTTTAAAGGCTGCTGTGCAGTCCTTGGCAAACTGCCAGGCATGCACCATCCACACATGCCAGATTTCACTGAAAAAGGGCCAAAATTCAAGAAAACAAGGTGGCAGAAGACCTTGTTTTGGTCTATTCAAGCCCCTTGCAAGAGTTACTTCCCTTAAAGTAAACCCTTGATCCCCCCCTTTACCCTTTAATTGGATTTCCTGATTCGGGCCACATCAAATTCATATAACCCAAAATGATCAATGTACATTGTAAAAAAAACACACAGAAATTAATGTGACAAGTTGCTAAAAAATAGACTGAAAACTCTTTCAGTAGCAATTGTTTCCTATTGCATAAATCAAACAAAGGGAACTGAAATGTTATTTTTTCTAATCGCTTCAAACCATGACAAGAAACCCAGTTACGTTGATTACGGTCTCATACGTGCCAGTTACGCACATGCGAAAAGCACAAAAACAATGTGACAAGTGGCTAAAAAAAAGACTGAAAACTCTTTCAGTAGTGCTCAAGGAATTGAAGCATAAATTTTCTAATATCTTCAAACCGCAACAAGAAACCCTGTTACGTTGACTACCGTTTCATACGTGCCAGTTACGCACATGGGAGAACACCAGAAAATGATGTGACAAGTGGCTAAAAAAAGACATGAAGACTATTTTCACTAGCAACTGCTTCCTGTTGCATAAGTCAAACAAAGAGAACTGAATTTTTAAATTTTTTTTTCTCCAATCTCTTTATATCGTACGTGACAAATAACCCATTTACGTTGACTACCGTCTCGCAGGTGCCAGTTACGTATCCGCGAAAACATGAAAAAATCGACTTACGGGACATTTCATAGCAGACGACACCTGTTTCTCAAATAAAATATAGGGAACTAAATTTCTCTTTTTTTTTCCTCCAATCTCTTTATACCGTGACAACAAACCCATTTACACCGACTACCGTCTCAAAGGTGCCAGTTACGTATCCGCGAAAACATGAAAAAATCGACTTACGGGACATTTCATAGCAGACAACACCTGTTTCTCGAGTCAAATATAGGGATTTTTCTTTTTTCGTTTTTTCTCACTAGGGCCATTGATTCAGTTGCGATGACCATCTCACCCATATGAGACGGTTACGTGCTGCGCATGAAATCGTAAAATCAACTTAGACACTTTCGGATGGCAACTGACACCTGTTGCACAAATCAAAGAAAGGTAAATCAAACATTTCCCTGTTTTCATACCAAGGTCAGTTTTGGTGACCATGCGAGTCGAAAGTGAATGTTCTGTTTAACGGCTGCACAAAAAAAAAAAAATGAAATTCAGAAGCAACCGGTTGCTGTTGCAGAAACTTTTTCCGATGAAAAAGAAATCTTGTTTTCGTTTAAAGAATTAAAAAAAAAGGCCATAAAGATACAATAAGATGTAAGAATAACTAATAATCAAAATTTTCTTTGATAGGGTAGAAAACATTGTGAGAAAAGGAGAAAATGCTGGTAACCTGCATTGTCTCCTTTTCTCAGATTATTTTCCAAAGCCTTCTATTTTACGGGGGTGTTAAAAGGCGTCATTGTATGGTAAGGGGTCAATAAGGATAAACATATACCCTCCCTCCCAATCATCCAATCAAATCTCATCCCTCTGTGAAATTATCCAATCACAGAAGCTTTTAGGAAATCAGAATGGGTGCCAACAGCCAATCAGAGAGGCTGTGAGAAATTCAAAAATGGGCCCGGTCTGCCAGTCAGAGAGGCTTTGAGAAATCAAAATGGGCCCAGTCAGCCAATCAAAATGGCGCCCTAATATATATAGATAGAAAACAGTGAACAAAAAACGGCATGAAAGTGGATTTAAAGTCTTTTTTAAAGGCTGCTGTGCAGTCCTTGGCAAACTGCCAGGCATGCACCATCCACACATGCCAGATTTCACTGAAAAAGGGCCAAAATTCAAGAAAACAAGGTGGCAGAAGACCTTGTTTTGGTCTATTCAAGCCCCTTGCAAGAGTTACTTCCCTTAAAGTAAACCCTTGATCCCCCCCCTTTACCCTTTAATTGGATTTCCTGATTCGGGCCACATCAAATTCATATAACCCAAAATGATCAATGTACATTGTGAAAAAAACACACAGAAATTAATGTGACAAGTTGCTAAAAAATAGACTGAAAACTCTTTCAGTAGCAATTGTTTCCTATTGCATAAATCAAACAAAGGGAACTGAAATGTTATTTTTTCTAATCGCTTCAAACCATGACAAGAAACCCAGTTACGTTGATTACGGTCTCATACGTGCCAGTTACGCACATGCGAAAAGCACAGAAAACAATGTGACAAGTGGCTAAAAAAAAGACTGAAAACTCTTTCAGTAGTGCTCAAGGAATTGAAGCATAAATTTTCTAATATCTTCAAACCGCAACAAGAAACCCTGTTACGTTGACTACCGTTTCATACGTGCCAGTTACGCACATGGGAGAACACCAGAAAATGATGTGACAAGTGGCTAAAAAAAGACATGAAGACTATTTTCAGTAGCAACTGCTTCCTGTTGCATAAGTCAAACAAAGAGAACTGAATTTTTAAATTTTTTTTTCTCCAATCTCTTTATATCGTACGTGACAAATAACCCATTTACGTTGACTACCGTCTCGCAGGTGCCAGTTACGTATCCGCGAAAACATGAAAAAATCGACTTACGGGACATTTCATAGCAGACGACACCTGTTTCTCAAGTCAAATATAGGGAACTAAATTTCTCTTTTTTTTTCCTCCAATCTCTTTATACCGTGACAACAAACCCATTTACACCGACTACCGTCTCAAAGGTGCCAGTTACGTATCCGCGAAAACATGAAAAAATCGACTTACGGGACATTTCATAGCAGACAACACCTGTTTCTCGAGTCAAATATAGGGATTTTTCTTTTTTCGTTTTTTCTCACTAGGGCCATTGATTCAGTTGCGATGACCATCTCACCCATATGAGACGGTTACGTGCTGCGCATGAAATCGTAAAATCAACTTAGACACTTTCGGACGGCAACTGACACCTGTTGCACAAATCAAAGAAAGGTAAATCAAACATTTCCCTGTTTTCATACCAAGGTCAGTTTTGGTGACCGTGCGAGTCGAAAGTGAATGTTCTGTTTAACGGCTGCACAAAAAAAAAAAAAATGAAATTCAGAAGCAACCGGTTGCTGTTGCAGAAACTTTTTCCGATGAAAAAGAAATCTTGTTTTCGTTTAAAGAATTAAAAAAAAAGGCCATAAAGATACAATAAGATGTAAGAATAACTAATAATCAAAATTTTCTTTGATAGGGTAGAAAACATTGTGAGAAAAGGAGAAAATGCTGGTAACCTGCATTGTCTCCTTTTCTCAGATTATTTTCCAAAGCCTTCTATTTTACGGGGGTGTTAAAAGGCGTCATTGTATGGTAAGGGGTCAATAAGGATAAACATATACCCTCCCTCCCAATCATCCAATCAAATCTCATCCCTCTGTGAAATTATCCAATCACAGAAGCTTTTAGGAAATCAGAATGGGTGCCAACAGCCAATCAGAGAGGCTGTGAGAAATTCAAAAATGGGCCCGGTCTGCCAGTCAGAGAGGCTTTGAGAAATCAAAATGGGCCCAGTCAGCCAATCAAAATGGCGCCCTAATATATATAGATAGAAAACAGTGAACAAAAAACGGCATGAAAGTGGATTTAAAGTCTTTTTTAAAGGCTGCTGTGCAGTCCTTGGCAAACTGCCAGGCATGCACCATCCACACATGCCAGATTTCACTGAAAAAGGGCCAAAATTCAAGAAAACAAGGTGGCAGAAGACCTTGTGTTGGTCTATTCAAGCCCCTTGCAAGAGTTACTTCCCTTAAAGTAAACCCTTGATCCCCCCCCTTTACCCTTTAATTGGATTTCCTGATTCGGGCCACATCAAATTCATATAACCCAAAATGATCAATGTACATTGTAAAAAAAACACACAGAAATTAATGTGACAAGTTGCTAAAAAATAGACTGAAAACTCTTTCAGTAGCAATTGTTTCCTATTGCATAAATCAAACAAAGGGAACTGAAATGTTATTTTTTCTAATCGCTTCAAACCATGACAAGAAACCCAGTTACGTTGATTACGGTCTCATACGTGCCAGTTACGCACATGCGAAAAGCACAGAAAACAATGTGACAAGTGGCTAAAAAAAAGACTGAAAACTCTTTCAGTAGTGCTCAAGGAATTGAAGCATAAATTTTCTAATATCTTCAAACCGCAACAAGAAACCCTGTTACGTTGACTACCGTTTCATACGTGCCAGTTACGCACATGGGAGAACACCAGAAAATGATGTGACAAGTGGCTAAAAAAAGACATGAAGACTATTTTCAGTAGCAACTGCTTCCTGTTGCATAAGTCAAACAAAGAGAACTGAATTTTTAATTTTTTTTTTCTCCAATCTCTTTATATCGTACGTGACAAATAATCCATTTACGTTGACTACCGTCTCGCAGGTGCCAGTTACGTATCCGCGAAAACATGAAAAAATCGACTTACGGGACATTTCATAGCAGACGACACCTGTTTCTCAAGTCAAATATAGGGAACTAAATTTCTCTTTTTTTTTCCTCCAATCTCTTTATACCGTGACAACAAACCCATTTACACCGACTACCGTCTCAAAGGTGCCAGTTACGTATCCGCGAAAACATGAAAAAATCGACTTACGGGACATTTCATAGCAGACAACACCTGTTTCTCGAGTCAAATATAGGGATTTTTCTTTTTTCGTTTTTTCTCACTAGGGCCATTGATTCAGTTGCGATGACCATCTCACCCATATGAGACGGTTACGTGCTGCGCATGAAATCGTAAAATCAACTTAGACACTTTCGGACGGCAACTGACACCTGTTGCACAAATCAAAGAAAGGTAAATCAAACATTTCCCTGTTTTCATACCAAGGTCAGTTTTGGTGACCGTGCGAGTCGAAAGTGAATGTTCTGTTTAACGGCTGCACAAAAAAAAAAAAAAAATGAAATTCAGAAGCAACCGGTTGCTGTTGCAGAAACTTTTTCCGATGAAAAAGAAATCTTGTTTTCGTTTAAAGAATTAAAAAAAAAGGCCATAAAGATACAATAAGATGTAAGAATAACTAATAATCAAAATTTTCTTTGATAGGGTAGAAAACATTGTGAGAAAAGGAGAAAATGCTGGTAACCTGCATTGTCTCCTTTTCTCAGATTATTTTCCAAAGCCTTCTATTTTACGGGGGTGTTAAAAGGCGTCATTGTATGGTAAGGGGTCAATAAGGATAAACATATACCCTCCCTCCCAATCATCCAATCAAATCTCATCCCTCTGTGAAATTATCCAATCACAGAAGCTTTTAGGAAATCAGAATGGGTGCCAACAGCCAATCAGAGAGGCTGTGAGAAATTCAAAAATGGGCCCGGTCTGCCAGTCAGAGAGGCTTTGAGAAATCAAAATGGGCCCAGTCAGCCAATCAAAATGGCGCCCTAATATATATAGATAGAAAACAGTGAACAAAAAACGGCATGAAAGTGGATTTAAAGTCTTTTTTAAAGGCTGCTGTGCAGTCCTTGGCAAACTGCCAGGCATGCACCATCCACACATGCCAGATTTCACTGAAAAAGGGCCAAAATTCAAGAAAACAAGGTGGCAGAAGACCTTGTTTTGGTCTATTCAAGCCCCTTGCAAGAGTTACTTCCCTTAAAGTAAACCCTTGATCCCCCCCCTTTACCCTTTAATTGGATTTCCTGATTCGGGCCACATCAAATTCATATAACCCAAAATGATCAATGTACATTGTAAAAAAAACACACAGAAATTAATGTGACAAGTTGCTAAAAAATAGACTGAAAACTCTTTCAGTAGCAATTGTTTCCTATTGCATAAATCAAACAAAGGGAACTGAAATGTTATTTTTTCTAATCGCTTCAAACCATGACAAGAAACCCAGTTACGTTGATTACGGTCTCATACGTGCCAGTTACGCACATGCGAAAAGCACAGAAAACAATGTGACAAGTGGCTAAAAAAAAGACTGAAAACTCTTTCAGTAGTGCTCAAGGAATTGAAGCATAAATTTTCTAATATCTTCAAACCGCAACAAGAAACCCTGTTACGTTGACTACCGTTTCATACGTGCCAGTTACGCACATGGGAGAACACCAGAAAATGATGTGACAAGTGGCTAAAAAAAGACATGAAGACTATTTTCAGTAGCAACTGCTTCCTGTTGCATAAGTCAAACAAAGAGAACTGAATTTTTAATTTTTTTTTTCTCCAATCTCTTTATATCGTACGTGACAAATAACCCATTTACGTTGACTACCGTCTCGCAGGTGCCAGTTACGTATCCGCGAAAACATGAAAAAATCGACTTACGGGACATTTCATAGCAGACGACACCTGTTTCTCAAGTCAAATATAGGGAACTAAATTTCTCTTTTTTTTTCCTCCAATCTCTTTATACCGTGACAACAAACCCATTTACACCGACTACCGTCTCAAAGGTGCCAGTTACGTATCCGCGAAAACATGAAAAAATCGACTTACGGGACATTTCATAGCAGACAACACCTGTTTCTCGAGTCAAATATAGGGATTTTTCTTTTTTCATTTTTTCTCACTAGGGCCATTGATTCAGTTGCGATGACCATCTCACCCATATGAGACGGTTACGTGCTGCGCATGAAATCGTAAAATCAACTTAGACACTTTCGGACGGCAACTGACACCTGTTGCACAAATCAAAGAAAGGTAAATCAAACATTTCCCTGTTTTCATACCAAGGTCAGTTTTGGTGACCGTGCGAGTCGAAAGTGAATGTTCAGTTTAACGGCTGCACAAAAAAAAAAAAAATGAAATTCAGAAGCAACCGGTTGCTGTTGCAGAAACTTTTTCCGATGAAAAAGAAATCTTGTTTTCGTTTAAAGAATTAAAAAAAAAGGCCATAAAGATACAATAAGATGTAAGAATAACTAATAATCAAAATTTTCTTTGATAGGGTAGAAAACATTGTGAGAAAAGGAGAAAATGCTGGTAACCTGCATTGTCTCCTTTTCTCAGATTATTTTCCAAAGCCTTCTATTTTACGGGGGTGTTAAAAGGCGTCATTGTATGGTAAGGGGTCAATAAGGATAAACATATACCCTCCCTCCCAATCATCCAATCAAATCTCATCCCTCTGTGAAATTATCCAATCACAGAAGCTTTTAGGAAATCAGAATGGGTGCCAACAGCCAATCAGAGAGGCTGTGAGAAATTCAAAAATGGGCCCGGTCTGCCAGTCAGAGAGGCTTTGAGAAATCAAAATGGGCCCAGTCAGCCAATCAAAATGGCGCCCTAATATATATAGATAGAAAACAGTGAACAAAAAACGGCATGAAAGTGGATTTAAAGTCTTTTTTAAAGGCTGCTGTGC
Source organism: Tridacna crocea (assembly GCA_943736015.1). Taxonomy (NCBI): domain Eukaryota; kingdom Metazoa; phylum Mollusca; class Bivalvia; order Cardiida; family Cardiidae; genus Tridacna; species Tridacna crocea. The sequence goes on along the minus strand of OX031066.1, from coordinate 1,158,957 downwards.
AGTCCTTGGCAAACTGCCAGGCATGCACCATCCACACATGCCAGATTTCACTGAAAAAGGGCCAAAATTCAAGAAAACAAGGTGGCAGAAGACCTTGTTTTGGTCTATTCAAGCCCCTTGCAAGAGTTACTTCCCTTAAAGTAAACCCTTGATCCCCCCCCTTTACCCTTTAATTGGATTTCCTGATTCGGGCCACATCAAATTCATATAACCCAAAATGATCAATGTACATTGTAAAAAAAACACACAGAAATTAATGTGACAAGTTGCTAAAAAATAGACTGAAAACTCTTTCAGTAGCAATTGTTTCCTATTGCATAAATCAAACAAAGGGAACTGAAATGTTATTTTTTCTAATCGCTTCAAACCATGACAAGAAACCCAGTTACGTTGATTACGGTCTCATACGTGCCAGTTACGCACATGCGAAAAGCACAGAAAACAATGTGACAAGTGGCTAAAAAAAAGACTGAAAACTCTTTCAGTAGTGCTCAAGGAATTGAAGCATAAATTTTCTAATATCTTCAAACCGCAACAAGAAACCCTGTTACGTTGACTACCGTTTCATACGTGCCAGTTACGCACATGGGAGAACACCAGAAAATGATGTGACAAGTGGCTAAAAAAAGACATGAAGACTATTTTCAGTAGCAACTGCTTCCTGTTGCATAAGTCAAACAAAGAGAACTGAATTTTTAATTTTTTTTTTCTCCAATCTCTTTATATCGTACGTGACAAATAACCCATTTACGTTGACTACCGTCTCGCAGGTGCCAGTTACGTATCCGCGAAAACATGAAAAAATCGACTTACGGGACATTTCATAGCAGACGACACCTGTTTCTCAAGTCAAATATAGGGAACTAAATTTCTCTTTTTTTTTCCTCCAATCTCTTTATACCGTGACAACAAACCCATTTACACCGACTACCGTCTCAAAGGTGCCAGTTACGTATCCGCGAAAACATGAAAAAATCGACTTACGGGACATTTCATAGCAGACAACACCTGTTTCTCGAGTCAAATATAGGGATTTTTCTTTTTTCGTTTTTTCTCACTAGGGCCATTGATTCAGTTGCGATGACCATCTCACCCATATGAGACGGTTACGTGCTGCGCATGAAATCGTAAAATCAACTTAGACACTTTCGGACGGCAACTGACACCTGTTGCACAAATCAAAGAAAGGTAAATCAAACATTTCCCTGTTTTCATACCAAGGTCAGTTTTGGTGACCGTGCGAGTCGAAAGTGAATGTTCTGTTTAACGGCTGCACAAAAAAAAAAAAATGAAATTCAGAAGCAACCAGTTGCTGTTGCAGAAACTTTTTCCGATGAAAAAGAAATCTTGTTTTCATTTAAAGAATTAAAAAAAAAGGCCATAAAGATACAATAAGATGTAAGAATAACTAATAATCAAAATTTTCTTTGATAGGGTAGAAAACATTGTGAGAAAAGGAGAAAATGCTGGTAACCTGCATTGTCTCCTTTTCTCAGATTATTTTCCAAAGCCTTCTATTTTACGGGGGTGTTAAAAGGCGTCATTGTATGGTAAGGGGTCAATAAGGATAAACATATACCCTCCCTCCCAATCATCCAATCAAATCTCATCCCTCTGTGAAATTATCCAATCACAGAAGCTTTTAGGAAATCAGAATGGGTGCCAACAGCCAATCAGAGAGGCTGTGAGAAATTCAAAAATGGGCCCGGTCTGCCAGTCAGAGAGGCTTTGAGAAATCAAAATGGGCCCAGTCAGCCAATCAAAATGGCGCCCTAATATATATAGATAGAAAACAGTGAACAAAAAACGGCATGAAAGTGGATTTAAAGTCTTTTTTAAAGGCTGCTGTGCAGTCCTTGGCAAACTGCCAGGCATGCACCATCCACACATGCCAGATTTCACTGAAAAAGGGCCAAAATTCAAGAAAACAAGGTGGCAGAAGACCTTGTGTTGGTCTATTCAAGCCCCTTGCAAGAGTTACTTCCCTTAAAGTAAACCCTTGATCCCCCCCCTTTACCCTTTAATTGGATTTCCTGATTCGGGCCACATCAAATTCATATAACCCAAAATGATCAATGTACATTGTAAAAAAAACACACAGAAATTAATGTGACAAGTTGCTAAAAAATAGACTGAAAACTCTTTCAGTAGCAATTGTTTCCTATTGCATAAATCAAACAAAGGGAACTGAAATGTTATTTTTTCTAATCGCTTCAAACCATGACAAGAAACCCAGTTACGTTGATTACGGTCTCATACGTGCCAGTTACGCACATGCGAAAAGCACAGAAAACAATGTGACAAGTGGCTAAAAAAAAGACTGAAAACTCTTTCAGTAGTGCTCAAGGAATTGAAGCATAAATTTTCTAATATCTTCAAACCGCAACAAGAAACCCTGTTACGTTGACTACCGTTTCATACGTGCCAGTTACGCACATGGGAGAACACCAGAAAATGATGTGACAAGTGGCTAAAAAAAGACATGAAGACTATTTTCAGTAGCAACTGCTTCCTGTTGCATGAGTCAAACAAAGAGAACTGAATTTTTGATTTTTTTTTTCTCCAATCTCTTTATATCGTACGTGACAAATAACCCATTTACGTTGACTACCGTCTCGCAGGTGCCAGTTACGTATCCGCGAAAACATGAAAAAATCGACTTACGGGACATTTCATGGCAGACGACACCTGTTTCTCAAGTCAAATATAGGGAACTAAATTTCTCTTTTTTTTTCCTCCAATCTCTTTATACCGTGACAACAAACCCATTTACACCGACTACCGTCTCAAAGGTGCCAGTTACATATCCGCGAAAACATGAAAAAATCGACTTACGGGACATTTCATAGCAGACAACACCTGTTTCTCGAGTCAAATATAGGGATTTTTCTTTTTTCGTTTTTTCTCACTAGGGCCATTGATTCAGTTGCGATGACCATCTCACCCATATGAGACGGTTACGTGCTGCGCATGAAATCGTAAAATCAACTTAGACACTTTCGGACGGCAACTGACACCTGTTGCACAAATCAAAGAAAGGTAAATCAAACATTTCCCTGTTTTCATACCAAGGTCAGTTTTGGTGACCGTGCGAGTCGAAAGTGAATGTTCTGTTTAACGGCTGCACAAAAAAAAAAAATGAAATTCAGAAGCAACCGGTTGCTGTTGCAGAAACTTTTTCCGATGAAAAAGAAATCTTGTTTTCGTTTAAAGAATTAAAAAAAAAGGCCATAAAGATACAATAAGATGTAAGAATAACTAATAATCAAAATTTTCTTTGATAGGGTAGAAAACATTGTGAGAAAAGGAGAAAATGCTGGTAACCTGCATTGTCTCCTTTTCTCAGATTATTTTCCAAAGCCTTCTATTTTACGGGGGTGTTAAAAGGCGTCATTGTATGGTAAGGGGTCAATAAGGATAAACATATACCCTCCCTCCAAATCATCCAATCAAATCTCATCCATCTGTGAAATTATCCAATCACAGAAGCTTTTAGGAAATCAGAATGGGTGCCAACAGCCAATCAGAGAGGCTGTGAGAAATTCAAAAATGGGCCCGGTCTGCCAGTCAGAGAGGCTTTGAGAAATCAAAATGGGCCCAGTCAGCCAATCAAAATGGCGCCCTAATATATATAGATAGAAAACAGTGAACAAAAAACGGCATGAAAGTGGATTTAAAGTCTTTTTTAAAGGCTGCTGTGCAGTCCTTGGCAAACTGCCAGGCATGCACCATCCACACATGCCAGATTTCACTGAAAAAGGGCCAAAATTCAAGAAAACAAGGTGGCAGAAGACCTTGTTTTGGTCTATTCAAGCCCCTTGCAAGAGTTACTTCCCTTAAAGTAAACCCTTGATCCCCCCCTTTACCCTTTAATTGGATTTCCTGATTCGGGCCACATCAAATTCATATAACCCAAAATGATCAATGTACATTGTAAAAAAAACACACAGAAATTAATGTGACAAGTTGCTAAAAAATAGACTGAAAACTCTTTCAGTAGCAATTGTTTCCTATTGCATAAATCAAACAAAGGGAACTGAAATGTTATTTTTTCTAATCGCTTCAAACCATGACAAGAAACCCAGTTACGTTGATTACGGTCTCATACGTGCCAGTTACGCACATGCGAAAAGCACAGAAAACAATGTGACAAGTGGCTAAAAAAAAGACTGAAAACTCTTTCAGTAGTGCTCAAGGAATTGAAGCATAAATTTTCTAATATCTTCAAACCGCAACAAGAAACCCTGTTACGTTGACTACCGTTTCATACGTGCCAGTTACGCACATGGGAGAACACCAGAAAATGATGTGACAAGTGGCTAAAAAAAGACATGAAGACTATTTTCAGTAGCAACTGCTTCCTGTTGCATAAGTCAAACAAAGAGAACTGAATTTTTAATTTTTTTTTTCTCCAATCTCTTTATATCGTACGTGACAAATAACCCATTTACGTTGACTACCGTCTCGCAGGTGCCAGTTACGTATCCGCGAAAACATGAAAAAATCGACTTACGGGACATTTCATAGCAGACGACACCTGTTTCTCAAGTCAAATATAGGGAACTAAATTTCTCTTTTTTTTTCCTCCAATCTCTTTATACCGTGACAACAAACCCATTTACACCGACTACCGTCTCAAAGGTGCCAGTTACGTATCCGCGAAAACATGAAAAAATCGACTTACGGGACATTTCATAGCAGACAACACCTGTTTCTCGAGTCAAATATAGGGATTTTTCTTTTTTCATTTTTTCTCACTAGGGCCATTGATTCAGTTGCGATGACCATCTCACCCATATGAGACGGTTACGTGCTGCGCATGAAATCGTAAAATCAACTTAGACACTTTCGGACGGCAACTGACACCTGTTGCACAAATCAAAGAAAGGTAAATCAAACATTTCCCTGTTTTCATACCAAGGTCAGTTTTGGTGACCGTGCGAGTCGAAAGTGAATGTTCAGTTTAACGGCTGCACAAAAAAAAAAAAATGAAATTCAGAAGCAACCGGTTGCTGTTGCAGAAACTTTTTCCGATGAAAAAGAAATCTTGTTTTCGTTTAAAGAATTAAAAAAAAAGGCCATAAAGATACAATAAGATGTAAGAATAACTAATAATCAAAATTTTCTTTGATAGGGTAGAAAACATTGTGAGAAAAGGAGAAAATGCTGGTAACCTGCATTGTCTCCTTTTCTCAGATTATTTTCCAAAGCCTTCTATTTTACGGGGGTGTTAAAAGGCGTCATTGTATGGTAAGGGGTCAATAAGGATAAACATATACCCTCCCTCCCAATCATCCAATCAAATCTCATCCCTCTGTGAAATTATCCAATCACAGAAGCTTTTAGGAAATCAGAATGGGTGCCAACAGCCAATCAGAGAGGCTGTGAGAAATTCAAAAATGGGCCCGGTCTGCCAGTCAGAAAGGCTTTGAGAAATCAAAATGGGCCCAGTCAGCCAATCAAAATGGCGCCCTAATATATATAGATAGAAAACAGTGAACAAAAAAACGGCATGAAAGTGGATTTAAAGTCTTTTTTAAAGGCTGCTGTGCAGTCCTTGGCAAACTGCCAGGCATGCACCATCCACACATGCCAGATTTCACTGAAAAAGGGCCAAAATTCAAGAAAACAAGGTGGCAGAAGACCTTGTTTTGGTCTATTCAAGCCCCTTGCAAGAGTTACTTCCCTTAAAGTAAACCCTTGATCCCCCCCTTTACCCTTTAATTGGATTTCCTGATTCGGGCCACATCAAATTCATATAACCCAAAATGATCAATGTACATTGTAAAAAAAACACACAGAAATTAATGTGACAAGTTGCTAAAAAATAGACTGAAAACTCTTTCAGTAGCAATTGTTTCCTATTGCATAAATCAAACAAAGGGAACTGAAATGTTATTTTTTCTAATCGCTTCAAACCATGACAAGAAACCCAGTTACGTTGATTACGGTCTCATACGTGCCAGTTACGCACATGCGAAAAGCACAGAAAACAATGTGACAAGTGGCTAAAAAAAAGACTGAAAACTCTTTCAGTAGTGCTCAAGGAATTGAAGCATAAATTTTCTAATATCTTCAAACCGCAACAAGAAACCCTGTTACGTTGACTACCGTTTCATACGTGCCAGTTACGCACATGGGAGAACACCAGAAAATGATGTGACAAGTGGCTAAAAAAAGACATGAAGACTATTTTCAGTAGCAACTGCTTCCTGTTGCATAAGTCAAACAAAGAGAACTGAATTTTTAATTTTTTTTTTCTCCAATCTCTTTATATCGTACGTGACAAATAACCCATTTACGTTGACTACCGTCTCGCAGGTGCCAGTTACGTATCCGCGAAAACATGAAAAAATCGACTTACGGGACATTTCATAGCAGACGACACCTGTTTCTCAAGTCAAATATAGGGAACTAAATTTCTCTTTTTTTTTCCTCCAATCTCTTTATACCGTGACAACAAACCCATTTACACCGACTACCGTCTCAAAGGTGCCAGTTACGTATCCGCGAAAACATGAAAAAATCGACTTACGGGACATTTCATAGCAGACAACACCTGTTTCTCGAGTCAAATATAGGGATTTTTCTTTTTTCGTTTTTTCTCACTAGGGCCATTGATTCAGTTGCGATGACCATCTCACCCATATGAGACGGTTACGTGCTGCGCATGAAATCGTAAAATCAACTTAGACACTTTCGGACGGCAACTGACACCTGTTGCACAAATCAAAGAAAGGTAAATCAAACATTTCCCTGTTTTCATACCAAGGTCAGTTTTGGTGACCGTGCGAGTCGAAAGTGAATGTTCTGTTTAACGGCTGCACAAAAAAAAAAAAATGAAATTCAGAAGCAACCAGTTGCTGTTGCAGAAACTTTTTCCGATGAAAAAGAAATCTTGTTTTCATTTAAAGAATTAAAAAAAAAGGCCATAAAGATACAATAAGATGTAAGAATAACTAATAATCAAAATTTTCTTTGATAGGGTAGAAAACATTGTGAGAAAAGGAGAAAATGCTGGTAACCTGCATTGTCTCCTTTTCTCAGATTATTTTCCAAAGCCTTCTATTTTACGGGGGTGTTAAAAGGCGTCATTGTATGGTAAGGGGTCAATAAGGATAAACATATACCCTCCCTCCCAATCATCCAATCAAATCTCATCCCTCTGTGAAATTATCCAATCACAGAAGCTTTTAGGAAATCAGAATGGGTGCCAACAGCCAATCAGAGAGGCTGTGAGAAATTCAAAAATGGGCCCGGTCTGCCAGTCAGAGAGGCTTTGAGAAATCAAAATGGGCCCAGTCAGCCAATCAAAATGGCGCCCTAATATATATAGATAGAAAACAGTGAACAAAAAACGGCATGAAAGTGGATTTAAAGTCTTTTTTAAAGGCTGCTGTGCAGTCCTTGGCAAACTGCCAGGCATGCACCATCCACACATGCCAGATTTCACTGAAAAAGGGCCAAAATTCAAGAAAACAAGGTGGCAGAAGACCTTGTTTTGGTCTATTCAAGCCCCTTGCAAGAGTTACTTCCCTTAAAGTAAACCCTTGATCCCCCCCCTTTACCCTTTAATTGGATTTCCTGATTCGGGCCACATCAAATTCATATAACCCAAAATGATCAATGTACATTGTAAAAAAAACACACAGAAATTAATGTGACAAGTTGCTAAAAAATAGACTGAAAACTCTTTCAGTAGCAATTGTTTCCTATTGCATAAATCAAACAAAGGGAACTGAAATGTTATTTTTTCTAATCGCTTCAAACCATGACAAGAAACCCAGTTACGTTGATTACGGTCTCATACGTGCCAGTTACGCACATGCGAAAAGCACAGAAAACAATGTGACAAGTGGCTAAAAAAAAGACTGAAAACTCTTTCAGTAGTGCTCAAGGAATTGAAGCATAAATTTTCTAATATCTTCAAACCGCAACAAGAAACCCTGTTACGTTGACTACCGTTTCATACGTGCCAGTTACGCACATGGGAGAACACCAGAAAATGATGTGACAAGTGGCTAAAAAAAGACATGAAGACTATTTTCAGTAGCAACTGCTTCCTGTTGCATAAGTCAAACAAAGAGAGCTGAATTTTTAAATTTTTTTTTCTCCAATCTCTTTATATCGTACGTGACAAATAACCCATTTATGTTGACTACCGTCTCGCAGGTGCCAGTTACGTATCCGCGAAAACATGAAAAAATCGACTTACGGGACATTTCATAGCAGACGACACCTGTTTCTCAAGTCAAATATAGGGAACTAAATTTCTCTTTTTTTTTCCTCCAATCTCTTTATACCGTGACAACAAACCCATTTACACCGACTACCGTCTCAAAGGTGCCAGTTACGTATCCGCGAAAACATGAAAAAATCGACTTACGGGACATTTCATAGCAGACAACACCTGTTTCTCGAGTCAAATATAGGGATTTTTCTTTTTTCGTTTTTTCTCACTAGGGCCATTGATTCAGTTGCGATGACCATCTCACCCATATGAGACGGTTACGTGCTGCGCATGAAATCGTAAAATCAACTTAGACACTTTCGGACGGCAACTGACACCTGTTGCACAAATCAAAGAAAGGTAAATCAAACATTTCCCTGTTTTCATACCAAGGTCAGTTTTGGTGACCGTGCGAGTCGAAAGTGAATGTTCTGTTTAACGGCTGCACAAAAAAAAAAAATGAAATTCAGAAGCAACCGGTTGCTGTTGCAGAAACTTTTTCCGATGAAAATGAAATCTTGTTTTCGTTTAAAGAATTAAAAAAAAAGGCCATAAAGATACAATAAGATGTAAGAATAACTAATAATCAAAATTTTCTTTGATAGGGTAGAAAACATTGTGAGAAAAGGAGAAAATGCTGGTAACCTGCATTGTCTCCTTTTCTCAGATTATTTTCCAAAGCCTTCTATTTTACGGGGGTGTTAAAAGGCGTCATTGTATGGTAAGGGGTCAATAAGGATAAACATATACCCTCCCTCCCAATCATCCAATCAAATCTCATCCCTCTGTGAAATTATCCAATCACAGAAGCTTTTAGGAAATCAGAATGGGTGCCAACAGCCAATCAGAGAGGCTGTGAGAAATTCAAAAATGGGCCCGGTCTGCCAGTCAGAGAGGCTTTGAGAAATCAAAATGGGCCCAGTCAGCCAATCAAAATGGCGCCCTAATATATATAGATAGAAAACAGTGAACAAAAAACGGCATGAAAGTGGATTTAAAGTCTTTTTTAAAGGCTGCTGTGCAGTCCTTGGCAAACAGCCAGGCATGCACCAACCACACATGCCAGATTTCACTGAAAAAGGGCCAAAATTCAAGAAAACAAGGTGGCAGAAGACCTTGTTTTGGTCTATTCAAGCCCCTTGCAAGAGTTACTTCCCTTAAAGTAAACCCTTGATCCCCCCCCTTTACCCTTTAATTGGATTTCCTGATTCGGGGCACATCAAATTCATATAGCCCAAAATGATCAATGTACATTGTAAAAAAAACACACAGAAATTAATGTTACAAGTTGCTAAAAAATAGACTGAAAACTCTTTCAGTAGCAATTGTTTCCTATTGCATAAATCAAACAAAGGGAACTGAAATGTTATTTTTTCTAATCGCTTCAAACCATGACAAGAAACCCAGTTACGTTGATTACGGTCTCATACGTGCCAGTTACGCACATGCGAAAAGCACAGAAAACAATGTGACAAGTGGCTAAAAAAAAGACTGAAAACTCTTTCAGTAGTGCTCAAGGAATTGAAGCATAAATTTTCTAATATCTTCAAACCGCAAAAAGAAACCCTGTTACGTTGACTACCGTTTCATACGTGCCAGTTACGCACATGGGAGAACACCAGAAAATGATGTGACAAGTGGCTAAAAAAAGACATGAAGACTATTTTCAGTAGCAACTGCTTCCTGTTGCATAAGTCAAACAAAGAGAACTGAATTTTTAAATTTATTTTTCTCCAATCTCTTTATATCGTACGTGACAAATAACCCATTTACGTTGACTACCGTCTCGCAGGTGCCAGTTACATATCCGCGAAAACATGAAAAAATCGACTTACGGGACATTTCATAGCAGACGACACCTGTTTCTCAAGTCAAATATAGGGAACTAAATTTCTCTTTTTTTTTCCTCCAATCTCTTTATACCGTGACAACAAACCCATTTACACCGACTACCGTCTCAAAGGTGCCAGTTACGTATCCGCGAAAACATGAAAAAATCGACTTACGGGACATTTCATAGCAGACAACACCTGTTTCTCGAGTCAAATATAGGGATTTTTCTTTTTTCGTTTTTTCTCACTAGGGCCATTGATTCAGTTGCGATGACCATCTCACCCATATGAGACGGTTACGTGCTGCGCATGAAATCGTAAAATCAACTTAGACACTTTCGGACGGCAACTGACACCTGTTGCACAAATCAAAGAAAGGTAAATCAAACATTTCCCTGTTTTCATACCAAGGTCAGTTTTGGTGACCGTGCGAGTCGAAAGTGAATGTTCTGTTTAACGGCTGCACAAAAAAAAAAAATGAAATTCAGAAGCAACCGGTTGCTGTTGCAGAAACTTTTTCCGATGAAAAAGAAATCTTGTTTTCGTTTAAAGAATTAAAAAAAAAGGCCATAAAGATACAATAAGATGTAAGAATAACTAATAATCAAAATTTTCTTTGATAGGGTAGAAAACATTGTGAGAAAAGGAGAAAATGCTGGTAACCTGCATTGTCTCCTTTTCTCAGATTATTTTCCAAAGCCTTCTATTTTACGGGGGTGTTAAAAGGCGTCATTGTATGGTAAGGGGTCAATAAGGATAAACATATACCCTCCCTCCCAATCATCCAATCAAATCTCATCCCTCTGTGAAATTATCCAATCACAGAAGCTTTTAGGAAATCAGAATGGGTGCCAACAGCCAATCAGAGAGGCTGTGAGAAATTCAAAAATGGGCCCGGTCTGCCAGTCAGAGAGGCTTTGAGAAATCAAAATGGGCCCAGTCAGCCAATCAAAATGGCGCCCTAATATATATAGATAGAAAACAGTGAACAAAAAACGGCATGAAAGTGGATTTAAAGTCTTTTTTAAAGGCTGCTGTGCAGTCCTTGGCAAACTGCCAGGCATGCACCATCCACACATGCCAGATTTCACTGAAAAAGGGCCAAAATTCAAGAAAACAAGGTGGCAGAAGACCTTGTTTTGGTCTATTCAAGCCCCTTGCAAGAGTTACTTCCCTTAAAGTAAACCCTTGATCCCCCCCCTTTACCCTTTAATTGGATTTCCTGATTCGGGCCACATCAAATTCATATAACCCAAAATGATCAATGTACATTGTAAAAAAAACACACAGAAATTAATGTTACAAGTTGCTAAAAAATAGACTGAAAACTCTTTCAGTAGCAATTGTTTCCTATTGCATAAATCAAACAAAGGGAACTGAAATGTTATTTTTTCTAATCGCTTCAAACCATGACAAGAAACCCAGTTACGTTGATTACGGTCTCATACGTGCCAGTTACGCACATGCGAAAAGCACAGAAAACAATGTGACAAGTGGCTAAAAAAAAGACTGAAAACTCTTTCAGTAGTGCTCAAGGAATTGAAGCATAAATTTTCTAATATCTTCAAACCGCAACAAGAAACCCTGTTACGTTGACTACCGTTTCATACGTGCCAGTTACGCACATGGGAGAACACCAGAAAATGATGTGACAAGTGGCTAAAAAAAGACATGAAGACTATTTTCAGTAGCAACTGCTTCCTGTTGCATAAGTCAAACAAAGAGAACTGAATTTTTAAATTTTTTTTTCTCCAATCTCTTTATATCGTACGTGACAAATAACCCATTTACGTTGACTACCGTCTCGCAGGTCCCAGTTACGTATCCGCTTAAACATGAAAAAATCGACTTACGGGACATTTCATAGCAGACGACACCTGTTTCTCAAGTCAAATATAGGGAACTAAATTTCTCTTTTTTTTTCCTCCAATCTCTTTATACCGTGACAACAAACCCATTTACACCGACTACCGTCTCAAAGGTGCCAGTTACGTATCCGCGAAAACATGAAAAAATCGACTTACGGGACATTTCATAGCAGACAACACCTGTTTCTCGAGTCAAATATAGGGATTTTTCTTTTTTCGTTTTTTCTCACTAGGGCCATTGATTCAGTTGTGATGACCATCTCACCCATATGAGACGGTTACGTGCTGCGCATGAAATCGTAAAATCAACTTAGACACTTTCGGACGGCAACTGACACCTCTTGCACAAATCAAAGAAAGGTAAATCAAACATTTCCCTGTTTTCATACCAAGGTCAGTTTTGGTGACCGTGCGAGTCGAAAGTGAATGTTCTGTTTAACGGCTGCACAAAAAAAAAAAAAAAAATGAAATTCAGAAGCAACCGGTTGCTGTTGCAGAAACTTTTTCCGATGAAAATGAAATCTTGTTTTCGTTTAAAGAATTAAAAAAAAAGGCCATAAAGATACAATAAGATGTAAGAATAACTAATAATCAAAATTTTCTTTGATAGGGTAGAAAACATTGTGAGAAAAGGAGAAAATGCTGGTAACCTGCATTGTCTCCTTTTCTCAGATTATTTTCCAAAGCCTTCTATTTTACGGGGGTGTTAAAAGGCGTCATTGTATGGTAAGGGGTCAATAAGGATAAACATATACCCTCCCTCCCAATCATCCAATCAAATCTCATCCCTCTGTGAAATTATCCAATCACAGAAGCTTTTAGGAAATCAGAATGGGTGCCAACAGCCAATCAGAGAGGCTGTGAGAAATTCAAAAATGGGCCCGGTCTGCCAGTCAGAGAGGCTTTGAGAAATCAAAATGGACCCAGTCAGCCAATCAAAATGGCGCCCTAATATATATAGATAGAAAACAGTGAACAAAAAACGGCATGAAAGTGGATTTAAAGTCTTTTTTAAAGGCTGCTGTGCAGTCCTTGGCAAACTGCCAGGCATGCACCATCCACACATGCCAGATTTCACTGAAAAAGGGCCAAAATTCAAGAAAACAAGGTGGCAGAAGACCTTGTTTTGGTCTATTCAAGCCCCTTGCAAGAGTTACTTCCCTTAAAGTAAACCCTTGATCCCCCCCCTTTACCCTTTAATTGGATTTCCTGATTCGGGCCACATCAAATTCATATAACCCAAAATGATCAATGTACATTGTAAAAAAAACACACAGAAATTAATGTGACAAGTTGCTAAAAAATAGACTGAAAACTCTTTCAGTAGCAATTGTTTCCTATTGCATAAATCAAACAAAGGGAACTGAAATGTTATTTTTTCTAATCGCTTCAAACCATGACAAGAAACCCAGTTACGTTGATTACGGACTCATACGTGCCAGTTACGCACATGCGAAAAGCACAGAAAACAATGTGACAGGTGGCTAAAAAAAAGACTGAAAACTCTTTCAGTAGTGCTCAAGGAATTGAAGCATAAATTTTCTAATATCTTCAAACCGCAACAAGAAACCCTGTTACGTTGACTACCGTTTCATACGTGCCAGTTACGCACATGGGAGAACACCAGAAAATGATGTGACAAGTGGCTAAAAAAAGACATGAAGACTATTTTCAGTAGCAACTGCTTCCTGTTGCATAAGTCAAACAAAGAGAACTGAATTTTTAAATTTTTTTTTCTCCAATCTCTTTATATCGTACGTGACAAATAACCCATTTACGTTGACTACCGTCTCGCAGGTGCCAGTTACGTATCCGCGAAAACATGAAAAAATCGACTTACGGGACATTTCATAGCAGACGACACCTGTTTCTCAAGTCAAATATAGAGAACTAAATTTCTCTTTTTTTTCCCTCCAATCTCTTTATCCCCCCAGCCGGGTAGGGGGAATAGAAAAAATCCCGGTTGTAGTCCTGCAGAGTGGTAAAACCCCACCGAAAAGGACCTGCCCGTTTGCCGTGGGCTGCGACCCGTGTCGCCTGATGACGGGATCCTGGTGGTTGAGCGACATCAGGGATTGGCTAGGCCCTGTACTTGCAACACACCACTTTGGCCTTCAGTTGGGCTAAACGGGAGGTCAGGAAGGCCCGTCCTGATCAATCGGCTGGTCATGCCTTGCCCTAGGACATCTGATATACTCTTTCTTTTACATCTTTTTTTCGATTAAATTTACCATCTTCTCCACATAATTACATCACTCTTTCAGATGTTATATTTCTTATTTAGCCCTAGAAGGCGGTGGCTCATGGGTCAATCGGGTGAAAGTTATTGGTATTTGGCTGACATTTGTAACTTCTCAATGATCGTCTAAGCTTGGTAGGACTTTCTGCGAGAAAGCATCTGTCCAGTCTAGCCCTTTCATACCGAGTATACCATTGATGTATCCCTGTCATGGTCTGCGAATGGGTTTTCCCCGGACCATGTCCCCTCGTTGGGCTCCATGGTGGGTGGGGAGCATCGGTGGTGAAACTAAACACACAAACATGGCATCCCAAAAAAAGGCCAAGCTCAACGAAAGCAAGCGCCCCCTTTCCGATAGTGAATCTGAAACGGAACCTATTTCTAGTTCTTCTTTTAACTCTCCACGTTTTATTGTCATTCAGTCCAAAGATCCTTCAAAACCTATCACAAAACTATCTCCTTTTATTATTGAAAAACAAATATCTTGCATCCTTGGAACTCCAAAATCTGTCAAAAAACTGAAAGATCAGACTCTCTTAGTTGAATGTTTTACTAATCAGCAAGCACTAAATCTCTTGAAAAACACAAAATTCTTTGACATGGACGTTAAAATTTTCCCACATCCTTCCCTCAATTCTTGCAAAGGAGTAATAAGATGCAAAGAGCTTACTTACTGCAGCTCCTTACAAGAAATTAAAGATAACTTAAAACAACAAGGTGTATCCGATGTTCAGCGGATTTCTGTACGCAGAGATGGAGAACAGAGACTTACAAATACGTACATTTTAACTTTTTCTTCACCTGTTCTTCCAACATCTATCAAGATAGGCTTCCAAGTAGTCAAAGTAGATGTGTATGTGCCAAACCCCTTGCGATGTTTTAAATGCCAGAGATACGGCCATCACATCAGTAAATGTCCGAACCAAGAAACGTGCTCAAAATGTGCTCATCAAGGACCTGACCATGACAGTACTACTTGTTCTAATCCTCCTCTCTGCATTAATTGCAAATCTGCACACTCTACTTTTTCAAGAGAGTGTCCAGTATGGAAGGAAGAAAAAGAAATTCTTTCAATTAAATATAACAATAATGTTAGCTTTCCAGAGGCAAGGAAAATATTTGAACAACGCAAGAAAACCTCTTCTGGTCCTAGTTATGCAGGTGTTGTTGGCTCGTCAACTGAAAAGGACGACTGCAGCACTTGTAAAATTCTTGCAAAAGTTCTACTTAAAAAATTTCCTGATGTAGCTTCTGAACTGAAAGAACTTCTTCCTCCATCCACCTTGTCCAAACTAATTCCTGACTCTCCATCTGTATCTAAAACAAACACAACCTCTTTGGCATCCTCAAAACCCACAAACTCTCAAAATAGTTCGTCTCAAAAAACTTCAAAGCCATCTACACCTTCACAAAATTCTTCACGGAAAACTCCAAAGCCATCTACCTCTTCACAACCACCTCCTAAGAAACCACAACCTCCATCTTCACAGTCTACAACAAAATCTAACGTCTCATCCAAAGATAACAATCCCAATCATACACCCCGACCTCCTAAAAGGTCTTCTTCCAAGTCTAAACCACAATCTAAAGATAACCAAGGATCTTGTGAGATCACAATCAAAGTAAATGATCCTGTCCCTACCTCCAACAGATTTTCGGAGCTAAAGGACATGGATGCAGATACTGAAAATCTGGAAGGTGAGGCTTCAGATTCAGAAGCCTCTATCTGGTCCACTTCCAAAGATCTTTGGAACAAGGATTTTGACGCTTGGCAATCATCCAAAGCCGAGACATCTGTAATTAAATCTTAACCAGTCTATTTTAAAATGCATTGGTTTACGGCCTCATTTTTTACCTTAGTCTTTATACTTTCCTCATGCACTATGGATACCATAATCCAGTGGAATTGTCGAGGTCTGAAGTCAAACTTTGACGAACTTTCACTTTTAATCAATGATAACAAACCAGTTGCTGTTTGTTTGCAAGAAACCTTCCTTAAACGGGAAGATGGTATCACTATAAAATATCATTCTATTTACAACAAGATCTTTACCGAAGGCGAAAAAGCCAGAGGTGGTGTTTCTATTGTTGTTAACAACAACATTCCTCACAAAGTTATCTCTTTAAATACAAACTTGCAAGCTGTTGCCGTCAGGTTATCTTTACACAGTGCTGTTACACTGTGTTCTGTATACCTCCCCCCAAGCACACCTATCAATGAGACCAATCTGAATGATCTCATTTCCCAATTGCCATCCCCCTATATTCTAGCTGGGGACTTTAATGGTCACAATGTTATGTGGGGTTGCAATGACACCAACCAGAGAGGTCTACAGTTGGAGAACTTCATTTCCAACAACTCTCTGTCTTTCATGAATGATAACAAATCCAAAACCTACTTGCATCCAGCAACTGGATCTTACTCTTCCATTGATTTAACATTATGCGGCCCAGTCTTACTTCCCAATTTCACTTGGAAAGTGACTGAGGATTTGTGTGGAAGTGATCACTTCCCCATTATCTTTTCATCTACACAACCGTCCAGCAGTGTACGACCGCAGAAATGGAAGCTTTCCAAAGCCAATTGGAATAAATTTGAAACCCTATGTGAACAGACCATTACACATGATAAATTTGGAAATTGCGATGATCCTGCAAAACTTTTCACTTCCCTATTAATTGATGCAGCTAAACAGTCCGTCCCTCAGACCTCGACAAACCCAAAACGACCTGACAAGCCTTGGTACAATGATGATTGTAAACAGGCTGTCAGAGACAGAAAACAGGCCCTTAGAAAATTTAATCTCAGGCCTACCAAAGACAATCTTAACTTATTCCGTATTTCCAGGGCAAAAGCCCGTCGTACCATTAAAGAAAGTAAGCGCAAGGCCTGGAGACAATATGTCTCTAAGTTGAATAGTAGAACTACTACTAAAAAAACCTGGGATATGATCAGAAAGATCAATGGCAAAGGCCAGTCCCCTCTTACACACCTTGAAGTTAACAATACTTCATTGGAATCTCCCCAGGATATTGCTGATGCTCTTGCTGACACCTTTTGCAAAAAGTCTTCCTCTGCAAACTATTCAGAAAAGTTTCAGAGGAATAAAGCTAGAGAAGAAAAGAAAAAGCTTAATTTCAAGTCTTCGAATTCAGAGCATTATAATAAACTCTTCACTTTTAAAGAATTAAAATCTGCTCTGAATAAAGCTCATGATTCTTCTCCTGGCCCGGATAAAGTTCATTACCAGTTTTTAAAACACTTACCTTTTACTTCCCTCTCAGTTTTACTTGATATTTTTAATGATATCTGGCAGTCAGGTGATTTTCCTGCATCCTGGCAGGAGGCACTTGTCATTCCTATCCCAAAACCTGGCAAAGATGCTAGTGACCCGGCTAACTATCGGCCAATAGCTCTTACTAGTTGTCTCTGCAAGACCCTAGAACGTATGGTCAACGACAGGCTTGTCTGGTTTTTAGAGAAGAACAACCTCATCGTTGATGTACAGAGTGGATTTCGTCGCCAGCGCGGCACCATAGATCATCTTGTCCGCTTTGAAACCTTTGTCAGAGAAGCCTTTATTAATAGACAGCATGTAGTATCTGTCTTTTTCGACCTTGAAAGCGCTTACGATACAACTTGGAAATACGGAATTCTGAAAGACTTGCATGACTTTGGTCTTCGAGGCCGTCTTCCTCTTTTTATTTCAGCCTTCTTGGATGAACGTCTTTTCCGCGTCCGAGTTGGTAATACTGTCTCGGGAGCCCGTGAACAGGAGATGGGTGTACCCCAAGGATGTATTCTCTCTGTTACACTTTTCAGTGTGAAAATAAACAGTATAGTCAAAGCTATCTGTCCTGGTGTAGACTGTTCCCTCTATGTTGATGACTTCGTCATATGCTTCAGATCTCGAAATATGAACATTATTGAGAGACAACTTCAGCAATGTCTTAACAAATTGCAAACATGGTCTGATGAAAATGGCTTCAAATTTTCAAAGTCGAAAACTAAGTGCATGCACCTCTGTAATCTACGAGGTGTTCATCCAGATCCTGAACTTTATCTGGACAAAACTAAAATTGAAGTCGTTTCTGAGTTTAAATTTCTTGGAGTCATCTTTGACAGAAAGCTTTCTTTCCTTCCTCACATCACTGCACTTAAAAAGAAGTGCAAGAAGGCTCTTAATCTTCTTAAGGTTGTGGCTCATTCTGAATGGGGAGCAGACCGTAAAGTCCTCTTGCGGCTTTATCGGTCTTTAGTTCGCTCCAAGTTGGACTATGGATCTGTTGTATACGGATCGGCCCGTAAATCCTATCTGAAAATTCTCGATTCTATACATCATGAAGGTCTACGTCTTGTACTTGGAGCTTTCAGAACTTCTCCCGTAAATAGTCTTTATGTTGAGGCTAATGAACCTTCTCTTTCTTACAGGAGAGAAAAACTCTCACTTCAATATATTTTAAAACTTAAGTCGAATCGTTTTAATCCAACTCATAACGTTGTCTTTAAACCTGAATATAAATCTCTTTTTGAAAGGAAACCAAATGTTATTCCTCCATTTGGTATCCGCATGGAGCCCATTGTAGATAACCTTGGCATAGACACCGAGTCTATTGCCGACTATAAAATCTCTGAAGTCCCTCCATGGACACTAAACAGTGCAGAATTCAGATTTGACCTTGCATCTGACAAAAAGTCTGTCACGGATAGAACTGTATTTCATGCTAGATACAACGAGATAAAGGAGCATTATTTTTCCTTCAAACCCATCTATACAGATGGATCTAAAGAAGGCAATTCTGTAGCAGCTGCCGCTGTTTATGGACAAAGGAGCTTAAAATGCCGCCTTCCAAACAACTCCTCTATCTTCTCTGCTGAAATTAAAGCAGTAGATCTTGCCCTTAATCTAGTTGAAAGTTCTAATTCCAACCGTTTTATTATCTTTTCAGACTCTTTGTCAACATTACAGGCCCTTTCAAATCAACGACTTGAGAATCCTTTAATCTGCAGTTTACTTGAAAGGATCTCACAAATTTCTTCTAAGAATAGATTGGTGTTCTGCTGGCTTCCAAGTCATGTAGGCATCAAAGGCAATGAAAATGCCGATAGGTCTGCCAAATCTGCACTTAACCTTCCCATTTCAGATTTTAAAGTTCCACACACTGATTTTAAATCCTCCGTTTTATCACATATCCAATCTTCTTGGCAATCCCAGTGGGATGCTGATATTTTCAATAAACTGCATTCAGTTAAACCATCCCTTGGTGAATGGTATCCCGTTTACAGATCCGTTCGTCGAGAAGAAGTGATAATTGCACGACTTCGAATTGGCCATTCACGCATCACACATTCCTGGCTCTTGACAAGAGATGATGCCCCTGAATGTATACCATGCAATGCAACCTTTTCTGTAAAACATATCCTACTAGATTGCATTGACTTTCAGCCAGTTCGTTTAAAATATTTCAACGTTGATAATTTGAAAAATCTTTTTGATTCTGTCAGCGTTGAATCTATTATCGCTTTTATAAAGGAGATTGGCATTTACAATAAACTGTGATATTTACTATTGAATTTCTTACCTATCTTTTTACAACATTTTTAATTCCTTTAATATTCAGTTTACATCTCCTTAATGGGAGGATTAGCCCTCTTGGGGGCATCTTATCTCATTGGAGACAGGACCTCTTTAATGGGAGTATTTGATCCCATTGGAGGCTCCAATCTTTACCAATTTTAACCTCATTTCCAAGGAAAAACAATATTATCAGTCTTGCTTTTTAATCTAAAACTGCTGAGTAGGCAGGGAATGCCCAGCCACTCAATATCATATTTTATGCATATTATAAATGACATTTTTTTTTTCATTTAAAAAACTTCTTTTTATCAAACCAGCATTGAATTTAAACCTTATTTGTCGCATTCTTAGATCTTATCATTTAAAACTTTTGAGTATATGGGGATTGCCCTGTAACTCGATGATGCCCTTTATGCATTAAGTTTTCTTAATTCAATTCTTTTATTGTCATTTAAACTTCATTCAGTTTAAACAACACTTCGTTTATTATCTTTTAACATAGATATGCGCGCTAAATGACCAAAGCTGTCGATGCGCCATAAAACAACATTCATTCATTCATTCATTCAATCTCTTTATACCGTGACAACAAACCCATTTACACCGACTACCGTCTCAAAGGTGCCAGTTACGTATCCGCGAAAACATGAAAAAATCGACTTACGGGACATTTCATAGCAGACAACACCTGTTTCTCGAGTCAAATATAGGGATTTTTCTTTTTTCATTTTTTCTCACTAGGGTCATTGATTCAGTTGCGATGACCATCTCACCCATATGAGACGGTTACGTGCTGCGCATGAAATCGTAAAATCAACTTAGACACTTTCGGACGGCAACTGACACCTGTTGCACAAATCAAAGAAAGGTAAATCAAACATTTCCCTGTTTTCATACCAAGGTCAGTTTTGGTGACCGTGCGAGTCGAAAGTGAATGTTCTGTTTAACGGCTGCACAAAAAAAAAAAAAATGAAATTCAGAAGCAACCGGTTGCTGTTGCAGAAACTTTTTCCGATGAAAAAGAAATCTTGTTTTCGTTTAAAGAATTAAAAAAAAGGCCATAAAGATACAATAAGATGTAAGAATAACTAATAATCAAAATTTTCTTTGATAGGGTAGAAAACATTGTGAGAAAAGGAGAAAATGCTGGTAACCTGCATTGTCTCCTTTTCTCAGATTATTTTCCAAAGCCTTCTATTTTACGGGGGTGTTAAAAGGCGTCATTGTATGATAAGGGGTCAATAAGGATAAACATATACCCTCCCTCCCAATCATCCAATCAAATCTCATCCCTCTGTGAAATTATCCAATCACAGAAGCTTTTAGGAAATCAGAATGGGTGCCAACAGCCAATCAGAGAGGCTGTGAGAAATTCAAAAATGGGCCCGGTCTGCCAGTCAGAGAGGCTTTGAGAAATCAAAATGGGCCCAGTCAGCCAATCAAAATGGCGCCCTAATATATATAGATAGAAAACAGTGAACAAAAAACGGCATGAAAGTGGATTTAAAGTCTTTTTTAAAGGCTGCTGTGCAGTCCTTGGCAAACAGCCAGGCATGCACCAACCACACATGCCAGATTTCACTGAAAAAGGGCCAAAATTCAAGAAAACATGGTGGCAGAAGACCTTGTTTTGGTCTATTCAAGCCCCTTGCAAGAGTTACTTCCCTTAAAGTAAACCCTTGATCCCCCCCCTTTACCCTTTAATTGGATTTCCTGATTCGGGCCACATCAAATTCATATAACCCAAAATGATCAATGTACATTGTAAAAAAAACACACAGAAATTAATGTTACAAGTTGCTAAAAAATAGACTGAAAACTCTTTCAGTAGCAATTGTTTCCTATTGCATAAATCAAACAAAGGGAACTGAAATGTTATTTTTTCTAATCGCTTCAAACCATGACAAGAAACCCAGTTACGTTGATTACGGTCTCATACGTGCCAGTTACGCACATGCGAAAAGCACAGAAAACAATGTGACAAGTGGCTAAAAAAAAGACTGAAAACTCTTTCAGTAGTGCTCAAGGAATTGAAGCATAAATTTTCTAATATCTTCAAACCGCAACAAGAAACCCTGTTACGTTGACTACCGTTTCATACGTGCCAGTTACGCACATGGGAGAACACCAGAAAATGATGTGACAAGTGGCTAAAAAAAGACATGAAGACTATTTTCAGTAGCAACTGCTTCCTGTTGCATAAGTCAAACAAAGAGAACTGAATTTTTAAATTTTTTTTTCTCCAATCTCTTTATATCGTACGTGACAAATAACCCATTTACGTTGACTACCGTCTCGCAGGTGCCAGTTACGTATCCGCGAAAACATGAAAAAAATCGACTTACGGGACATTTCATAGCAGACGACACCTGTTTCTCAAGTCAAATATAGGGAACTAAATTTCTCTTTTTTTTTTTTTTTTTTTTTTTTCTTTTTTTTCCTCTTTCTTTTACATCCACTTCTCAATTAAATTTACCATCTTCTCCATATAATTATATCACATTCTTTTCAGGTATTATATTTCTTGTTCAGTCCTAGAAGGCGGTGGCTCATGGGTCAATCGGGTGAAAGTTTTTTGGTATTTGACTGACATTTGTAACCTCTCAATGATGGTCTAAGCTTGGTAGGACTTTCTGCGGGAATACATATGTCCAGTCTAGCCCTTTCATACCGAGTATGCCACTGATGTATCCCTGTCATGGTCTGCGAATGGGTTTTCCCCAGACCATGTCCCCTTGTTGGGCTCCATGGCGGGTGGGGAGCATGGGTGGTGAAACTTTTCACACAAACATGGCGTCTCAAAAAAAGGCCAAGCTCACTGAAAGCAAGCGCCCTCTTTCAGACAGTGATTCTGAAACAGAACCTTCAATTTCTACCTCTTTTCACTCTCCACGTTTTATTGTTATTCAGTCCCAAGATCCTTCAAAACCAATCACAAAGCTCTCTCCTTTTATAATTGAAAAACAAATATCTAGCATCCTTGGAACTCCTAAATCTGTTAAAAAACTAAAAGACCAGACTCTCCTTGTTGAATGTCTCACCAATCAACAAGCACTGAATCTTTTGAAAAACACCAAATTCTTTGATCTATCTGTTAAAATTTTTCCACATCCCACACTCAATTCTTGTAAGGGAGTAATAAGATGTAAAGAACTTACATACTGCAGCTCCTTGCAAGAAATTAAAGACAACCTAAAGCAACAAGGTGTATCCGATGTTCAGCGGATTTCTGTACGCAGAGATGGAGAGCAGAGACTTACAAACACATACATTTTAACATTTTCTTCACCTGTTCTTCCAAACTCTATCAAGATAGGCTTTCAAGTAGTAAAAGTAGATGTGTATGTGCCAAACCCCTTGCGATGTTTTAAATGCCAGCGGTACGGCCATCACATCAGTAAATGTCCTAACCAAGAAACATGTTCTAAATGTGCTCATCAAGGACCTGACCATGACAGCACTACTTGTTCAAATCCTCCTCTTTGTATCAATTGTAAGTCTCAACACTCTACTTTTTCAAGAGAGTGCCCTGTATGGAAGGAAGAAAAAGAAATTCTTTCCATTAAATACAACAATAATGTTAGCTTTCCAGAGGCAAGGAAAATATTTGAACAACGCAAGAAAACCTCTTCTGGTCCTAGTTATGCAGGTGTTGTTGGCTCGTCAACTGAAAAGGACGACTGCAGCACTTGTAAAATTCTTGCGAAAGTTCTACTTAAAAAATTTCCTGATGTAGCTTCTGAACTGAAAGAACTTCTTCCTCCATCCACCTTGTCCAAACTAATCCCTGACTCTCCATCTGTATCTAAAACAAACACAACCTCTTCGGCATCCTCAAAACCCACAAACTCTCAAAATAGTTCATCTCAAAAAAATTCAAAGCCATCGACACCTTCACAAAATTCTTCACGGAAAACTCCAAAGCCATCTACCTCTACACAACCACCTCCTAAGAAACCACAACCTTCATCTTCACAGTCTACAACAAAACCTAACGTCTCATCCAAGGATAACAATCCCAATCATACACCGCGACCTCCTAAAAGGTCTTCTTCCAAATCTGAACAACAATCTAAAGATAACCAAAGATCTTGTGAGATCACAGTCAAGGTAAATGATCCTGTCCCTACCTCCAACAGATTTTCGGAACTAGAGGACATGGATGCAGATACTGAAAATCTGGAAGGTGAGGCTTCAGATTCAGAAGCCTCTATCTGGTCCACTTCCAAAGATCTTTGGAACAAGGATTTTGACGCTTGGCAATCATCCAAAGCCGAGACATCTGTAATTAAATCTTAACCAGTCTATTTTAAAATGCATTGGTTTATGGCCTCGTTTTTTACTTTAGTCTTTATACTTTCCTCATGCACTATGGATACCATAATCCAGTGGAATTGTCGAGGTCTGAAGTCAAACTTTGACGAACTTTCACTTTTAATCAATGAGCACAAACCAGTTGCTGTTTGTCTGCAAGAAACCTTCCTTAAACGGGAGGATGATATCACTATCAAATATCATTCTGTTTATAACAAGATTTTTACCGAAGGTGAAAAAGCCAGAGGAGGTGTTTCTATTATTGTAAACAACAACATTCCTCACAAAGTCATCTCTTTAAATACAAACCTGCAAGCTGTTGCTGTCAGGTTATCTATACACAGTGCTGTTACACTGTGTTCTTTATATCTCCCGCCAAGCATACCTATCAATGAGACCAATCTGAATGATCTCATTTCACAATTGCCATCCCCCTATATTCTTGCTGGGGACTTTAATGGTCACAATGTTATGTGGGGTTGCAATGACACCAATCAGAGAGGTCTCCAGTTGGAGAACTTCATTTCCAACAACTCTCTGTCTTTCATGAATGATAACAAATCCAAAACCTACTTGCATCCAGCAACTGGATCTTACTCTTCCATTGATTTAACATTATGCAGCCCAGTCTTACTTCCCAATTTTACTTGGAAAGTGACTGAAGATTTGTGTGGAAGTGATCACTTCCCCATTATCTTTTCATCTACACAACCGTCCAGCAGTGTACGACCACAGAAATGGAAGCTTTCCAAAGCCAATTGGAATAAATTTGAAACCCTATGTGAACAGACCATTACACATGATAAATTTGGAAATTGCGATGATCCTGCAAAACTTTTCACTTCCCTATTAATTGATGCAGCTAAACAGTCCGTCCCTCAGACCTCGACAAACCCAAAACGACCTGACAAGCCTTGGTACAATGATGATTGTAAACAGGCTGTCAGAGACAGAAAACAGGCCCTTAGAAAATTTAATCTCAGGCCTACCAAAGACAACCTTAACTTATTCCGTATTTCCAGGGCAAAAGCCCGTCGTACCATTAAAGAAAATAAGCGCAAGGCCTGGAGACAATATGTCTCTAAGTTGAATAGTAGAACTACTACTAAAAAAACCTGGGATATGATCAGAAAGATCAATGGCAAAGGCCAGACCCCTGTTAGTCACCTTGAGGTTAATAATACTTCGTTGGAATCTCCCCAGGATATAGCTGATGCTCTTGCTAACACCTTTTGCAAAAAGTCTTCCTCTGCAAACTATTCAGAAAAGTTTCAGAGGAATAAAGCTAGAGAAGAAAAGAAAAAGCTTAATTTCAAGTCTTCGAATTCAGAGCATTATAATAAACTCTTCACTTGTAAAGAATTAAAATCTACTCTGAATAAAGCTCATGATTCTTCTCCTGGCCCAGATAAAGTTCATTACCAGTTTTTAAAACACTTACCTTTTACTTCCCTCTCAGTTTTACTTGATATTTTTAATGATATCTGGCAGTCAGGTGATTTTCCTGCATCCTGGCGGGAGGCACTTGTCATTCCTATCCCAAAACCTGGCAAAGATGCTAGTGACCCAGCTAACTATCGGCCAATAGCTCTTACTAGTTGTCTCTGCAAGACCCTAGAACGTATGGTCAACGACAGGCTTGTCTGGTTTTTAGAGAAGAACAACCTCATCGTTGATGTACAGAGTGGATTTCGTCGCCAGCGTGGCACCATAGATCATCTTGTCCGCTTTGAAACCTTTGTCAGAGAAGCCTTTATTAATAGACAGCATGTAGTATCTGTCTTTTTCGACCTTGAAAGCGCTTACGATACAACTTGGAAATACGGAATTCTGAAAGACTTGCATGACTTTGGTCTTCGAGGCCGTCTTCCTCTTTTTATTTCAGCCTTCTTGGATGAACGTCTTTTCCGCGTCCGAGTTGGTAATACCGTCTCGGGAGCCCGTGAACAGGAGATGGGTGTACCCCAAGGATGTATTCTCTCTGTTACACTTTTCAGTGTGAAAATAAACAGTATAGTCAAGGCTATCTGTCCTGGTGTAGACTGTTCCCTCTATGTTGATGACTTCGTCATATGCTTCAGATCTCGAAGTATGAATATTATTGAGAGACAACTTCAGCAATGTCTCAACAAATTGCAAACATGGTCTGATGAAAATGGCTTCAAATTTTCAAAGTCCAAAACTAAGTGCATGCACCTCTGTAATCTACGAGGTGTTCATCCAGATCCTGAACTTTATCTGGACAAAACTAAAATTGAAGTCGTTTCCGAATTTAAATTTCTTGGAGTCATCTTTGACAGAAAGCTTTCTTTCCTTCCTCACATCACTGCACTTAAAAAGAAGTGCAAGAAGGCTCTTAATCTTCTTAAGGTTGTGGCTCATTCTGAATGGGGAGCAGACCGTAAAGTCCTCTTGCGGCTTTATCGGTCTTTAGTTCGCTCCAAGTTGGACTATGGATCTGTTGTATACGGATCGGCCCGTAAATCCTATCTGAAAATTCTCGATTCTATACATCACGAAGGTCTACGTCTTGTACTTGGAGCTTTCAGAACTTCTCCCGTCAATAGTCTGTATGTTGAGGCTAATGAACCTTCTCTTTCTTACAGGAGAGAAAAACTCTCACTTCAATATATTTTAAAACTTAAGTCGAATCGTTTTAATCCAACTCATAACGTTGTCTTTAAAGCTGAATATAAACGTCTCTTTGAAAGGAAACCAAATGTTATTCCTCCATTTGGTATCCGCATGGAGCCCATTGTAGATAACCTTGGCATAGACACCGAGTCTATTGCCGACTATAAAATCTCTGAAATCCCTCCATGGACACTAAACAGTGCAGAATTCAGATTTGACCTTGCATCTGACAAAAAGTCTGTCACGGATAGAACTGTATTTCATGCTAGATACAACGAGATAAAGGAGCATTATTTTTCCTTCAAACCCATCTATACAGATGGATCTAAAGAAGGCAATTCTGTAGCAGCTGCCGCTGTTTATGGACAAAGGAGCTTAAAATGCCGCCTTCCAAACAACTCCTCTATCTTCTCTGCTGAAATTAAAGCAGTAGATCTTGCCCTTAATCTAGTTGAAAGTTCTAATTCCAACCGTTTTATTATCTTTTCAGACTCTTTGTCAACATTACAGGCCCTTTCAAATCAACGACTTGAGAATCCTTTAATCTGCAGTTTACTTGAAAGGATCTCACAAATTTCTTCTAAGAATAGATTGGTGTTCTGCTGGCTTCCAAGTCATGTAGGCATCAAAGGCAATGAAAATGCCGATAGGTCTGCCAAATCTGCACTTGACCTTCCCATTTCAAATTTTAAAGTTCCACACACTGATTTTAAATCCTCCGTTTTATCACATATCCAATCTTCTTGGCAATCCCAGTGGGATGCTGATATTTTCAATAAACTGCATTCAGTTAAACCATCCCTTGGTGAATGGTATCCCGTTTACAGATCCGTTCGTCGAGAAGAAGTGATAATTGCACGACTTCGAATTGGCCATTCACGCATCACACATTCCTGGCTCTTGACTAAGGATGATGCTCCTGAATGTATTCCATGCAATGCACTCTATTCTGTAAAACATATCCTATTAGATTGCGTTGACTTTCAGCCAGTTCGTTCGAAATATTTCAACGTCAATAGTTTGAAAAATCTTTTCGATTCTGTCAGCGTTGAATCTATTATCGCTTTCATAAAGGAGATTGGCATTTACAATAAACTGTGATATTTACTCTTGAGTTTCTTACCCATCTTTTTACAACATTTTTAATTCCTTTAATATTCATTTTACATCTCCTTAATGGGAGGATTAGCCCTCTTGGGGGCATCTTATCTCATTGGAGACAGGACCTCTTTAATGGGAGTATTTGATCCCATTGGAGGCTCCAATCTTTACCAATTTTAACCTCATTTCCAAAGCAAAGCAATATTATCAGTCTTACCTTTTAATAAAAAACTTTGGAGTAGGCAGGGACGCCCAGCCACTCGATAACATATTTTATGCACATTATAAATGACACATATTTCCTTTCATTTAAAAACTTTTTTTATCAAACCAGCATTGAATTTAAACCTTTTTATCACATTCTTAAATCTTATCATTTAAAACTTTTGAGTATATAGGGAATGCCCTGTAACTCGATCATGCCCTTTATGCATTAAATTTTCTTAATTCAATTCTTTTCTTGTCATTCAAACTTTATTCAGTTTAAAGTTTATTCAGTCCTCGTTTATTATCTTTTAACATAGATATGCGCGCTAAATGACCAAAGCTGTCGATGCGCCATAAAACAACATTCATTCATTCATTCTTTTTTTTTCCTCCAATCTCTTTATACCGTGACAACAAACCCATTTACACCGACTACCGTCTCAAAGGTGCCAGTTACGTATCCGCGAAAACATGAAAAAATCGACTTACGGGACATTTCATAGCAGACAACACCTGTTTCTCGAGTCAAATATAGGGATTTTTCTTTTTTCGTTTTTTCTCACTAGGGCCATTGATTCAGTTGTGATGACCATCTCACCCATATGAGACGGTTACGTGCTGCGCATGAAATCGTAAAATCAACTTAGACACTTTCGGACGGCAACTGACACCTGTTGCACAAATCAAAGAAAGGTAAATCAAACATTTCCCTGTTTTCATACCAAGGTCAGTTTTGGTGACCGTGCGAGTCGAAAGTGAATGTTCTGTTTAACGGCTGCACAAAAAAAAAAAAATGAAATTCAGAAGCAACCGGTTGCTGTTGCAGAAACTTTTTCCGATGAAAAAGAAATCTTGTTTTCGTTTAAAGAATTAAAAAAAAAGGCCATAAAGATACAATAAGATGTAAGAATAACTAATAATCAAAATTTTCTTTGATAGGGTAGAAAACATTGTGAGAAAAGGAGAAAATGCTGGTAACCTGCATTGTCTCCTTTTCTCAGATTATTTTCCAAAGCCTTCTATTTTACGGGGGTGTTAAAAGGCGTCATTGTATGGTAAGGGGTCAATAAGGATAAACATATACCCTCCCTCCCAATCATCCAATCAAATCTCATCCCTCTGTGAAATTATCCAATCACAGAAGCTTTTAGGAAATCAGAATGGGTGCCAACAGCCAATCAGAGAGGCTGTGAGAAATTCAAAAATGGGCCCGGTCTGCCAGTCAGAGAGGCTTTGAGAAATCAAAATGGGCCCAGTCAGCCAATCAAAATGGCGCCCTAATATATATAGATAGAAAACAGTGAACAAAAAACGGCATGAAAGTGGATTTAAAGTCTTTTTTAAAGGCTGCTGTGCAGTCCTTGGCAAACTGCCAGGCATGCACCATCCACACATGCCAGATTTCACTGAAAAAGGGCCAAAATTCAAGAAAACAAGGTGGCAGAAGACCTTGTTTTGGTCTATTCAAGCCCCTTGCAAGAGTTACTTCCCTTAAAGTAAACCCTTGATCCCCCCCCCTTTACCCTTTAATTGCATTTCCTGATTCGGGCCACATCAAATTCATATAACCCAAAATGATCAATGTACATTGTAAAAAAAACACACAGAAATTAATGTTACAAGTTGCTAAAAAATAGACTGAAAACTCTTTCAGTAGCAATTGTTTCCTATTGCATAAATCAAACAAAGGGAACTGAAATGTTATTTTTTCTAATCGCTTCAAACCATGACAAGAAACCCAGTTACGTTGATTACGGTCTCATACGTGCCAGTTACGCACATGCGAAAAGCACAGAAAACAATGTGACAAGTGGCTAAAAAAAAGACTGAAAACTCTTTCAGTAGTGCTCAAGGAATTGAAGCATAAATTTTCTAATATCTTCAAACTGCAACAAGAAACCCTGTTACGTTGACTACCGTTTCATACGTGCCAGTTACGCACATGGGAGAACACCAGAAAATGATGTGACAAGTGGCTAAAAAAAGACATGAAGACTATTTTCAGTAGCAACTGCTTCCTGTTGCATAAGTCAAACAAAGAGAACTGAATTTTTAATTTTTTTTTTCTCCAATCTCTTTATATCGTACGTGACAAATAACCCATTTACGTTGACTACCGTCTCGCAGGTGCCAGTTACGTATCCGCGAAAACATGAAAAAATCGACTTACGGGACATTTCATAGCAGACGACACCTGTTTCTCAAGTCAAATATAGGGAACTAAATTTCTCTTTTTTTTTCCTCCAATCTCTTTATACCGTGACAACAAACCCATTTACACCGACTACCGTCTCAAAGGTGCCAGTTACGTATCCGCGAAAACATGAAAAAATCGACTTACGGGACATTTCATAGCAGACAACACCTGTTTCTCGAGTCAAATATAGGGATTTTTCTTTTTTCGTTTTTTCTCACTAGGGCCATTGATTCAGTTGCGATGACCATCTCACCCATATGAGACGGTTACGTGCTGCGCATGAAATCGTAAAATCAACTTAGACACTTTCGGACGGCAACTGACACCTGTTGCACAAATCAAAGAAAGGTAAATCAAACATTTCCCTGTTTTCATACCAAGGTCAGTTTTGGTGACCGTGCGAGTCGAAAGTGAATGTTCTGTTTAACGGCTGCACAAAAAAAAAAAAAAATGAAATTCAGAAGCAACCGGTTGCTGTTGCAGAAACTTTTTCCGATGAAAAAGAAATCTTGTTTTCGTTTAAAGAATTAAAAAAAAAGGCCATAAAGATACAATAAGATGTAAGAATAACTAATAATCAAAATTTTCTTTGATAGGGTAGAAAACATTGTGAGAAAAGGAGAAAATGCTGGTAACCTGCATTGTCTCCTTTTCTCAGATTATTTTCCAAAGCCTTCTATTTTACGGGGGTGTTAAAAGGCGTCATTGTATGGTAAGGGGTCAATAAGGATAAACATATACCCTCCCTCCCAATCATCCAATCAAATCTCATCCCTCTGTGAAATTATCCAATCACAGAAGCTTTTAGGAAATCAGAATGGGTGCCAACAGCCAATCAGAGAGGCTGTGAGAAATTCAAAAATGGGCCCGGTCTGCCAGTCAGAGAGGCTTTGAGAAATCAAAATGGGCCCAGTCAGCCAATCAAAATGGCGCCCTAATATATATAGATAGAAAACAGTGAACAATAAACGTCATGAAAGTGGATTTAAAGTCTTTTTTAAAGGCTGCTGTGCAGTCCTTGGCAAACTGCCAGGCATGCACCATCCACACATGCCAGATTTCACTGAAAAAGGGCCAAAATTCAAGAAAACAAGGTGGCAGAAGACCTTGTTTTGGTCTATTCAAGCCCCTTGCAAGAGTTACTTCCCTTAAAGTAAACCCTTGATCCCCCCCTTTACCCTTTAATTGGATTTCCTGATTCGGGCCACATCAAATTCATATAACCCAAAATGATCAATGTACATTGTAAAAAAAACACACAGAAATTAATGTGACAAGTTGCTAAAAAATAGACTGAAAACTCTTTCAGTAGCAATTGTTTCCTATTGCATAAATCAAACAAAGGGAACTGAAATGTTATTTTTTCTAATTGCTTCAAACCATGACAAGAAACCCAGTTACGTTGATTACGGTCTCATACGTGCCAGTTACGCACATGCGAAAAGCACAGAAAACAATGTGACAAGTGGTTAAAAAAAAGACTGAAAACTCTTTCAGTAGTGCTCAAGGAATTGAAGCATAAATTTTCTAATATCTTCAAACCGCAACAAGAAACCCTGTTACGTTGACTACCGTTTCATACGTGCCAGTTACGCACATGGGAGAACACCAGAAAATGATGTGACAAGTGGCTAAAAAAAGACATGAAGACTATTTTCAGTAGCAACTGCTTCCTGTTGCATAAGTCAAACAAAGAGAACTGAATTTTTAATTTTTTTTTCTCCAATCTCTTTATATCGTACGTGACAAATAACCCATTTACGTTGACTACCGTCTCGCAGGTGCCAGTTACGTATCCGCGAAAACATGAAAAAATCGACTTACGGGACATTTCATAGCAGACGACACCTGTTTCTCAAGTCAAATATAGGGAACTAAATTTCTCTTTTTTTTTCCTCCAATCTCTTTATACCGTGACAACAAACCCATTTACACCGACTACCGTCTCAAAGGTGCCAGTTACGTATCCGCGAAAACATGAAAAAATCGACTTACGGGACATTTCATAGCAGACAACACCTGTTTCTCGAGTCAAATATAGGGATTTTTCTTTTTTCATTTTTTCTCACTAGGGTCATTGATTCAGTTGCGATGACCATCTCACCCATATGAGACGGTTACGTGCTGCGCATGAAATCGTAAAATCAACTTAGACACTTTCGGACGGCAACTGACACCTGTTGCACAAATCAAAGAAAGGTAAATCAAACATTTCCCTGTTTTCATACCAAGGTCAGTTTTGGTGACCGTGCGAGTCGAAAGTGAATGTTCTGTTTAACGGCTGCACAAAAAAAAAAAAAATGAAATTCAGAAGCAACCGGTTGCTGTTGCAGAAACTTTTTCCGATGAAAAAGAAATCTTGTTTTCGTTTAAAGAATTAAAAAAAAGGCCATAAAGATACAATAAGATGTAAGAATAACTAATAATCAAAATTTTCTTTGATAGGGTAGAAAACATTGTGAGAAAAGGAGAAAATGCTGGTAACCTGCATTGTCTCCTTTTCTCAGATTATTTTCCAAAGCCTTCTATTTTACGGGGGTGTTAAAAGGCGTCATTGTATGATAAGGGGTCAATAAGGATAAACATATACCCTCCCTCCCAATCATCCAATCAAATCTCATCCCTCTGTGAAATTATCCAATCACAGAAGCTTTTAGGAAATCAGAATGGGTGCCAACAGCCAATCAGAGAGGCTGTGAGAAATTCAAAAATGGGCCCGGTCTGCCAGTCAGAGAGGCTTTGAGAAATCAAAATGGGCCCAGTCAGCCAATCAAAATGGCGCCCTAATATATATAGATAGAAAACAGTGAACAAAAAACGGCATGAAAGTGGATTTAAAGTCTTTTTTAAAGGCTGCTGTGCAGTCCTTGGCAAACAGCCAGGCATGCACCAACCACACATGCCAGATTTCACTGAAAAAGGGCCAAAATTCAAGAAAACAAGGTGGCAGAAGACCTTGTTTTGGTCTATTCAAGCCCCTTGCAAGAGTTACTTCCCTTAAAGTAAACCCTTGATCCCCCCCCTTTACCCTTTAATTGGATTTCCTGATTCGGGCCACATCAAATTCATATAACCCAAAATGATCAATGTACATTGTAAAAAAAACACACAGAAATTAATGTTACAAGTTGCTAAAAAATAGACTGAAAACTCTTTCAGTAGCAATTGTTTCCTATTGCATAAATCAAACAAAGGGAACTGAAATGTTATTTTTTCTAATCGCTTCAAACCATGACAAGAAACCCAGTTACGTTGATTACGGTCTCATACGTGCCAGTTACGCACATGCGAAAAGCACAGAAAACAATGTGACAAGTGGCTAAAAAAAAGACTGAAAACTCTTTCAGTAGTGCTCAAGGAATTGAAGCATAAATTTTCTAATATCTTCAAACCGCAACAAGAAACCCTGTTACGTTGACTACCGTTTCATACGTGCCAGTTACGCACATGGGAGAACACCAGAAAATGATGTGACAAGTGGCTAAAAAAAGACATGAAGACTATTTTCAGTAGCAACTGCTTCCTGTTGCATAAGTCAAACAAAGAGAACTGAATTTTTAAATTTTTTTTTCTCCAATCTCTTTATATCGTACGTGACAAATAACCCATTTACGTTGACTACCGTCTCGCAGGTGCCAGTTACGTATCCGCGAAAACATGAAAAAAATCGACTTACGGGACATTTCATAGCAGACGACACCTGTTTCTCAAGTCAAATATAGGGAACTAAATTTCTCTTTTTTTTTTTTTTTTTTTTTTTTTTTTTTTTCCTCTTTCTTTTACATCCACTTCTCAATTAAATTTACCATCTTCTCCATATAATTATATCACATTCTTTTCAGGTATTATATTTCTTGTTCAGTCCTAGAAGGCGGTGGCTCATGGGTCAATCGGGTGAAAGTTTTTTGGTATTTGACTGACATTTGTAACCTCTCAATGATGGTCTAAGCTTGGTAGGACTTTCTGCGGGAATACATATGTCCAGTCTAGCCCTTTCATACCGAGTATGCCACTGATGTATCCCTGTCATGGTCTGCGAATGGGTTTTCCCCAGACCATGTCCCCTTGTTGGGCTCCATGGCGGGTGGGGAGCATGGGTGGTGAAACTTTTCACACAAACATGGCGTCTCAAAAAAAGGCCAAGCTCACTGAAAGCAAGCGCCCTCTTTCAGACAGTGATTCTGAAACAGAACCTTCAATTTCTACCTCTTTTCACTCTCCACGTTTTATTGTTATTCAGTCCCAAGATCCTTCAAAACCAATCACAAAGCTCTCTCCTTTTATAATTGAAAAACAAATATCTAGCATCCTTGGAACTCCTAAATCTGTTAAAAAACTAAAAGACCAGACTCTCCTTGTTGAATGTCTCACCAATCAACAAGCACTGAATCTTTTGAAAAACACCAAATTCTTTGATCTATCTGTTAAAATTTTTCCACATCCCACACTCAATTCTTGTAAGGGAGTAATAAGATGTAAAGAACTTACATACTGCAGCTCCTTGCAAGAAATTAAAGACAACCTAAAGCAACAAGGTGTATCCGATGTTCAGCGGATTTCTGTACGCAGAGATGGAGAGCAGAGACTTACAAACACATACATTTTAACATTTTCTTCACCTGTTCTTCCAAACTCTATCAAGATAGGCTTTCAAGTAGTAAAAGTAGATGTGTATGTGCCAAACCCCTTGCGATGTTTTAAATGCCAGCGGTACGGCCATCACATCAGTAAATGTCCTAACCAAGAAACATGTTCTAAATGTGCTCATCAAGGACCTGACCATGACAGCACTACTTGTTCAAATCCTCCTCTTTGTATCAATTGTAAGTCTCAACACTCTACTTTTTCAAGAGAGTGCCCTGTATGGAAGGAAGAAAAAGAAATTCTTTCCATTAAATACAACAATAATGTTAGCTTTCCAGAGGCAAGGAAAATATTTGAACAACGCAAGAAAACCTCTTCTGGTCCTAGTTATGCAGGTGTTGTTGGCTCGTCAACTGAAAAGGACGACTGCAGCACTTGTAAAATTCTTGCGAAAGTTCTACTTAAAAAATTTCCTGATGTAGCTTCTGAACTGAAAGAACTTCTTCCTCCATCCACCTTGTCCAAACTAATCCCTGACTCTCCATCTGTATCTAAAACAAACACAACCTCTTCGGCATCCTCAAAACCCACAAACTCTCAAAATAGTTCATCTCAAAAAAATTCAAAGCCATCGACACCTTCACAAAATTCTTCACGGAAAACTCCAAAGCCATCTACCTCTACACAACCACCTCCTAAGAAACCACAACCTTCATCTTCACAGTCTACAACAAAACCTAACGTCTCATCCAAGGATAACAATCCCAATCATACACCGCGACCTCCTAAAAGGTCTTCTTCCAAATCTGAACAACAATCTAAAGATAACCAAAGATCTTGTGAGATCACAGTCAAGGTAAATGATCCTGTCCCTACCTCCAACAGATTTTCGGAACTAGAGGACATGGATGCAGATACTGAAAATCTGGAAGGTGAGGCTTCAGATTCAGAAGCCTCTATCTGGTCCACTTCCAAAGATCTTTGGAACAAGGATTTTGACGCTTGGCAATCATCCAAAGCCGAGACATCTGTAATTAAATCTTAACCAGTCTATTTTAAAATGCATTGGTTTATGGCCTCGTTTTTTACTTTAGTCTTTATACTTTCCTCATGCACTATGGATACCATAATCCAGTGGAATTGTCGAGGTCTGAAGTCAAACTTTGACGAACTTTCACTTTTAATCAATGAGCACAAACCAGTTGCTGTTTGTCTGCAAGAAACCTTCCTTAAACGGGAGGATGATATCACTATCAAATATCATTCTGTTTATAACAAGATTTTTACCGAAGGTGAAAAAGCCAGAGGAGGTGTTTCTATTATTGTAAACAACAACATTCCTCACAAAGTCATCTCTTTAAATACAAACCTGCAAGCTGTTGCTGTCAGGTTATCTATACACAGTGCTGTTACACTGTGTTCTTTATATCTCCCGCCAAGCATACCTATCAATGAGACCAATCTGAATGATCTCATTTCACAATTGCCATCCCCCTATATTCTTGCTGGGGACTTTAATGGTCACAATGTTATGTGGGGTTGCAATGACACCAATCAGAGAGGTCTCCAGTTGGAGAACTTCATTTCCAACAACTCTCTGTCTTTCATGAATGATAACAAATCCAAAACCTACTTGCATCCAGCAACTGGATCTTACTCTTCCATTGATTTAACATTATGCAGCCCAGTCTTACTTCCCAATTTTACTTGGAAAGTGACTGAAGATTTGTGTGGAAGTGATCACTTCCCCATTATCTTTTCATCTACACAACCGTCCAGCAGTGTACGACCACAGAAATGGAAGCTTTCCAAAGCCAATTGGAATAAATTTGAAACCCTATGTGAACAGACCATTACACATGATAAATTTGGAAATTGCGATGATCCTGCAAAACTTTTCACTTCCCTATTAATTGATGCAGCTAAACAGTCCGTCCCTCAGACCTCGACAAACCCAAAACGACCTGACAAGCCTTGGTACAATGATGATTGTAAACAGGCTGTCAGAGACAGAAAACAGGCCCTTAGAAAATTTAATCTCAGGCCTACCAAAGACAACCTTAACTTATTCCGTATTTCCAGGGCAAAAGCCCGTCGTACCATTAAAGAAAATAAGCGCAAGGCCTGGAGACAATATGTCTCTAAGTTGAATAGTAGAACTACTACTAAAAAAACCTGGGATATGATCAGAAAGATCAATGGCAAAGGCCAGACCCCTGTTAGTCACCTTGAGGTTAATAATACTTCGTTGGAATCTCCCCAGGATATAGCTGATGCTCTTGCTAACACCTTTTGCAAAAAGTCTTCCTCTGCAAACTATTCAGAAAAGTTTCAGAGGAATAAAGCTAGAGAAGAAAAGAAAAAGCTTAATTTCAAGTCTTCGAATTCAGAGCATTATAATAAACTCTTCACTTGTAAAGAATTAAAATCTACTCTGAATAAAGCTCATGATTCTTCTCCTGGCCCAGATAAAGTTCATTACCAGTTTTTAAAACACTTACCTTTTACTTCCCTCTCAGTTTTACTTGATATTTTTAATGATATCTGGCAGTCAGGTGATTTTCCTGCATCCTGGCGGGAGGCACTTGTCATTCCTATCCCAAAACCTGGCAAAGATGCTAGTGACCCAGCTAACTATCGGCCAATAGCTCTTACTAGTTGTCTCTGCAAGACCCTAGAACGTATGGTCAACGACAGGCTTGTCTGGTTTTTAGAGAAGAACAACCTCATCGTTGATGTACAGAGTGGATTTCGTCGCCAGCGTGGCACCATAGATCATCTTGTCCGCTTTGAAACCTTTGTCAGAGAAGCCTTTATTAATAGACAGCATGTAGTATCTGTCTTTTTCGACCTTGAAAGCGCTTACGATACAACTTGGAAATACGGAATTCTGAAAGACTTGCATGACTTTGGTCTTCGAGGCCGTCTTCCTCTTTTTATTTCAGCCTTCTTGGATGAACGTCTTTTCCGCGTCCGAGTTGGTAATACCGTCTCGGGAGCCCGTGAACAGGAGATGGGTGTACCCCAAGGATGTATTCTCTCTGTTACACTTTTCAGTGTGAAAATAAACAGTATAGTCAAGGCTATCTGTCCTGGTGTAGACTGTTCCCTCTATGTTGATGACTTCGTCATATGCTTCAGATCTCGAAGTATGAATATTATTGAGAGACAACTTCAGCAATGTCTCAACAAATTGCAAACATGGTCTGATGAAAATGGCTTCAAATTTTCAAAGTCCAAAACTAAGTGCATGCACCTCTGTAATCTACGAGGTGTTCATCCAGATCCTGAACTTTATCTGGACAAAACTAAAATTGAAGTCGTTTCCGAATTTAAATTTCTTGGAGTCATCTTTGACAGAAAGCTTTCTTTCCTTCCTCACATCACTGCACTTAAAAAGAAGTGCAAGAAGGCTCTTAATCTTCTTAAGGTTGTGGCTCATTCTGAATGGGGAGCAGACCGTAAAGTCCTCTTGCGGCTTTATCGGTCTTTAGTTCGCTCCAAGTTGGACTATGGATCTGTTGTATACGGATCGGCCCGTAAATCCTATCTGAAAATTCTCGATTCTATACATCACGAAGGTCTACGTCTTGTACTTGGAGCTTTCAGAACTTCTCCCGTCAATAGTCTGTATGTTGAGGCTAATGAACCTTCTCTTTCTTACAGGAGAGAAAAACTCTCACTTCAATATATTTTAAAACTTAAGTCGAATCGTTTTAATCCAACTCATAACGTTGTCTTTAAAGCTGAATATAAACGTCTCTTTGAAAGGAAACCAAATGTTATTCCTCCATTTGGTATCCGCATGGAGCCCATTGTAGATAACCTTGGCATAGACACCGAGTCTATTGCCGACTATAAAATCTCTGAAATCCCTCCATGGACACTAAACAGTGCAGAATTCAGATTTGACCTTGCATCTGACAAAAAGTCTGTCACGGATAGAACTGTATTTCATGCTAGATACAACGAGATAAAGGAGCATTATTTTTCCTTCAAACCCATCTATACAGATGGATCTAAAGAAGGCAATTCTGTAGCAGCTGCCGCTGTTTATGGACAAAGGAGCTTAAAATGCCGCCTTCCAAACAACTCCTCTATCTTCTCTGCTGAAATTAAAGCAGTAGATCTTGCCCTTAATCTAGTTGAAAGTTCTAATTCCAACCGTTTTATTATCTTTTCAGACTCTTTGTCAACATTACAGGCCCTTTCAAATCAACGACTTGAGAATCCTTTAATCTGCAGTTTACTTGAAAGGATCTCACAAATTTCTTCTAAGAATAGATTGGTGTTCTGCTGGCTTCCAAGTCATGTAGGCATCAAAGGCAATGAAAATGCCGATAGGTCTGCCAAATCTGCACTTGACCTTCCCATTTCAAATTTTAAAGTTCCACACACTGATTTTAAATCCTCCGTTTTATCACATATCCAATCTTCTTGGCAATCCCAGTGGGATGCTGATATTTTCAATAAACTGCATTCAGTTAAACCATCCCTTGGTGAATGGTATCCCGTTTACAGATCCGTTCGTCGAGAAGAAGTGATAATTGCACGACTTCGAATTGGCCATTCACGCATCACACATTCCTGGCTCTTGACTAAGGATGATGCTCCTGAATGTATTCCATGCAATGCACTCTATTCTGTAAAACATATCCTATTAGATTGCGTTGACTTTCAGCCAGTTCGTTCGAAATATTTCAACGTCAATAGTTTGAAAAATCTTTTCGATTCTGTCAGCGTTGAATCTATTATCGCTTTCATAAAGGAGATTGGCATTTACAATAAACTGTGATATTTACTCTTGAGTTTCTTACCCATCTTTTTACAACATTTTTAATTCCTTTAATATTCATTTTACATCTCCTTAATGGGAGGATTAGCCCTCTTGGGGGCATCTTATCTCATTGGAGACAGGACCTCTTTAATGGGAGTATTTGATCCCATTGGAGGCTCCAATCTTTACCAATTTTAACCTCATTTCCAAAGCAAAGCAATATTATCAGTCTTACCTTTTAATAAAAAACTTTGGAGTAGGCAGGGACGCCCAGCCACTCGATAACATATTTTATGCACATTATAAATGACACATATTTCCTTTCATTTAAAAACTTTTTTTATCAAACCAGCATTGAATTTAAACCTTTTTATCACATTCTTAAATCTTATCATTTAAAACTTTTGAGTATATAGGGAATGCCCTGTAACTCGATCATGCCCTTTATGCATTAAATTTTCTTAATTCAATTCTTTTCTTGTCATTCAAACTTTATTCAGTTTAAAGTTTATTCAGTCCTCGTTTATTATCTTTTAACATAGATATGCGCGCTAAATGACCAAAGCTGTCGATGCGCCATAAAACAACATTCATTCATGCATTCTTTTTTTTTCCTCCAATCTCTTTATACCGTGACAACAAACCCATTTACACCGACTACCGTCTCAAAGGTGCCAGTTACGTATCCGCGAAAACATGAAAAAATCGACTTACGGGACATTTCATAGCAGACAACACCTGTTTCTCGAGTCAAATATAGGGATTTTTCTTTTTTCGTTTTTTCTCACTAGGGCCATTGATTCAGTTGTGATGACCATCTCACCCATATGAGACGGTTACGTGCTGCGCATGAAATCGTAAAATCAACTTAGACACTTTCGGACGGCAACTGACACCTGTTGCACAAATCAAAGAAAGGTAAATCAAACATTTCCCTGTTTTCATACCAAGGTCAGTTTTGGTGACCGTGCGAGTCGAAAGTGAATGTTCTGTTTAACGGCTGCACAAAAAAAAAAAAATGAAATTCAGAAGCAACCGGTTGCTGTTGCAGAAACTTTTTCCGATGAAAAAGAAATCTTGTTTTCGTTTAAAGAATTAAAAAAAAAGGCCATAAAGATACAATAAGATGTAAGAATAACTAATAATCAAAATTTTCTTTGATAGGGTAGAAAACATTGTGAGAAAAGGAGAAAATGCTGGTAACCTGCATTGTCTCCTTTTCTCAGATTATTTTCCAAAGCCTTCTATTTTACGGGGGTGTTAAAAGGCGTCATTGTATGGTAAGGGGTCAATAAGGATAAACATATACCCTCCCTCCCAATCATCCAATCAAATCTCATCCCTCTGTGAAATTATCCAATCACAGAAGCTTTTAGGAAATCAGAATGGGTGCCAACAGCCAATCAGAGAGGCTGTGAGAAATTCAAAAATGGGCCCGGTCTGCCAGTCAGAGAGGCTTTGAGAAATCAAAATGGGCCCAGTCAGCCAATCAAAATGGCGCCCTAATATATATAGATAGAAAACAGTGAACAAAAAACGGCATGAAAGTGGATTTAAAGTCTTTTTTAAAGGCTGCTGTGCAGTCCTTGGCAAACTGCCAGGCATGCACCATCCACACATGCCAGATTTCACTGAAAAAGGGCCAAAATTCAAGAAAACAAGGTGGCAGAAGACCTTGTTTTGGTCTATTCAAGCCCCTTGCAAGAGTTACTTCCCTTAAAGTAAACCCTTGATCCCCCCCCTTTACCCTTTAATTGCATTTCCTGATTCGGGCCACATCAAATTCATATAACCCAAAATGATCAATGTACATTGTAAAAAAAACACACAGAAATTAATGTTACAAGTTGCTAAAAAATAGACTGAAAACTCTTTCAGTAGCAATTGTTTCCTATTGCATAAATCAAACAAAGGGAACTGAAATGTTATTTTTTCTAATCGCTTCAAACCATGACAAGAAACCCAGTTACGTTGATTACGGTCTCATACGTGCCAGTTACGCACATGCGAAAAGCACAGAAAACAATGTGACAAGTGGCTAAAAAAAAGACTGAAAACTCTTTCAGTAGTGCTCAAGGAATTGAAGCATAAATTTTCTAATATCTTCAAACTGCAACAAGAAACCCTGTTACGTTGACTACCGTTTCATACGTGCCAGTTACGCACATGGGAGAACACCAGAAAATGATGTGACAAGTGGCTAAAAAAAGACATGAAGACTATTTTCAGTAGCAACTGCTTCCTGTTGCATAAGTCAAACAAAGAGAACTGAATTTTTAATTTTTTTTTTCTCCAATCTCTTTATATCGTACGTGACAAATAACCCATTTACGTTGACTACCGTCTCGCAGGTGCCAGTTACGTATCCGCGAAAACATGAAAAAATCGACTTACGGGACATTTCATAGCAGA
Organism: Tridacna crocea; assembly: GCA_943736015.1. Classification (NCBI taxonomy): domain Eukaryota; kingdom Metazoa; phylum Mollusca; class Bivalvia; order Cardiida; family Cardiidae; genus Tridacna; species Tridacna crocea. The sequence continues at coordinate 1,116,983 of OX031066.1, read as the reverse complement.
CGACACCTGTTTCTCAAGTCAAATATAGGGAACTAAATTTCTCTTTTTTTTTCCTCCAATCTCTTTATACCGTGACAACAAACCCATTTACACCGACTACCGTCTCAAAGGTGCCAGTTACGTATCCGCGAAAACATGAAAAAATCGACTTACGGGACATTTCATAGCAGACAACACCTGTTTCTCGAGTCAAATATAGGGATTTTTCTTTTTTCGTTTTTTCTCACTAGGGCCATTGATTCAGTTGCGATGACCATCTCACCCATATGAGACGGTTACGTGCTGCGCATGAAATCGTAAAATCAACTTAGACACTTTCGGACGGCAACTGACACCTGTTGCACAAATCAAAGAAAGGTAAATCAAACATTTCCCTGTTTTCATACCAAGGTCAGTTTTGGTGACCGTGCGAGTCGAAAGTGAATGTTCTGTTTAACGGCTGCACAAAAAAAAAAAAAATGAAATTCAGAAGCAACCGGTTGCTGTTGCAGAAACTTTTTCCGATGAAAAAGAAATCTTGTTTTCGTTTAAAGAATTAAAAAAAAAGGCCATAAAGATACAATAAGATGTAAGAATAACTAATAATCAAAATTTTCTTTGATAGGGTAGAAAACATTGTGAGAAAAGGAGAAAATGCTGGTAACCTGCATTGTCTCCTTTTCTCAGATTATTTTCCAAAGCCTTCTATTTTACGGGGGTGTTAAAATGCGTCATTGTATGGTAAGGGGTCAATAAGGATAAACATATACCCTCCCTCCCAATCATCCAATCAAATCTCATCCCTCTGTGAAATTATCCAATCACAGAAGCTTTTAGGAAATCAGAATGGGTGCCAACAGCCAATCAGAGAGGCTGTGAGAAATTCAAAAATGGGCCCGGTCTGCCAGTCAGAGAGGCTTTGAGAAATCAAAATGGGCCCAGTCAGCCAATCAAAATGGCGCCCTAATATATATAGATAGAAAACAGTGAACAATAAACGTCATGAAAGTGGATTTAAAGTCTTTTTTAAAGGCTGCTGTGCAGTCCTTGGCAAACTGCCAGGCATGCACCATCCACACATGCCAGATTTCACTGAAAAAGGGCCAAAATTCAAGAAAACAAGGTGGCAGAAGACCTTGTTTTGGTCTATTCAAGCCCCTTGCAAGAGTTACTTCCCTTAAAGTAAACCCTTGATCCCCCCCTTTACCCTTTAATTGGATTTCCTGATTCGGGCCACATCAAATTCATATAACCCAAAATGATCAATGTACATTGTAAAAAAAACACACAGAAATTAATGTGACAAGTTGCTAAAAAATAGACTGAAAACTCTTTCAGTAGCAATTGTTTCCTATTGCATAAATCAAACAAAGGGAACTGAAATGTTATTTTTTCTAATTGCTTCAAACCATGACAAGAAACCCAGTTACGTTGATTACGGTCTCATACGTGCCAGTTACGCACATGCGAAAAGCACAGAAAACAATGTGACAAGTGGTTAAAAAAAAGACTGAAAACTCTTTCAGTAGTGCTCAAGGAATTGAAGCATAAATTTTCTAATATCTTCAAACCGCAACAAGAAACCCTGTTACGTTGACTACCGTTTCATACGTGCCAGTTACGCACATGGGAGAACACCAGAAAATGATGTGACAAGTGGCTAAAAAAAGACATGAAGACTATTTTCAGTAGCAACTGCTTCCTGTTGCATAAGTCAAACAAAGAGAACTGAATTTTTAATTTTTTTTTCTCCAATCTCTTTATATCGTACGTGACAAATAACCCATTTACGTTGACTACCGTCTCGCAGGTGCCAGTTACGTATCCGCGAAAACATGAAAAAATCGACTTACGGGACATTTCATAGCAGACGACACCTGTTTCTCAAGTCAAATATAGGGAACTAAATTTCTCTTTTTTTTTCCTCCAATCTCTTTATACCGTGACAACAAACCCATTTACACCGACTACCGTCTCAAAGGTGCCAGTTACGTATCCGCGAAAACATGAAAAAATCGACTTACGGGACATTTCATAGCAGACAACACCTGTTTCTCGAGTCAAATATAGGGATTTTTCTTTTTTCGTTTTTTCTCACTAGGGCCATTGATTCAGTTGCGATGACCATCTCACCCATATGAGACAGTTACGTGCTGCGCATGAAATCGTAAAATCAACTTAGACACTTTCGGACGGCAACTGACACCTGTTGCACAAATCAAAGAAAGGTAAATCAAACATTTCCCTGTTTTCATACCAAGGTCAGTTTTGGTGACCGTGCGAGTCGAAAGTGAATGTTCTGTTTAACGGCTGCACAAAAAAAAAAAAATGAAATTCAGAAGCAACCGGTTGCTGTTGCAGAAACTTTTTCCGATGAAAAAGAAATCTTGTTTTCGTTTAAAGAATTAAAAAAAAAGGCCATAAAGATACAATAAGATGTAAGAATAACTAATAATCAAAATTTTCTTTGATAGGGTAGAAAACATTGTGAGAAAAGGAGAAAATGCTGGTAACCTGCATTGTCTCCTTTTCTCAGATTATTTTCCAAAGTCTTCTATTTTACGGGGGTGTTAAAAGGCGTCATTGTATGGTAAGGGGTCAATAAGGATAAACATATACCCTCCCTCCCAATCACCCAATCAAATCTCATCCCTCTGTGAAATTATCCAATCACAGAAGCTTTTAGGAAATCAGAATGGGTGCCAACAGCCAATCAGAGAGGCTGTGAGAAATTCAAAAATGGGCCCGGTCTGCCAGTCAGAGAGGCTTTGAGAAATCAAAATGGGCCCAGTCAGCCAATCAAAATGGCGCCCTAATATATATAGATAGAAAACAGTGAACAAAAAACGGCATGAAAGTGGATTTAAAGTCTTTTTTAAAGGCTGCTGTGCAGTCCTTGGCAAACTGCCAGGCATGCACCATCCACACATGCCAGATTTCACTGAAAAAGGGCCAAAATTCAAGAAAACAAGGTGGCAGAAGACCTTGTTTTGGTCTATTCAAGCCCCTTGCAAGAGTTACTTCCCTTAAAGTAAACCCTTGATCCCCCCCCTTTACCCTTTAATTGGATTTCCTGATTCGGGCCACATCAAATTCATATAACCCAAAATGATCAATGTACATTGTAAAAAAAACACACAGAAATTAATGTGACAAGTTGCTAAAAAATAGACTGAAAACTCTTTCAGTAGCAATTGTTTCCTATTGCATAAATCAAACAAAGGGAACTGAAATGTTATTTTTTCTAATCGCTTCAAACCATGACAAGAAACCCAGTTACGTTGATTACGGTCTCATACGTGCCAGTTACGCACATGCGAAAAGCACAGAAAACAATGTGACAAGTGGCTAAAAAAAAGACTGAAAACTCTTTCAGTAGTGCTCAAGGAATTGAAGCATAAATTTTCTAATATCTTCAAACCGCAACAAGAAACCCTGTTACGTTGACTACCGTTTCATACGTGCCAGTTACGCACATGGGAGAACACCAGAAAATGATGTGACAAGTGGCTAAAAAAAGACATGAAGACTATTTTCAGTAGCAACTGCTTCCTGTTGCATAAGTCAAACAAAGAGAACTGAATTTTTAATTTTTTTTTTCTCCAATCTCTTTATATCGTACGTGACAAATAACCCATTTACGTTGACTACCGTCTCGCAGGTGCCAGTTACGTATCCGCGAAAACATGAAAAAATCGACTTACGGGACATTTCATAGCAGACGACACCTGTTTCTCAAGTCAAATATAGGGAACTAAATTTCTCTTTTTTTTTCCTCCAATCTCTTTATACCGTGACAACAAACCCATTTACACCGACTACCGTCTCAAAGGTGCCAGTTACGTATCCGCGAAAACATGAAAAAATCGACTTACGGGACATTTCATAGCAGACAACACCTGTTTCTCGAGTCAAATATAGGGATTTTTCTTTTTTCGTTTTTTCTCACTAGGGCCATTGATTCAGTTGCGATGACCATCTCACCCATATGAGACGGTTACGTGCTGCGCATGAAATCGTAAAATCAACTTAGACACTTTCGGACGGCAACTGACACCTGTTGCACAAATCAAAGAAAGGTAAATCAAACATTTCCCTGTTTTCATACCAAGGTCAGTTTTGGTGACCGTGCGAGTCGAAAGTGAATGTTCTGTTTAACGGCTGCACAAAAAAAAAAAAATGAAATTCAGAAGCAACCGGTTGCTGTTGCAGAAACTTTTTCCGATGAAAAAGAAATCTTGTTTTCGTTTAAAAAATTTAAAAAAAAAGGCCATAAAGATACAATAAGATGTAAGAATAACTAATAATCAAAATTTTCTTTGATAGGGTAGAAAACATTGTGAGAAAAGGAGAAAATGCTGGTAACCTGCATTGTCTCCTTTTCTCAGATTATTTTCCAAAGCCTTCTATTTTACGGGGGTGTTAAAAGGCGTCATTGTATGGTAAGGGGTCAATAAGGATAAACATATACCCTCCCTCCCAATCATCCAATCAAATCTCATCCCTCTGTGAAATTATCCAATCACAGAAGCTTTTAGGAAATCAGAATGGGTGCCAACAGCCAATCAGAGAGGCTGTGAGAAATTCAAAAATGGGCCCGGTCTGCCAGTCAGAGAGGCTTTGAGAAATCAAAATGGGCCCAGTCAGCCAATCAAAATGGCGCCCTAATATATATAGATAGAAAACAGTGAACAAAAAACGGCATGAAAGTGGATTTAAAGTCTTTTTTAAAGGCTGCTGTGCAGTCCTTGGCAAACTGCCAGGCATGCACCATCCACACATGCCAGATTTCACTGAAAAAGGGCCAAAATTCAAGAAAACAAGGTGGCAGAAGACCTTGTTTTGGTCTATTCAAGCCCCTTGCAAGAGTTACTTCCCTTAAAGTAAACCCTTGATCCCCCCCCCTTTACTCTTTAATTGGATTTCCTGATTCGGGCCACATCAAATTCATATAACCCAAAATGATCAATGTACATTGTAAAAAAAACACACAGAAATTAATGTGACAAGTTGCTAAAAAATAGACTGAAAACTCTTTCAGTAGCAATTGTTTCCTATTGCATAAATCAAACAAAGGGAACTGAAATGTTATTTTTTCTAATCGCTTCAAACCATGACAAGAAACCCAGTTACGTTGATTATGGTCTCATACGTGCCAGTTACGCACATGCGAAAAGCACAGAAAACAATGTGACAAGTGGCTAAAAAAAAGACTGAAAACTCTTTCAGTAGTGCTCAAGGAATTGAAGCATAAATTTTCTAATATCTTCAAACCGCAACAAGAAACCCTGTTACGTTGACTACCGTTTCATACGTGCCAGTTACGCACATGGGAGAACACCAGAAAATGATGTGACAAGTGGCTAAAAAAAGACATGAAGACTATTTTCAGTAGCAACTGCTTCCTGTTGCATAAGTCAAACAAAGAGAACTGAATTTTTAATTTTTTTTTTCTCCAATCTCTTTATATCGTACGTGGCAAATAACCCATTTACGTTGACTACCGTCTCGCAGGTGCCAGTTACGTATCCGCGAAAACATGAAAAAATCGACTTACGGGACATTTCATAGCAGACGACACCTGTTTCTCAAGTCAAATATAGGGAACTAAATTTCTCTTTTTTTTTCCTCCAATCTCTTTATACCGTGACAACAAACCCATTTACACCGACTACCGTCTCAAAGGTGCCAGTTACGTATCCGCGAAAACATGAAAAAATCGACTTACGGGACATTTCATAGCAGACAACACCTGTTTCTCGAGTCAAATATAGGGATTTTTCTTTTTTCGTTTTTTCTCACTAGGGCCATTGATTCAGTTGCGATGACCATCTCACCCATATGAGAGGGTTACGTGCTGCGCATGAAATCGTAAAATCAACTTAGACACTTTCGGACGGCAACTGACACCTGTTGCACAAATCAAAGAAAGGTAAATCAAACATTTCCCTGTTTTCATACCAAGGTCAGTTTTGGTGACCGTGCGAGTCGAAAGTGAATGTTCTGTTTAACGGCTGCACAAAAAAAAAAAAAATGAAATTCAGAAGCAACCGGTTGCTGTTGCAGAAACTTTTTCCAATGAAAAAGAAATCTTGTTTTCGTTTAAAGAATTAAAAAAAAAGGCCATAAAGATACAATAAGATGTAAGAATAACTAATAATCAAAATTTTCTTTGATAGGGTAGAAAACATTGTGAGAAAAGGAGAAAATGCTGGTAACCTGCATTGTCTCCTTTTCTCAGATTATTTTCCAAAGCCTTCTATTTTACGGGGGTGTTAAAAGGCGTCATTGTATGGTAAGGGGTCAATAAGGATAAACATATACCCTCCCTCCCAATCATCCAATCAAATCTCATCCCTCTGTGAAATTATCCAATCACAGAAGCTTTTAGGAAATCAGAATGGGTGCCAACAGCCAATCAGAGAGGCTGTGAGAAATTCAAAAATGGGCCCGGTCTGCCAGTCAGAGAGGCTTTGAGAAATCAAAATGGGCCCAGTCAGCCAATCAAAATGGCGCCCTAATATATATAGATAGAAAACAGTGAACAAAAAACGGCATGAAAGTGGATTTAAAGTCTTTTTTAAAGGCTGCTGTGCAGTCCTTGGCAAACTGCCAGGCATGCACCAACCACACATGCCAGATTTCACTGAAAAAGGGCCAAAATTCAAGAAAACAAGGTGGCAGAAGACCTTGTTTTGGTCTATTCAAGCCCCTTGCAAGAGTTACTTCCCTTAAAGTAAACCCTTGATCCCCCCCTTTACCCTTTAATTGGATTTCCTGATTCGGGCCACATCAAATTCATATAACCCAAAATGATCAATGTACATTGTAAAAAAAACACACAGAAATTAATGTTACAAGTTGCTAAAAAATAGACTGAAAACTCTTTCAGTAGCAATTGTTTCCTATTGCATAAATCAAACAAAGGGAACTGAAATGTTATTTTTTCTAATCGCTTCAAACCATGACAAGAAACCCAGTTACGTTGATTACGGTCTCATACGTGCCAGTTACGCACATGCGAAAAGCACAGAAAACAATGTGACAAGTGGCTAAAAAAAAGACTGAAAACTCTTTCAGTAGTGCTCAAGGAATTGAAGCATAAATTTTCTAATATCTTCAAACCGCAACAAGAAACCCTGTTACGTTGACTACCGTTTCATACGTGCCAGTTACGCACATGGGAGAACACCAGAAAATGATGTGACAAGTGGCTAAAAAAAGACATGAAGACTATTTTCAGTAGCAACTGCTTCCTGTTGCATAAGTCAAACAAAGAGAACTGAATTTTTAAATTTTTTTTTCTCCAATCTCTTTATATCGTACGTGACAAATAACCCATTTACGTTGACTACCGTCTCGCAGGTGCCAGTTACGTATCCGCGAAAACATGAAAAAATCGACTTACGGGACATTTCATAGCAGACGACACCTGTTTCTCAAGTCAAATATAGGGAACTAAATTTCTCTTTTTTTTTCCTCCAATCTCTTTATACCGTGACAACAAACCCATTTACACCGACTACCGTCTCAAAGGTGCCAGTTACGTATCCGCGAAAACATGAAAAAATCGACTTACGGGACATTTCATAGCAGACAACACCTGTTTCTCGAGTCAAATATAGGGATTTTTCTTTTTTCGTTTTTTCTCACTAGGGCCATTGATTCAGTTGCGATGACCATCTCACCCATATGAGACGGTTACGTGCTGCGCATGAAATCGTAAAATCAACTTAGACACTTTCGGACGGCAACTGACACCTGTTGCACAAATCAAAGAAAGGTAAATCAAACATTTCCCTGTTTTCATACCAAGGTCAGTTTTGGTGACCGTGCGAGTCGAAAGTGAATGTTCTGTTTAACGGCTGCACAAAAAAAAAAAATGAAATTCAGAAGCAACCGGTTGCTGTTGCAGAAACTTTTTCCGATGAAAAAGAAATCTTGTTTTCGTTTAAAGAATTAAAAAAAAAGGCCATAAAGATACAATAAGATGTAAGAATAACTAATAATCAAAATTTTCTTTGATAGGGTAGAAAACATTGTGAGAAAAGGAGAAAATGCTGGTAACCTGCATTGTCTCCTTTTCTCAGATTATTTTCCAAAGCCTTCTATTTTACGGGGGTGTTAAAAGGCGTCATTGTATGGTAAGGGGTCAATAAGGATAAACATATACCCTCCCTCCCAATCATCCAATCAAATCTCATCCCTCTGTGAAATTATCCAATCACAGAAGCTTTTAGGAAATCAGAATGGGTGCCAACAGCCAATCAGAGAGGCTGTGAGAAATTCAAAAATGGGCCCGGTCTGCCAGTCAGAGAGGCTTTGAGAAATCAAAATGGGCCCAGTCAGCCAATCAAAATGGCGCCCTAATATATATAGATAGAAAACAGTGAACAAAAAACGGCATGAAAGTGGATTTAAAGTCTTTTTTAAAGGCTGCTGTGCAGTCCTTGGCAAACTGCCAGGCATGCACCATCCACACATGCCAGATTTCACTGAAAAAGGGCCAAAATTCAAGAAAACAAGGTGGCAGAAGACCTTGTTTTGGTCTATTCAAGCCCCTTGCAAGAGTTACTTCCCTTAAAGTAAACCCTTGATCCCCCCCCTTTACCCTTTAATTGGATTTCCTGATTCGGGCCACATCAAATTCATATAACCCAAAATGATCAATGTACATTGTAAAAAAAACACACAGAAATTAATGTGACAAGTTGCTAAAAAATAGACTGAAAACTCTTTCAGTAGCAATTGTTTCCTATTGCATAAATCAAACAAAGGGAACTGAAATGTTATTTTTTCTAATCGCTTCAAACCATGACAAGAAACCCAGTTACGTTGATTACGGTCTCATACGTGCCAGTTACGCACATGCGAAAAGCACAGAAAACAATGTGACAAGTGGCTAAAAAAAAGACTGAAAACTCTTTCAGTAGTGCTCAAGGAAATGAAGCATAAATTTTCTAATATCTTCAAACCGCAACAAGAGACCCTGTTACGTTGACTACCGTTTCATACGTGCCAGTTACGCACATGGGAGAACACCAGAAAATGATGTGACAAGTGGCTAAAAAAAGACATGAAGACTATTTTCAGTAGCAACTGCTTCCTGTTGCATAAGTCAAACAAAGAGAACTGAAATTTTAAATTTTTTTTCTCCAATCTCTTTATATCGTACGTGACAAATAACCCATTTACGTTGACTACCGTCTCGCAGGTGCCAGTTACGTATCCGCGAAAACATGAAAAAATCGACTTACGGGACATTTCATAGCAGACGACACCTGTTTCTCAAGTCAAATATAGGGAACTAAATTTCTCTTTTTTTTTCCTCCAATCTCTTTATACCGTGACAACAAACCCATTTACACCGACTACCGTCTCAAAGGTGCCAGTTACGTATCCGCGAAAACATGAAAAAATCGACTTACGGGACATTTCATAGCAGACAACACCTGTTTCTCGAGTCAAATATAGGGATTTTTCTTTTTTCGTTTTTTCTCACTAGGGCCATTGATTCAGTTGCGATGACCATCTCACCCATATGAGACGGTTACGTGCTGCGCATGAAATCGTAAAATCAACTTAGACACTTTCGGACGGCAACTGACACCTGTTGCACAAATCAAAGAAAGGTAAATCAAACATTTCCCTGTTTTCATACCAAGGTCAGTTTTGGTGACCGTGCGAGTCGAAAGTGAATGTTCTGTTTAACGGCTGCACAAAAAAAAAAAAAAATGAAATTCAGAAGCAACCATTTGCTGTTGCAGAAACTTTTTCCGATGAAAAAGAAATCTTGTTTTCGTTTAAAGAATTAAAAAAAAAGGCCATAAAGATACAATAAGATGTAAGAATAACTAATAATCAAAATTTTCTTTGATAGGGTAGAAAACATTGTGAGAAAAGGAGAAAATGCTGGTAACCTGCATTGTCTCCTTTTCTCAGATTATTTTCCAAAGCCTTCTATTTTACGGGGGTGTTAAAAGGCGTCATTGTATGGTAAGGGGTCAATAAGGATAAACATATACCCTCCCTCCCAATCATCCAATCAAATCTCATCCCTCTGTGAAATTATCCAATCACAGAAGCTTTTAGGAAATCAGAATGGGTGCCAACAGCCAATCAGAGAGGCTGTGAGAAATTCAAAAATGGGCCCGGTCTGCCAGTCAGAGAGGCTTTGAGAAATCAAAATGGGCCCAGTCAGCCAATCAAAATGGCGCCCCAATATATATAGATAGAAAACAGTGAACAAAAAACGGCATGAAAGTGGATTTAAAGTCTTTTTTAAAGGCTGCTGTGCAGTCCTTGGCAAAATGCCAGGCATGCACCATCCACACATGCCAGATTTCACTGAAAAAGGGCCAAAATTCAAGAAAACAAGGTGGCAGAAGACCTTGTTTTGGTCTATTCAAGCCCCTTGCAAGAGTTACTTCCCTTAAAGTAAACCCTTGATCCCCCCCCTTTACCCTTTAATTGGATTTCCTGATTCGGGCCACATCAAATTCATATAACCCAAAATGATCAATGTACATTGTAAAAAAAACACACAGAAATTAATGTTACAAGTTGCTAAAAAATAGACTGAAAACTCTTTCAGTAGCAATTGTTTCCTATTGCATAAATCAAACAAAGGGAACTGAAATGTTATTTTTTCTAATCGCTTCAAACCATGACAAGAAACCCAGTTACGTTGATTACGGTCTCATACGTGCCAGTTACGCACATGCGAAAAGCACAGAAAACAATGTGACAAGTGGCTAAAAAAAAGACTGAAAACTCTTTCAGTAGTGCTCAAGGAATTGAAGCATAAATTTTCTAATATCTTCAAACCGCAACAAGAAACCCTGTTACGTTGACTACCGTTTCATACGTGCCAGTTATGCACATGGGAGAACACCAGAAAATGATGTGACAAGTGGCTAAAAAAAGACATGAAGACTATTTTCAGTAGCAACTGCTTCCTGTTGCATAAGTCAAACAAAGAGAACTGAATTTTTAAATCTTTTTTTCTCCAATCTCTTTATATCGTACGTGACAAATAACCCATTTACGTTGACTACCGTCTCGCAGGTGCCAGTTACGTATCCGCGAAAACATGAAAAAATCGACTTACGGGACATTTCATAGCAGACGACACCTGTTTCTCAAGTCAAATATAGGGAACTAAATTTCTCTTTTTTTTTCCTCCAATCTCTTTATACCGTGACAACAAACCCATTTACACCGACTACCGTCTCAAAGGTGCCAGTTACGTATCCGCGAAAACATGAAAAAATCGACTTACGGGACATTTCATAGCAGACAACACCTGTTTCTCGAGTCAAATATAGGGATTTTTCTTTTTTCGTTTTTTCTCACTAGGGCCATTGATTCAGTTGCGATGACCATCTCACCCATATGAGACGGTTACGTGCTGCGCATGAAATCGTAAAATCAACTTAGACACTTTCGGACGGCAACTGACACCTGTTGCACAAATCAAAGAAAGGTAAATCAAACATTTCCCTGTTTTCATACCAAGGTCAGTTTTGGTGACCGTGCGAGTCGAAAGTGAATGTTCTGTTTAACGGCTGCACAAAAAAAAAAAAATGAAATTCAGAAGCAACCGGTTGCTGTTGCAGAAACTTTTTCCGATGAAAAAGAAATCTTGTTTTCGTTTAAAGAATTAAAAAGAAAAGGCCATAAAGATACAATAAGATGTAAGAATAACTAATAATCAAAATTTTCTTTGATAGGGTAGAAAACATTGTGAGAAAAGGAGAAAATGCTGGTAACCTGCATTGTCTCCTTTTCTCAGATTATTTTCCAAAGCCTTCTATTTTACGGGGGTGTTAAAAGGCGTCATTGTATGGTAAGGGGTCAATAAGGATAAACATATACCCTCCCTCCCAATCATCCAATCAAATCTCATCCCTCTGTGAAATTATCCAATCACAGAAGCTTTTAGGAAATCAGAATGGGTGCCAACAGCCAATCAGAGAGGCTGTGAGAAATTCAAAAATGGGCCCGGTCTGCCAGTCAGAGAGGCTTTGAGAAATCAAAATGGGCCCAGTCAGCCAATCAAAATGGCGCCCTAATATATATAGATAGAAAACAGTGAACAAAAAACGGCATGAAAGTGGATTTAAAGTCTTTTTTAAAGGCTGCTGTGCAGTCCTTGGCAAACTGCCAGGCATGCACCATCCACACATGCCAGATTTCACTGAAAAAGGGCCAAAATTCAAGAAAACAAGGTGGCAGAAGACCTTGTTTTGGTCTATTCAAGCCCCTTGCAAGAGTTACTTCCCTTAAAGTAAACCCTTGATCCCCCCCCTTTACCCTTTAATTGGATTTCCTGATTCGGGCCACATCAAATTCATATAACCCAAAATGATCAATGTACATTGTAAAAAAAACACACAGAAATTAATGTGACAAGTTGCTAAAAAATAGACTGAAAACTCTTTCAGTAGCAATTGTTTCCTATTGCATAAATCAAACAAAGGGAACTGAAATGTTATTTTTTCTAATCGCTTCAAACCATGACAAGAAACCCAGTTACGTTGATTACGGTCTCATACGTGCCAGTTACGCACATGCGAAAAGCACAGAAAACAATGTGACAAGTGGCTAAAAAAAAGACTGAAAACTCTTTCAGTAGTGCTCAAGGAATTGAAGCATAAATTTTCTAATATCTTCAAACCGCAACAAGAAACCCTGTTACGTTGACTACCGTTTCATACGTGCCAGTTACGCACATGGGAGAACACCAGAAAATGATGTGACAAGTGGCTAAAAAAAGACATGAAGACTATTTTCAGTAGCAACTGCTTCCTGTTGCATAAGTCAAACAAAGAGAACTGAATTTTTAATTTTTTTTTTCTCCAATCTCTTTATATCGTACGTGACAAATAACCCATTTACGTTGACTACCGTCTCGCAGGTGCCAGTTACGTATCCGCGAAAACATGAAAAAATCGACTTACGGGACATTTCATAGCAGACGACACCTGTTTCTCAAGTCAAATATAGGGAACTAAATTTCTCTTTTTTTTTCCTCCAATCTCTTTATACCGTGACAACAAACCCATTTACACCGACTACCGTCTCAAAGGTGCCAGTTACGTATCCGCGAAAACATGAAAAAATCGACTTACGGGACATTTCATAGCAGACAACACCTGTTTCTCGAGTCAAATATAGGGATTTTTCTTTTTTCGTTTTTTCTCACTAGGGCCATTGATTCAGTTGCGATGACCATCTCACCCATATGAGACGGTTACGTGCTGCGCATGAAATCGTAAAATCAACTTAGACACTTTCGGACGGCAACTGACACCTGTTGCACAAATCAAAGAAAGGTAAATCAAACATTTCCCTGTTTTCATACCAAGGTCAGTTTTGGTGACCGTGCGAGTCGAAAGTGAATGTTCTGTTTAACGGCTGCACAAAAAAAAAAAAATGAAATTCAGAAGCAACCGGTTGCTGTTGCAGAAACTTTTTCCGATGAAAAAGAAATCTTGTTTTCGTTTAAAGAATTAAAAAGAAAAGGCCATAAAGATACAATAAGATGTAAGAATAACTAATAATCAAAATTTTCTTTGATAGGGTAGAAAACATTGTGAGAAAAGGAGAAAATGCTGGTAACCTGCATTGTCTCCTTTTCTCAGATTATTTTCCAAAGCCTTCTATTTTACGGGGGTGTTAAAAGGCGTCATTGTATGGTAAGGGGTCAATAAGGATAAACATATACCCTCCCTCCCAATCATCCAATCAAATCTCATCCCTCTGTGAAATTATCCAATCACAGAAGCTTTTAGGAAATCAGAATGGGTGCCAACAGCCAATCAGAGAGGCTGTGAGAAATTCAAAAATGGGCCCGGTCTGCCAGTCAGAGAGGCTTTGAGAAATCAAAATGGGCCCAGTCAGCCAATCAAAATGGCGCCCTAATATATATAGATAGAAAACAGTGAACAAAAAACGGCATGAAAGTGGATTTAAAGTCTTTTTTAAAGGCTGCTGTGCAGTCCTTGGCAAACTGCCAGGCATGCACCATCCACACATGCCAGATTTCACTGAAAAAGGGCCAAAATTCAAGAAAACAAGGTGGCAGAAGACCTTGTTTTGGTCTATTCAAGCCCCTTGCAAGAGTTACTTCCCTTAAAGTAAACCCTTGATCCCCCCCCTTTACCCTTTAATTGGATTTCCTGATTCGGGCCACATCAAATTCATATAACCCAAAATGATCAATGTACATTGTAAAAAAAACACACAGAAATTAATGTGACAAGTTGCTAAAAAATAGACTGAAAACTCTTTCAGTAGCAATTGTTTCCTATTGCATAAATCAAACAAAGGGAACTGAAATGTTATTTTTTCTAATCGCTTCAAACCATGACAAGAAACCCAGTTACGTTGATTACGGTCTCATACGTGCCAGTTACGCACATGCGAAAAGCACAGAAAACAATGTGACAAGTGGCTAAAAAAAAGACTGAAAACTCTTTCAGTAGTGCTCAAGGAATTGAAGCATAAATTTTCTAATATCTTCAAACCGCAACAAGAAACCCTGTTACGTTGACTACCGTTTCATACGTGCCAGTTACGCACATGGGAGAACACCAGAAAATGATGTGACAAGTGGCTAAAAAAAGACATGAAGACTATTTTCAGTAGCAACTGCTTCCTGTTGCATAAGTCAAACAAAGAGAACTGAATTTTTAATTTTTTTTTTCTCCAATCTCTTTATATCGTACGTGACAAATAACCCATTTACTTTGACTACCGTCTCGCAGGTGCAAGTTACGTATCCGCGAAAACATGAAAAAATCGACTTACGGGACATTTCATAGCAGACGACACCTGTTTCTCAAGTCAAATATAGGGAACTAAATTTCTCTTTTTTTTTCCTCCAATCTCTTTATACCGTGACAACAAACCCATTTACACCGACTACCGTCTCAAAGGTGCCAGTTACGTATCCGCGAAAACATGAAAAAATCGACTTACGGGACATTTCATAGCAGACAACACCTGTTTCTCGAGTCAAATATAGGGATTTTTCTTTTTTCGTTTTTTCTCACTAGGGCCATTGATTCAGTTGCGATGACCATCTCACCCATATGAGACGGTTACGTGCTGCGCATGAAATCGTAAAATCAACTTAGACACTTTCGGACGGCAACTGACACCTGTTGCACAAATCAAAGAAAGGTAAATCAAACATTTCCCTGTTTTCATACCAAGGTCTGTTTTGGTGACCATGCGAGTCGAAAGTGAATGTTCTGTTTAACGGCTGCACAAAAAAAAAAAATGAAATTCAGAAGCAACCGGTTGCTGTTGCAGAAACTTTTTCCGATGAAAAAGAAATCTTGTTTTCGTTTAAAGAATTAAAAAAAAAGGCCATAAAGATACAATAAGATGTAAGAATAACTAATAATCAAAATTTTCTTTGATAGGGTAGAAAACATTGTGAGAAAAGGAGAAAATGCTGGTAACCTGCATTGTCTCCTTTTCTCAGATTATTTTCCAAAGCCTTCTATTTTACGGGGGTGTTAAAAGGCGTCATTGTATGGTAAGGGGTCAATAAGGATAAACATATACCCTCCCTCCCAATCATCCAATCAAATCTCATCCCTCTGTGAAATTATCCAATCACAGAAGCTTTTAGGAAATCAGAATGGGTGCCAACAGCCAATCAGAGAGGCTGTGAGAAATTCAAAAATGGGCCCGGTCTGCCAGTCAGAGAGGCTTTGAGAAATCAAAATGGGCCCAGTCAGCCAATCAAAATGGCGCCCTAATATATATAGATAGAAAACAGTGAACAAAAAACGGCATGAAAGTGGATTTAAAGTCTTTTTTAAAGGCTGCTGTGCAGTCCTTGGCAAACTGCCAGGCATGCACCATCCACACATGCCAGATTTCACTGAAAAAGGGCCAAAATTCAAGAAAACAAGGTGGCAGAAGACCTTGTTTTGGTCTATTCAAGCCCCTTGCAAGAGTTACTTCCCTTAAAGTAAACCCTTGATCCCCCCCCTTTACCCTTTAATTGGATTTCCTGATTCGGGCCACATCAAATTCATATAACCCAAAATGATCAATGTACATTGTAAAAAAAACACACAGAAATTAATGTGACAAGTTGCTAAAAAATAGACTGAAAACTCTTTCAGTAGCAATTGTTTCCTATTGCATAAATCAAACAAAGGGAACTGAAATGTTATTTTTTCTAATCGCTTCAAACCATGACAAGAAACCCAGTTACGTTGATTACGGTCTCATACGTGCCAGTTACGCACATGCGAAAAGCACAGAAAACAATGTGACAAGTGGCTAAAAAAAAGACTGAAAACTCTTTCAGTAGTGCTCAAGGAATTGAAGCATAAATTTTCTAATATCTTCAAACCGCAACAAGAAACCCTGTTACGTTGACTACCGTTTCATACGTGCCAGTTACGCACATGGGAGAACACCAGAAAATGATGTGACAAGTGGCTAAAAAAAGACATGAAGACTATTTTCAGTAGCAACTGCTTCCTGTTGCATAAGTCAAACAAAGAGAACTGAATTTTTAATTTTTTTTTTCTCCAATCTCTTTATATCGTACGTGACAAATAACCCACTTACGTTGACTACCGTCTCGCAGGTGCCAGTTACGTATCCGCGAAAACATGAAAAAATCAACTTACGGGACATTTCATAGCAGACGACACCTGTTTCTCAAGTCAAATATAGGGAACTAAATTTCTCTTTTTTTTTCCTCCAATCTCTTTATACCGTGACAACAAACCCATTTACACCGACTACCGTCTCAAAGGTGCCAGTTACGTATCCGCGAAAACATGAAAAAATCGACTTACGGGACATTTCATAGCAGACAACACCTGTTTCTCGAGTCAAATATAGGGATTTTTCTTTTTTCGTTTTTTCTCACTAGGGCCATTGATTCAGTTGCGATGACCATCTCACCCATATGAGACGGTTACGTGCTGCGCATGAAATCGTAAAATCAACTTAGACACTTTCCGACGGCAACTGACACCTGTTGCACAAATCAAAGAAAGGTAAATCAAACATTTCCCTGTTTTCATACCAAGGTCAGTTTTGGTGACCGTGCGAGTCGAAAGTGAATGTTCTGTTTAACGGCTGCACAAAAAAAAAAAAAATGAAATTCAGAAGCAACCGGTTGCTGTTGCAGAAACTTTTTCCGATGAAAAAGAAATCTTGTTTTCGTTTAAAGAATTAAAAAAAAAGGCCATAAAGATACAATAAGATGTAAGAATAACTAATAATCAAAATTTTCTTTGATAGGGTAGAAAACATTGTGAGAAAAGGAGAAAATGCTGGTAACCTGCATTGTCTCCTTTTCTCAGATTATTTTCCAAAGCCTTCTATTTTACGGGGGTGTTAAAAGGCGTCATTGTATGGTAAGGGGTCAATAAGGATAAACATATACCCTCCCTCCCAATCATCCAATCAAATCTCATCCCTCTGTGAAATTATCCAATCACAGAAGCTTTTAGGAAATCAGAATGGGTGCCAACAGCCAATCAGAGAGGCTGTGAGAAATTCAAAAATGGGCCCGGTCTGCCAGTCAGAGAGGCTTTGAGAAATCAAAATGGGCCCAGTCAGCCAATCAAAATGGCGCCCTAATATATATAGATAGAAAACAGTGAACAAAAAACGGCATGAAAGTGGATTTAAAGTCTTTTTTAAAGGCTGCTGTGCAGTCCTTGGCAAACTGCCAGGCATGCACCATCCACACATGCCAGATTTCACTGAAAAAGGGCCAAAATTCAAGAAAACAAGGTGGCAGAAGACCTTGTTTTGGTCTATTCAAGCCCCTTGCAAGAGTTACTTCCCTTAAAGTAAACCCTTGATCCCCCCCCTTTACCCTTTAATTGGATTTCCTGATTCGGGCCACATCAAATTCATATAACCCAAAATGATCAATGTACATTGTAAAAAAAACACACAGAAATTAATGTGACAAGTTGCTAAAAAAAAGACTGAAAACTCTTTCAGTAGCAATTGTTTCCTATTGCATAAATCAAACAAAGGGAACTGAAATGTTATTTTTTCTAATCGCTTCAAACCATGACAAGAAACCCAGTTACGTTGATTACGGTCTCATACGTGCCAGTTACGCACATGCGAAAAGCACAGAAAACAATGTGACAAGTGGCTAAAAAAAAGACTGAAAACTCTTTCAGTAGTGCTCAAGGAATTGAAGCATAAATTTTCTAATATCTTCAAACCGCAACAAGAAACCCTGTTACGTTGACTACCGTTTCATACGTGCCAGTTACGCACATGGGAGAACACCAGAAAATGATGTGACAAGTGGCTAAAAAAAGACATGAAGACTATTTTCAGTAGCAACTGCTTCCTGTTGCATAAGTCAAACAAAGAGAACTGAATTTGTAAATTTTTTTTTTCTCCAATCTCTTTATATCGTATGTGACAAATAACCCATTTACGTTGACTACCGTCTCGCAGGTGCCAGTTACGTATCCGCGAAAACATGAAAAAATCGACTTACGGGACATTTCATAGCAGACGACACCTGTTTCTCAAGTCAAATATAGGGAACTAAATTTCTCTTTTTTTTTCCTCCAATCTCTTTATACCGTGACAACAAACCCATTTACACCGACTACCGTCTCAAAGGTGCCAGTTACGTATCCGCGAAAACATGAAAAAATCGACTTACGGGACATTTCATAGCAGACAACACCTGTTTCTCGAGTCAAATATAGGGATTTTTCTTTTTTCGTTTTTTCTCACTAGGGCCATTGATTCAGTTGTGATGACCATCTCACCCATATAGGATGGTTACGTGCTGCGCATGAAATCGTAAAATCAACTTAGACACTTTCCGACGGCAACTGACACCTGTTGCACAAATCAAAGAAAGGTAAATCAAACATTTCCCTGTTTTCATACCAAGGTCAGTTTTGGTGACCGTGCGAGTCGAAAGTGAATGTTCTGTTTAACGGCTGCACAAAAAAAAAAAAAAATGAAATTCAGAAGCAACCGGTTGCTGTTGCAGAAACTTTTTCCGATGAAAAAGAAATCTTGTTTTCGTTTAAAGAATTAAAAAAAAAGGCCATAAAGATACAATAAGATGTAAGAATAACTAATAATCAAAATTTTCTTTGATAGGGTAGAAAACATTGTGAGAAAAGGAGAAAATGCTGGTAACCTGCATTGTCTCCTTTTCTCAGATTATTTTCCAAAGCCTTCTATTTTACGGGGGTGTTAAAAGGCGTCATTGTATGGTAAGGGGTCAATAAGGATAAACATATACCCTCCCTCCCAATCATCCAATCAAATCTCATCCCTCTGTGAAATTATCCAATCACAGAAGCTTTTAGGAAATCAGAATGGGTGCCAACAGCCAATCAGAGAGGCTGTGAGAAATTCAAAAATGGGCCCGGTCTGCCAGTCAGAGAGGCTTTGAGAAATCAAAATGGGCCCAGTCAGCCAATCAAAATGGCGCCCTAATATATATAGATAGAAAACAGTGAACAAAAAACGGCATGAAAGTGGATTTAAAGTCTTTTTTAAAGGCTGCTGTGCAGTCCTTGGCAAACTGCCAGGCATGCACCATCCACACATGCCAGATTTCACTGAAAAAGGGCCAAAATTCAAGAAAACAAGGTGGCAGAAGACCTTGTTTTGGTCTATTCAAGCCCCTTGCAAGAGTTACTTCCCTTAAAGTAAACCCTTGATCCCCCCCTTTACCCTTTAATTGGATTTCCTGATTCGGGCCACATCAAATTCATATAACCCAAAATGATCAATGTACATTGTAAAAAAAACACACAGAAATTAATGTGACAAGTTGCTAAAAAAAAGACTGAAAACTCTTTCAGTAGCAATTGTTTCCTATTGCATAAATCAAACAAAGGGAACTGAAATGTTATTTTTTCTAATCGCTTCAAACCATGACAAGAAACCCAGTTACGTTGATTACGGTCTCATACGTGCCAGTTACGCACATGCGAAAAGCACAGAAAACAATGTGACAAGTGGCTAAAAAAAAGACTGAAAACTCTTTCAGTAGTGCTCAAGGAATTGAAGCATAAATTTTCTAATATCTTCAAACCGCAACAAGAAACCCTGTTACGTTGACTACCGTTTCATACGTGCCAGTTACGCACATGGGAGAACACCAGAAAATGATGTGACAAGTGGCTAAAAAAAGACATGAAGACTATTTTCAGTAGCAACTGCTTCCTGTTGCATAAGTCAAACAAAGAGAACTGAATTTTTAATTTTTTTTTCTCCAATCTCTTTATATCGTACGTGACAAATAACCCATTTACGTTGACTACCGTCTCGCAGGTGCCAGTTACGTATCCGCGAAAACATGAAAAAATCGACTTACGGGACATTTCATAGCAGACGACACCTGTTTCTCAAGTCAAATATAGGGAACTAAATTTCTCTTTTTTTTTCCTCCAATCTCTTTATACCGTGACAACAAACCCATTTACACCGACTACCGTCTCAAAGGTGCCAGTTACGTATCCGCGAAAACATGAAAAAATCGACTTACGGGACATTTCATAGCAGACAACACCTGTTTCTCGAGTCAAATATAGGGATTTTTCTTTTTTCGTTTTTTCTCACTAGGGCCATTGATTCAGTTGCGATGACCATCTCACCCATATGAGACGGTTACGTGCTGCGCATGAAATCGTAAAATCAACTTAGACACTTTCGGACGGCAACTGACACCTGTTGCACAAATCAAAGAAAGGTAAATCAAACATTTCCCTGTTTTCATACCAAGGTCAGTTTTGGTGACCGTGCGAGTCGAAAGTGAATGTTCTGTTTAACGGCTGCACAAAAAAAAAAAAAATGAAATTCAGAAGCAACCGGTTGCTGTTGCAGAAACTTTTTCCGATGAAAAAGAAATCTTGTTTTCGTTTAAAGAATAAAAAAAAAAGGCCATAAAGATACAATAAGATGTAAGAATAACTAATAATCAAAATTTTCTTTGATAGGGTAGAAAACATTGTGAGAAAAGGAGAAAATGCTGGTAACCTGCATTGTCTCCTTTTCTCAGATTATTTTCCAAAGCCTTCTATTTTACGGGGGTGTTAAAAGGCGTCATTGTATGGTAAGGGGTCAATAAGGATAAACATATACCCTCCCTCCCAATCATCCAATCAAATCTCATCCCTCTGTGAAATTATCCAATCACAGAAGCTTTTAGGAAATCAGAATGGGTGCCAACAGCCAATCAGAGAGGCTGTGAGAAATTCAAAAATGGGCCCGGTCTGCCAGTCAGAGAGGCTTTGAGAAATCAAAATGGGCCCAGTCAGCCAATCAAAATGGCGCCCTAATATATATAGATAGAAAACAGTGAACAAAAAACGGCATGAAAGTGGATTTAAAGTCTTTTTTAAAGGCTGCTGTGCAGTCCTTGGCAAACTGCCAGGCATGCACCATCCACACATGCCAGATTTCACTGAAAAAGGGCCAAAATTCAAGAAAACAAGGTGGCAGAAGACCTTGTTTTGGTCTATTCAAGCCCCTTGCAAGAGTTACTTCCCTTAAAGTAAACCCTTGATCCCCCCCCTTTACCCTTTAATTGGATTTCCTGATTCGGGCCACATCAAATTCATATAACCCAAAATGATCAATGTACATTGTAAAAAAAACACACAGAAATTAATGTGACAAGTTGCTAAAAAATAGACTGAAAACTCTTTCAGTAGCAATTGTTTCCTATTGCATAAATCAAACAAAGGGAACTGAAATGTTATTTTTTCTAATCGCTTCAAACCATGACAAGAAACCCAGTTACGTTGATTACGGTCTCATACGTGCCAGTTACGCACATGCGAAAAGCACAGAAAACAATGTGACAAGTGGCTAAAAAAAAGACTGAAAACTCTTTCAGTAGTGCTCAAGGAATTGAAGCATAAATTTTCTAATATCTTCAAACCGCAACAAGAAACCCTGTTACGTTGACTACCGTTTCATACGTGCCAGTTACGCACATGGGAGAACACCAGAAAATGATGTGACAAGTGGCTAAAAAAAGACATGAAGACTATTTTCAGTAGCAACTGCTTCCTGTTGCATAAGTCAAACAAAGAGAACTGAATTTTTAATTTTTTTTTTCTCCAATCTCTTTATATCGTACGTGACAAATAACCCATTTACGTTGACTACCGTCTAGCAGGTGCCAGTTACGTATCCGTGAAAACATGAAAAAATCGACTTACGGGACATTTCATAGCAGACGACACCTGTTTCTCAAGTCAAATATAGGGAACTAAATTTCTCTTTTTTTTCCTCCAATCTCTTTATACCGTGACAACAAACCCATTTACACCGACTACCGTCTCAAAGGTGCCAGTTACGTATCCGCGAAAACATGAAAAAATCGACTTACGGGACATTTCATAGCAGACAACACCTGTTTCTCGAGTCAAATATAGGGATTTTTCTTTTTTCGTTTTTTCTCACTAGGGCCATTGATTCAGTTGCGATGACCATCTCACCCATATGAGACGGTTACGTGCTGCGCATGAAATCGTAAAATCAACTTAGACACTTTCGGACGGCAACTGACACCTGTTGCACAAATCAAAGAAAGGTAAATCAAACATTTCCCTGTTTTTATACCAAGGTCAGTTTTTGTGACCGTGCGAGTCGAAAGTGAATGTTCTGTTTAACGGCTGCACAAAAAAAAAAATGAAATTCAGAAGCAACCGGTTGCTGTTGCAGAAACTTTTTCCGATGAAAAAGAAATCTTGTTTTCGTTTAAAGAATTAAAAAAAAAGGCCATAAAGATACAATAAGATGTAAGAATAACTAATAATCAAAATTTTCTTTGATAGGGTAGAAAACATTGTGAGAAAAGGAGAAAATGCTGGTAACCTGCATTGTCTCCTTTTCTCAGATTATTTTCCAAAGCCTTCTATTTTACGGGGGTGTTAAAAGGCGTCATTGTATGGTAAGGGGTCAATAAGGATAAACATATACCCTCCCTCCCAATCATCCAATCAAATCTCATCCCTCTGTGAAATTATCCAATCACAGAAGCTTTTAGGAAATCAGAATGGGTGCCAACAGCCAATCAGAGAGGCTGTGAGAAATTCAAAAATGGGCCCGGTCTGCCAGTCAGAGAGGCTTTGAGAAATCAAAATGGGCCCAGTCAGCCAATCAAAATGGCGCCCTAATATATATAGATAGAAAACAGTGAACAAAAAACGGCATGAAAGTGGATTTAAAGTCTTTTTTAAAGGCTGCTGTGCAGTCCTTGGCAAACTGCCAGGCATGCACCATCCACACATGCCAGATTTCACTGAAAAAGGGCCAAAATTCAAGAAAACAAGGTGGCAGAAGACCTTGTTTTGGTCTATTCAAGCCCCTTGCAAGAGTTACTTCCCTTAAAGTAAACCCTTGATCCCCCCCCCTTTACCCTTTAATTGGATTTCCTGATTCGGGCCACATCAAATTCATATAACCCAAAATGATCAATGTACATTGTAAAAAAAACACACAGAAATTAATGTGACAAGTTGCTAAAAAATAGACTGAAAACTCTTTCAGTAGCAATTGTTTCCTATTGCATAAATCAAACAAAGGGAACTGAAATGTTATTTTTTCTAATCGCTTCAAACCATGACAAGAAACCCAGTTACGTTGATTACGGTCTCATACGTGCCAGTTACGCACATGCGAAAAGCACAGAAAACAATGTGACAAGTGGCTGAAAAAAAGACTGAAAACTCTTTCAGTAGTGCTCAAGGAATTGAAGCATAAATTTTCTAATATCTTCAAACCGCAACAAGAAACCCTGTTACGTTGACTACCGTTTCATACGTGCCAGTTACGCACATGGGAGAACACCAGAAAATGATGTGACAAGTGGCTAAAAAAAGACATGAAGACTATTTTCAGTAGCAACTGCTTCCTGTTGCATAAGTCAAACAAAGAGAACTGAATTTTTAATTTTTTTTTTCTCCAATCTCTTTATATCGTACGTGACAAATAACCCATTTACGTTGACTACCGTCTAGCAGGTGCCAGTTACGTATCCGCGAAAACATGAAAAAATCGACTTACGGGACATTTCATAGCAGACGACACCTGTTTCTCAAGTCAAATATAGGGAACTAAATTTCTCTTTTTTTTCCTCCAATCTCTTTATACCGTGACAACAAACCCATTTACACCGACTACCGTCTCAAAGGTGCCAGTTACGTATCCGCGAAAACATGAAAAAATCGACTTACGGGACATTTCATAGCAGACAACACCTGTTTCTCGAGTCAAATATAGGGATTTTTCTTTTTTCGTTTTTTCTCACTAGGGCCATTGATTCAGTTGCGATGACCATCTCACCCATATGAGACGGTTACGTGCTGCGCATGAAATCGTAAAATCAACTTAGACACTTTCCGACGGCAACTGACACCTGTTGCACAAATCAAAGAAAGGTAAATCAAACATTTCCCTGTTTTCATACCAAGGTCAGTTTTGGTGACCGTGCGAGTCGAAAGTGAATGTTCTGTTTAACGGCTGCACAAAAAAAAAAAAAATGAAATTCAGAAGCAACCGGTTGCTGTTGCAGAAACTTTTTCCGATGAAAAAGAAATCTTGTTTTCGTTTAAAGAATTAAAAAAAAAGGCCATAAAGATACAATAAGATGTAAGAATAACTAATAATCAAAATTTTCTTTGATAGGGTAGAAAACATTGTGAGAAAAGGAGAAAATGCTGGTAACCTGCATTGTCTCCTTTTCTCAGATTATTTTCCAAAGCCTTCTATTTTACGGGGGTGTTAAAAGGCGTCATTGTATGGTAAGGGGTCAATAAGGATAAACATATACCCTCCCTCCCAATCATCCAATCAAATCTCATCCCTCTGTGAAATTATCCAATCACAGAAGCTTTTAGGAAATCAGAATGGGTGCCAACAGCCAATCAGAGAGGCTGTGAGAAATTCAAAAATGGGCCCGGTCTGCCAGTCAGAGAGGCTTTGAGAAATCAAAATGGGCCCAGTCAGCCAATCAAAATGGCGCCCTAATATATATAGATAGAAAACAGTGAACAAAAAACGGCATGAAAGTGGATTTAAAGTCTTTTTTAAAGGCTGCTGTGCAGTCCTTGGCAAACTGCCAGGCATGCACCATCCACACATGCCAGATTTCACTGAAAAAGGGCCAAAATTCAAGAAAACAAGGTGGCAGAAGACCTTGTTTTGGTCTATTCAAGCCCCTTGCAAGAGTTACTTCCCTTAAAGTAAACCCTTGATCCCCCCCCCTTTACCCTTTAATTGGATTTCCTGATTCGGGCCACATCAAATTCATATAACCCAAAATGATCAATGTACATTGTAAAAAAAACACACAGAAATTAATGTGACAAGTTGCTAAAAAATAGACTGAAAACTCTTTCAGTAGCAATTGTTTCCTATTGCATAAATCAAACAAAGGGAACTGAAATGTTATTTTTTCTAATCGCTTCAAACCATGACAAGAAACCCAGTTACGTTGATTACGGTCTCATACGTGCCAGTTACGCACATGCGAAAAGCACAGAAAACAATGTGACAAGTGGCTAAAAAAAAGACTGAAAACTCTTTCAGTAGTGCTCAAGGAATTGAAGCATAAATTTTCTAATATCTTCAAACCGCAACAAGAAACCCTGTTACGTTGACTACCGTTTCATACGTGCCAGTTACGCACATGGGAGAACACCAGAAAATGATGTGACAAGTGGCTAAAAAAAGACATGAAGACTATTTTCA
The DNA here is from genome assembly GCA_943736015.1 of Tridacna crocea. NCBI lineage: Eukaryota > Metazoa > Mollusca > Bivalvia > Cardiida > Cardiidae > Tridacna > Tridacna crocea. The sequence continues at coordinate 1,091,249 of OX031066.1, read as the reverse complement.
GTAGCAACTGCTTCCTGTTGCATAAGTCAAACAAAGAGAACTGAATTTTTATTTTTTTTTTTCTCCAATCTCTTTATATCGTACGTGACAAATAACCCATTTACGTTGACTACCGTCTCACAGGTGCCAGTTACGTATCCGCGAAAACATGAAAAAATCGACTTACGGGACATTTCATAGCAGACGACACCTGTTTCTCAAGTCAAATATAGGGAACTAAATTTCTCTTTTTTTTTCCTCCAATCTCTTTATACCGTGACAACAAACCCATTTACACCGACTACCGTCTCAAAGGTGCCAGTTACGTATCCGCGAAAACATGAAAAAATCGACTTACGGGACATTTCATAGCAGACAACACCTGTTTCTCGAGTCAAATATAGGGATTTTTCTTTTTTCGTTTTTTCTCACTAGGGCCATTGATTCAGTTGCGATGACCATCTCACCCATATGAGACGGTTACGTGCTGCGCATGAAATCGTAAAATCAACTTAGACACTTTCGGACGGCAACTGACACCTGTTGCACAAATCAAAGAAAGGTAAATCAAACATTTCCCTGTTTTCATACCAAGGTCAGTTTTGGTGACCGTGCGAGTCGAAAGTGAATGTTCTGTTTAACGGCTGCACAAAAAAAAAAAAATGAAATTCAGAAGCAACCGGTTGCTGTTGCAGAAACTTTTTCCGATGAAAAAGAAATCTTGTTTTCGTTTAAAGAATTAAAAAAAAAGGCCATAAAGATACAATAAGATGTAAGAATAACTAATAATCAAAATTTTCTTTGATAGGGTAGAAAACATTGTGAGAAAAGGAGAAAATGCTGGTAACCTGCATTGTCTCCTTTTCTCAGATTATTTTCCAAAGCCTTCTATTTTACGGGGGTGTTAAAAGGCGTCATTGTATGGTAAGGGGTCAATAAGGATAAACATATACCCTCCCTCCCAATCATCCAATCAAATCTCATCCCTCTGTGAAATTATCCAATCACAGAAGCTTTTAGGAAATCAGAATGGGTGCCAACAGCCAATCAGAGAGGCTGTGAGAAATTCAAAAATGGGCCCGGTCTGCCAGTCAGAGAGGCTTTGAGAAATCAAAATGGGCCCAGTCAGCCAATCAAAATGGCGCCCTAATATATATAGATAGAAAACAGTGAACAAAAAACGGCATGAAAGTGGATTTAAAGTCTTTTTTAAAGGCTGCTGTGCAGTCCTTGGCAAACTGCCAGGCATGCACCATCCACACATGCCAGATTTCACTGAAAAAGGGCCAAAATTCAAGAAAACAAGGTGGCAGAAGACCTTGTTTTGGTCTATTCAAGCCCCTTGCAAGAGTTACTTCCCTTAAAGTAAACCCTTGATCCCCCCCCCTTTACCCTTTAATTGGATTTCCTGATTCGGGCCACATCAAATTCATATAACCCAAAATGATCAATGTACATTGTAAAAAAAACACACAGAAATTAATGTGACAAGTTGCTAAAAAATAGACTGAAAACTCTTTCAGTAGCAATTGTTTCCTATTGCATAAATCAAACAAAGGGAACTGAAATGTTATTTTTTCTAATCGCTTCAAACCATGACAAGAAACCCAGTTACGTTGATTACGGTCTCATACGTGCCAGTTACGCACATGCGAAAAGCACAGAAAACAATGTGACAAGTGGCTAAAAAAAAGACTGAAAACTCTTTCAGTAGTGCTCAAGGAATTGAAGCATAAATTTTCTAATATCTTCAAACCGCAACAAGAAACCCTGTTACGTTGACTACCGTTTCATACGTGCCAGTTACGCACATGGGAGAACACCAGAAAATGATGTGACAAGTGGCTAAAAAAAGACATGAAGACTATTTTCAGTAGCAACTGCTTCCTGTTGCATAAGTCAAACAAAGAGAACTGAATTTTTAAATTTTTTTTTCTCCAATCTCTTTATATTGTACGTGACAAATAACCCATTTACGTTGACTACCGTCTCGCAGGTGCCAGTTACGTATCCGCGAAAACATGAAAAAATCGACTTACGGGACATTTCATAGCAGACGACACCTGTTTCTCAAGTCAAATATAGGGAACTAAATTTCTCTTTTTTTTTCCTCCAATCTCTTTATACCGTGACAACAAACCCATTTACACCGACTACCGTCTCAAAGGTGCCAGTTACGTATCCGCGAAAACATGAAAAAATCGACTTACGGGACATTTCATAGCAGACAACACCTGTTTCTCGAGTCAAATATAGGGATTTTTCTTTTTTCGTTTTTTCTCACTAGGGCCATTGATTCAGTTGCGATGACCATCTCACCCATATGAGACGGTTACGTGCTGCGCATGAAATCGTAAAATCAACTTAGACACTTTATGATGGCAACTGACACCTGTTGCACAAATCAAAGAAAGGTAAATCAAACATTTCCCTGTTTTCATACCAAGGTCAGTTTTGGTGACCGTGCGAGTCGAAAGTGAATGTTCTGTTTAACGGCTGCACAAAAAAAAAAAAAAAATGAAATTCAGAAGCAACCGGTTGCTGTTGCAGAAACTTTTTCCGATGAAAAAGAAATCTTGTTTTCGTTTAAAGAATTAAAAAAAAAGGCCATAAAGATACAATAAGATGTAAGAATAACTAATAATCAAAATTTTCTTTGATAGGGTAGAAAACATTGTGAGAAAAGGAGAAAATGCTGGTAACCTGCATTGTCTCCTTTTCTCAGATTATTTTCCAAAGCCTTCTATTTTACGGGGGTGTTAAAAGGCGTCATTGTATGGTAAGGGGTCAATAAGGATAAACATATACCCTCCCTCCCAATCATCCAATCAAATCTCATCCCTCTGTGAAATTATCCAATCACAGAAGCTTTTAGGAAATCAGAATGGGTGCCAACAGCCAATCAGAGAGGCTGTGAGAAATTCAAAAATGGGCCCGGTCTGCCAGTCAGAGAGGCTTTGAGAAATCAAAATGGGCCCAGTCAGCCAATCAAAATGGCGCCCTAATATATATAGATAGAAAACAGTGAACAAAAAACGGCATGAAAGTGGATTTAAAGTCTTTTTTAAAGGCTGCTGTGCAGTCCTTGGCAAACTGCCAGGCATGCACCATCCACACATGCCAGATTTCACTGAAAAAGGGCCAAAATTCAAGAAAACAAGGTGGCAGAAGACCTTGTTTTGGTCTATTCAAGCCCCTTGCAAGAGTTACTTCCCTTAAAGTAAACCCTTGATCCCCCCCCTTTACCCTTTAATTGGATTTCCTGATTCGGGCCACATCAAATTCATATAACCCAAAATGATCAATGTACATTGTAAAAAAAACACACAGAAATTAATGTGACAAGTTGCTAAAAAATAGACTGAAAACTCTTTCAGTAGCAATTGTTTCCTATTGCATAAATCAAACAAAGGGAACTGAAATGTTATTTTTTCTAATCGCTTCAAACCATGACAAGAAACCCAGTTACGTTGATTACGGTCTCATACGTGCCAGTTACGCACATGCGAAAAGCACAGAAAACAATGTGACAAGTGGCTAAAAAAAAGACTGAAAACTCTTTCAGTAGTGCTCAAGGAATTGAAGCATAAATTTTCTAATATCTTCAAACCGCAACAAGAAACCCTGTTACGTTGACTACCGTTTCATACGTGCCAGTTACGCACATGGGAGAACACCAGAAAATGATGTGACAAGTGGCTAAAAAAAGACATGAAGACTATTTTCAGTAGCAACTGCTTCCTGTTGCATAAGTCAAACAAAGAGAACTGAATTTTTAAATTTTTTTTTCTCCAATCTCTTTATATCGTACGTGACAAATAACCCATTTACGTTGACTACCGTCTCGCAGGTGCCAGTTACGTATCCGCGAAAACATGAAAAAATCGACTTACGGGACATTTCATAGCAGACGACACCTGTTTCTCAAGTCAAATATAGGGAACTAAATTTCTCTTTTTTTTTCCTCCAATCTCTTTATACCGTGACAACAAACCCATTTACACCGACTACCGTCTCAAAGGTGCCAGTTACGTATCCGCGAAAACATGAAAAAATCGACTTACGGGACATTTCATAGCAGACAACGCCTGTTTCTCGAGTCAAATATAGGGATTTTTCTTTTTTCGTTTTTTCTCACTAGGGCCATTGATTCAGTTGCGATGACCATCTCACCCATATGAGACGGTTACGTGCTGCGCATGAAATCGTAAAATCAACTTAGACACTTTCGGACGGCAACTGACACCTGTTGCACAAATCAAAGAAAGGTAAATCAAACATTTCCCTGTTTTCATACCAAGGTCAGTTTTGGTGACCGTGCGAGTCGAAAGTGAATGTTCTGTTTAACGGCTGCACAAAAAAAAAAAAAAATGAAATTCAGAAGCAACCGGTTGCTGTTGCAGAAACTTTTTCCGATGAAAAAGAAATCTTGTTTTCGTTTAAAGAATTAAAAAAAAAGGCCATAAAGATACAATAAGATGTAAGAATAACTAATAATCAAAATTTTCTTTGATAGGGTAGAAAACATTGTGAGAAAAGGAGAAAATGCTGGTAACCTGCATTGTCTCCTTTTCTCAGATTATTTTCCAAAGCCTTCTATTTTACGGGGGTGTTAAAAGGCGTCATTGTATGGTAAGGGGTCAATAAGGATAAACATATACCCTCCCTCCCAATCATCCAATCAAATCTCATCCCTCTGTGAAATTATCCAATCACAGAAGCTTTTAGGAAATCAGAATGGGTGCCAACAGCCAATCAGAGAGGCTGTGAGAAATTCAAAAATGGGCCCGGTCTGCCAGTCAGAGAGGCTTTGAGAAATCAAAATGGGCCCAGTCAGCCAATCAAAATGGCGCCCTAATATATATAGATAGAAAACAGTGAACAAAAAACGGCATGAAAGTGGATTTAAAGTCTTTTTTAAAGGCTGCTGTGCAGTCCTTGGCAAACTGCCAGGCATGCACCATCCACACATGCCAGATTTCACTGAAAAAGGGCCAAAATTCAAGAAAACAAGGTGGCAGAAGACCTTGTTTTGGTCTATTCAAGCCCCTTGCAAGAGTTACTTCCCTTAAAGTAAACCCTTGATCCCCCCCCCCTTTACCCTTTAATTGGATTTCCTGATTCGGGCCACATCAAATTCATATAACCCAAAATGATCAATGTACATTGTAAAAAAAACACACAGAAATTAATGTGACAAGTTGCTAAAAAATAGACTGAAAACTCTTTCAGTAGCAATTGTTTCCTATTGCATAAATCAAACAAAGGGAACTGAAATGTTATTTTTTCTAATCGCTTCAAACCATGACAAGAAACCCAGTTACGTTGATTACGGTCTCATACGTGCCAGTTACGCACATGCGAAAAGCACAGAAAACAATGTGACAAGTGGCTAAAAAAAAGACTGAAAACTCTTTCAGTAGTGCTCAAGGAATTGAAGCATAAATTTTCTAATATCTTCAAACCGCAACAAGAAACCCTGTTACGTTGACTACCGTTTCATACGTGCCAGTTACGCACATGGGAGAACACCAGAAAATGATGTGACAAGTGGCTAAAAAAAGACATGAAGACTATTTTCAGTAGCAACTGCTTCCTGTTGCATAAGTCAAACAAAGAGAACTGAATTTTTAAATTTTTTTTTCTCCAATCTCTTTATATCGTACGTGACAAATAACCCATTTACGTTGACTACCGTCTCGCAGGTGCCAGTTACGTATCCGCGAAAACATGAAAAAATCGACTTACGGGACATTTCATAGCAGACGACACCTGTTTCTCAAGTCAAATATAGGGAACTAAATTTCTCTTTTTTTTTCCTCCAATCTCTTTATACCGTGACAACAAACCCATTTACACCGACTACCGTCTCAAAGGTGCCAGTTACGTATCCGCGAAAACATGAAAAAATCGACTTACGGGACATTTCATAGCAGACAACACCTGTTTCTCGAGTCAAATATAGGGATTTTTCTTTTTTCGTTTTTTCTCACTAGGGCCATTGATTCAGTTGCGATGACCATTTCACCCATATGAGACGGTTACGTGCTGCGCATGAAATCGTAAAATCAACTTAGACACTTTCGGACGGCAACTGACACCTGTTGCACAAATCAAAGAAAGGTAAATCAAACATTTCCCTGTTTTCATACCAAGGTCAGTTTTGGTGACCGTGCGAGTCGAAAGTGAATGTTCTGTTTAACGGCTGCACAAAAAAAAAAAAAATGAAATTCAGAAGCAACCGGTTGCTGTTGCAGAAACTTTTTCCGATGAAAAAGAAATCTTGTTTTCGTTTAAAGAATTAAAAAAAAAGGCCATAAAGATACAATAAGATGTAAGAATAACTAATAATCAAAATTTTCTTTGATAGGGTAGAAAACATTGTGAGAAAAGGAGAAAATGCTGGTAACCTGCATTGTCTCCTTTTCTCAGATTATTTTCCAAAGCCTTCTATTTTACGGGGGTGTTAAAAGGCGTCATTGTATGGTAAGGGGTCAATAAGGATAAACATATACCCTCCCTCCCAATCATCCAATCAAATCTCATCCCTCTGTGAAATTATCCAATCACAGAAGCTTTTAGGAAATCAGAATGGGTGCCAACAGCCAATCAGAGAGGCTGTGAGAAATTCAAAAATGGGCCCGGTCTGCCAGTCAGAGAGGCTTTGAGAAATCAAAATGGGCCCAGTCAGCCAATCAAAATGGCGCCCTAATATATATAGATAGAAAACAGTGAACAAAAAACGGCATGAAAGTGGATTTAAAGTCTTTTTTAAAGGCTGCTGTGCAGTCCTTGGCAAACTGCCAGGCATGCACCATCCACACATGCCAGATTTCACTGAAAAAGGGCCAAAATTCAAGAAAACAAGGTGGCAGAAGACCTTGTTTTGGTCTATTCAAGCCCCTTGCAAGAGTTACTTCCCTTAAAGTAAACCCTTGATCCCCCCCCCTTTACCCTTTAATTGGATTTCCTGATTCGGGCCACATCAAATTCATATAACCCAAAATGATCAATGTACATTGTAAAAAAAACACACAGAAATTAATGTGACAAGTTGCTAAAAAATAGACTGAAAACTCTTTCAGTAGCAATTGTTTCCTATTGCATAAATCAAACAAAGGGAACTGAAATGTTATTTTTTCTAATCGCTTCAAACCATGACAAGAAACCCAGTTACGTTGATTACGGTCTCATACGTGCCAGTTACGCACATGCGAAAAGCACAGAAAACAATGTGACAAGTGGCTAAAAAAAAGACTGAAAACTCTTTCAGTAGTGCTCAAGGAATTGAAGCATAAATTTTCTAATATCTTCAAACCGCAACAAGAAACCCTGTTACGTTGACTACCGTTTCATACGTGCCAGTTACGCACATGGGAGAACACCAGAAAATGATGTGACAAGTGGCTAAAAAAAGACATGAAGACTATTTTCAGTAGCAACTGCTTCCTGTTGCATAAGTCAAACAAAGAGAACTGAATTTTTAAATTTTTTTTTCTCCAATCTCTTTATATCGTACGTGACAAATAACCCATTTACGTTGACTACCGTCTCGCAGGTGCCAGTTACGTATCCGCGAAAACATGAAAAAATCGACTTACGGGACATTTCATAGCAGACGACACCTGTTTCTCAAGTCAAATATAGGGAACTAAATTTCTCTTTTTTTTTCCTCCAATCTCTTTATACCGTGACAACAAACCCATTTACACCGACTACCGTCTCAAAGGTGCCAGTTACGTATCCGCGAAAACATGAAAAAATCGACTTACGGGACATTTCATAGCAGACAACACCTGTTTCTCGAGTCAAATATAGGGATTTTTCTTTTTTCGTTTTTTCTCACTAGGGCCATTGATTCAGTTGCGATGACCATCTCACCCATATGAGACGGTTACGTGCTGCGCATGAAATCGTAAAATCAACTTAGACACTTTCGGACGGCAACTGACACCTGTTGCACAAATCAAAGAAAGGTAAATCAAACATTTCCCTGTTTTCATACCAAGGTCAGTTTTGGTGACCGTGCGAGTCGAAAGTGAATGTTCTGTTTAACGGCTGCACAAAAAAAAAAAAAAATGAAATTCAGAAGCAACCGGTTGCTGTTGCAGAAACTTTTTCCGATGAAAAAGAAATCTTGTTTTCGTTTAAAGAATTAAAAAAAAAGGCCATAAAGATACAATAAGATGTAAGAATAACTAATAATCAAAATTTTCTTTGATAGGGTAGAAAACATTGTGAGAAAAGGAGAAAATGCTGGTAACCTGCATTGTCTCCTTTTCTCAGATTATTTTCCAAAGCCTTCTATTTTACGGGGGTGTTAAAAGGCGTCATTGTATGGTAAGGGGTCAATAAGGATAAACATATACCCTCCCTCCCAATCATCCAATCAAATCTCATCCCTCTGTGAAATTATCCAATCACAGAAGCTTTTAGGAAATCAGAATGGGTGCCAACAGCCAATCAGAGAGGCTGTGAGAAATTCAAAAATGGGCCCGGTCTGCCAGTCAGAGAGGCTTTGAGAAATCAAAATGGGCCCAGTCAGCCAATCAAAATGGCGCCCTAATATATATAGATAGAAAACAGTGAACAAAAAACGGCATGAAAGTGGATTTAAAGTCTTTTTTAAAGGCTGCTGTGCAGTCCTTGGCAAACTGCCAGGCATGCACCATCCACACATGCCAGATTTCACTGAAAAAGGGCCAAAATTCAAGAAAACAAGGTGGCAGAAGACCTTGTTTTGGTCTATTCAAGCCCCTTGCAAGAGTTACTTCCCTTAAAGTAAACCCTTGATCCCCCCCTTTACCCTTTAATTGGATTTCCTGATTTGGGCCACATCAAATTCATATAACCCAAAATGATCAATGTACATTGTAAAAAAAACACACAGAAATTAATGTGACAAGTTGCTAAAAAATAGACTGAAAACTCTTTCAGTAGCAATTGTTTCCTATTGCATAAATCAAACAAAGGGAACTGAAATGTTATTTTTTCTAATCGCTTCAAACCATGACAAGAAACCCAGTTACGTTGATTACGGTCTCATACGTGCCAGTTACGCACATGCGAAAAGCACAGAAAACAATGTGACAAGTGGCTAAAAAAAAGACTGAAAACTCTTTCAGTAGTGCTCAAGGAATTGAAGCATAAATTTTCTAATATCTTCAAACCGCAACAAGAAACCCTGTTACGTTGACTACCGTTTCATACGTGCCAGTTACGCACATGGGAGAACACCAGAAAATGATGTGACAAGTGGCTAAAAAAAGACATGAAGACTATTTTCAGTAGCAACTGCTTCCTGTTGCATAAGTCAAACAAAGAGAACTGAATTTTTAATTTTTTTTTTCTCCAATCTCTTTATATCGTACGTGACAAATAACCCATTTACGTTGACTACCGTCTCGCAGGTGCCAGTTACGTATCCGCGAAAACATGAAAAATCGACCTACGGGACATTTCATAGCAGACGACACCTGTTTCTCAAGTCAAATATAGGGAACTAAATTTCTCTTTTTTTTTCCTCCAATCTCTTTATACCGTGACAACAAACCCATTTACACCGACTACCGTCTCAAAGGTGCCAGTTACGTATCCACGAAAACATGAAAAAATCGACTTACGGGACATTTCATAGCAGACAACACCTGTTTCTCGAGTCAAATATAGGGATTTTTCTTTTTTCGTTTTTTCTCACTAGGGCCATTGATTCAGTTGCGATGACCATCTCACCCATATGAGACGGTTACGTGCTGCGCATGAAATCGTAAAATCAACTTAGACACTTTCGGACGGCAACTGACACCTGTTGCACAAATCAAAGAAAGGTAAATCAAACATTTCCCTGTTTTCATACCAAGGTCAGTTTTGGTGACCGTGCGAGTCGAAAGTGAATGTTCTGTTTAACGGCTGCACAAAAAAAAAAAATGAAATTCAGAAGCAACCGGTTGCTGTTGCAGAAACTTTTTCCGATGAAAAAGAAATCTTGTTTTCGTTTAAAGAATTAAAAAAAAAGGCCATAAAGATACAATAAGATGTAAGAATAACTAATAATCAAAATTTTCTTTGATAGGGTAGAAAACATTGTGAGAAAAGGAGAAAATGCTGGTAACCTGCATTGTCTCCTTTTCTCAGATTATTTTCCAAAGCCTTCTATTTTACGGGGGTGTTAAAAGGCGTCATTGTATGGTAAGGGGTCAATAAGGATAAACATATACCCTCCCTCCCAATCATCCAATCAAATCTCATCCCTCTGTGAAATTATCCAATCACAGAAGCTTTTAGGAAATCAGAATGGGTGCCAACAGCCAATCAGAGAGGCTGTGAGAAATTCAAAAATGGGCCCGGTCTGCCAGTCAGAGAGGCTTTGAGAAATCAAAATGGGCCCAGTCAGCCAATCAAAATGGCGCCCTAATATATATAGATAGAAAACAGTGAACAAAAAACGGCATGAAAGTGGATTTAAAGTCTTTTTTAAAGGCTGCTGTGCAGTCCTTGGCAAACTGCCAGGCATGCACCATCCACACATGCCAGATTTCACTGAAAAAGGGCCAAAATTCAAGAAAACAAGGTGGCAGAAGACCTTGTTTTGGTCTATTCAAGCCCCTTGCAAGAGTTACTTCCCTTAAAGTAAACCCTTGATCCCCCCCTTTACCCTTTAATTGGATTTCCTGATTCGGGCCACATCAAATTCATATAACCCAAAATGATCAATGTACATTGTAAAAAAAACACACAGAAATTAATGTGACAAGTTGCTAAAAAATAGACTGAAAACTCTTTCAGTAGCATTTGTTTCCTATTGCATAAATCAAACAAAGGGAACTGAAATGTTATTTTTTCTAATCGCTTCAAACCATGACAAGAAACCCAGTTACGTTGATTACGGTCTCATACGTGCCAGTTACGCACATGCGAAAAGCACAGAAAACAATGTGACAAGTGGCTAAAAAAAAGACTGAAAACTCTTTCAGTAGTGCTCAAGGAATTGAAGCATAAATTTTCTAATATCTTCAAACCGCAACAAGAAACCCTGTTACGTTGACTACCGTTTCATACGTGCCAGTTACGCACATGGGAGAACACCAGAAAATGATGTGACAAGTGGCTAAAAAAAGACATGAAGACTATTTTCAGTAGCAACTGCTTCCTGTTGCATAAGTCAAACAAAGAGAACTGAATTTTTAAATTTTTTTTTCTCCAATCTCTTTATATCGTACGTGACAAATAACCCATTTACGTTGACTACCGTCTCGCAGGTGCCAGTTACGTATCCGCGAAAACATGAAAAAATCGACTTACGGGACATTTCATAGCAGACGACACCTGTTTCTCAAGTCAAATATAGGGAACTAAATTTCTCTTTTTTTTTCCTCCAATCTCTTTATACCGTGACAACAAACCCATTTACACCGACTACCGTCTCAAAGGTGCCAGTTACGTATCCGCGAAAACATGAAAAAATCGACTTACGGGACATTTCATAGCAGACAACACCTGTTTCTCGAGTCAAATATAGGGATTTTTCTTTTTTCGTTTTTTCTCACTAGGGCCATTGATTCAGTTGCGATGACCATCTCACCCATATGAGACGGTTACGTGCTGCGCATGAAATCGTAAAATCAACTTAGACACTTTCGGACGGCAACTGACACCTGTTGCACAAATCAAAGAAAGGTAAATCAAACATTTCCCTGTTTTCATACCAAGGTCAGTTTTGGTGACCGTGCGAGTCGAAAGTGAATGTTCTGTTTAACGGCTGCACAAAAAAAAAAAAAAATGAAATTCAGAAGCAACCGGTTGCTGTTGCAGAAACTTTTTCCGATGAAAAAGAAATCTTGTTTTCGTTTAAAGAATTAAAAAAAAAGGCCATAAAGATACAATAAGATGTAAGAATAACTAATAATCAAAATTTTCTTTGATAGGGTAGAAAACATTGTGAGAAAAGGAGAAAATGCTGGTAACCTGCATTGTCTCCTTTTCTCAGATTATTTTCCAAAGCCTTCTATTTTACGGGGGTGTTAAAAGGCGTCATTGTATGGTAAGGGGTCAATAAGGATAAACATATACCCTCCCTCCCAATCATCCAATCAAATCTCATCCCTCTGTGAAATTATCCAATCACAGAAGCTTTTAGGAAATCAGAATGGGTACCAACAGCCAATCAGAGAGGCTGTGAGAAATTCAAAAATGGGCCCGGTCTGCCAGTCAGAGAGGCTTTGAGAAATCAAAATGGGCCCAGTCAGCCAATCAAAATGGCGCCCTAATATATATAGATAGAAAACAGTGAACAAAAAACGGCATGAAAGTGGATTTAAAGTCTTTTTTAAAGGCTGCTGTGCAGTCCTTGGCAAACTGCCAGGCATGCACCATCCACACATGCCAGATTTCACTGAAAAAGGGCCAAAATTCAAGAAAACAAGGTGGCAGAAGACCTTGTTTTGGTCTATTCAAGCCCCTTGCAAGAGTTACTTCCCTTAAAGTAAACCCTTGATCCCCCCCCTTTACCCTTTAATTGGATTTCCTGATTCGGGCCACATCAAATTCGTATAACCCAAAATGATCAATGTACATTGTAAAAAAAACACACAGAAATTAATGTGACAAGTTGCTAAAAAATAGACTGAAAACTCTTTCAGTAGCAATTGTTTCCTATTGCATAAATCAAACAAAGGGAACTGAAATGTTATTTTTTCTAATCGCTTCAAACCATGACAAGGAACCCAGTTACGTTGATTACGGTCTCATACGTGCCAGTTACGCACATGCGAAAAGCACAGAAAACAATGTGACAAGTGGCTAAAAAAAAGACTGAAAACTCTTTCAGTAGTGCTCAAGGAATTGAAGCATAAATTTTCTAATATCTTCAAACCGCAACAAGAAACCCTGTTACGTTGACTACCGTTTCATACGTGCCAGTTACGCACATGGGAGAACACCAGAAAATGATGTGACAAGTGGCTAAAAAAAGACATGAAGACTATTTTCAGTAGCAACTGCTTCCTGTTGCATAAGTCAAACAAAGAGAACTGAATTTTTAATTTTTTTTTCTCCAATCTCTTTATATCGTACGTGACAAATAACCCATTTACGTTGACTACCGTCTCGCAGGTGCCAGTTACGTATCCGCGAAAACATGAAAAAATCGACTTACGGGACATTTCATAGCAGACGACACCTGTTTCTCAAGTCAAATATAGGGAACTAAATTTCTCTTTTTTTTTCCTCCAATCTCTTTATACCGTGACAACAAACCCATTTACACCGACTACCGTCTCAAAGGTGCCAGTTACGTATCCGCGAAAACATGAAAAAATCGACTTACGGGACATTTCATAGCAGACAACACCTGTTTCTCGAGTCAAATATAGGGATTTTTCTTTTTTCGTTTTTTCTCACTAGGGCCATTGATTCAGTTGCGATGACCATCTCACCCATATGAGACGGTTACGTGCTGCGCATGAAATCGTAAAATCAACTTAGACACTTTCGGACGGCAACTGACACCTGTTGCACAAATCAAAGAAAGGTAAATCAAACATTTCCCTGTTTTCATACCAAGGTCAGTTTTGGTGACCGTGCGAGTCGAAAGTGAATGTTCTGTTTAACGGCTGCACAAAAAAAAAAAAATGAAATTCAGAAGCAACCGGTTGCTGTTGCAGAAACTTTTTCCGATGAAAAAGAAATCTTGTTTTCGTTTAAAGAATTAAAAAAAAAGGCCATAAAGATACAATAAGATGTAAGAATAACTAATAATCAAAATTTTCTTTGATAGGGTAGAAAACATTGTGAGAAAAGGAGAAAATGCTGGTAACCTGCATTGTCTCCTTTTCTCAGATTATTTTCCAAAGCCTTCTATTTTACGGGGGTGTTAAAAGGCGTCATTGTATGGTAAGGGGTCAATAAGGATAAACATATACCCTCCCTCCCAATCATCCAATCAAATCTCATCCCTCTGTGAAATTATCGAATCACAGAAGCTTTTAGGAAATCAGAATGGGTGCCAACAGCCAATCAGAGAGGCTGTGAGAAATTCAAAAATGGGCCCGGTCTGCCAGTCAGAGAGGCTTTGAGAAATCAAAATGGGCCCAGTCAGCCAATCAAAATGGCGCCCTAATATATATAGATAGAAAACAGTGAACAAAAAACGGCATGAAAGTGGATTTAAAGTCTTTTTTAAAGGCTGCTGTGCAGTCCTTGGCAAACTGCCAGGCATGCACCATCCACACATGCCAGATTTCACTGAAAAAGGGCCAAAATTCAAGAAAACAAGGTGGCACAAGACCTTGTTTTGGTCTATTCAAGCCCCTTGCAAGAGTTACTTCCCTTAAAGTAAACCCTTGATCCCCCCCCTTTACCCTTTAATTGGATTTCCTGATTCGGGCCACATCAAATTCATATAACCCAAAATGATCAATGTACATTGTAAAAAAAACACACAGAAATTAATGTGACAAGTTGCTAAAAAATAGACTGAAAACTCTTTCAGTAGCAATTGTTTCCTATTGCATAAATCAAACAAAGGGAACTGAAATGTTATTTTTTCTAATCGCTTCAAACCATGACAAGAAACCCAGTTACGTTGATTACGGTCTCATACGTGCCAGTTACACACATGCGAAAAGCACAGAAAACAATGTGACAAGTGGCTAAAAAAAAGACTGAAAACTCTTTCAGTAGTGCTCAAGGAATTGAAGCATAAATTTTCTAATATCTTCAAACCGCAACAAGAAACCCTGTTACGTTGACTACCGTTTCATACGTGCCAGTTACGCACATGGGAGAACACCAGAAAATGATGTGACAAGTGGCTAAAAAAAGACATGAAGACTATTTTCAGTAGCAACTGCTTCCTGTTGCATAAGTCAAACAAAGAGAACTGAATTTTTAATTTTTTTTTTCTCCAATCTCTTTATATCGTACGTGACAAATAACCCATTTACGTTGACTACCGTCTCGCAGGTGCCAGTTACGTATCCGCGAAAACATGAAAAAATCGACTTACGGGACATTTCATAGCAGACGACACCTGTTTCTCAAGTCAAATATAGGGAACTAAATTTCTCTTTTTTTTTCCTCCAATCTCTTTATACCGTGACAACAAACCCATTTACACCGACTACCGTCTCAAAGGTGCCAGTTACGTATCCGCGAAAACATGAAAAAATCGACTTACGGGACATTTCATAGCAGACAACACCTGTTTCTCGAGTCAAATATAGGGATTTTTCTTTTTTCGTTTTTTCTCACTAGGGCCATTGATTCAGTTGCGATGACCATCTCACCCATATGAGACGGTTACGTGCTGCGCATGAAATCGTAAAATCAACTTAGACACTTTCGGACGGCAACTGACACCTGTTGCACAAATCAAAGAAAGGTAAATCAAACATTTCCCTGTTTTCATACCAAGGTCAGTTTTGGTGACCGTGCGAGTCGAAAGTGAATGTTCTGTTTAACGGCTGCACAAAAAAAAAATGAAATTCAGAAGCAACCGGTTGCTGTTGCAGAAACTTTTTCCGATGAAAAAGAAATCTTGTTTTCGTTTAAAGAATTAAAAAAAAAGGCCATAAAGATACAATAAGATGTAAGAATAACTAATAATCAAAATTTTCTTTGATAGGGTAGAAAACATTGTGAGAAAAGGAGAAAATGCTGGTAACCTGCATTGTCTCCTTTTCTCAGATTATTTTCCAAAGCCTTCTATTTTACGGGGGTGTTAAAAGGCGTCATTGTATGGTAAGGGGTCAATAAGGATAAACATATACCCTCCCTCCCAATCATCCAATCAAATCTCATCCCTCTGTGAAATTATCCAATCACAGAAGCTTTTAGGAAATCAGAATGGGTGCCAACAGCCAATCAGAGAGGCTGTGAGAAATTCAAAAATGGGCCCGGTCTGCCAGTCAGAGAGGCTTTGAGAAATCAAAATGGGCCCAGTCAGCCAATCAAAATGGCGCCCTAATATATATAGATAGAAAACAGTGAACAAAAAACGGCATGAAAGTGGATTTAAAGTCTTTTTTAAAGGCTGCTGTGCAGTCCTTGGCAAACTGCCAGGCATGCACCATCCACACATGCCAGATTTCACTGAAAAAGGGCCAAAATTCAAGAAAACAAGGTGGCAGAAGACCTTGTTTTGGTCTATTCAAGCCCCTTGCAAGAGTTACTTCCCTTAAAGTAAACCCTTGATCCCCCCCCTTTACCCTTTAATTGGATTTCCTGATTCGGGCCACATCAAATTCATATAACCCAAAATGATCAATGTACATTGTAAAAAAAACACACAGAAATTAATGTGACAAGTTGCTAAAAAATAGACTGAAAACTCTTTCAGTAGCATTTGTTTCCTATTGCATAAATCAAACAAAGGGAACTGAAATGTTATTTTTTCTAATCGCTTCAAACCATGACAAGAAACCCAGTTACGTTGATTACGGTCTCATACGTGCCAGTTACGCACATGCGAAAAGCACAGAAAACAATGTGACAAGTGGCTAAAAAAAAGACTGAAAACTCTTTCAGTAGTGCTCAAGGAATTGAAGCATAAATTTTCTAATATCTTCAAACCGCAACAAGAAACCCTGTTACGTTGACTACCGTTTCATACGTGCCAGTTACGCACATGGGAGAACACCAGAAAATGATGTGACAAGTGGCTAAAAAAAGACATGAAGACTATTTTCAGTAGCAACTGCTTCCTGTTGCATAAGTCAAACAAAAAGAACTGAATTTTTAATTTTTTTTTTCTCCAATCTCTTTATATCGTACGTGACAAATAACCCATTTACGTTGACTACCGTCTAGCAGGTGCCAGTTACGTATCCGTGAAAACATGAAAAAATCGACTTACGGGACATTTCATAGCAGACGACACCTGTTTCTCAAGTCAAATATAGGGAACTAAATTTCTTTTTTTTTTCCTCCAATCTCTTTATACCGTGACAACAAACCCATTTACACCGACTACCGTCTCAAAGGTGCCAGTTACGTATCCGCGAAGACATGAAAAAATCGACTTACGGGACATTTCATAGCAGACAACACCTGTTTCTCGAGTCAAATATAGGGATTTTTCTTTTTTCGTTTTTTCTCACTAGGGCCATTGATTCAGTTGCGATGACCATCTCACCCATATGAGACGGTTACGTGCTGCGCATGAAATCGTAAAATCAACTTAGACACTTTCGGACGGCAACTGACACCTGTTGCACAAATCAAAGAAAGGTAAATCAAACATTTCCCTGTTTTCATACCAAGGTCAGTTTTTGTGACCGTGCGAGTCGAAAGTGAATGTTCTGTTTAACGGCTGCACAAAAAAAAAAAAATGAAATTCAGAAGCAACCGGTTGCTGTTGCAGAAACTTTTTCCGATGAAAAAGAAATCTTGTTTTCGTTTAAAGAATTAAAAAAAAAGGCCATAAAGATACAATAAGATGTAAGAATAACTAATAATCAAAATTTTCTTTGATAGGGTAGAAAACATTGTGAGAAAAGGAGAAAATGCTGGTAACCTGCATTGTCTCCTTTTCTCAGATTATTTTCCAAAGCCTTCTATTTTACGGGGGTGTTAAAAGGCGTCATTGTATGGTAAGGGGTCAATAAGGATAAACATATACCCTCCCTCCCAATCATCCAATCAAATCTCATCCCTCTGTGAAATTATCCAATCACAGAAGCTTTTAGGAAATCAGAATGGGTGCCAACAGCCAATCAGAGAGGCTGTGAGAAATTCAAAAATGGGCCCGGTCTGCCAGTCAGAGAGGCTTTGAGAAATCAAAATGGGCCCAGTCAGCCAATCAAAATGGCGCCCTAATATATATAGATAGAAAACAGTGAACAAAAAACGGCATGAAAGTGGATTTAAAGTCTTTTTTAAAGGCTGCTGTGCAGTCCTTGGCAAACTGCCAGGCATGCACCATCCACACATGCCAGATTTCACTGAAAAAGGGCCAAAATTCAAGAAAACAAGGTGGCAGAAGACCTTGTTTTGGTCTATTCAAGCCCCTTGCAAGAGTTACTTCCCTTAAAGTAAACCCTTGATCCCCCCCCTTTACCCTTTAATTGGATTTCCTGATTCGGGCCACATCAAATTCATATAACCCAAAATGATCAATGTACATTGTAAAAAAAACACACAGAAATTAATGTGACAAGTTGCTAAAAAATAGACTGAAAACTCTTTCAGTAGCAATTGTTTCCTATTGCATAAATCAAACAAAGGGAACTGAAATGTTATTTTTTCTAATCGCTTCAAACCATGACAAGAAACCCAGTTACGTTGATTACGGTCTCATACGTGCCAGTTACGCACATGCGAAAAGCACAGAAAACAATGTGACAAGTGGCTAAAAAAAAGACTGAAAACTCTTTCAGTAGTGCTCAAGGAATTGAAGCATAAATTTTCTAATATCTTCAAACCGCAACAAGAAACCCTGTTACGTTGACTACCGTTTCATACGTGCCAGTTACGCACATGGGAGAACACCAGAAAATGATGTGACAAGTGGCTAAAAAAAGACATGAAGACTATTTTCAGTAGCAACTGCTTCCTGTTGCATAAGTCAAACAAAGAGAACTGAATTTTTAAATTTTTTTTTCTCCAATCTCTTTATATCGTACGTGACAAATAACCCATTTACGTTGACTACCGTCTCGCAGGTGCCAGTTACGTATCCGCGAAAACATGAAAAAATCGACTTACGGGACATTTCATAGCAGACGACACCTGTTTCTCAAGTCAAATATAGGGAACTAAATTTCTCTTTTTTTTTCCTCCAATCTCTTTATACCGTGACAACAAACCCATTTACACCGACTACCGTCTCAAAGGTGCCAGTTACGTATCCGCGAAAACATGAAAAAATCGACTTACGGACATTTCATAGCAGACAACACCTGTTTCTCGAGTCAAATATAGGGATTTTTCTTTTTTCGTTTTTTCTCACTAGGGCCATTGATTCAGTTGCGATGACCATCTCACCCATATGAGACGGTTACGTGCTGCGCATGAAATCGTAAAATCAACTTAGACACTTTCGGACGGCAACTGACACCTGTTGCACAAATCAAAGAAAGGTAGATCAAACATTTCCCTGTTTTCATACCAAGGTCAGTTTTGGTGACCGTGCGAGTCGAAAGTGAATGTTCTGTTTAACGGCTGCACAAAAAAAAAAAATGAAATTCAGAAGCAACCGGTTGCTGTTGCAGAAACTTTTTCCGATGAAAAAGAAATCTTGTTTTCGTTTAAAGAATTAAAAAAAAAGGCCATAAAGATACAATAAGATGTAAGAATAACTAATAATCAAAATTTTCTTTGATAGGGTAGAAAACATTGTGAGAAAAGGAGAAAATGCTGGTAACCTGCATTGTCTCCTTTTCTCAGATTATTTTCCAAAGCCTTCTATTTTACGGGGGTGTTAAAAGGCGTCATTGTATGGTAAGGGGTCAATAAGGATAAACATATACCCTCCCTCCCAATCATCCAATCAAATCTCATCCCTCTGTGAAATTATCCAATCACAGAAGCTTTTAGGAAATCAGAATGGGTGCCAACAGCCAATCAGAGAGGCTGTGAGAAATTCAAAAATGGGCCCGGTCTGCCAGTCAGAGAGGCTTTGAGAAATCAAAATGGGCCCAGTCAGCCAATCAAAATGGCGCCCTAATATATATAGATAGAAAACAGTGAACAAAAAACGGCATGAAAGTGGATTTAAAGTCTTTTTTAAAGGCTGCTGTGCAGTCCTTGGCAAACTGCCAGGCATGCACCATCCACACATGCCAGATTTCACTGAAAAAGGGCCAAAATTCAAGAAAACAAGGTGGCACAAGACCTTGTTTTGGTCTATTCAAGCCCCTTGCAAGAGTTACTTCCCTTAAAGTAAACCCTTGATCCCCCCCCTTTACCCTTTAATTGGATTTCCTGATTCGGGCCACATCAAATTCATATAACCCAAAATGATCAATGTACATTGTAAAAAAAACACACAGAAATTAATGTGACAAGTTGCTAAAAAATAGACTGAAAACTCTTTCAGTAGCAATTGTTTCCTATTGCATAAATCAAACAAAGGGAACTGAAATGTTATTTTTTCTAATCGCTTCAAACCATGACAAGAAACCCAGTTACGTTGATTACGGTCTCATACGTGCCAGTTACGCACATGCGAAAAGCACAGAAAACAATGTGACAAGTGGCTAAAAAAAAGACTGAAAACTCTTTCAGTAGTGCTCAAGGAATTGAAGCATAAATTTTCTAATATCTTCAAACCGCAACAAGAAACCCTGTTACGTTGACTACCGTTTCATACGTGCCAGTTACGCACATGGGAGAACACCAGAAAATGATGTGACAAGTGGCTAAAAAAAGACATGAAGACTATTTTCAGTAGCAACTGCTTCCTGTTGCATAAGTCAAACAAAGAGAACTGAATTTTTAATTTTTTTTTTCTCCAATCTCTTTATATCGTACGTGACAAATAACCCATTTACGTTGACTACCGTCTAGCAGGTGCCAGTTACGTATCCGCGAAAACATGAAAAAATCGACTTACGGGACATTTCATAGCAGACGACACCTGTTTCTCAAGTCAAATATAGGGAACTAAATTTCTCTTTTTTTTCCTCCAATCTCTTTATACCGTGACAACAAACCCATTTACACCGACTACCGTCTCAAAGGTGCCAGTTACGTATCCGCGAAAACATGAAAAAATCGACTTACGGGACATTTCATAGCAGACAACACCTGTTTCTCGAGTCAAATATAGGGATTTTTCTTTTTTCGTTTTTTCTCACTAGGGCCATTGATTCAGTTGCGATGACCATCTCACCCATATGAGACGGTTACGTGCTGCGCATGAAATCGTAAAATCAACTTAGACACTTTCGGACGGCAACTGACACCTGTTGCACAAATCAAAGAAAGGTAAATCAAACATTTCCCTGTTTTCATACCAAGGTCAGTTTTGGTGACCGTGCGAGTCGAAAGTGAATGTTCTGTTTAACGGCTGCACAAAAAAAAAAAAAATGAAATTCAGAAGCAACCGGTTGCTGTTGCAGAAACTTTTTCCGATGAAAAAGAAATCTTGTTTTCGTTTAAAGAATTAAAAAAAAAGGCCATAAAGATACAATAAGATGTAAGAATAACTAATAATCAAAATTTTCTTTGATAGGGTAGAAAACATTGTGAGAAAAGGAGAAAATGCTGGTAACCTGCATTGTCTCCTTTTCTCAGATTATTTTCCAAAGCCTTCTATTTTACGGGGGTGTTAAAAGGCGTCATTGTATGGTAAGGGGTCAATAAGGATAAACATATACCCTCCCTCCCAATCATCCAATCAAATCTCATCCCTCTGTGAAATTATCCAATCACAGAAGCTTTTAGGAAATCAGAATGGGTGCCAACAGCCAATCAGAGAGGCTGTGAGAAATTCAAAAATGGGCCCGGTCTGCCAGTCAGAGAGGCTTTGAGAAATCAAAATGGGCCCAGTCAGCCAATCAAAATGGCGCCCTAATATATATAGATAGAAAACAGTGAACAAAAAACGGCATGAAAGTGGATTTAAAGTCTTTTTTAAAGGCTGCTGTGCAGTCCTTGGCAAACTGCCAGGCATGCACCATCCACACATGCCAGATTTCACTGAAAAAGGGCCAAAATTCAAGAAAACAAGGTGGCAGAAGACCTTGTTTTGGTCTATTCAAGCCCCTTGCAAGAGTTACTTCCCATAAAAGTAAACCCTTGATCCCCCCCCCTTTACCCTTTAATTGGATTTCCTGATTCGGGCCACATCAAATTCATATAACCCAAAATGATCAATGTACATTGTAAAAAAAACACACAGAAATTAATGTGACAAGTTGCTAAAAAATAGACTGA
Organism: Tridacna crocea; assembly: GCA_943736015.1. Taxonomy (NCBI): domain Eukaryota; kingdom Metazoa; phylum Mollusca; class Bivalvia; order Cardiida; family Cardiidae; genus Tridacna; species Tridacna crocea. Next base: position 1,069,394 of record OX031066.1, on the reverse strand, counting down.
AAACTCTTTCAGTAGCAATTGTTTCCTATTGCATAAATCAAACAAAGGGAACTGAAATGTTATTTTTTCTAATCGCTTCAAACCATGACAAGAAACCCAGTTACGTTGATTACGGTCTCATACGTGCCAGTTACGCACATGCGAAAAGCACAGAAAACAATGTGACAAGTGGCTAAAAAAAAGACTGAAAACTCTTTCAGTAGTGCTCAAGGAATTGAAGCATAAATTTTCTAATATCTTCAAACCGCAACAAGAAACCCTGTTACGTTGACTACCGTTTCATACGTGCCAGTTACGCACATGGGAGAACACCAGAAAATGATGTGACAAGTGGCTAAAAAAAGACATGAAGACTATTTTCAGTAGCAACTGCTTCCTGTTGCATAAGTCAAACAAAAAGAACTGAATTTTTAATTTTTTTTTTCTCCAATCTCTTTATATCGTACGTGACAAATAACCCATTTACGTTGACTACCGTCTAGCAGGTGCCAGTTACGTATCCGTGAAAACATGAAAAAATCGACTTACGGGACATTTCATAGCAGACGACACCTGTTTCTCAAGTCAAATATAGGGAACTAAATTTCTCTTTTTTTTTCCTCCAATCTCTTTATACCGTGACAACAAACCCATTTACACCGACTACCGTCTCAAAGGTGCCAGTTACGTATCCGCGAAAACATGAAAAAATCGACTTACGGACATTTCATAGCAGACAACACCTGTTTCTCGAGTCAAATATAGGGATTTTTCTTTTTTCGTTTTTTCTCACTAGGGCCATTGATTCAGTTGCGATGACCATCTCACCCATATGAGACGGTTACGTGCTGCGCATGAAATCGTAAAATCAACTTAGACACTTTCGGACGGCAACTGACACCTGTTGCACAAATCAAAGAAAGGTAGATCAAACATTTCCCTGTTTTCATACCAAGGTCAGTTTTGGTGACCGTGCGAGTCGAAAGTGAATGTTCTGTTTAACGGCTGCACAAAAAAAAAAAATGAAATTCAGAAGCAACCGGTTGCTGTTGCAGAAACTTTTTCCGATGAAAAAGAAATCTTGTTTTCGTTTAAAGAATTAAAAAAAAAGGCCATAAAGATACAATAAGATGTAAGAATAACTAATAATCAAAATTTTCTTTGATAGGGTAGAAAACATTGTGAGAAAAGGAGAAAATGCTGGTAACCTGCATTGTCTCCTTTTCTCAGATTATTTTCCAAAGCCTTCTATTTTACGGGGGTGTTAAAAGGCGTCATTGTATGGTAAGGGGTCAATAAGGATAAACATATACCCTCCCTCCCAATCATCCAATCAAATCTCATCCCTCTGTGAAATTATCCAATCACAGAAGCTTTTAGGAAATCAGAATGGGTGCCAACAGCCAATCAGAGAGGCTGTGAGAAATTCAAAAATGGGCCCGGTCTGCCAGTCAGAGAGGCTTTGAGAAATCAAAATGGGCCCAGTCAGCCAATCAAAATGGCGCCCTAATATATATAGATAGAAAACAGTGAACAAAAAACGGCATGAAAGTGGATTTAAAGTCTTTTTTAAAGGCTGCTGTGCAGTCCTTGGCAAACTGCCAGGCATGCACCATCCACACATGCCAGATTTCACTGAAAAAGGGCCAAAATTCAAGAAAACAAGGTGGCAGAAGACCTTGTTTTGGTCTATTCAAGCCCCTTGCAAGAGTTACTTCCCTTAAAGTAAACCCTTGATCCCCCCCCTTTACCCTTTAATTGGATTTCCTGATTCGGGCCACATCAAATTCATATAACCCAAAATGATCAATGTACATTGTAAAAAAAACACACAGAAATTAATGTGACAAGTTGCTAAAAAATAGACTGAAAACTCTTTCAGTAGCAATTGTTTCCTATTGCATAAATCAAACAAAGGGAACTGAAATGTTATTTTTTCTAATCGCTTCAAACCATGACAAGAAACCCAGTTACGTTGATTACGGTCTCATACGTGCCAGTTACGCACATGCGAAAAGCACAGAAAACAATGTGACAAGTGGCTAAAAAAAAGACTGAAAACTCTTTCAGTAGTGCTCAAGGAATTGAAGCATAAATTTTCTAATATCTTCAAACCGCAACAAGAAACCCTGTTACGTTGACTACCGTTTCATACGTGCCAGTTACGCACATGGGAGAACACCAGAAAATGATGTGACAAGTGGCTAAAAAAAGACATGAAGACTATTTTCAGTAGCAACTGCTTCCTGTTGCATAAGTCAAACAAAGAGAACTGAATTTTTAAATTTTTTTTTCTCCAATCTCTTTATATCGTACGTGACAAATAACCCATTTACGTTGACTACCGTCTCGCAGGTGCCAGTTACGTATCCGCGAAAACATGAAAAAATCGACTTACGGGACATTTCATAGCAGACGACACCTGTTTCTCAAGTCAAATATAGGGAACTAAATTTCTCTTTTTTTTTCCTCCAATCTCTTTATACCGTGACAACAAACCCATTTACACCGACTACCGTCTCAAAGGTGCCAGTTACGTATCCGCGAAAACATGAAAAAATCGACTTACGGACATTTCATAGCAGACAACACCTGTTTCTCGAGTCAAATATAGGGATTTTTCTTTTTTCGTTTTTTCTCACTAGGGCCATTGATTCAGTTGCGATGACCATCTCACCCATATGAGACGGTTACGTGCTGCGCATGAAATCGTAAAATCAACTTAGACACTTTCGGACGGCAACTGACACCTGTTGCACAAATCAAAGAAAGGTAGATCAAACATTTCCCTGTTTTCATACCAAGGTCAGTTTTGGTGACCGTGCGAGTCGAAAGTGAATGTTCTGTTTAACGGCTGCACAAAAAAAAAAAATGAAATTCAGAAGCAACCGGTTGCTGTTGCAGAAACTTTTTCCGATGAAAAAGAAATCTTGTTTTCGTTTAAAGAATTAAAAAAAAAGGCCATAAAGATACAATAAGATGTAAGAATAACTAATAATCAAAATTTTCTTTGATAGGGTAGAAAACATTGTGAGAAAAGGAGAAAATGCTGGTAACCTGCATTGTCTCCTTTTCTCAGATTATTTTCCAAAGCCTTCTATTTTACGGGGGTGTTAAAAGGCGTCATTGTATGGTAAGGGGTCAATAAGGATAAACATATACCCTCCCTCCCAATCATCCAATCAAATCTCATCCCTCTGTGAAATTATCCAATCACAGAAGCTTTTAGGAAATCAGAATGGGTGCCAACAGCCAATCAGAGAGGCTGTGAGAAATTCAAAAATGGGCCCGGTCTGCCAGTCAGAGAGGCTTTGAGAAATCAAAATGGGCCCAGTCAGCCAATCAAAATGGCGCCCTAATATATATAGATAGAAAACAGTGAACAAAAAACGGCATGAAAGTGGATTTAAAGTCTTTTTTAAAGGCTGCTGTGCAGTCCTTGGCAAACTGCCAGGCATGCACCATCCACACATGCCAGATTTCACTGAAAAAGGGCCAAAATTCAAGAAAACAAGGTGGCAGAAGACCTTGTTTTGGTCTATTCAAGCCCCTTGCAAGAGTTACTTCCCTTAAAGTAAACCCTTGATCCCCCCCCTTTACCCTTTAATTGGATTTCCTGATTCGGGCCACATCAAATTCATATAACCCAAAATGATCAATGTACATTGTAAAAAAAACACACAGAAATTAATGTGACAAGTTGCTAAAAAATAGACTGAAAACTCTTTCAGTAGCAATTGTTTCCTATTGCATAAATCAAACAAAGGGAACTGAAATGTTATTTTTTCTAATCGCTTCAAACCATGACAAGAAACCCAGTTACGTTGATTACGGTCTCATACGTGCCAGTTACGCACATGCGAAAAGCACAGAAAACAATGTGACAAGTGGCTAAAAAAAAGACTGAAAACTCTTTCAGTAGTGCTCAAGGAATTGAAGCATAAATTTTCTAATATCTTCAAACCGCAACAAGAAACCCTGTTACGTTGACTACCGTTTCATACGTGCCAGTTACGCACATGGGAGAACACCAGAAAATGATGTGACAAGTGGCTAAAAAAAGACATGAAGACTATTTTCAGTAGCAACTGCTTCCTGTTGCATAAGTCAAACAAAGAGAACTGAATTTTTAATTTTTTTTTTCTCCAATCTCTTTATATCGTACGTGACAAATAACCCATTTACGTTGACTACCGTCTAGCAGGTGCCAGTTACGTATCCGCGAAAACATGAAAAAATCGACTTACGGGACATTTCATAGCAGACGACACCTGTTTCTCAAGTCAAATATAGGGAACTAAATTTCTCTTTTTTTTCCTCCAATCTCTTTATACCGTGACAACAAACCCATTTACACCGACTACCGTCTCAAAGGTGCCAGTTACGTATCCGCGAAAACATGAAAAAATCGACTTACGGGACATTTCATAGCAGACAACACCTGTTTCTCGAGTCAAATATAGGGATTTTTCTTTTTTCGTTTTTTCTCACTAGGGCCATTGATTCAGTTGCGATGACCATCTCACCCATATGAGACGGTTACGTGCTGCGCATGAAATCGTAAAATCAACTTAGACACTTTCGGACGGCAACTGACACCTGTTGCACAAATCAAAGAAAGGTAAATCAAACATTTCCCTGTTTTCATACCAAGGTCAGTTTTGGTGACCGTGCGAGTCGAAAGTGAATGTTCTGTTTAACGGCTGCACAAAAAAAAAAAAAATGAAATTCAGAAGCAACCGGTTGCTGTTGCAGAAACTTTTTCCGATGAAAAAGAAATCTTGTTTTCGTTTAAAGAATTAAAAAAAAAGGCCATAAAGATACAATAAGATGTAAGAATAACTAATAATCAAAATTTTCTTTGATAGGGTAGAAAACATTGTGAGAAAAGGAGAAAATGCTGGTAACCTGCATTGTCTCCTTTTCTCAGATTATTTTCCAAAGCCTTCTATTTTACGGGGGTGTTAAAAGGCGTCATTGTATGGTAAGGGGTCAATAAGGATAAACATATACCCTCCCTCCCAATCATCCAATCAAATCTCATCCCTCTGTGAAATTATCCAATCACAGAAGCTTTTAGGAAATCAGAATGGGTGCCAACAGCCAATCAGAGAGGCTGTGAGAAATTCAAAAATGGGCCCGGTCTGCCAGTCAGAGAGGCTTTGAGAAATCAAAATGGGCCCAGTCAGCCAATCAAAATGGCGCCCTAATATATATAGATAGAAAACAGTGAACAAAAAACGGCATGAAAGTGGATTTAAAGTCTTTTTTAAAGGCTGCTGTGCAGTCCTTGGCAAACTGCCAGGCATGCACCATCCACACATGCCAGATTTCACTGAAAAAGGGCCAAAATTCAAGAAAACAAGGTGGCAGAAGACCTTGTTTTGGTCTATTCAAGCCCCTTGCAAGAGTTACTTCCCATAAAAGTAAACCCTTGATCCCCCCCCTTTACCCTTTAATTGGATTTCCTGATTCGGGCCACATCAAATTCATATAACCCAAAATGATCAATGTACATTGTAAAAAAAACACACAGAAATTAATGTGACAAGTTGCTAAAAAATAGACTGAAAACTCTTTCAGTAGCAATTGTTTCCTATTGCATAAATCAAACAAAGGGAACTGAAATGTTATTTTTTCTAATCGCTTCAAACCATGACAAGAAACCCAGTTACGTTGATTACGGTCTCATACGTGCCAGTTACGCACATGCGAAAAGCACAGAAAACAATGTGACAAGTGGCTAAAAAAAAGACTGAAAACTCTTTCAGTAGTGCTCAAGGAATTGAAGCATAAATTTTCTAATATCTTCAAACCGCAACAAGAAACCCTGTTACATTGACTACCGTTTCATACGTGCCAGTTACGCACATGGGAGAACACCAGAAAATGATGTGACAAGTGGCTAAAAAAGACATGAAGACTATTTTCAGTAGCAACTGCTTCCTGTTGCATAAGTCAAACAAAAAGAACTGAATTTTTAATTTTTTTTTTCTCCAATCTCTTTATATCGTACGTGACAAATAACCCATTTACGTTGACTACCGTCTAGCAGGTGCCAGTTACGTATCCGTGAAAACATGAAAAAATCGACTTACGGGACATTTCATAGCAGACGACACCTGTTTCTCAAGTCAAATATAGGGAACTAAATTTCTTTTTTTTTTCCTCCAATCTCTTTATACCGTGACAACAAACCCATTTACACCGACTACCGTCTCAAAGGTGCCAGTTACGTATCCGCGAAGACATGAAAAAATCGACTTACGGGACATTTCATAGCAGACAACACCTGTTTCTCGAGTCAAATATAGGGATTTTTCTTTTTTCGTTTTTTCTCACTAGGGCCATTGATTCAGTTGCGATGACCATCTCACCCATATGAGACGGTTACGTGCTGCGCATGAAATCGTAAAATCAACTTAGACACTTTCGGACGGCAACTGACACCTGTTGCACAAATCAAAGAAAGGTAAATCAAACATTTCCCTGTTTTCATACCAAGGTCAGTTTTTGTGACCGTGCGAGTCGAAAGTGAATGTTCTGTTTAACGGCTGCACAAAAAAAAAAAAATGAAATTCAGAAGCAACCGGTTGCTGTTGCAGAAACTTTTTCCGATGAAAAAGAAATCTTGTTTTCGTTTAAAGAATTAAAAAAAAAGGCCATAAAGATACAATAAGATGTAAGAATAACTAATAATCAAAATTTTCTTTGATAGGGTAGAAAACATTGTGAGAAAAGGAGAAAATGCTGGTAACCTGCATTGTCTCCTTTTCTCAGATTATTTTCCAAAGCCTTCTATTTTACGGGGGTGTTAAAAGGCGTCATTGTATGGTAAGGGGTCAATAAGGATAAACATATACCCTCCCTCCCAATCATCCAATCAAATCTCATCCCTCTGTGAAATTATCCAATCACAGAAGCTTTTAGGAAATCAGAATGGGTGCCAACAGCCAATCAGAGAGGCTGTGAGAAATTCAAAAATGGGCCCGGTCTGCCAGTCAGAGAGGCTTTGAGAAATCAAAATGGGCCCAGTCAGCCAATCAAAATGGCGCCCTAATATATATAGATAGAAAACAGTGAACAAAAAACGGCATGAAAGTGGATTTAAAGTCTTTTTTAAAGGCTGCTGTGCAGTCCTTGGCAAACTGCCAGGCATGCACCATCCACACATGCCAGATTTCACTGAAAAAGGGCCAAAATTCAAGAAAACAAGGTGGCAGAAGACCTTGTTTTGGTCTATTCAAGCCCCTTGCAAGAGTTACTTCCCTTAAAGTAAACCCTTGATCCCCCCCCTTTACCCTTTAATTGGATTTCCTGATTCGGGCCACATCAAATTCATATAACCCAAAATGATCAATGTACATTGTAAAAAAAACACACAGAAATTAATGTGACAAGTTGCTAAAAAATAGACTGAAAACTCTTTCAGTAGCAATTGTTTCCTATTGCATAAATCAAACAAAGGGAACTGAAATGTTATTTTTTCTAATCGCTTCAAACCATGACAAGAAACCCAGTTACGTTGATTACGGTCTCATACGTGCCAGTTACGCACATGCGAAAAGCACAGAAAACAATGTGACAAGTGGCTAAAAAAAAGACTGAAAACTCTTTCAGTAGTGCTCAAGGAATTGAAGCATAAATTTTCTAATATCTTCAAACCGCAACAAGAAACCCTGTTACGTTGACTACCGTTTCATACGTGCCAGTTACGCACATGGGAGAACACCAGAAAATGATGTGACAAGTGGCTAAAAAAAGACATGAAGACTATTTTCAGTAGCAACTGCTTCCTGTTGCATAAGTCAAACAAAGAGAACTGAATTTTTAAATTTTTTTTTCTCCAATCTCTTTATATCGTACGTGACAAATAACCCATTTACGTTGACTACCGTCTCGCAGGTGCCAGTTACGTATCCGCGAAAACATGAAAAAATCGACTTACGGGACATTTCATAGCAGACGACACCTGTTTCTCAAGTCAAATATAGGGAACTAAATTTCTCTTTTTTTTTCCTCCAATCTCTTTATACCGTGACAACAAACCCATTTACACCGACTACCGTCTCAAAGGTGCCAGTTACGTATCCGCGAAAACATGAAAAAATCGACTTACGGGACATTTCATAGCAGACAACACCTGTTTCTCGAGTCAAATATAGGGATTTTTCTTTTTTCGTTTTTTCTCACTAGGGCCATTGATTCAGTTGCGATGACCATCTCACCCATATGAGACGGTTACGTGCTGCGCATGAAATCGTAAAATCAACTTAGACACTTTCGGACGGCAACTGACACCTGTTGCACAAATCAAAGAAAGGTAGATCAAACATTTCCCTGTTTTCATACCAAGGTCAGTTTTGGTGACCGTGCGAGTCGAAAGTGAATGTTCTGTTTAACGGCTGCACAAAAAAAAAAAATGAAATTCAGAAGCAACCGGTTGCTGTTGCAGAAACTTTTTCCGATGAAAAAGAAATCTTGTTTTCGTTTAAAGAATTAAAAAAAAAGGCCATAAAGATACAATAAGATGTAAGAATAACTAATAATCAAAATTTTCTTTGATAGGGTAGAAAACATTGTGAGAAAAGGAGAAAATGCTGGTAACCTGCATTGTCTCCTTTTCTCAGATTATTTTCCAAAGCCTTCTATTTTACGGGGGTGTTAAAAGGCGTCATTGTATGGTAAGGGGTCAATAAGGATAAACATATACCCTCCCTCCCAATCATCCAATCAAATCTCATCCCTCTGTGAAATTATCCAATCACAGAAGCTTTTAGGAAATCAGAATGGGTGCCAACAGCCAATCAGAGAGGCTGTGAGAAATTCAAAAATGGGCCCGGTCTGCCAGTCAGAGAGGCTTTGAGAAATCAAAATGGGCCCAGTCAGCCAATCAAAATGGCGCCCTAATATATATAGATAGAAAACAGTGAACAAAAAACGGCATGAAAGTGGATTTAAAGTCTTTTTTAAAGGCTGCTGTGCAGTCCTTGGCAAACTGCCAGGCATGCACCATCCACACATGCCAGATTTCACTGAAAAAGGGCCAAAATTCAAGAAAACAAGGTGGCAGAAGACCTTGTTTTGGTCTATTCAAGCCCCTTGCAAGAGTTACTTCCCTTAAAGTAAACCCTTGATCCCCCCCCTTTACCCTTTAATTGGATTTCCTGATTCGGGCCACATCAAATTCATATAACCCAAAATGATCAATGTACATTGTAAAAAAAACACACAGAAATTAATGTGACAAGTTGCTAAAAAATAGACTGAAAACTCTTTCAGTAGCAATTGTTTCCTATTGCATAAATCAAACAAAGGGAACTGAAATGTTATTTTTTCTAATCGCTTCAAACCATGACAAGAAACCCAGTTACGTTGATTACGGTCTCATACGTGCCAGTTACGCACATGCAAAAAGCACAGAAAACAATGTGACAAGTGGCTAAAAAAAAGACTGAAAACTCTTTCAGTAGTGCTCAAGGAATTGAAGCATAAATTTTCTAATATCTTCAAACCGCAACAAGAAACCCTGTTACGTTGACTACCGTTTCATACGTGCCAGTTACGCACATGGGAGAACACCAGAAAATGATGTGACAAGTGGCTAAAAAAAGACATGAAGACTATTTTCAGTAGCAACTGCTTCCTGTTGCATAAGTCAAACAAAGAGAACTGAATTTTTAATTTTTTTTTCTCCAATCTCTTTATATCGTACGTGACAAATAACCCATTTACGTTGACTACCGTCTCGCAGGTGCCAGTTACGTATCCGCGAAAACATGAAAAAATCGACTTACGGGACATTTCATAGCAGACGACACCTGTTTCTCAAGTCAAATATAGGGAACTAAATTTCTCTTTTTTTTTCCTCCAATCTCTTTATACCGTGACAAAAAACCCATTTACACCGACTACCGTCTCAAAGGTGCCAGTTACGTATCCGCGAAAACATGAAAAAATCGACTTACGGGACATTTCATAGCAGACAACACCTGTTTCTCGAGTCAAATATAGGGATTTTTCTTTTTTCGTTTTTTCTCACTAGGGCCATTGATTCAGTTGCGATGACCATCTCACCCATATGAGACGATTACGTGCTGCGCATGAAATCGTAAAATCAACTTAGACACTTTCGGACGGCAACTGACACCTGTTGCACAAATCAAAGAAAGGTAAATCAAACATTTCCCTGTTTTCATACCAAGGTCAGTTTTGGTGACCGTGCGAGTCGAAAGTGAATGTTCTGTTTAACGGCTGCACAAAAAAAAAAAAAATGAAATTCAGAAGCAACCGGTTGCTGTTGCAGAAACTTTTTCCGATGAAAAAGAAATCTTGTTTTCGTTTAAAGAATTAAAAAAAAAGGCCATAAAGATACAATAAGATGTAAGAATAACTAATAATCAAAATTTTCTTTGATAGGGTAGAAAACATTGTGAGAAAAGGAGAAAATGCTGGTAACCTGCATTGTCTCCTTTTCTCAGATTATTTTCCAAAGCCTTCTATTTTACGGGGGTGTTAAAAGGCGTCATTGTATGGTAAGGGGTCAATAAGGATAAACATATACCCTCCCTCCCAATCATCCAATCAAATCTCATCCCTCTGTGAAATTATCCAATCACAGAAGCTTTTAGGAAATCAGAATGGGTGCCAACAGCCAATCAGAGAGGCTGTGAGAAATTCAAAAATGGGCCCGGTCTGCCAGTCAGAGAGGCTTTGAGAAATCAAAATGGGCCCAGTCAGCCAATCAAAATGGCGCCCTAATATATATAGATAGAAAACAGTGAACAAAAAACGGCATGAAAGTGGATTTAAAGTCTTTTTTAAAGGCTGCTGTGCAGTCCTTGGCAAACTGCCAGGCATGCACCATCCACACATGCCAGATTTCACTGAAAAAGGGCCAAAATTCAAGAAAACAAGGTGGCAGAAGACCTTGTTTTGGTCTATTCAAGCCCCTTGCAAGAGTTACTTCCCATAAAAGTAAACCCTTGATCCCCCCCCCTTTACCCTTTAATTGGATTTCCTGATTCGGGCCACATCAAATTCATATAACCCAAAATGATCAATGTACATTGTAAAAAAAACACACAGAAATTAATGTGACAAGTTGCTAAAAAATAGACTGAAAACTCTTTCAGTAGCAATTGTTTCCTATTGCATAAATCAAACAAAGGGAACTGAAATGTTATTTTTTCTAATCGCTTCAAACCATGACAAGAAACCCAGTTACGTTGATTACGGTCTCATACGTGCCAGTTACGCACATGCGAAAAGCACAGAAAACAATGTGACAAGTGGCTAAAAAAAAGACTGAAAACTCTTTCAGTAGTGCTCAAGGAATTGAAGCATAAATTTTCTAATATCTTCAAACCGCAACAAGAAACCCTGTTACGTTGACTACCGTTTCATACGTGCCAGTTACGCACATGGGAGAACACCAGAAAATGATGTGACAAGTGGCTAAAAAAAGACATGAAGACTATTTTCAGTAGCAACTGCTTCCTGTTGCATAAGTCAAACAAAAAGAACTGAATTTTTAATTTTTTTTTTCTCCAATCTCTTTATATCGTACGTGACAAATAACCCATTTACGTTGACTACCGTCTAGCAGGTGCCAGTTACGTATCCGTGAAAACATGAAAAAATCGACTTACGGGACATTTCATAGCAGACGACACCTGTTTCTCAAGTCAAATATAGGGAACTAAATTTCTTTTTTTTTTCCTCCAATCTCTTTATACCGTGACAACAAACCCATTTACACCGACTACCGTCTCAAAGGTGCCAGTTACGTATCCGCGAAGACATGAAAAAATCGACTTACGGGACATTTCATAGCAGACAACACCTGTTTCTCGAGTCAAATATAGGGATTTTTCTTTTTTCGTTTTTTCTCACTAGGGCCATTGATTCAGTTGCGATGACCATCTCACCCATATGAGACGGTTACGTGCTGCGCATGAAATCGTAAAATCAACTTAGACACTTTCGGACGGCAACTGACACCTGTTGCACAAATCAAAGAAAGGTAAATCAAACATTTCCCTGTTTTCATACCAAGGTCAGTTTTTGTGACCGTGCGAGTCGAAAGTGAATGTTCTGTTTAACGGCTGCACAAAAAAAAAAAAATGAAATTCAGAAGCAACCGGTTGCTGTTGCAGAAACTTTTTCCGATGAAAAAGAAATCTTGTTTTCGTTTAAAGAATTAAAAAAAAAGGCCATAAAGATACAATAAGATGTAAGAATAACTAATAATCAAAATTTTCTTTGATAGGGTAGAAAACATTGTGAGAAAAGTAGAAAATGCTGGTAACCTGCATTGTCTCCTTTTCTCAGATTATTTTCCAAAGCCTTCTATTTTACGGGGGTGTTAAAAGGCGTCATTGTATGGTAAGGGGTCAATAAGGATAAACATATACCCTCCCTCCCAATCATCCAATCAAATCTCATCCCTCTGTGAAATTATCCAATCACAGAAGCTTTTAGGAAATCAGAATGGGTGCCAACAGCCAATCAGAGAGGCTGTGAGAAATTCAAAAATGGGCCCGGTCTGCCAGTCAGAGAGGCTTTGAGAAATCAAAATGGGCCCAGTCAGCCAATCAAAATGGCGCCCTAATATATATAGATAGAAAACAGTGAACAAAAAACGGCATGAAAGTGGATTTAAAGTCTTTTTTAAAGGCTGCTGTGCAGTCCTTGGCAAACTGCCAGGCATGCACCATCCACACATGCCAGATTTCACTGAAAAAGGGCCAAAATTCAAGAAAACAAGGTGGCAGAAGACCTTGTTTTGGTCTATTCAAGCCCCTTGCAAGAGTTACTTCCCTTAAAGTAAACCCTTGATCCCCCCCCTTTACCCTTTAATTGGATTTCCTGATTCGGGCCACATCAAATTCATATAACCCAAAATGATCAATGTACATTGTAAAAAAAACACACAGAAATTAATGTGACAAGTTGCAAAAAAATAGACTGAAAACTCTTTCAGTAGCAATTGTTTCCTATTGCATAAATCAAACAAAGGGAACTGAAATGTTATTTTTTCTAATCGCTTCAAACCATGACAAGAAACCCAGTTACGTTGATTACGGTCTCATACGTGCCAGTTACGCACATGCGAAAAGCACAGAAAACAATGTGACAAGTGGCTAAAAAAAAGACTGAAAACTCTTTCAGTAGTGCTCAAGGAATTGAAGCATAAATTTTCTAATATCTTCAAACCGCAACAAGAAATCCTGTTACGTTGACTACCGTTTCATACGTGCCAGTTACGCACATGGGAGAACACCAGAAAATGATGTGACAAGTGGCTAAAAAAAGACATGAAGACTATTTTCAGTAGCAACTGCTTCCTGTTGCATAAGTCAAACAAAGAGAACTGAATTTTTAATTTTTTTTTTCTCCAATCTCTTTATATCGTACGTGACAAATAACCCATTTACGTTGACTACCGTCTAGCAGGTGCCAGTTACGTATCCGCGAAAACATGAAAAAATCGACTTACGGGACATTTCATAGCAGACGACACCTGTTTCTCAAGTCAAATATAGGGAACTAAATTTCTCTTTTTTTTCCTCCAATCTCTTTATACCGTGACAACAAACCCATTTACACCGACTACCGTCTCAAAGGTGCCAGTTACGTATCCGCGAAAACATGAAAAAATCGACTTACGGGACATTTCATAGCAGACAACACCTGTTTCTCGAGTCAAATATAGGGATTTTTCTTTTTTCGTTTTTTCTCACTAGGGCCATTGATTCAGTTGCGATGACCATCTCACCCATATGAGACGGTTACGTGCTGCGCATGAAATCGTAAAATCAACTTAGACACTTTCGGACGGCAACTGACACCTGTTGCACAAATCAAAGAAAGGTAAATCAAACATTTCCCTGTTTTCATACCAAGGTCAGTTTTGGTGACCGTGCGAGTCGAAAGTGAATGTTCTGTTTAACGGCTGCACAAAAAAAAAAAAAATGAAATTCAGAAGCAACCGGTTGCTGTTGCAGAAACTTTTTCCGATGAAAAAGAAATCTTGTTTTCGTTTAAAGAATTAAAAAAAAAGGCCATAAAGATACAATAAGATGTAAGAATAACTAATAATCAAAATTTTCTTTGATAGGGTAGAAAACATTGTGAGAAAAGGAGAAAATGCTGGTAACCTGCATTGTCTCCTTTTCTCAGATTATTTTCCAAAGCCTTCTATTTTACGGGGGTGTTAAAAGGCGTCATTGTATGGTAAGGGGTCAATAAGGATAAACATATACCCTCCCTCCCAATCATCCAATCAAATCTCATCCCTCTGTGAAATTATCCAATCACAGAAGCTTTTAGGAAATCAGAATGGGTGCCAACAGCCAATCAGAGAGGCTGTGAGAAATTCAAAAATGGGCCCGGTCTGCCAGTCAGAGAGGCTTTGAGAAATCAAAATGGGCCCAGTCAGCCAATCAAAATGGCGCCCTAATATATATAGATAGAAAACAGTGAACAAAAAACGGCATGAAAGTGGATTTAAAGTCTTTTTTAAAGGCTGCTGTGCAGTCCTTGGCAAACTGCCAGGCATGCACCATCCACACATGCCAGATTTCACTGAAAAAGGGCCAAAATTCAAGAAAACAAGGTGGCAGAAGACCTTGTTTTGGTCTATTCAAGCCCCTTGCAAGAGTTACTTCCCATAAAAGTAAACCCTTGATCCCCCCCCTTTACCCTTTAATTGGATTTCCTGATTCGGGCCACATCAAATTCATATAACCCAAAATGATCAATGTACATTGTAAAAAAAACACACAGAAATTAATGTGACAAGTTGCTAAAAAATAGACTGAAAACTCTTTCAGTAGCAATTGTTTCCTATTGCATAAATCAAACAAAGGGAACTGAAATGTTATTTTTTCTAATCGCTTCAAACCATGACAAGAAACCCAGTTACGTTGATTACGGTCTCATACGTGCCAGTTACGCACATGCGAAAAGCACAGAAAACAATGTGACAAGTGGCTAAAAAAAAGACTGAAAACTCTTTCAGTAGTGCTCAAGGAATTGAAGCATAAATTTTCTAATATCTTCAAACCGCAACAAGAAACCCTGTTACGTTGACTACCGTTTCATACGTGCCAGTTACGCACATGGGAGAACACCAGAAAATGATGTGACAAGTGGCTAAAAAAAGACATGAAGACTATTTTCAGTAGCAACTGCTTCCTGTTGCATAAGTCAAACAAAAAGAACTGAATTTTTAATTTTTTTTTTCTCCAATCTCTTTATATCGTACGTGACAAATAACCCATTTACGTTGACTACCGTCTAGCAGGTGCCAGTTACGTATCCGTGAAAACATGAAAAAATCGACTTACGGGACATTTCATAGCAGACGACACCTGTTTCTCAAGTCAAATATAGGGAACTAAATTTCTTTTTTTTTTCCTCCAATCTCTTTATACCGTGACAACAAACCCATTTACACCGACTACCGTCTCAAAGGTGCCAGTTACGTATCCGCGAAGACATGAAAAAATCGACTTACGGGACATTTCATAGCAGACAACACCTGTTTCTCGAGTCAAATATAGGGATTTTTCTTTTTTCGTTTTTTCTCACTAGGGCCATTGATTCAGTTGCGATGACCATCTCACCCATATGAGACGGTTACGTGCTGCGCATGAAATCGTAAAATCAACTTAGACACTTTCGGACGGCAACTGACACCTGTTGCACAAATCAAAGAAAGGTAAATCAAACATTTCCCTGTTTTCATACCAAGGTCAGTTTTTGTGACCGTGCGAGTCGAAAGTGAATGTTCTGTTTAACGGCTGCACAAAAAAAAAAAAATGAAATTCAGAAGCAACCGGTTGCTGTTGCAGAAACTTTTTCCGATGAAAAAGAAATCTTGTTTTCGTTTAAAGAATTAAAAAAAAAGGCCATAAAGATACAATAAGATGTAAGAATAACTAATAATCAAAATTTTCTTTGATAGGGTAGAAAACATTGTGAGAAAAGGAGAAAATGCTGGTAACCTGCATTGTCTCCTTTTCTCAGATTATTTTCCAAAGCCTTCTATTTTACGGGGGTGTTAAAAGGCGTCATTGTATGGTAAGGGGTCAATAAGGATAAACATATACCCTCCCTCCCAATCATCCAATCAAATCTCATCCCTCTGTGAAATTATCCAATCACAGAAGCTTTTAGGAAATCAGAATGGGTGCCAACAGCCAATCAGAGAGGCTGTGAGAAATTCAAAAATGGGCCCGGTCTGCCAGTCAGAGAGGCTTTGAGAAATCAAAATGGGCCCAGTCAGCCAATCAAAATGGCGCCCTAATATATATAGATAGAAAACAGTGAACAAAAAACGGCATGAAAGTGGATTTAAAGTCTTTTTTAAAGGCTGCTGTGCAGTCCTTGGCAAACTGCCAGGCATGCACCATCCACACATGCCAGATTTCACTGAAAAAGGGCCAAAATTCAAGAAAACAAGGTGGCAGAAGACCTTGTTTTGGTCTATTCAAGCCCCTTGCAAGAGTTACTTCCCTTAAAGTAAACCCTTGATCCCCCCCCTTTACCCTTTAATTGGATTTCCTGATTCGGGCCACATCAAATTCATATAACCCAAAATGATCAATGTACATTGTAAAAAAAACACACAGAAATTAATGTGACAAGTTGCTAAAAAATAGACTGAAAACTCTTTCAGTAGCAATTGTTTCCTATTGCATAAATCAAACAAAGGGAACTGAAATGTTATTTTTTCTAATCGCTTCAAACCATGACAAGAAACCCAGTTACGTTGATTACGGTCTCATACGTGCCAGTTACGCACATGCGAAAAGCACAGAAAACAATGTGACAAGTGGCTAAAAAAAAGACTGAAAACTCTTTCAGTAGTGCTCAAGGAATTGAAGCATAAATTTTCTAATATCTTCAAACCGCAACAAGAAACCCTGTTACGTTGACTACCGTTTCATACGTGCCAGTTACGCACATGGGAGAACACCAGAAAATGATGTGACAAGTGGCTAAAAAAAGACATGAAGACTATTTTCAGTAGCAACTGCTTCCTGTTGCATAAGTCAAACAAAGAGAACTGAATTTTTAATTTTTTTTTTCTCCAATCTCTTTATATCGTACGTGACAAATAACCCATTTACGTTGACTACCGTCTAGCAGGTGCCAGTTACGTATCCGCGAAAACATGAAAAAATCGACTTACGGGACATTTCATAGCAGACGACACCTGTTTCTCAAGTCAAATATAGGGAACTAAATTTCTCTTTTTTTTCCTCCAATCTCTTTATACCGTGACAACAAACCCATTTACACCGACTACCGTCTCAAAGGTGCCAGTTACGTATCCGCGAAAACATGAAAAAATCGACTTACGGGACATTTCATAGCAGACAACACCTGTTTCTCGAGTCAAATATAGGGATTTTTCTTTTTTCGTTTTTTCTCACTAGGGCCATTGATTCAGTTGCGATGACCATCTCACCCATATGAGACGGTTACGTGCTGCGCATGAAATCGTAAAATCAACTTAGACACTTTCGGACGGCAACTGACACCTGTTGCACAAATCAAAGAAAGGTAAATCAAACATTTCCCTGTTTTCATACCAAGGTCAGTTTTGGTGACCGTGCGAGTCGAAAGTGAATGTTCTGTTTAACGGCTGCACAAAAAAAAAAAAAATGAAATTCAGAAGCAACCGGTTGCTGTTGCAGAAACTTTTTCCGATGAAAAAGAAATCTTGTTTTCGTTTAAAGAATTAAAAAAAAAGGCCATAAAGATACAATAAGATGTAAGAATAACTAATAATCAAAATTTTCTTTGATAGGGTAGAAAACATTGTGAGAAAAGGAGAAAATGCTGGTAACCTGCATTGTCTCCTTTTCTCAGATTATTTTCCAAAGCCTTCTATTTTACGGGGGTGTTAAAAGGCGTCATTGTATGGTAAGGGGTCAATAAGGATAAACATATACCCTCCCTCCCAATCATCCAATCAAATCTCATCCCTCTGTGAAATTATCCAATCACAGAAGCTTTTAGGAAATCAGAATGGGTGCCAACAGCCAATCAGAGAGGCTGTGAGAAATTCAAAAATGGGCCCGGTCTGCCAGTCAGAGAGGCTTTGAGAAATCAAAATGGGCCCAGTCAGCCAATCAAAATGGCGCCCTAATATATATAGATAGAAAACAGTGAACAAAAAACGGCATGAAAGTGGATTTAAAGTCTTTTTTAAAGGCTGCTGTGCAGTCCTTGGCAAACTGCCAGGCATGCACCATCCACACATGCCAGATTTCACTGAAAAAGGGCCAAAATTCAAGAAAACAAGGTGGCACAAGACCTTGTTTTGGTCTATTCAAGCCCCTTGCAAGAGTTACTTCCCTTAAAGTAAACCCTTGATCCCCCCCCTTTACCCTTTAATTGGATTTCCTGATTCGGGCCACATCAAATTCATATAACCCAAAATGATCAATGTACATTGTAAAAAAAACACACAGAAATTAATGTGACAAGTTGCTAAAAAATAGACTGAAAACTCTTTCAGTAGCAATTGTTTCCTATTGCATAAATCAAACAAAGGGAACTGAAATGTTATTTTTTCTAATCGCTTCAAACCATGACAAGAAACCCAGTTACGTTGATTACGGTCTCATACGTGCCAGTTACGCACATGCGAAAAGCACAGAAAACAATGTGACAAGTGGCTAAAAAAAAGACTGAAAACTCTTTCAGTAGTGCTCAAGGAATTGAAGCATAAATTTTCTAATATCTTCAAACCGCAACAAGAAACCCTGTTACGTTGACTACCGTTTCATACGTGCCAGTTACGCACATGGGAGAACACCAGAAAATGATGTGACAAGTGGCTAAAAAAAGACATGAAGACTATTTTCAGTAGCAACTGCTTCCTGTTGCATAAGTCAAACAAAGAGAACTGAATTTTTAAATTTTTTTTTTCTCCAATCTCTTTATATCGTACGTGACAAATAACCCATTTACGTTGACTACCGTCTCGCAGGTGCCAGTTACGTATCCGCGAAAACATGAAAAAATCGACTTACGGGACATTTCATAGCAGACGACACCTGTTTCTCAAGTCAAATATAGGGAACTAAATTTCTCTTTTTTTTTCCTCCAATCTCTTTATACCGTGACAACAAACCCATTTACACCGACTACCGTCTCAAAGGTGCCAGTTACGTATCCGCGAAAACATGAAAAAATCGACTTATGGGACATTTCATAGCAGACAACACCTGTTTCTCGAGTCAAATATAGGGATTTTTCTTTTTTCGTTTTTTCTCACTAGGGCCATTGATTCAGTTGCGATGACCATCTCACCCATATGAGACGGTTACGTGCTGCGCATGAAATCGTAAAATCAACTTAGACACTTTCGGACGGCAACTGACACCTGTTGCACAAATCAAAGAAAGGTAAATCAAACATTTCCCTGTTTTCATACCAAGGTCAGTTTTGGTGACCGTGCGAGTCGAAAGTGAATGTTCTGTTTAACGGCTGCACAAAAAAAAAAAAATGAAATTCAGAAGCAACCGGTTGCTGTTGCAGAAACTTTTTCCGATGAAAAAGAAATCTTGTTTTCGTTTAAAGAATTAAAAAAAAAGGCCATAAAGATACAATAAGATGTAAGAATAACTAATAATCAAAATTTTCTTTGATAGGGTAGAAAACATTGTGAGAAAAGGAGAAAATGCTGGTAACCTGCATTGTCTCCTTTTCTCAGATTATTTTCCAAAGCCTTCTATTTTACGGGGGTGTTAAAAGGCGTCATTGTATGGTAAGGGGTCAATAAGGATAAACATATACCCTCCCTCCCAATCATCCAATCAAATCTCATCCCTCTGTGAAATTATCCAATCACAGAAGCTTTTAGGAAATCAGAATGGGTGCCAACAGCCAATCAGAGAGGCTGTGAGAAATTCAAAAATGGGCCCGGTCTGCCAGTCAGAGAGGCTTTGAGAAATCAAAATGGGCCCAGTCAGCCAATCAAAATGGCGCCCTAATATATATAGATAGAAAACAGTGAACAAAAAACGGCATGAAAGTGGATTTAAAGTCTTTTTTAAAGGCTGCTGTGCAGTCCTTGGCAAACTGCCAGGCATGCACCATCCACACATGCCAGATTTCACTGAAAAAGGGCCAAAATTCAAGAAAACAAGGTGGCACAAGACCTTGTTTTGGTCTATTCAAGCCCCTTGCAAGAGTTACTTCCCTTAAAGTAAACCCTTGATCCCCCCCCTTTACCCTTTAATTGGATTTCCTGATTCGGGCCACATCAAATTCATATAACCCAAAATGATCAATGTACATTGTAAAAAAAACACACAGAAATTAATGTGACAAGTTGCTAAAAAATAGACTGAAAACTCTTTCAGTAGCAATTGTTTCCTATTGCATAAATCAAACAAAGGGAACTGAAATGTTATTTTTTCTAATCGCTTCAAACCATGACAAGAAACCCAGTTACGTTGATTACGGTCTCATACGTGCCAGTTACGCACATGCGAAAAGCACAGAAAACAATGTGACAAGTGGCTAAAAAAAAGACTGAAAACTCTTTCAGTAGTGCTCAAGGAATTGAAGCATAAATTTTCTAATATCTTCAAACCGCAACAAGAAACCCTGTTACGTTGACTACCGTTTCATACGTGCCAGTTACGCACATGGGAGAACACCAGAAAATGATGTGACAAGTGGCTAAAAAAAGACATGAAGACTATTTTCAGTAGCAACTGCTTCCTGTTGCATAAGTCAAACAAAGAGAACTGAATTTTTAATTTTTTTTTCTCCAATCTCTTTATATCGTACGTGACAAATAACCCATTTACGTTGACTACCGTCTAGCAGGTGCCAGTTACGTATCCGCGAAAACATGAAAAAATCGACTTACAGGACATTTCATAGCAGACGACACCTGTTTCTCAAGTCAAATATAGGGAACTAAATTTCTCTTTTTTTTCCTCCAATCTCTTTATACCGTGACAACAAACCCATTTACACCGACTACCGTCTCAAAGGTGCCAGTTACGTATCCGCGAAAACATGAAAAAATCGACTTACGGGACATTTCATAGCAGACAACACCTGTTTCTCGAGTCAAATATAGGGATTTTTCTTTTTTCGTTTTTTCTCACTAGGGCCATTGATTCAGTTGCGATGACCATCTCACCCATATGAGACGGTTACGTGCTGCGCATGAAATCGTAAAATCAACTTAGACACTTTCGGACGGCAACTGACACCTGTTGCACAAATCAAAGAAAGGTAAATCAAATATTTCCCTGTTTTCATACCAAGGTCAGTTTTGGTGACCGTGCGAGTCGAAAGTGAATGTTCTGTTTAACGGCTGCACAAAAAAAAAAAAATGAAATTCAGAAGCAACCGGTTGCTGTTGCAGAAACTTTTTCCGATGAAAAAGAAATCTTGTTTTCGTTTAAAGAATTAAAAAAAAAGGCCATAAAGATACAATAAGATGTAAGAATAACTAATAATCAAAATTTTCTTTGATAGGGTAGAAAACATTGTGAGAAAAGGAGAAAATGCTGGTAACCTGCATTGTCTCCTTTTCTCAGATTATTTTCCAAAGCCTTCTATTTTACGGGGGTGTTAAAAGGCGTCATTGTATGGTAAGGGGTCAATAAGGATAAACATATACCCTCCCTCCCAATCATCCAATCAAATCTCATCCCTCTGTGAAATTATCCAATCACAGAAGCTTTTAGGAAATCAGAATGGGTGCCAACAGCCAATCAGAGAGGCTGTGAGAAATTCAAAAATGGGCCCGGTCTGCCAGTCAGAGAGGCTTTGAGAAATCAAAATGGGCCCAGTCAGCCAATCAAAATGGCGCCCTAATATATATAGATAGAAAACAGTGAACAAAAAACGGCATGAAAGTGGATTTAAAGTCTTTTTTAAAGGCTGCTGTGCAGTCCTTGGCAAACTGCCAGGCATGCACCATCCACACATGCCAGATTTCACTGAAAAAGGGCCAAAATTCAAGAAAACAAGGTGGCACAAGACCTTGTTTTGGTCTATTCAAGCCCCTTGCAAGAGTTACTTCCCTTAAAGTAAACCCTTGATCCCCCCCCCTTTACCCTTTAATTGGATTTCCTGATTCGGGCCACATCAAATTCATATAACCCAAAATGATCAATGTACATTGTAAAAAAAACACACAGAAATTAATGTGACAAGTTGCTAAAAAATAGACTGAAAACTCTTTCAGTAGCAATTGTTTCCTATTGCATAAATCAAACAAAGGGAACTGAAATGTTATTTTTTCTAATCGCTTCAAACCATGACAAGAAACCCAGTTACGTTGATTACGGTCTCATACGTGCCAGTTACGCACATGCGAAAAGCACAGAAAACAATGTGACAAGTGGCTAAAAAAAAGACTGAAAACTCTTTCAGTAGTGCTCAAGGAATTGAAGCATAAATTTTCTAATATCTTCAAACCGCAACAAGAAACCCTGTTACGTTGACTACCGTTTCATACGTGCCAGTTACGCACATGGGAGAACACCAGAAAATGATGTGACAAGTGGCTAAAAAAAGACATGAAGACTATTTTCAGTAGCAACTGCTTCCTGTTGCATAAGTCAAACAAAGAGAACTGAATTTTTAAATTTTTTTTTTCTCCAATCTCTTTATATCGTACGTGACAAATAACCCATTTACGTTGACTACCGTCTCGCAGGTGCCAGTTACGTATCCGCGAAAACATGAAAAAATCGACTTACGGGACATTTCATAGCAGACGACACCTGTTTCTCAAGTCAAATATAGGGAACTAAATTTCTCTTTTTTTTTCCTCCAATCTCTTTATACCGTGACAACAAACCCATTTACACCGACTACCGTCTCAAAGGTGCCAGTTACGTATCCGCGAAAACATGAAAAAATCGACTTACGGGACATTTCATAGCAGACAACACCTGTTTCTCGAGTCAAATATAGGGATTTTTCTTTTTTCGTTTTTTCTCACTAGGGCCATTGATTCAGTTGCGATGACCATCTCACCCATATGAGACGGTTACGTGCTGCGCATGAAATCGTAAAATCAACTTAGACACTTTCGGACGGCAACTGACACCTGTTGCACAAATCAAAGAAAGGTAAATCAAACATTTCCCTGTTTTCATACCAAGGTCAGTTTTGGTGACCGTGCGAGTCGAAAGTGAATGTTCTGTTTAACGGCTGCACAAAAAAAAAAAAAATGAAATTCAGAAGCAACCGGTTGCTGTTGCAGAAACTTTTTCCGATGAAAAAGAAATCTTGTTTTCGTTTAAAGAATTAAAAAAAAAAGGCCATAAAGATACAATAAGATGTAAGAATAACTAATAATCAAAATTTTCTTTGATAGGGTAGAAAACATTGTGAGAAAAGGAGAAAATGCTGGTAACCTGCATTGTCTCCTTTTCTCAGATTATTTTCCAAAGCCTTCTATTTTACGGGGGTGTTAAAAGGCGTCATTGTATGGTAAGGGGTCAATAAGGATAAACATATACCCTCCCTCCCAATCATCCAATCAAATCTCATCCCTCTGTGAAATTATCGAATCACAGAAGCTTTTAGGAAATCAGAATGGGTGCCAACAGCCAATCAGAGAGGCTGTGAGAAATTCAAAAATGGGCCCGGTCTGCCAGTCAGAGAGGCTTTGAGAAATCAAAATGGGCCCAGTCAGCCAATCAAAATGGCGCCCTAATATATATAGATAGAAAACAGTGAACAAAAAACGGCATGAAAGTGGATTTAAAGTCTTTTTTAAAGGCTGCTGTGCAGTCCTTGGCAAACTGCCAGGCATGCACCATCCACACATGCCAGATTTCACTGAAAAAGGGCCAAAATTCAAGAAAACAAGGTGGCAGAAGACCTTGTTTTGGTCTATTCAAGCCCCTTGCAAGAGTTACTTCCCTTAAAGTAAACCCTTGATCCCCCCCCTTACCCTTTAATTGGATTTCCTGATTCGGGCCACATCAAATTCATATAACCCAAAATGATCAATGTACATTGTAAAAAAAACACACAGAAATTAATGTGACAAGTTGCTAAAAAATAGACTGAAAACTCTTTCAGTAGCAATTGTTTCCTATTGCATAAATCAAACAAAGGGAACTGAAATGTTATTTTTTCTAATCGCTTCAAACCATGACAAGAAACCCAGTTACGTTGATTACGGTCTCATACGTGCCAGTTACGCACATGCGAAAAGCACAGAAAACAATGTGACAAGTGGCTAAAAAAAAGACTGAAAACTCTTTCAGTAGTGCTCAAGGAATTGAAGCATAAATTTTCTAATATCTTCAAACCGCAACAAGAAACCCTGTTACGTTGACTACCGTTTCATACGTGCCAGTTACGCACATGGGAGAACACCAGAAAATGATGTGACAAGTGGCTAAAAAAAGACATGAAGACTATTTTCAGTAGCAACTGCTTCCTGTTGCATAAGTCAAACAAAGAGAACTGAATTTTTAATTTTTTTTTCTCCAATCTCTTTATATCGTACGTGACAAATAACCCATTTACGTTGACTACCGTCTCGCAGGTGCCAGTTACGTATCCGCGAAAACATGAAAAAATCGACTTACGGGACATTTCATAGCAGACGACACCTGTTTCTCAAGTCAAATATAGGGAACTAAATTTCTCTTTTTTTTTCCTCCAATCTCTTTATACCGTGACAACAAACCCATTTACACCGACTACCGTCTCAAAGGTGCCAGTTACGTATCCGCGAAAACATGAAAAAATCGACTTATGGGACATTTCATAGCAGACAACACCTGTTTCTCGAGTCAAATATAGGGATTTTTCTTTTTTCGTTTTTTCTCACTAGGGCCATTGATTCAGTTGCGATGACCATCTCACCCATATGAGACGGTTACGTGCTGCGCATGAAATCGTAAAATCAACTTAGACACTTTCGGACGGCAACTGACACCTGTTGCACAAATCAAAGAAAGGTAAATCAAACATTTCCCTGTTTTCATACCAAGGTCAGTTTTGGTGACCGTGCGAGTCGAAAGTGAATGTTCTGTTTAACGGCTGCACAAAAAAAAAAATGAAATTCAGAAGCAACCGGTTGCTGTTGCAGAAACTTTTTCCGATGAAAAAGAAATCTTGTTTTCGTTTAAAGAATTAAAAAAAAAGGCCATAAAGATACAATAAGATGTAAGAATAACTAATAATCAAAATTTTCTTTGATAGGGTAGAAAACATTGTGAGAAAAGGAGAAAATGCTGGTAACCTGCATTGTCTCCTTTTCTCAGATTATTTTCCAAAGCCTTCTATTTTACGGGGGTGTTAAAAGGCGTCATTGTATGGTAAGGGGTCAATAAGGATAAACATATACCCTCCCTCCCAATCATCCAATCAAATCTCATCCCTCTGTGAAATTATCCAATCACAGAAGCTTTTAGGAAATCAGAATGGGTGTCAACAGCCAATCAGAGAGGCTGTGAGAAATTCAAAAATGGGCCCGGTCTGCCAGTCAGAGAGGCTTTGAGAAATCAAAATGGGCCCAGTCAGCCAATCAAAATGGCGCCCTAATATATATAGATAGAAAACAGTGAACAAAAAACGGCATGAAAGTGGATTTAAAGTCTTTTTTAAAGGCTGCTGTGCAGTCCTTGGCAAACTGCCAGGCATGCACCATCCACACATGCCAGATTTCACTGAAAAAGGGCCAAAATTCAAGAAAACAAGGTGGCAGAAGACCTTGTTTTGGTCTATTCAAGCCCCTTGCAAGAGTTACTTCCCTTAAAGTAAACCCTTGATCCCCCCCCTTTACCCTTTAATTGGATTTCCTGATTCGGGCCACATCAAATTCATATAACCCAAAATGATCAATGTACATTGTAAAAAAAACACACAGAAATTAATGTGACAAGTTGCTAAAAAATAGACTGAAAACTCTTTCAGTAGCAATTGTTTCCTATTGCATAAATCAAACAAAGGGAACTGAAATGTTATTTTTTCTAATCGCTTCAAACCATGACAAGAAACCCAGTTACGTTGATTACGGTCTCATACGTGCCAGTTACGCACATGCGAAAAGCACAGAAAACAATGTGACAAGTGGCTAAAAAAAAGACTGAAAACTCTTTCAGTAGTGCTCAAGGAATTGAAGCATAAATTTTCTAATATCTTCAAACCGCAACAAGAAACCCTGTTACGTTGACTACCGTTTCATACGTGCCAGTTACGCACATGGGAGAACACCAGAAAATGATGTGACAAGTGGCTAAAAAAAGACATGAAGACTATTTTCAGTAGCAACTGCTTCCTGTTGCATAAGTCAAACAAAGAGAACTGAATTTTTAATTTTTTTTTTCTCCAATCTCTTTATATCGTACGTGACAAATAACCCATTTACGTTGACTACCGTCTAGCAGGTGCCAGTTACGTATCCGCGAAAACATGAAAAAATCGACTTACAGGACATTTCATAGCAGACGACACCTGTTTCTCAAGTCAAATATAGGGAACTAAATTTCTCTTTTTTTTCCTCCAATCTCTTTATACCGTGACAACAAACCCATTTACACCGACTACCGTCTCAAAGGTGCCAGTTACGTATCCGCGAAAACATGAAAAAATCGACTTACGGGACATTTCATAGCAGACAACACCTGTTTCTCGAGTCAAATATAGGGATTTTTCTTTTTTCGTTTTTTCTCACTAGGGCCATTGATTCAGTTGCGATGACCATCTCACCCATATGAGACGGTTACGTGCTGCGCATGAAATCGTAAAATCAACTTAGACACTTTCGGACGGCAACTGACACCTGTTGCACAAATCAAAGAAAGGTAAATCAAATATTTCCCTGTTTTCATACCAAGGTCAGTTTTGGTGACCGTGCGAGTCGAAAGTGAATGTTCTGTTTAACGGCTGCACAAAAAAAAAAAAATGAAATTCAGAAGCAACCGGTTGCTGTTGCAGAAACTTTTTCCGATGAAAAAGAAATCTTGTTTTCGTTTAAAGAATTAAAAAAAAAGGCCATAAAGATACAATAAGATGTAAGAATAACTAATAATCAAAATTTTCTTTGATAGGGTAGAAAACATTGTGAGAAAAGGAGAAAATGCTGGTAACCTGCATTGTCTCCTTTTCTCAGATTATTTTCCAAAGCCTTCTATTTTACGGGGGTGTTAAAAGGCGTCATTGTATGGTAAGGGGTCAATAAGGATAAACATATACCCTCCCTCCCAATCATCCAATCAAATCTCATCCCTCTGTGAAATTATCCAATCACAGAAGCTTTTAGGAAATCAGAATGGGTGCCAACAGCCAATCAGAGAGGCTGTGAGAAATTCAAAAATGGGCCCGGTCTGCCAGTCAGAGAGGCTTTGAGAAATCAAAATGGGCCCAGTCAGCCAATCAAAATGGCGCCCTAATATATATAGATAGAAAACAGTGAACAAAAAACGGCATGAAAGTGGATTTAAAGTCTTTTTTAAAGGCTGCTGTGCAGTCCTTGGCAAACTGCCAGGCATGCACCATCCACACATGCCAGATTTCACTGAAAAAGGGCCAAAATTCAAGAAAACAAGGTGGCAGAAGACCTTGTTTTGGTCTATTCAAGCCCCTTGCAAGAGTTACTTCCCTTAAAGTAAACCCTTGATCCCCCCCCTTTACCCTTTAATTGGATTTCCTGATTCGGGCCACATCAAATTCATATAACCCAAAATGATCAATGTACATTGTAAAAAAAACACACAGAAATTAATGTGACAAGTTGCTAAAAAATAGACTGAAAACTCTTTCAGTAGCAATTGTTTCCTATTGCATAAATCAAACAAAGGGAACTGAAATGTTATTTTTTCTAATCGCTTCAAACCATGACAAGAAACCCAGTTACGTTGATTACGGTCTCATACGTGCCAGTTACGCACATGCGAAAAGCACAGAAAACAATGTGACAAGTGGCTAAAAAAAAGACTGAAAACTCTTTCAGTAGTGCTCAAGGAATTGAAGCATAAATTTTCTAATATCTTCAAACCACAACAAGAAACCCTGTTACGTTGACTACCGTTTCATACGTGCCAGTTACGCACATGGGAGAACACCAGAAAATGATGTGACAAGTGGCTAAAAAAAGACATGAAGACTATTTTCAGTAGCAACTGCTTCCTGTTGCATAAGTCAAACAAAGAGAACTGAATTTTTAATTTTTTTTTTCTCCAATCTCTTTATATCGTACGTGACAAATAACCCATTTACGTTGACTACCGTCTCGCAGGTGCCAGTTACGTATCCGCGAAAACATGAAAAAATCGACTTACGGGACATTTCATAGCAGACGACACCTGTTTCTCAAGTCAAATATAGGGAACTAAATTTCTCTTTTTTTTTCCTCCAATCTCTTTATACCGTGACAACAAACCCATTTACACCGACTACCGTCTCAAAGGTGCCAGTTACGTATCCGCGAAAACATGAAAAAATCGACTTACGGGACATTTCATAGCAGACAACACCTGTTTCTCGAGTCAAATATAGGGATTTTTCTTTTTTCGTTTTTTCTCACTAGGGCCATTGATTCAGTTGCGATGACCATCTCACCCATATGAGACGGTTACGTGCTGCGCATGAAATCGTAAAATCAACTTAGACACTTTCGGACGGCAACTGACACCTGTTGCACAAATCAAAGAAAGGTAAATCAAACATTTCCCTGTTTTCATACCAAGGTCAGTTTTGGTGACCGTGCGAGTCGAAAGTGAATGTTCTGTTTAACGGCTGCACAAAAAAAAAAAAATGAAATTCAGAAGCAACCGGTTGCTGTTGCAGAAACTTTTTCCAATGAAAAAGAAATCTTGTTTTCGTTTAAAGAATTAAAAAAAAGGCCATAAAGATACAATAAGATGTAAGAATAACTAATAATCAAAATTTTCTTTGATAGGGTAGAAAACATTGTGAGAAAAGGAGAAAATGCTGGTAACCTGCATTGTCTCCTTTTCTCAGATTATTTTCCAAAGCCTTCTATTTTACGGGGGTGTTAAAAGGCGTCATTGTATGGTAAGGGGTCAATAAGGATAAACATATACCCTCCCTCCCAATCATCCAATCAAATCTCATCCCTCTGTGAAATTATCCAATCACAGAAGCTTTTAGGAAATCAGAATGGGTGCCAACAGCCAATCAGAGAGGCTGTGAGAAATTCAAAAATGGGCCCGGTCTGCCAGTCAGAGAGGCTTTGAGAAATCAAAATGGGCCCAGTCAGCCAATCAAAATGGCGCCCTAATATATATAGATAGAAAACAGTGAACAAAAAACGGCATGAAAGTGGATTTAAAGTCTTTTTTAAAGGCTGCTGTGCAGTCCTTGGCAAACTGCCAGGCATGCACCATCCACACATGCCAGATTTCACTGAAAAAGGGCCAAAATTCAAGAAAACAAGGTGGCAGAAGACCTTGTTTTGGTCTATTCAAGCCCCTTGCAAGAGTTACTTCCCTTAAAGTAAACCCTTGATCCCCCCCCTTTACCCTTTAATTGGATTTCCTGATTCGGGCCACATCAAATTCATATAACCCAAAATGATCAATGTACATTGTAAAAAAAACACACAGAAATTAATGTGACAAGTTGCTAAAAAATAGACTGAAAACTCTTTCAGTAGCAATTGTTTCCTATTGCATAAATCAAACAAAGGGAACTGAAATGTTATTTTTTCTAATCGCTTCAAACCATGACAAGAAACCCAGTTACGTTGATTACGGTCTCATACGTGCCAGTTACGCACATGCGAAAAGCACAGAAAACAATGTGACAAGTGGCTAAAAAAAAGACTGAAAACTCTTTCAGTAGTGCTCAAGGAATTGAAGCATAAATTTTCTAATATCTTCAAACCGCAACAAGAAACCCTGTTACGTTGACTACCGTTTCATACGTGCCAGTTACGCACATGGGAGAACACCAGAAAATGATGTGACAAGTGGCTAAAAAAAGACATGAAGACTATTTTCAGTAGCAACTGCTTCCTGTTGCATAAGTCAAACAAAGAGAACTGAATTTTTAATTTTTTTTTCTCCAATCTCTTTATATCGTACGTGACAAATAACCCATTTACGTTGACTACCGTCTCGCAGGTGCCAGTTACGTATCCGCGAAAACATGAAAAAATCGACTTACGGGACATTTCATAGCAGACGACACCTGTTTCTCAAGTCAAATATAGGGAACTAAATTTCTCTTTTTTTTTCCTCCAATCTCTTTATACCGTGACAACAAACCCATTTACACCGACTACCGTCTCAAAGGTGCCAGTTACGTATCCGCGAAAACATGAAAAAATCGACTTACGGGACATTTCATAGCAGACAACACCTGTTTCTCGAGTCAAATATAGGGATTTTTCCTTTTTTCGTTTTTTCTCACTAGGGCCATTGATTCAGTTGCGATGACCATCTCACCCATATGAGACGGTTACGTGCTGCGCATGAAATCGTAAAATCAACTTAGACACTTTCGGACGGCAACTGACACCTGTTGCACAAATCAAAGAAAGGTAAATCAAACATTTCCCTGTTTTCATACCAAGGTCAGTTTTGGTGACCGTGCGAGTCGAAAGTGAATGTTCTGTTTAACGGCTGCACAAAAAAAAAAAAAATGAAATTCAGAAGCAACCGGTTGCTGTTGCAGAAACTTTTTCCGATGAAAAAGAAATCTTGTTTTCGTTTAAAGAATTAAAAAAAAGGCCATAAAGATACAATAAGATGTAAGAATAACTAATAATCAAAATTTTCTTTGATAGGGTAGAAAACATTGTGAGAAAAGGAGAAAATGCTGGTAACCTGCATTGTCTCCTTTTCTCAGATTATTTTCCAAAGCCTTCTATTTTACGGGGGTGTTAAAAGGCGTCATTGTATGGTAAGGGGTCAATAAGGATAAACATATACCCTCCCTCCCAATCATCCAATCAAATCTCATCCCTCTGTGAAATTATCCAATCACAGAAGCTTTTAGGAAATCAGAATGGGTGCCAACAGCCAATCAGAGAGGCTGTGAGAAATTCAAAAATGGGCCCGGTCTGCCAGTCAGAGAGGCTTTGAGAAATCAAAATGGGCCCAGTCAGCCAATCAAAATGGCGCCCTAATATATATAGATAGAAAACAGTGAACAAAAAACGGCATGAAAGTGGATTTAAAGTCTTTTTTAAAGGCTGCTGTGCAGTCCTTGGCAAACTGCCAGGCATGCACCATCCACACATGCCAGATTTCACTGAAAAAGGGCCAAAATTCAAGAAAACAAGGTGGCAGAAGACCTTGTTTTGGTCTATTCAAGCCCCTTGCAAGAGTTACTTCCCTTAAAGTAAACCCTTGATCCCCCCCCCCTTTACCCTTTAATTGGATTTCCTGATTCGGGCCACATCAAATTCATATAACCCAAAATGATCAATGTACATTGTAAAAAAAACACACAGAAATTAATGTGACAAGTTGCTAAAAAATAGACTGAAAACTCTTTCAGTAGCAATTGTTTCCTATTGCATAAATCAAACAAAGGGAACTGAAATGTTATTTTTTCTAATCGCTTCAAACCATGACAAGAAACCCAGTTACGTTGATTACGGTCTCATACGTGCCAGTTACGCACATGCGAAAAGCACAGAAAACAATGTGACAAGTGGCTAAAAAAAAGACTGAAAACTCTTTCAGTAGTGCTCAAGGAATTGAAGCATAAATTTTCTAATATCTTCAAACCGCAACAAGAAATCCTGTTACGTTGACTACCGTTTCATACGTGCCAGTTACGCACATGGGAGAACACCAGAAAATGATGTGACAAGTGGCTAAAAAAAGACATGAAGACTATTTTCAGTAGCAACTGCTTCCTGTTGCATAAGTCAAACAAAGAGAACTGAATTTTTAATTTTTTTTTCCTCCAATCTCTTTATATCGTACGTGACAAATAACCCATTTACGTTGACTACCGTCTCGCAGGTGCCAGTTACGTATCCGCGAAAACATGAAAAAATCGACTTACGGGACATTTCATAGCAGACGACACCTGTTTCTCAAGTCAAATATAGGGAACTAAATTTCTCTTTTTTTTCCCTCCAATCTCTTTATACCGTGACAACAAACCCATTTACACCGACTACCGTCTCAAAGGTGCCAGTTACGTATCCGCGAAAACATGAAAAAATCAACTTACGGGACATTTCATAGCAGACAACACCTGTTTCTCGAGTCAAATATAGGGATTTTTCTTTTTTCGTTTTTTCTCACTAGGGCCATTGATTCAGTTGCGATGACCATCTCACCCATATGAGACGGTTACGTGCTGCGCATGAAATCGTAAAATCAACTTAGACACTTTCGGACGGCAACTGACACCTGTTGCACAAATCAAAGAAAGGTAAATCAAACATTTCCCTGTTTTCATACCAAGGTCAGTTTTGGTGACCGTGCGAGTCGAAAGTGAATGTTCTGTTTAACGGCTGCACAAAAAAAAAAAATGAAATTCAGAAGCAACCGGTTGCTGTTGCAGAAACTTTTTCCGATGAAAAAGAAATCTTGTTTTCGTTTAAAGAATTAAAAAAAAGGCCATAAAGATATAATAAGATGTAAGAATAACTAATAATCAAAATTTTCTTTGATAGGGTAGAAAACATTGTGAGAAAAGGAGAAAATGCTGGTAACCTGCATTGTCTCCTTTTCTCAGATTATTTTCCAAAGCCTTCTATTTTACGGGGGTGTTAAAAGGCGTCATTGTATGGTAAGGGGTCAATAAGGATAAACATATACCCTCCCTCCCAATCATCCAATCAAATCTCATCCCTCTGTGAAATTATCCAATCACAGAAGCTTTTAGGAAATCAGAATGGGTGCCAACAGCCAATCAGAGAGGCTGTGAGAAATTCAAAAATGGGCCCGGTCTGCCAGTCAGAGAGGCTTTGAGAAATCAAAATGGGCCCAGTCAGCCAATCAAAATGGCGCCCTAATATATATAGATAGAAAACAGTGAACAAAAAACGGCATGAAAGTGGATTTAAAGTCTTTTTTAAAGGCTGCTGTGCAGTCCTTGGCAAACTGCCAGGCATGCACCATCCACACATGCCAGATTTCACTGAAAAAGGGCCAAAATTCAAGAAAACAAGGTGGCAGAAGACCTTGTTTTGGTCTATTCAAGCCCCTTGCAAGAGTTACTTCCCTTAAAGTAAACCCTTGATCCCCCCCCCTTTACCCTTTAATTGGATTTCCTGATTCGGGCCACATCAAATTCATATAACCCAAAATGATCAATGTACATTGTAAAAAAAACACACAGAAATTAATGTGACAAGTTGCTAAAAAATAGACTGAAAACTCTTTCAGTAGCAATTGTTTCCTATTGCATAAATCAAACAAAGGGAACTGAAATGTTATTTTTTCTAATCGCTTCAAACCATGACAAGAAACCCAGTTACGTTGATTACGGTCTCATACGTGCCAGTTACGCACATGCGAAAAGCACAGAAAACAATGTGACAAGTGGCTAAAAAAAAGACTGAAAACTCTTTCAGTAGTGCTCAAGGAATTGAAGCATAAATTTTCTAATATCTTCAAACTGCAACAAGAAACCCTGTTACGTTGACTACCGTTTCATACGTGCCAGTTACGCACATGGGAGAACACCAGAAAATGATGTGACAAGTGGCTAAAAAAAGACATGAAGACTATTTTCAGTAGCAACTGCTTCCTGTTGCATAAGTCAAACAAAGAGAACTGAATTTTTAATTTTTTTTTCTCCAATCTCTTTATATCGTACGTGACAAATAACCCATTTACGTTGACTACCGTCTCGCAGGTGCCAGTTACGTATCCGCGAAAACATGAAAAAATCGACTTACAGGACATTTCATAGCAGACGACACCTGTTTCTCAAGTCAAATATAGGGAACTAAATTTCTCTTTTTTTTTCCTCCAATCTCTTTATACCGTGACAACAAACCCATTTACACCGACTACCGTCTCAAAGGTGCCAGTTACGTATCCGCGAAAACATGAAAAAATCGACTTACGGGACATTTCATAGCAGACAACACCTGTTTCTCGAGTCAAATATAGGGATTTTTCCTTTTTTCGTTTTTTCTCACTAGGGCCATTGATTCAGTTGCGATGACCATCTCACCCATATGAGACGGTTACGTGCTGCGCATGAAATCGTAAAATCAACTTAGACACTTTCGGACGGCAACTGACACCTGTTGCACAAATCAAAGAAAGGTAAATCAAACATTTCCCTGTTTTCATCGGAAAAAGTTTCTGCAACAGCAACCGGTTGCTTCTGAATTTCATTTTTTTTTTTTTTGTGCAGCCGTTAAACAGAACATTCACTTTCGACTCGCACGGTCACCAAAACTGACCAGGTGCCAGTTACGTATCCGCGAAAACATGAAAAAATCGACTTACGGTTTTCATACCAAGGTCAGTTTTGGTGACCGTGCGAGTCGAAAGTGAATGTTCTGTTTAACGGCTGCACAAAAAAAAAAAAAATGAAATTCAGAAGCAACCGGTTGCTGTTGCAGAAACTTTTTCCGATGAAAAAGAAATCTTGTTTTCGTTTAAAGAATTAAAAAAAAAGGCCATAAAGATACAATAAGATGTAAGAATAACTAATAATCAAAATTTTCTTTGATAGGGTAGAAAACATTGTGAGAAAAGGAGAAAATGCTGGTAACCTGCATTGTCTCCTTTTCTCAGATTATTTTCCAAAGCCTTCTATTTTACGGGGGTGTTAAAAGGCGTCATTGTATGGTAAGGGGTCAATAAGGATAAACATATACCCTCCCTCCCAATCATCCAATCAAATCTCATCCCTCTGTGAAATTATCCAATCACAGAAGCTTTTAGGAAATCAGAATGGGTGCCAACAGCCAATCAGAGAGGCTGTGAGAAATTCAAAAATGGGCCCGGTCTGCCAGTCAGAGAGGCTTTGAGAAATCAAAATGGGCCCAGTCAGCCAATCAAAATGGCGCCCTAATATATATAGATAGAAAACAGTGAACAAAAAACGGCATGAAAGTGGATTTAAAGTCTTTTTTAAAGGCTGCTGTGCAGTCCTTGGCAAACTGCCAGGCATGCACCATCCACACATGCCAGATTTCACTGAAAAAGGGCCAAAATTCAAGAAAACAAGGTGGCAGAAGACCTTGTTTTGGTCTATTCAAGCCCCTTGCAAGAGTTACTTCCCTTAAAGTAAACCCTTGATCCCCCCCCTTTACCCTTTAATTGGATTTCCTGATTCGGGCCACATCAAATTCATATAACCCAAAATGATCAATGTACATTGTAAAAAAAACACACAGAAATTAATGTGACAAGTTGCTAAAAAATAGACTGAAAACTCTTTCAGTAGCAATTGTTTCCTATTGCATAAATCAAACAAAGGGAACTGAAATGTTATTTTTTCTAATCGCTTCAAACCATGACAAGAAACCCAGTTACGTTGATTACGGTCTCATACGTGCCAGTTACGCACATGCGAAAAGCACAGAAAACAATGTGACAAGTGGCTAAAAAAAAGACTGAAAACTCTTTCAGTAGTGCTCAAGGAATTGAAGCATAAATTTTCTAATATCTTCAAACCGCAACAAGAAACCCTGTTACGTTGACTACCGTTTCATACGTGCCAGTTACGCACATGGGAGAACACCAGAAAATGATGTGACAAGTGGCTAAAAAAAGACATGAAGACTATTTTCAGTAGCAACTGCTTCCTGTTGCATAAGTCAAACAAAGAGAACTGAATTTTTAATTTTTTTTTTCTCCAATCTCTTTATATCGTACGTGACAAATAACCCATTTACGTTGACTACCGTCTAGCAGGTGCCAGTTACGTATCCGCGAAAACATGAAAAAATCGACTTACAGGACATTTCATAGCAGACGACACCTGTTTCTCAAGTCAAATATAGGGAACTAAATTTCTCTTTTTTTTCCTCCAATCTCTTTATACCGTGACAACAAACCCATTTACACCGACTACCGTCTCAAAGGTGCCAGTTACGTATCCGCGAAAACATGAAAAAATCAACTTACGGGACATTTCATAGCAGACAACACCTGTTTCTCGAGTCAAATATAGGGATTTTTCTTTTTTCGTTTTTTCTCACTAGGGCCATTGATTCAGTTGCGATGACCATCTCACCCATATGAGACGGTTACGTGCTGCGCATGAAATCGTAAAATCAACTTAGACACTTTCGGACGGCAACTGACACCTGTTGCACAAATCAAAGAAAGGTAAATCAAACATTTCCCTGTTTTCATACCAAGGTCAGTTTTGGTGACCGTGCGAGTCGAAAGTGAATGTTCTGTTTAACGGCTGCACAAAAAAAAAAATGAAATTCAGAAGCAACCGGTTGCTGTTGCAGAAACTTTTTCCGATGAAAAAGAAATCTTGTTTTCGTTTAAAGAATTAAAAAAAAGGCCATAAAGATACAATAAGATGTAAGAATAACTAATAATCAAAATTTTCTTTGATAGGGTAGAAAACATTGTGAGAAAAGGAGAAAATGCTGGTAACCTGCATTGTCTCCTTTTCTCAGATTATTTTCCAAAGCCTTCTATTTTACGGGGGTGTTAAAAGGCGTCATTGTATGGTAAGGGGTCAATAAGGATAAACATATACCCTCCCTCCCAATCATCCAATCAAATCTCATCCCTCTGTGAAATTATCCAATCACAGAAGCTTTTAGGAAATCAGAATGGGTGCCAACAGCCAATCAGAGAGGCTGTGAGAAATTCAAAAATGGGCCCGGTCTGCCAGTCAGAGAGGCTTTGAGAAATCAAAATGGGCCCAGTCAGCCAATCAAAATGGCGCCCTAATATATATAGATAGAAAACAGTGAACAAAAAACGGCATGAAAGTGGATTTAAAGTCTTTTTTAAAGGCTGCTGTGCAGTCCTTGGCAAACTGCCAGGCATGCACCATCCACACATGCCAGATTTCACTGAAAAAGGGCCAAAATTCAAGAAAACAAGGTGGCAGAAGACCTTGTTTTGGTCTATTCAAGCCCCTTGCAAGAGTTACTTCCCTTAAAGTAAACCCTTGATCCCCCCCCTTTACCCTTTAATTGGATTTCCTGATTCGGGCCACATCAAATTCATATAACCCAAAATGATCAATGTACATTGTAAAAAAAACACACAGAAATTAATGTGACAAGTTGCTAAAAAATAGACTGAAAACTCTTTCAGTAGCAATTGTTTCCTATTGCATAAATCAAACAAAGGGAACTGAAATGTTATTTTTTCTAATCGCTTCAAACCATGACAAGAAACCCAGTTACGTTGATTACGGTCTCATACGTGCCAGTTACGCACATGCGAAAAGCACAGAAAACAATGTGACAAGTGGCTAAAAAAAAGACTGAAAACTCTTTCAGTAGTGCTCAAGGAATTGAAGCATAAATTTTCTAATATCTTCAAACCGCAACAAGAAACCCTGTTACGTTGACTACCGTTTCATACGTGCCAGTTACGCACATGGGAGAACACCAGAAAATGATGTGACAAGTGGCTAAAAAAAGACATGAAGACTATTTTCAGTAGCAACTGCTTCCTGTTGCATAAGTCAAACAAAGAGAACTGAATTTTTAATTTTTTTTTCTCCAATCTCTTTATATCGTACGTGACAAATAACCCATTTACGTTGACTACCGTCTCGCAGGTGCCAGTTACGTATCCGCGAAAACATGAAAAAATCGACTTACGGGACATTTCATAGCAGACGACACCTGTTTCTCAAGTCAAATATAGGGAACTAAATTTCTCTTTTTTTTTCCTCCAATCTCTTTATACCGTGACAACAAACCCATTTACACCGACTACCGTCTCAAAGGTGCCAGTTACGTATCCGCGAAAACATGAAAAAATCGACTTACGGGACATTTCATAGCAGACAACACCTGTTTCTCGAGTCAAATATAGGGATTTTTCCTTTTTTCGTTTTTTCTCACTAGGGCCATTGATTCAGTTGCGATGACCATCTCACCCATATGAGACGGTTACGTGCTGCGCATGAAATCGTAAAATCAACTTAGACACTTTCGGACGGCAACTGACACCTGTTGCACAAATCAAAGAAAGGTAAATCAAACATTTCCCTGTTTTCATACCAAGGTCAGTTTTGGTGACCGTGCGAGTCGAAAGTGAATGTTCTGTTTAACGGCTGCACAAAAAAAAAAAAAATGAAATTCAGAAGCAACCGGTTGCTGTTGCAGAAACTTTTTCCGATGAAAAAGAAATCTTGTTTTCGTTTAAAGAATTAAAAAAAAGGCCATAAAGATACAATAAGATGTAAGAATAACTAATAATCAAAATTTTCTTTGATAGGGTAGAAAACATTGTGAGAAAAGGAGAAAATGCTGGTAACCTGCATTGTCTCCTTTTCTCAGATTATTTTCCAAAGCCTTCTATTTTACGGGGGTGTTAAAAGGCGTCATTGTATGGTAAGGGGTCAATAAGGATAAACATATACCCTCCCTCCCAATCATCCAATCAAATCTCATCCCTCTGTGAAATTATCCAATCACAGAAGCTTTTAGGAAATCAGAATGGGTGCCAACAGCCAATCAGAGAGGCTGTGAGAAATTCAAAAATGGGCCCGGTCTGCCAGTCAGAGAGGCTTTGAGAAATCAAAATGGGCCCAGTCAGCCAATCAAAATGGCGCCCTAATATATATAGATAGAAAACAGTGAACAAAAAACGGCATGAAAGTGGATTTAAAGTCTTTTTTAAAGGCTGCTGTGCAGTCCTTGGCAAACTGCCAGGCATGCACCATCCACACATGCCAGATTTCACTGAAAAAGGGCCAAAATTCAAGAAAACAAGGTGGCAGAAGACCTTGTTTTGGTCTATTCAAGCCCCTTGCAAGAGTTACTTCCCTTAAAGTAAACCCTTGATCCCCCCCCCCTTTACCCTTTAATTGGATTTCCTGATTCGGGCCACATCAAATTCATATAACCCAAAATGATCAATGTACATTGTAAAAAAAACACACAGAAATTAATGTGACAAGTTGCTAAAAAATAGACTGAAAACTCTTTCAGTAGCAATTGTTTCCTATTGCATAAATCAAACAAAGGGAACTGAAATGTTATTTTTTCTAATCGCTTCAAACCATGACAAGAAACCCAGTTACGTTGATTACGGTCTCATACGTGCCAGTTACGCACATGCGAAAAGCACAGAAAACAATGTGACAAGTGGCTAAAAAAAAGACTGAAAACTCTTTCAGTAGTGCTCAAGGAATTGAAGCATAAATTTTCTAATATCTTCAAACCGCAACAAGAAATCCTGTTACGTTGACTACCGTTTCATACGTGCCAGTTACGCACATGGGAGAACACCAGAAAATGATGTGACAAGTGGCTAAAAAAAGACATGAAGACTATTTTCAGTAGCAACTGCTTCCTGTTGCATAAGTCAAACAAAGAGAACTGAATTTTTAATTTTTTTTTCCTCCAATCTCTTTATATCGTACGTGACAAATAACCCATTTACGTTGACTACCGTCTCGCAGGTGCCAGTTACGTATCCGCGAAAACATGAAAAAATCGACTTACGGGACATTTCATAGCAGACGACACCTGTTTCTCAAGTCAAATATAGGGAACTAAATTTCTCTTTTTTTTCCCTCCAATCTCTTTATACCGTGACAACAAACCCATTTACACCGACTACCGTCTCAAAGGTGCCAGTTACGTATCCGCGAAAACATGAAAAAATCAACTTACGGGACATTTCATAGCAGACAACACCTGTTTCTCGAGTCAAATATAGGGATTTTTCTTTTTTCGTTTTTTCTCACTAGGGCCATTGATTCAGTTGCGATGACCATCTCACCCATATGAGACGGTTACGTGCTGCGCATGAAATCGTAAAATCAACTTAGACACTTTCGGACGGCAACTGACACCTGTTGCACAAATCAAAGAAAGGTAAATCAAACATTTCCCTGTTTTCATACCAAGGTCAGTTTTGGTGACCGTGCGAGTCGAAAGTGAATGTTCTGTTTAACGGCTGCACAAAAAAAAAAAATGAAATTCAGAAGCAACCGGTTGCTGTTGCAGAAACTTTTTCCGATGAAAAAGAAATCTTGTTTTCGTTTAAAGAATTAAAAAAAAGGCCATAAAGATATAATAAGATGTAAGAATAACTAATAATCAAAATTTTCTTTGATAGGGTAGAAAACATTGTGAGAAAAGGAGAAAATGCTGGTAACCTGCATTGTCTCCTTTTCTCAGATTATTTTCCAAAGCCTTCTATTTTACGGGGGTGTTAAAAGGCGTCATTGTATGGTAAGGGGTCAATAAGGATAAACATATACCCTCCCTCCCAATCATCCAATCAAATCTCATCCCTCTGTGAAATTATCCAATCACAGAAGCTTTTAGGAAATCAGAATGGGTGCCAACAGCCAATCAGAGAGGCTGTGAGAAATTCAAAAATGGGCCCGGTCTGCCAGTCAGAGAGGCTTTGAGAAATCAAAATGGGCCCAGTCAGCCAATCAAAATGGCGCCCTAATATATATAGATAGAAAACAGTGAACAAAAAACGGCATGAAAGTGGATTTAAAGTCTTTTTTAAAGGCTGCTGTGCAGTCCTTGGCAAACTGCCAGGCATGCACCATCCACACATGCCAGATTTCACTGAAAAAGGGCCAAAATTCAAGAAAACAAGGTGGCAGAAGACCTTGTTTTGGTCTATTCAAGCCCCTTGCAAGAGTTACTTCCCTTAAAGTAAACCCTTGATCCCCCCCCCTTTACCCTTTAATTGGATTTCCTGATTCGGGCCACATCAAATTCATATAACCCAAAATGATCAATGTACATTGTAAAAAAAACACACAGAAATTAATGTGACAAGTTGCTAAAAAATAGACTGAAAACTCTTTCAGTAGCAATTGTTTCCTATTGCATAAATCAAACAAAGGGAACTGAAATGTTATTTTTTCTAATCGCTTCAAACCATGACAAGAAACCCAGTTACGTTGATTACGGTCTCATACGTGCCAGTTACGCACATGCGAAAAGCACAGAAAACAATGTGACAAGTGGCTAAAAAAAAGACTGAAAACTCTTTCAGTAGTGCTCAAGGAATTGAAGCATAAATTTTCTAATATCTTCAAACTGCAACAAGAAACCCTGTTACGTTGACTACCGTTTCATACGTGCCAGTTACGCACATGGGAGAACACCAGAAAATGATGTGACAAGTGGCTAAAAAAAGACATGAAGACTATTTTCAGTAGCAACTGCTTCCTGTTGCATAAGTCAAACAAAGAGAACTGAATTTTTAATTTTTTTTTCTCCAATCTCTTTATATCGTACGTGACAAATAACCCATTTACGTTGACTACCGTCTCGCAGGTGCCAGTTACGTATCCGCGAAAACATGAAAAAATCGACTTACAGGACATTTCATAGCAGACGACACCTGTTTCTCAAGTCAAATATAGGGAACTAAATTTCTCTTTTTTTTTCCTCCAATCTCTTTATACCGTGACAACAAACCCATTTACACCGACTACCGTCTCAAAGGTGCCAGTTACGTATCCGCGAAAACATGAAAAAATCGACTTACGGGACATTTCATAGCAGACAACACCTGTTTCTCGAGTCAAATATAGGGATTTTTCCTTTTTTCGTTTTTTCTCACTAGGGCCATTGATTCAGTTGCGATGACCATCTCACCCATATGAGACGGTTACGTGCTGCGCATGAAATCGTAAAATCAACTTAGACACTTTCGGACGGCAACTGACACCTGTTGCACAAATCAAAGAAAGGTAAATCAAACATTTCCCTGTTTTCATCGGAAAAAGTTTCTGCAACAGCAACCGGTTGCTTCTGAATTTCATTTTTTTTTTTTTTGTGCAGCCGTTAAACAGAACATTCACTTTCGACTCGCACGGTCACCAAAACTGACCAGGTGCCAGTTACGTATCCGCGAAAACATGAAAAAATCGACTTACGGTTTTCATACCAAGGTCAGTTTTGGTGACCGTGCGAGTCGAAAGTGAATGTTCTGTTTAACGGCTGCACAAAAAAAAAAAAAATGAAATTCAGAAGCAACCGGTTGCTGTTGCAGAAACTTTTTCCGATGAAAAAGAAATCTTGTTTTCGTTTAAAGAATTAAAAAAAAAGGCCATAAAGATACAATAAGATGTAAGAATAACTAATAATCAAAATTTTCTTTGATAGGGTAGAAAACATTGTGAGAAAAGGAGAAAATGCTGGTAACCTGCATTGTCTCCTTTTCTCAGATTATTTTCCAAAGCCTTCTATTTTACGGGGGTGTTAAAAGGCGTCATTGTATGGTAAGGGGTCAATAAGGATAAACATATACCCTCCCTCCCAATCATCCAATCAAATCTCATCCCTCTGTGAAATTATCCAATCACAGAAGCTTTTAGGAAATCAGAATGGGTGCCAACAGCCAATCAGAGAGGCTGTGAGAAATTCAAAAATGGGCCCGGTCTGCCAGTCAGAGAGGCTTTGAGAAATCAAAATGGGCCCAGTCAGCCAATCAAAATGGCGCCCTAATATATATAGATAGAAAACAGTGAACAAAAAACGGCATGAAAGTGGATTTAAAGTCTTTTTTAAAGGCTGCTGTGCAGTCCTTGGCAAACTGCCAGGCATGCACCATCCACACATGCCAGATTTCACTGAAAAAGGGCCAAAATTCAAGAAAACAAGGTGGCAGAAGACCTTGTTTTGGTCTATTCAAGCCCCTTGCAAGAGTTACTTCCCTTAAAGTAAACCCTTGATCCCCCCCCTTTACCCTTTAATTGGATTTCCTGATTCGGGCCACATCAAATTCATATAACCCAAAATGATCAATGTACATTGTAAAAAAAACACACAGAAATTAATGTGACAAGTTGCTAAAAAATAGACTGAAAACTCTTTCAGTAGCAATTGTTTCCTATTGCATAAATCAAACAAAGGGAACTGAAATGTTATTTTTTCTAATCGCTTCAAACCATGACAAGAAACCCAGTTACGTTGATTACGGTCTCATACGTGCCAGTTACGCACATGCGAAAAGCACAGAAAACAATGTGACAAGTGGCTAAAAAAAAGACTGAAAACTCTTTCAGTAGTGCTCAAGGAATTGAAGCATAAATTTTCTAATATCTTCAAACCGCAACAAGAAACCCTGTTACGTTGACTACCGTTTCATACGTGCCAGTTACGCACATGGGAGAACACCAGAAAATGATGTGACAAGTGGCTAAAAAAAGACATGAAGACTATTTTCAGTAGCAACTGCTTCCTGTTGCATAAGTCAAACAAAGAGAACTGAATTTTTAATTTTTTTTTTCTCCAATCTCTTTATATCGTACGTGACAAATAACCCATTTACGTTGACTACCGTCTAGCAGGTGCCAGTTACGTATCCGCGAAAACATGAAAAAATCGACTTACAGGACATTTCATAGCAGACGACACCTGTTTCTCAAGTCAAATATAGGGAACTAAATTTCTCTTTTTTTTCCTCCAATCTCTTTATACCGTGACAACAAACCCATTTACACCGACTACCGTCTCAAAGGTGCCAGTTACGTATCCGCGAAAACATGAAAAAATCAACTTACGGGACATTTCATAGCAGACAACACCTGTTTCTCGAGTCAAATATAGGGATTTTTCTTTTTTCGTTTTTTCTCACTAGGGCCATTGATTCAGTTGCGATGACCATCTCACCCATATGAGACGGTTACGTGCTGCGCATGAAATCGTAAAATCAACTTAGACACTTTCGGACGGCAACTGACACCTGTTGCACAAATCAAAGAAAGGTAAATCAAACATTTCCCTGTTTTCATACCAAGGTCAGTTTTGGTGACCGTGCGAGTCGAAAGTGAATGTTCTGTTTAACGGCTGCACAAAAAAAAAAATGAAATTCAGAAGCAACCGGTTGCTGTTGCAGAAACTTTTTCCGATGAAAAAGAAATCTTGTTTTCGTTTAAAGAATTAAAAAAAAGGCCATAAAGATACAATAAGATGTAAGAATAACTAATAATCAAAATTTTCTTTGATAGGGTAGAAAACATTGTGAGAAAAGGAGAAAATGCTGGTAACCTGCATTGTCTCCTTTTCTCAGATTATTTTCCAAAGCCTTCTATTTTACGGGGGTGTTAAAAGGCGTCATTGTATGGTAAGGGGTCAATAAGGATAAACATATACCCTCCCTCCCAATCATCCAATCAAATCTCAT
Organism: Tridacna crocea; assembly: GCA_943736015.1. Taxonomy (NCBI): domain Eukaryota; kingdom Metazoa; phylum Mollusca; class Bivalvia; order Cardiida; family Cardiidae; genus Tridacna; species Tridacna crocea. The sequence goes on along the minus strand of OX031066.1, from coordinate 1,025,172 downwards.
CCCTCTGTGAAATTATCCAATCACAGAAGCTTTTAGGAAATCAGAATGGGTGCCAACAGCCAATCAGAGAGGCTGTGAGAAATTCAAAAATGGGCCCGGTCTGCCAGTCAGAGAGGCTTTGAGAAATCAAAATGGGCCCAGTCAGCCAATCAAAATGGCGCCCTAATATATATAGATAGAAAACAGTGAACAAAAAACGGCATGAAAGTGGATTTAAAGTCTTTTTTAAAGGCTGCTGTGCAGTCCTTGGCAAACTGCCAGGCATGCACCATCCACACATGCCAGATTTCACTGAAAAAGGGCCAAAATTCAAGAAAACAAGGTGGCAGAAGACCTTGTTTTGGTCTATTCAAGCCCCTTGCAAGAGTTACTTCCCTTAAAGTAAACCCTTGATCCCTCCCCCTTTACCCTTTAATTGGATTTCCTGATTCGGGCCACATCAAATTCATATAACCCAAAATGATCAATGTACATTGTAAAAAAAACACACAGAAATTAATGTGACAAGTTGCTAAAAAATAGACTGAAAACTCTTTCAGTAGCAATTGTTTCCTATTGCATAAATCAAACAAAGGGAACTGAAATGTTATTTTTTCTAATCGCTTCAAACCATGACAAGAAACCCAGTTACGTTGATTACGGTCTCATACGTGCCAGTTACGCACATGCGAAAAGCACAGAAAACAATGTGACAAGTGGCTAAAAAAAAGACTGAAAACTCTTTCAGTAGTGCTCAAGGAATTGAAGCATAAATTTTCTAATATCTTCAAACCGCAACAAGAAACCCTGTTACGTTGACTACCGTTTCATACGTGCCAGTTACGCACATGGGAGAACACCAGAAAATGATGTGACAAATGGCTAAAAAAAGACATGAAGACTATTTTCAGTAGCAACTGCTTCCTGTTGCATAAGTCAAACAAAGAGAACTGAATTTTTAATTTTTTTTTTCTCCAATCTCTTTATATCGTACGTGACAAATAACCCATTTACGTTGACTACCGTCTCGCAGGTGCCAGTTACGTATCCGCGAAAACATGAAAAAATCGACTTACGGGACATTTCATAGCAGACGACACCTGTTTCTCAAGTCAAATATAGGGAACTAAATTTCTCTTTTTTTTCCTCCAATCTCTTTATACCGTGACAACAAACCCATTTACACCGACTACCGTCTCAAAGGTGCCAGTTACGTATCCGCGAAAACATGAAAAAATCGACTTACGGGACATTTCATAGCAGACAACACCTGTTTCTCGAGTCAAATATAGGGATTTTTCTTTTTTCATTTTTTCTCACTAGGGCCATTGATTCAGTTGCGATGACCATCTCACCCATATGAGACGGTTACGTGCTGCGCATGAAATCGTAAAATCAACTTAGACACTTTCGGACGGCAACTGACACCTGTTGCACAAATCAAAGAAAGGTAAATCAAACATTTCCCTGTTTTCATACCAAGGTCAGTTTTGGTGACCGTGCGAGTCGAAAGTGAATGTTCTGTTTAACGGCTGCACAAAAGAAAAAAATGAAATTCAGAAGCAACCGGTTGCTGTTGCAGAAACTTTTTCCGATGAAAAAGAAATCTTGTTTTCGTTTAAAGAATTAAAAAAAAGGCCATAAAGATACAATAAGATGTAAGAATAACTAATAATCAAAATTTTCTTTGATAGGGTAGAAAACATTGTGAGAAAAGGAGAAAATGCTGGTAACCTGCATTGTCTCCTTTTCTCAGATTATTTTCCAAAGCCTTCTATTTTACGGGGGTGTTAAAAGGCGTCATTGTATGGTAAGGGGTCAATAAGGATAAACATATACCCTCCCTCCCAATCATCCAATCAAATCTCATCCCTCTGTGAAATTATCCAATCACAGAAGCTTTTAGGAAATCAGAATGGGTGCCAACAGCCAATCAGAGAGGCTGTGAGAAATTCAAAAATGGGCCCGGTCTGCCAGTCAGAGAGGCTTTGAGAAATCAAAATGGGCCCAGTCAGCCAATCAAAATGGCGCCCTAATATATATAGATAGAAAACAGTGAACAAAAAACGGCATGAAAGTGGATTTAAAGTCTTTTTTAAAGGCTGCTGTGCAGTCCTTGGCAAACTGCCAGGCATGCACCATCCACACATGCCAGATTTCACTGAAAAAGGGCCAAAATTCAAGAAAACAAGGTGGCAGAAGACCTTGTTTTGGTCTATTCAAGCCCCTTGCAAGAGTTACTTCCCTTAAAGTAAACCCTTGATCCCCCCCTTTACCCTTTAATTGGATTTCCTGATTCGGGCCACATCAAATTCATATAACCCAAAATGATCAATGTACATTGTAAAAAAAACACACAGAAATTAATGTGACAAGTTGCTAAAAAATAGACTGAAAACTCTTTCAGTAGCAATTGTTTCCTATTGCATAAATCAAACAAAGGGAACTGAAATGTTATTTTTTCTAATCGCTTCAAACCATGACAAGAAACCCAGTTACGTTGATTACGGTCTCATACGTGCCAGTTACGCACATGCGAAAAGCACAGAAAACAATGTGACAAGTGGCTAAAAAAAAGACTGAAAACTCTTTCAGTAGTGCTCAAGGAATTGAAGCATAAATTTTCTAATATCTTCAAACCGCAACAAGAAACCCTGTTACGTTGACTACCGTTTCATACGTGCCAGTTATGCACATGGGAGAACACCAGAAAATGATGTGACAAGTGGCTAAAAAAAGACATGAAGACTATTTTCAGTAGCAACTGCTTCCTGTTGCATAAGTCAAACAAAGAGAACTGAATTTTTAATTTTTTTTTCTCCAATCTCTTTATATCGTACGTGACAAATAACCCATTTACGTTGACTACCGTCTAGCAGGTGCCAGTTACGTATCCGCGAAAACATGAAAAAATCGACTTACGGGACATTTCATAGCAGACGACACCTGTTTCTCAAGTCAAATATAGGGAACTAAATTTCTCTTTTTTTTTCCTCCAATCTCTTTATACCGTGACAACAAACCCATTTACACCGACTACCGTCTCAAAGGTGCCAGTTACGTATCCGCGAAAACATGAAAAAATCGACTTACGGGACATTTCATAGCAGACAACACCTGTTTCTCGAGTCAAATATAGGGATTTTTCCTTTTTTCGTTTTTTCTCACTAGGGCCATTGATTCAGTTGCGATGACCATCTCACCCATATGAGACGGTTACGTGCTGCGCATGAAATCGTAAAATCAACTTAGACACTTTCGGACGGCAACTGACACCTGTTGCACAAATCAAAGAAAGGTAAATCAAACATTTCCCTGTTTTCATACCAAGGTCAGTTTTGGTGACCGTGCGAGTTGAAAGTGAATGTTCTGTTTAACGGCTGCACAAAAAAAAAAAAATGAAATTCAGAAGCAACCGGTTGCTGTTGCAGAAACATTTTCCGATGAAAAAGAAATCTTGTTTTCGTTTAAAGAATTAAAAAAAAAGGCCATAAAGATACAATAAGATGTAAGAATAACTAATAATCAAAATTTTCTTTGATAGGGTAGAAAACATTGTGAGAAAAGGAGAAAATGCTGGTAACCTGCATTGTCTCCTTTTCTCAGATTATTTTCCAAAGCCTTCTATTTTACGGGGGTGTTAAAAGGCGTCATTGTATGGTAAGGGGTCAATAAGGATAAACATATACCCTCCCTCCCAATCATCCAATCAAATCTCATCCCTCTGTGAAATTATCCAATCACAGAAGCTTTTAGGAAATCAGAATGGGTGCCAACAGCCAATCAGAGAGGCTGTGAGAAATTCAAAAATGGGCCCGGTCTGCCAGTCAGAGAGGCTTTGAGAAATCAAAATGGGCCCAGTCAGCCAATCAAAATGGCGCCCTAATATATATAGATAGAAAACAGTGAACAAAAAACGGCATGAAAGTGGATTTAAAGTCTTTTTTAAAGGCTGCTGTGCAGTCCTTGGCAAACTGCCAGGCATGCACCATCCACACATGCCAGATTTCACTGAAAAAGGGCCAAAATTCAAGAAAACAAGGTGGCAGAAGACCTTGTTTTGGTCTATTCAAGCCCCTTGCAAGAGTTACTTCCCTTAAAGTAAACCCTTGATCCCCCCCCCTTTACCCTTTAATTGGATTTCCTGATTCGGGCCACATCAAATTCATATAACCCAAAATGATCAATGTACATTGTAAAAAAAACACACAGAAATTAATGTGACAAGTTGCTAAAAAATAGACTGAAAACTCTTTCAGTAGCAATTGTTTCCTATTGCATAAATCAAACAAAGGGAACTGAAATGTTATTTTTTCTAATCGCTTCAAACCATGACAAGAAACCCAGTTACGTTGATTACGGTCTCATACGTGCCAGTTACGCACATGCGAAAAGCACAGAAAACAATGTGACAAGTGGCTAAAAAAAAGACTGAAAACTCTTTCAGTAGTGCTCAAGGAATTGAAGCATAAATTTTCTAATATCTTCAAACCGCAACAAGAAATCTGTTACGTTGACTACCGTTTCATACGTGCCAGTTACGCACATGGGAGAACACCAGAAAATGATGTGACAAGTGGCTAAAAAAAGACATGAAGACTATTTTCAGTAGCAACTGCTTCCTCTTGCATAAGTCAAACAAAGAGAACTGAATTTTTAATTTTTTTTTCCTCCAATCTCTTTATATCGTACGTGACAAATAACCCATTTACGTTGACTACCGTCTCGCAGGTGCCAGTTACGTATCCGCGAAAACATGAAAAAATCGACTTACGGGACATTTCATAGCAGACGACACCTGTTTCTCAAGTCAAATATAGGGAACTAAATTTCTCTTTTTTTTCCCTCCAATCTCTTTATACCGTGACAACAAACCCATTTACACCGACTACCGTCTCAAAGGTGCCAGTTACGTATCCGCGAAAACATGAAAAAATCGACTTACGGGACATTTCATAGCAGACAACACCTGTTTCTCGAGTCAAATATAGGGATTTTTCTTTTTTCGTTTTTTCTCACTAGGGCCATTGATTCAGTTGCGATGACCATCTCACCCATATGAGACGGTTACGTGCTGCGCATGAAATCCTAAAATCAACTTAGACACTTTCGGACGGCAACTGACACCTGTTGCACAAATCAAAGAAAGGTAAATCAAACATTTCCCTGTTTTCATACCAAGGTCAGTTTTGGTGACCGTGCGAGTCGAAAGTGAATGTTCTGTTTAACGGCTGCACAAAAAAAAAAAATGAAATTCAGAAGCAACCGGTTGCTGTTGCAGAAACTTTTTCCGATGAAAAAGAAATCTTGTTTTCGTTTAAAGAATTAAAAAAAAGGCCATAAAGATATAATAAGATGTAAGAATAACTAATAATCAAAATTTTCTTTGATAGGGTAGAAAACATTGTGAGAAAAGGAGAAAATGCTGGTAACCTGCATTGTCTCCTTTTCTCAGATTATTTTCCAAAGCCTTCTATTTTACGGGGGTGTTAAAAGGCGTCATTGTATGGTAAGGGGTCAATAAGGATAAACATATACCCTCCCTCCCAATCATCCAATCAAATCTCATCCCTCTGTGAAATTATCCAATCACAGAAGCTTTTAGGAAATCAGAATGGGTGCCAACAGCCAATCAGAGAGGCTGTGAGAAATTCAAAAATGGGCCCGGTCTGCCAGTCAGAGAGGCTTTGAGAAATCAAAATGGGCCCAGTCAGCCAATCAAAATGGCGCCCTAATATATATAGATAGAAAACAGTGAACAAAAAACGGCATGAAAGTGGATTTAAAGTCTTTTTTAAAGGCTGCTGTGCAGTCCTTGGCAAACTGCCAGGCATGCACCATCCACACATGCCAGATTTCACTGAAAAAGGGCCAAAATTCAAGAAAACAAGGTGGCAGAAGACCTTGTTTTGGTCTATTCAAGCCCCTTGCAAGAGTTACTTCCCTTAAAGTAAACCCTTGATCCCCCCCCTTTACCCTTTAATTGGATTTCCTGATTCGGGCCACATCAAATTCATATAACCCAAAATGATCAATGTACATTGTAAAAAAAACACACAGAAATTAATGTGACAAGTTGCTAAAAAATAGACTGAAAACTCTTTCAGTAGCAATTGTTTCCTATTGCATAAATCAAACAAAGGGAACTGAAATGTTATTTTTTCTAATCGCTTCAAACCATGACAAGAAACCCAGTTACGTTGATTACGGTCTCATACGTGCCAGTTACGCACATGCGAAAAGCACAGAAAACAATGTGACAAGTGGCTAAAAAAAAGACTGAAAACTCTTTCAGTAGTGCTCAAGGAATTGAAGCATAAATTTTCTAATATCTTCAAACCGCAACAAGAAACCCTGTTACGTTGACTACCGTTTCATACGTGCCAGTTACGCACATGGGAGAACACCAGAAAATGATGTGACAAGTGGCTAAAAAAAGACATGAAGACTATTTTCAGTAGCAACTGCTTCCTGTTGCATAAGTCAAACAAAGAGAACTGAATTTTTAATTTTTTTTTCTCCAATCTCTTTATATCGTACGTGACAAATAACCCATTTACGTTGACTACCGTCTCGCAGGTGCCAGTTACGTATCCGCGAAAACATGAAAAAATCGACTTACGGGACATTTCATAGCAGACGACACCTGTTTCTCAAGTCAAATATAGGGAACTAAATTTCTCTTTTTTTTTCCTCCAATCTCTTTATACCGTGACAACAAACCCATTTACACCGACTACCGTCTCAAAGGTGCCAGTTACGTATCCGCGAAAACATGAAAAAATCGACTTACGGGACATTTCATAGCAGACAACACCTGTTTCTCGAGTCAAATATAGGGATTTTTCCTTTTTTCGTTTTTTCTCACTAGGGCCATTGATTCAGTTGCGATGACCATCTCACCCATATGAGACGGTTACGTGCTGCGCATGAAATCGTAAAATCAACTTAGACACTTTCGGACGGCAACTGACACCTGTTGCACAAATCAAAGAAAGGTAAATCAAACATTTCCCTGTTTTCATCGGAAAAAGTTTCTGCAACAGCAACCGGTTGCTTCTGAATTTCATTTTTTTTTTTTTTGTGCAGCCGTTAAACAGAACATTCACTTTCGACTCGCACGGTCACCAAAACTGACCAGGTGCCAGTTACGTATCCGCGAAAACATGAAAAAATCGACTTACGGTTTTCATACCAAGGTCAGTTTTGGTGACCGTGCGAGTCGAAAGTGAATGTTCTGTTTAACGGCTGCACAAAAAAAAAAAAAATGAAATTCAGAAGCAACCGGTTGCTGTTGCAGAAACTTTTTCCGATGAAAAAGAAATCTTGTTTTCGTTTAAAGAATTAAAAAAAAAGGCCATAAAGATACAATAAGATGTAAGAATAACTAATAATCAAAATTTTCTTTGATAGGGTAGAAAACATTGTGAGAAAAGGAGAAAATGCTGGTAACCTGCATTGTCTCCTTTTCTCAGATTATTTTCCAAAGCCTTCTATTTTACGGGGGTGTTAAAAGGCGTCATTGTATGGTAAGGGGTCAATAAGGATAAACATATACCCTCCCTCCCAATCATCCAATCAAATCTCATCCCTCTGTGAAATTATCCAATCACAGAAGCTTTTAGGAAATCAGAATGGGTGCCAACAGCCAATCAGAGAGGCTGTGAGAAATTCAAAAATGGGCCCGGTCTGCCAGTCAGAGAGGCTTTGAGAAATCAAAATGGGCCCAGTCAGCCAATCAAAATGGCGCCCTAATATATATAGATAGAAAACAGTGAACAAAAAACGGCATGAAAGTGGATTTAAAGTCTTTTTTAAAGGCTGCTGTGCAGTCCTTGGCAAACTGCCAGGCATGCACCATCCACACATGCCAGATTTCACTGAAAAAGGGCCAAAATTCAAGAAAACAAGGTGGCAGAAGACCTTGTTTTGGTCTATTCAAGCCCCTTGCAAGAGTTACTTCCCTTAAAGTAAACCCTTGATCCCCCCCCTTTACCCTTTAATTGGATTTCCTGATTCGGGCCACATCAAATTCATATAACCCAAAATGATCAATGTACATTGTAAAAAAAACACACAGAAATTAATGTGACAAGTTGCTAAAAAATAGACTGAAAACTCTTTCAGTAGCAATTGTTTCCTATTGCATAAATCAAACAAAGGGAACTGAAATGTTATTTTTTCTAATCGCTTCAAACCATGACAAGAAACCCAGTTACGTTGATTACGGTCTCATACGTGCCAGTTACGCACATGCGAAAAGCACAGAAAACAATGTGACAAGTGGCTAAAAAAAAGACTGAAAACTCTTTCAGTAGTGCTCAAGGAATTGAAGCATAAATTTTCTAATATCTTCAAACCGCAACAAGAAACCCTGTTACGTTGACTACCGTTTCATACGTGCCAGTTACGCACATGGGAGAACACCAGAAAATGATGTGACAAGTGGCTAAAAAAAGACATGAAGACTATTTTCAGTAGCAACTGCTTCCTGTTGCATAAGTCAAACAAAGAGAACTGAATTTTTAATTTTTTTTTCTCCAATCTCTTTATATCGTACGTGACAAATAACCCATTTACGTTGACTACCGTCTAGCAGGTGCCAGTTACGTATCCGCGAAAACATGAAAAAATCGACTTACGGGACATTTCATAGCAGACGACACCTGTTTCTCAAGTCAAATATAGGGAACTAAATTTCTCTTTTTTTTTCCTCCAATCTCTTTATACCGTGACAACAAACCCATTTACACCGACTACCGTCTCAAAGGTGCCAGTTACGTATCCGCGAAAACATGAAAAAATCGACTTACGGGACATTTCATAGCAGACAACACCTGTTTCTCGAGTCAAATATAGGGATTTTTCCTTTTTTCGTTTTTTCTCACTAGGGCCATTGATTCAGTTGCGATGACCATCTCACCCATATGAGACGGTTACGTGCTGCGCATGAAATCGTAAAATCAACTTAGACACTTTCGGACGGCAACTGACACCTGTTGCACAAATCAAAGAAAGGTAAATCAAACATTTCCCTGTTTTCATACCAAGGTCAGTTTTGGTGACCGTGCGAGTTGAAAGTGAATGTTCTGTTTAACGGCTGCACAAAAAAAAAAAAAATGAAATTCAGAAGCAACCGGTTGCTGTTGCAGAAACATTTTCCGATGAAAAAGAAATCTTGTTTTCGTTTAAAGAATTAAAAAAAAAGGCCATAAAGATACAATAAGATGTAAGAATAACTAATAATCAAAATTTTCTTTGATAGGGTAGAAAACATTGTGAGAAAAGGAGAAAATGCTGGTAACCTGCATTGTCTCCTTTTCTCAGATTATTTTCCAAAGCCTTCTATTTTACGGGGGTGTTAAAAGGCGTCATTGTATGGTAAGGGGTCAATAAGGATAAACATATACCCTCCCTCCCAATCATCCAATCAAATCTCATCCCTCTGTGAAATTATCCAATCACAGAAGCTTTTAGGAAATCAGAATGGGTGCCAACAGCCAATCAGAGAGGCTGTGAGAAATTCAAAAATGGGCCCGGTCTGCCAGTCAGAGAGGCTTTGAGAAATCAAAATGGGCCCAGTCAGCCAATCAAAATGGCGCCCTAATATATATAGATAGAAAACAGTGAACAAAAAACGGCATGAAAGTGGATTTAAAGTCTTTTTTAAAGGCTGCTGTGCAGTCCTTGGCAAACTGCCAGGCATGCACCATCCACACATGCCAGATTTCACTGAAAAAGGGCCAAAATTCAAGAAAACAAGGTGGCAGAAGACCTTGTTTTGGTCTATTCAAGCCCCTTGCAAGAGTTACTTCCCTTAAAGTAAACCCTTGATCCCCCCCTTTACCCTTTAATTGGATTTCCTGATTCGGGCCACATCAAATTCATATAACCCAAAATGATCAATGTACATTGTAAAAAAAACACACAGAAATTAATGTGACAAGTTGCTAAAAAATAGACTGAAAACTCTTTCAGTAGCAATTGTTTCCTATTGCATAAATCAAACAAAGGGAACTGAAATGTTATTTTTTCTAATCGCTTCAAACCATGACAAGAAACCCAGTTACGTTGATTACGGTCTCATACGTGCCAGTTACGCACATGCGAAAAGCACAGAAAACAATGTGACAAGTGGCTAAAAAAAAGACTGAAAACTCTTTCAGTAGTGCTCAAGGAATTGAAGCATAAATTTTCTAATATCTTCAAACCGCAACAAGAAACCCTGTTACGTTGACTACCGTTTCATACGTGCCAGTTACGCACATGGGAGAACACCAGAAAATGATGTGACAAGTGGCTAAAAAAAGACATGAAGACTATTTTCAGTAGCAACTGCTTCCTGTTGCATAAGTCAAACAAAGAGAACTGAATTTTTAATTTTTTTTTTCTCCAATCTCTTTATATCGTACGTGACAAATAACCCATTTACGTTGACTACCGTCTAGCAGGTGCCAGTTACGTATCCGCGAAAACATGAAAAAATCGACTTACAGGACATTTCATAGCAGACGACACCTGTTTCTCAAGTCAAATATAGGGAACTAAATTTCTCTTTTTTTTCCTCCAATCTCTTTATACCGTGACAACAAACCCATTTACACCGACTACCGTCTCAAAGGTGCCAGTTACGTATCCGCGAAAACATGAAAAAATCGACTTACGGGACATTTCATAGCAGACAACACCTGTTTCTCGAGTCAAATATAGGGATTTTTCTTTTTTCGTTTTTTCTCACTAGGGCCATTGATTCAGTTGCGATGACCATCTCACCCATATGAGACGGTTACGTGCTGCGCATGAAATCGTAAAATCAACTTAGACACTTTCGGACGGCAACTGACACCTGTTGCACAAATCAAAGAAAGGTAAATCAAATATTTCCCTGTTTTCATACCAAGGTCAGTTTTGGTGACCGTGCGAGTCGAAAGTGAATGTTCTGTTTAACGGCTGCACAAAAAAAAAAAATGAAATTCAGAAGCAACCGGTTGCTGTTGCAGAAACTTTTTCCGATGAAAAAGAAATCTTGTTTTCGTTTAAAGAATTAAAAAAAAAGGCCATAAAGATACAATAAGATGTAAGAATAACTAATAATCAAAATTTTCTTTGATAGGGTAGAAAACATTGTGAGAAAAGGAGAAAATGCTGGTAACCTGCATTGTCTCCTTTTCTCAGATTATTTTCCAAAGCCTTCTATTTTACGGGGGTGTTAAAAGGCGTCATTGTATGGTAAGGGGTCAATAAGGATAAACATATACCCTCCCTCCCAATCATCCAATCAAATCTCATCCCTCTGTGAAATTATCCAATCACAGAAGCTTTTAGGAAATCAGAATGGGTGCCAACAGCCAATCAGAGAGGCTGTGAGAAATTCAAAAATGGGCCTGGTCTGCCAGTCAGAGAGGCTTTGAGAAATCAAAATGGGCCCAGTCAGCCAATCAAAATGGCGCCCTAATATATATAGATAGAAAACAGTGAACAAAAAACGGCATGAAAGTGGATTTAAAGTCTTTTTTAAAGGCTGCTGTGCAGTCCTTGGCAAACTGCCAGGCATGCACCATCCACACATGCCAGATTTCACTGAAAAAGGGCCAAAATTCAAGAAAACAAGGTGGCAGAAGACCTTGTTTTGGTCTATTCAAGCCCCTTGCAAGAGTTACTTCCCTTAAAGTAAACCCTTGATCCCCCCCCCTTTACCCTTTAATTGGATTTCCTGATTCGGGCCACATCAAATTCATATAACCCAAAATGATCAATGTACATTGTAAAAAAAACACACAGAAATTAATGTGACAAGTTGCTAAAAAATAGACTGAAAACTCTTTCAGTAGCAATTGTTTCCTATTGCATAAATCAAACAAAGGGAACTGAAATGTTATTTTTTCTAATCGCTTCAAACCATGACAAGAAACCCAGTTACGTTGATTACGGTCTCATACGTGCCAGTTACGCACATGCGAAAAGCACAGAAAACAATGTGACAAGTGGCTAAAAAAAAGACTGAAAACTCTTTCAGTAGTGCTCAAGGAATTGAAGCATAAATTTTCTAATATCTTCAAACCGCAACAAGAAACCCTGTTACGTTGACTACCGTTTCATACGTGCCAGTTACGCACATGGGAGAACACCAGAAAATGATGTGACAAGTGGCTAAAAAAAGACATGAAGACTATTTTCAGTAGCAACTGCTTCCTCTTGCATAAGTCAAACAAAGAGAACTGAATTTTTAATTTTTTTTTTCTCCAATCTCTTTATATCGTACGTGACAAATAACCCATTTACGTTGACTACCGTCTAGCAGGTGCCAGTTACGTATCCGCGAAAACATGAAAAAATCGACTTACAGGACATTTCATAGCAGACGACACCTGTTTCTCAAGTCAAATATAGGGAACTAAATTTCTCTTTTTTTTCCTCCAATCTCTTTATACCGTGACAACAAACCCATTTACACCGACTACCGTCTCAAAGGTGCCAGTTACGTATCCGCGAAAACATGAAAAAATCGACTTACGGGACATTTCATAGCAGACAACACCTGTTTCTCGAGTCAAATATAGGGATTTTTCTTTTTTCGTTTTTTCTCACTAGGGCCATTGATTCAGTTGCGATGACCATCTCACCCATATGAGACGGTTACGTGCTGCGCATGAAATCGTAAAATCAACTTAGACACTTTCGGACGGCAACTGACACCTGTTGCACAAATCAAAGAAAGGTAAATCAAATATTTCCCTGTTTTCATACCAAGGTCAGTTTTGGTGACCGTGCGAGTCGAAAGTGAATGTTCTGTTTAACGGCTGCACAAAAAAAAAAAAAATGAAATTCAGAAGCAACCGGTTGCTGTTGCAGAAACTTTTTCCGATGAAAAAGAAATCTTGTTTTCGTTTAAAGAATTAAAAAAAAAGGCCATAAAGATACAATAAGATGTAAGAATAACTAATAATCAAAATTTTCTTTGATAGGGTAGAAAACATTGTGAGAAAAGGAGAAAATGCTGGTAACCTGCATTGTCTCCTTTTCTCAGATTATTTTCCAAAGCCTTCTATTTTACGGGGGTGTTAAAAGGCGTCATTGTATGGTAAGGGGTCAATAAGGATAAACATATACCCTCCCTCCCAATCATCCAATCAAATCTCATCCCTCTGTGAAATTATCCAATCACAGAAGCTTTTAGGAAATCAGAATGGGTGCCAACAGCCAATCAGAGAGGCTGTGAGAAATTCAAAAATGGGCCCGGTCTGCCAGTCAGAGAGGCTTTGAGAAATCAAAATGGGCCCAGTCAGCCAATCAAAATGGCGCCCTAATATATATAGATAGAAAACAGTGAACAAAAAACGGCATGAAAGTGGATTTAAAGTCTTTTTTAAAGGCTGCTGTGCAGTCCTTGGCAAACTGCCAGGCATGCACCATCCACACATGCCAGATTTCACTGAAAAAGGGCCAAAATTCAAGAAAACAAGGTGGCAGAAGACCTTGTTTTGGTCTATTCAAGCCCCTTGCAAGAGTTACTTCCCTTAAAGTAAACCCTTGATCCCCCCCCTTTACCCTTTAATTGGATTTCCTGATTCGGGCCACATCAAATTCATATAACCCAAAATGATCAATGTACATTGTAAAAAAAACTCACAGAAATTAATGTGACAAGTTGCTAAAAAATAGACTGAAAACTCTTTCAGTAGCAATTGTTTCCTATTGCATAAATCAAACAAAGGGAACTGAAATGTTATTTTTTCTAATCGCTTCAAACCATGACAAGAAACCCAGTTACGTTGATTACGGTCTCATACGTGCCAGTTACGCACATGCGAAAAGCACAGAAAACAATGTGACAAGTGGCTAAAAAAAAGACTGAAAACTCTTTCAGTAGTGCTCAAGGAATTGAAGCATAAATTTTCTAATATCTTCAAACCGCAACAAGAAACCCTGTTACGTTGACTACCGTTTCATACGTGCCAGTTACGCACATGGGAGAACACCAGAAAATGATGTGACAAGTGGCTAAAAAAAGACATGAAGACTATTTTCAGTAGCAACTGCTTCCTCTTGCATAAGTCAAACAAAGAGAACTGAATTTTTAATTTTTTTTTTCTCCAATCTCTTTATATCGTACGTGACAAATAACCCATTTACGTTGACTACCGTCTAGCAGGTGCCAGTTACGTATCCGCGAAAACATGAAAAAATCGACTTACAGGACATTTCATAGCAGACGACACCTGTTTCTCAAGTCAAATATAGGGAACTAAATTTCTCTTTTTTTTCCTCCAATCTCTTTATACCGTGACAACAAACCCATTTACACCGACTACCGTCTCAAAGGTGCCAGTTACGTATCCGCGAAAACATGAAAAAATCGACTTACGGGACATTTCATAGCAGACAACACCTGTTTCTCGAGTCAAATATAGGGATTTTTCTTTTTTCGTTTTTTCTCACTAGGGCCATTGATTCAGTTGCGATGACCATCTCACCCATATGAGACGGTTACGTGCTGCGCATGAAATCGTAAAATCAACTTAGACACTTTCGGACGGCAACTGACACCTGTTGCACAAATCAAAGAAAGGTAAATCAAACATTTCCCTGTTTTCATACCAAGGTCAGTTTTGGTGACCGTGCGAGTCGAAAGTGAATGTTCTGTTTAACGGCTGCACAAAAAAAAAAAAAATGAAATTCAGAAGCAACCGGTTGCTGTTGCAGAAACTTTTTCCGATGAAAAAGAAATCTTGTTTTCGTTTAAAGAATTAAAAAAAAAGGCCATAAAGATACAATAATATGTAAGAATAATTAATAATCAAAATTTTCTTTGATAGGGTAGAAAACATTGTGAGAAAAGGAGAAAATGCTGGTAACCTGCATTGTCTCCTTTTCTCAGATTATTTTCCAAAGCCTTCTATTTTACGGGGGTGTTAAAAGGCGTCATTGTATGGTAAGGGGTCAATAAGGATAAACATATACCCTCCCTCCCAATCATCCAATCAAATCTCATCCCTCTGTGAAATTATCCAATCACAGAAGCTTTTAGGAAATCAGAATGGGTGCCAACAGCCAATCAGAGAGGCTGTGAGAAATTCAAAAATGGGCCCGGTCTGCCAGTCAGAGAGGCTTTGAGAAATCAAAATGGGCCCAGTCAGCCAACCAAAATGGCGCCCTAATATATATAGATAGAAAACAGTGAACAAAAAACGGCATGAAAGTGGATTTAAAGTCTTTTTTAAAGGCTGCTGTGCAGTCCTTGGCAAACTGCCAGGCATGCACTATCCACACATGCCAGATTTCACTGAAAAAGGGCCAAAATTCAAGAAAACAAGGTGGCAGAAGACCTTGTTTTGGTCTATTCAAGCCCCTTGCAAGAGTTACTTCCCTTAAAGTAAACCCTTGATCCCCCCCTTTACCCTTTAATTGGATTTCCTGATTCGGGCCACATCAAATTCATATAACCCAAAATGATCAATGTACATTGTAAAAAAAACACACAGAAATTAATGTGACAAGTTGCTAAAAAATAGACTGAAAACTCTTTCAGTAGCAATTGTTTCCTATTGCATAAATCAAACAAAGGGAACTGAAATGTTATTTTTTCTAATCGCTTCAAACCATGACAAGAAACCCAGTTACGTTGATTACGGTCTCATACGTGCCAGTTACGCACATGCGAAAAGCACAGAAAACAATGTGACAAGTGGCTAAAAAAAAGACTGAAAACTCTTTCAGTAGTGCTCAAGGAATTGAAGCATAAATTTTCTAATATCTTCAAACCGCAACAAGAAACCCTGTTACGTTGACTACCGTTTCATACGTGCCAGTTACGCACATGGGAGAACACCAGAAAATGATGTGACAAGTGGCTAAAAAAAGACATGAAGACTTTTTTCAGTAGCAACTGCTTCCTGTTGCATAAGTCAAACAAAGAGAACTGAATTTTTAAATTTTTTTTTCTCCAATCTCTTTATATCGTACGTGACAAATAACCCATTTACGTTGACTACCGTCTCGCAGGTGCCAGTTACGTATCCGCGAAAACATGAAAAAATCGACTTACGGGACATTTCATAGCAGACGACACCTGTTTCTCAAGTCAAATATAGGGAACTAAATTTCTCTTTTTTTTTCCTCCAATCTCTTTATACCGTGACAACAAACCCATTTACACCGACTACCGTCTCAAAGGTGCCAGTTACGTATCCGCGAAAACATGAAAAAATCAACTTACGGGATATTTCATAGCAGACAACACCTGTTTCTCGAGTCAAATATAGGGATTTTTCTTTTTTCGTTTTTTCTCACTAGGGCCATTGTTTCAGTTGCGATGACCATCTCACCCATATGAGACGGTTACGTGCTGCGCATGAAATCGTAAAATCAACTTAGACACTTTCGGACGGCAACTGACACCTGTTGCACAAATCAAAGAAAGGTAAATCAAACATTTCCCTGTTTTCATACCAAGGTCAGTTTTGGTGACCGTGCGAGTCGAAAGTGAATGTTCTGTTTAATGGCTGCACTAAAAAAAAAAAAATGAAATTCAGAAGCAACCGGTTGCTGTTGCAGAAACTTTTTCCGATGAAAAAGAAATCTTGTTTTCGTTTAAAGAATTAAAAAAAAAGGCCATAAAGATACAATAAGATGTAAGAATAACTAATAATCAAAATTTTCTTTGATAGGGTAGAAAACATTGTGAGAAAAGGAGAAAATGCTGGTAACCTGCATTGTCTCCTTTTCTCAGATTATTTTCCAAAGCCTTCTATTTTACGGGGGTGTTAAAAGGCGTCATTGTATGGTAAGGGGTCAATAAGGATAAACATATACCCTCCCTCCCAATCATCCAATCAAATCTCATCCCTCTGTGAAATTATCCAATCACAGAAGCTTTTAGGAAATCAGAATGGGTGTCAACAGCCAATCAGAGAGGCTGTGAGAAATTCAAAAATGGGCCCGGTCTGCCAGTCAGAGAGGCTTTGAGAAATCAAAATGGGCCCAGTCAGCCAATCAAAATGGCGCCCTAATATATATAGATAGAAAACAGTGAACAAAAAACGGCATGAAAGTGGATTTAAAGTCTTTTTTAAAGGCTGCTGTGCAGTCCTTGGCAAACTGCCAGGCATGCACCATCCACACATGCCAGATTTCACTGAAAAAGGGCCAAAATTCAAGAAAACAAGGTGGCAGAAGACCTTGTTTTGGTCTATTCAAGCCCCTTGCAAGAGTTACTTCCCTTAAAGTAAACCCTTGATCCCCCCCCTTTACCCTTTAATTGGATTTCCTGATTCGGGCCATATCAAATTCATATAACCCAAAATGATCAATGTACATTGTAAAAAAAACTCACAGAAATTAATGTGACAAGTTGCTAAAAAATAGACTGAAAACTCTTTCAGTAGCAATTGTTTCCTATTGCATAAATCAAACAAAGGGAACTGAAATGTTATTTTTTCTAATCGCTTCAAACCATGACAAGAAACCCAGTTACGTTGATTACGGTCTCATACGTGCCAGTTACGCACATGCGAAAAGCACAGAAAACAATGTGACAAGTGGCTAAAAAAAAGACTGAAAACTCTTTCAGTAGTGCTCAAGGAATTGAAGCATAAATTTTCTAATATCTTCAAACCGCAACAAGAAACCCTGTTACGTTGACTACCGTTTCATACGTGCCAGTTACGCACATGGGAGAACACCAGAAAATGATGTGACAAGTGGCTAAAAAAAGACATGAAGACTATTTTCAGTAGCAACTGCTTCCTCTTGCATAAGTCAAACAAAGAGAACTGAATTTTTAATTTTTTTTTCTCCAATCTCTTTATATCGTACGTGACAAATAACCCATTTACGTTGACTACCGTCTCGCAGGTGCCAGTTACGTATCCGCGAAAACATGAAAAAATCGACTTACGGGACATTTCATAGCAGACAACACCTGTTTCTCAAGTCAAATATAGGGAACTAAATTTCTCTTTTTTTTTCCTCCAATCTCTTTATACCGTGACAACAAACCCATTTACACCGACTACCGTCTCAAAGGTGCCAGTTACGTATCCGCAAAAACATGAAAAAATCGACTTACGGGACATTTCATAGCAGACAACACCTGTTTCTCGAGTCAAATATAGGGATTTTTCTTTTTTCGTTTTTTCTCACTAGGGCCATTGATTCAGTTGCGATGACCATCTCACCCATATGAGACGGTTACGTGCTGCGCATGAAATCGTAAAATCAACTTAGACACTTTCGGACGGCAACTGACACCTGTTGCACAAATCAAAGAAAGGTAAATCAAACATTTCCCTGTTTTCATACCAAGGTCAGTTTTGGTGACCGTGCGAGTCGAAAGTGAATGTTCTGTTTAACGGCTGCACAAAAAAAAAAAAAATGAAATTCAGAAGCAACCGGTTGCTGTTGCAGAAACTTTTTCCGATGAAAAAGAAATCTTGTTTTCGTTTAAAGAATTAAAAAAAAAGGCCATAAAGATACAATAAGATGTAAGAATAACTAATAATCAAAATTTTCTTTGATAGGGTAGAAAACATTGTGAGAAAAGGAGAAAATGCTGGTAACCTGCATTGTCTCCTTTTCTCAGATTATTTTCCAAAGCCTTCTATTTTACGGGGGTGTTAAAAGGCGTCATTGTATGGTAAGGGGTCAATAAGGATAAACATATACCCTCCCTCCCAATCATCCAATCAAATCTCATCCCTCTGTGAAATTATCCAATCACAGAAGCTTTTAGGAAATCAGAATGGGTGCCAACAGCCAATCAGAGAGGCTGTGAGAAATTCAAAAATGGGCCCGGTCTGCCAGTCAGAGAGGCTTTGAGAAATCAAAATGGGCCCAGTCAGCCAATCAAAATGGCGCCCTAATATATATAGATAGAAAACAGTGAACAAAAAACGGCATGAAAGTGGATTTAAAGTCTTTTTTAAAGGCTGCTGTGCAGTCCTTGGCAAACTGCCAGGCATGCACCATCCACACATGCCAGATTTCACTGAAAAAGGGCCAAAATTCAAGAAAACAAGGTGGCAGAAGACCTTGTTTTGGTCTATTCAAGCCCCTTGCAAGAGTTACTTCCCTTAAAGTAAACCCTTGATCCCCCCCCCTTTACCCTTTAATTGGATTTCCTGATTCGGGCCACATCAAATTCATATAACCCAAAATGATCAATGTACATTGTAAAAAAAACACACAGAAATTAATGTGACAAGTTGCTAAAAAATAGACTGAAAACTCTTTCAGTAGCAATTGTTTCCTATTGCATAAATCAAACAAAGGGAACTGAAATGTTATTTTTTCTAATCGCTTCAAACCATGACAAGAAACCCAGTTACGTTGATTACGGTCTCATACGTGCCAGTTACGCACATGCGAAAAGCACAGAAAACAATGTGACAAGTGGCTAAAAAAAAGACTGAAAACTCTTTCAGTAGTGCTCAAGGAATTGAAGCATAAATTTTCTAATATCTTCAAACCGCAACAAGAAACCCTGTTACGTTGACTACCGTTTCATACGTGCCAGTTACGCACATGGGAGAACACCAGAAAATGATGTGACAAGTGGCTAAAAAAAGACATGAAGACTATTTTCAGTAGCAACTGCTTCCTGTTGCATAAGTCAAACAAAGAGAACTGAATTTTTAATTCTTTTTTTCTCCAATCTCTTTATATCGTACGTGACAAATAACCCATTTACGTTGACTACCGTCTCGCAGGTGCCAGTTACGTATCCGCGAAAACATGAAAAAATCGACTTACGGGACATTTCATAGCAGACGACACCTGTTTCTCAAGTCAAATATAGGGAACTAAATTTCTCTTTTTTTTTCCTCCAATCTCTTTATACCGTGACAACAAACCCATTTACACCGACTACCGTCTCAAAGGTGCCAGTTACGTATCCGCGAAAACATGAAAAAATCGACTTACGGGACATTTCATAGCAGACAACACCTGTTTCTCGAGTCAAATATAGGGATTTTTCTTTTTTCGTTTTTTCTCACTAGGGCCATTGATTCAGTTGCGATGACCATCTCACCCATATGAGACGGTTACGTGCTGCGCATGAAATCGTAAAATCAACTTAGACACTTTCGGACGGCAACTGACACCTGTTGCACAAATCAAAGAAAGGTAAATCAAACATTTCCCTGTTTTCATACCAAGGTCAGTTTTGGTGACCGTGCGAGTAGAAAGTGAATGTTCTGTTTAACGGCTGCACAAAAAAAAAAAAATGAAATTCAGAAGCAACCGGTTGCTGTTGCAGAAACTTTTTCCGATTAAAAAAGAAATCTTGTTTTCGTTTAAAGAATTAAAAAAAAAGGCCATAAAGATACAATAAGATGTAAGAATAACTAATAATCAAAATTTTCTTTGATAGGGTAGAAAACATTGTGAGAAAAGGAGAAAATGCTGGTAACCTGCATTGTCTCCTTTTCTCAGATTATTTTCCAAAGCCTTCTATTTTACGGGGGTGTTAAAAGGCGTCATTGTATGGTAAGGGGTCAATAAGGATAAACATATACCCTCCCTCCCAATCATCCAATCAAATCTCATCCCTCTGTGAAATTATCCAATCACAGAAGCTTTTAGGAAATCAGAATGGGTGTCAACAGCCAATCAGAGAGGCTGTGAGAAATTCAAAAATGGGCCCGGTCTGCCAGTCAGAGAGGCTTTGAGAAATCAAAATGGGCCCAGTCAGCCAATCAAAATGGCGCCCTAATATATATAGATAGAAAACAGTGAACAAAAAACGGCATGAAAGTGGATTTAAAGTCTTTTTTAAAGGCTGCTGTGCAGTCCTTGGCAAACTGCCAGGCATGCACCATCCACACATGCCAGATTTCACTGAAAAAGGGCCAAAATTCAAGAAAACAAGGTGGCAGAAGACCTTGTTTTGGTCTATTCAAGCCCCTTGCAAGAGTTACTTCCCTTAAAGTAAACCCTTGATCCCCCCCCTTTACCCTTTAATTGGATTTCCTGATTCGGGCCACATCAAATTCATATAACCCAAAATGATCAATGTACATTGTAAAAAAAACTCACAGAAATTAATGTGACAAGTTGCTAAAAAATAGACTGAAAACTCTTTCAGTAGCAATTGTTTCCTATTGCATAAATCAAACAAAGGGAACTGAAATGTTATTTTTTCTAATCGCTTCAAACCATGACAAGAAACCCAGTTACGTTGATTACGGTCTCATACGTGCCAGTTACGCACATGCGAAAAGCACAGAAAACAATGTGACAAGTGGCTAAAAAAAAGACTGAAAACTCTTTCAGTAGTGCTCAAGGAATTGAAGCATAAATTTTCTAATATCTTCAAACCGCAACAAGAAACCCTGTTACGTTGACTACCGTTTCATACGTGCCAGTTACGCACATGGGAGAACACCAGAAAATGATGTGACAAGTGGCTAAAAAAAGACATGAAGACTATTTTCAGTAGCAACTGCTTCCTCTTGCATAAGTCAAACAAAGAGAACTGAATTTTTAATTTTTTTTTTCTCCAATCTCTTTATATCGTACGTGACAAATAACCCATTTACGTTGACTACCGTCTAGCAGGTGCCAGTTACGTATCCGCGAAAACATGAAAAAATCGACTTACAGGACATTTCATAGCAGACGACACCTGTTTCTCAAGTCAAATATAGGGAACTAAATTTCTCTTTTTTTTCCTCCAATCTCTTTATACCGTGACAACAAACCCATTTACACCGACTACCGTCTCAAAGGTGCCAGTTACGTATCCGCGAAAACATGAAAAAATCGACTTACGGGACATTTCATAGCAGACAACACCTGTTTCTCGAGTCAAATATAGGGATTTTTCTTTTTTCGTTTTTTCTCACTAGGGCCATTGATTCAGTTGCGATGACCATCTCACCCATATGAGACGGTTACGTGCTGCGCATGAAATCGTAAAATCAACTTAGACACTTTCGGACGGCAACTGACACCTGTTGCACAAATCAAAGAAAGGTAAATCAAACATTTCCCTGTTTTCATACCAAGGTCAGTTTTGGTGACCGTGCGAGTCGAAAGTGAATGTTCTGTTTAACGGCTGCACAAAAAAAAAAAAAAATGAAATTCAGAAGCAACCGGTTGCTGTTGCAGAAACTTTTTCCGATGAAAAAGAAATCTTGTTTTCGTTTAAAGAATTAAAAAAAAAGGCCATAAAGATACAATAATATGTAAGAATAATTAATAATCAAAATTTTCTTTGATAGGGTAGAAAACATTGTGAGAAAAGGAGAAAATGCTGGTAACCTGCATTGTCTCCTTTTCTCAGATTATTTTCCAAAGCCTTCTATTTTACGGGGGTGTTAAAAGGCGTCATTGTATGGTAAGGGGTCAATAAGGATAAACATATACCCTCCCTCCCAATCATCCAATCAAATCTCATCCCTCTGTGAAATTATCCAATCACAGAAGCTTTTAGGAAATCAGAATGGGTGCCAACAGCCAATCAGAGAGGCTGTGAGAAATTCAAAAATGGGCCCGGTCTGCCAGTCAGAGAGGCTTTGAGAAATCAAAATGGGCCCAGTCAGCCAACCAAAATGGCGCCCTAATATATATAGATAGAAAACAGTGAACAAAAAACGGCATGAAAGTGGATTTAAAGTCTTTTTTAAAGGCTGCTGTGCAGTCCTTGGCAAACTGCCAGGCATGCACTATCCACACATGCCAGATTTCACTGAAAAAGGGCCAAAATTCAAGAAAACAAGGTGGCAGAAGACCTTGTTTTGGTCTATTCAAGCCCCTTGCAAGAGTTACTTCCCTTAAAGTAAACCCTTGATCCCCCCCCTTTACCCTTTAATTGGATTTCCTGATTCGGGCCACATCAAATTCATATAACCCAAAATGATCAATGTACATTGTAAAAAAAACCACACAGAAATTAATGTGACAAGTTGCTAAAAAATAGACTGAAAACTCTTTCAGTAGCAATTGTTTCCTATTGCATAAATCAAACAAAGGGAACTGAAATGTTATTTTTTCTAATCGCTTCAAACCATGACAAGAAACCCAGTTACGTTGATTACGGTCTCATACGTGCCAGTTACGCACATGCGAAAAGCACAGAAAACAATGTGACAAGTGGCTAAAAAAAAGACTGAAAACTCTTTCAGTAGTGCTCAAGGAATTGAAGCATAAATTTTCTAATATCTTCAAACCGCAACAAGAAACCCTGTTACGTTGACTACCGTTTCATACATGCCAGTTACGCACATGGGAGAACACCAGAAAATGATGTGACAAGTGGCTAAAAAAAGACATGAAGACTTTTTTCAGTAGCAACTGCTTCCTGTTGCATAAGTCAAACAAAGAGAACTGAATTTTTAAATTTTTTTTTCTCCAATCTCTTTATATCGTACGTGACAAATAACCCATTTACGTTGACTACCGTCTCGCAGGTGCCAGTTACGTATCCGCGAAAACATGAAAAAATCGACTTACGGGACATTTCATAGCAGACGACACCTGTTTCTCAAGTCAAATATAGGGAACTAAATTTCTCTTTTTTTTTCCTCCAATCTCTTTATACCGTGACAACAAACCCATTTACACCGACTACCGTCTCAAAGGTGCCAGTTACGTATCCGCGAAAACATGAAAAAATCGACTTACGGGACATTTCATAGCAGACAACACCTGTTTCTCGAGTCAAATATAGGGATTTTTCTTTTTTCGTTTTTTCTCACTAGGGCCATTGATTCAGTTGCGATGACCATCTCACCCATATGAGACGGTTACGTGCTGCGCATGAAATCGTAAAATCAACTTAGACACTTTCGGACGGCAACTGACACCTGTTGCACAAATCAAAGAAAGGTAAATCAAACATTTCCCTGTTTTCATACCAAGGTCAGTTTTGGTGACCGTGCGAGTCGAAAGTGAATGTTCTGTTTAACGGCTGCACAAAAAAAAAAAAAATGAAATTCAGAAGCAACCGGTTGCTGTTGCAGAAACTTTTTCCGATGAAAAAGAAATCTTGTTTTCGTTTAAAGAATTAAAAAAAAAGGCCATAAAGATACAATAAGATGTAAGAATAACTAATAATCAAAATTTTCTTTGATAGGGTAGAAAACATTGTGAGAAAAGGAGAAAATGCTGGTAACCTGCATTGTCTCCTTTTCTCAGATTATTTTCCAAAGCCTTCTATTTTACGGGGGTGTTAAAAGGCGTCATTGTATGGTAAGGGGTCAATAAGGATAAACATATACCCTCCCTCCCAATCATCCAATCAAATCTCATCCCTCTGTGAAATTATCCAATCACAGAAGCTTTTAGGAAATCAGAATGGGTGTCAACAGCCAATCAGAGAGGCTGTGAGAAATTCAAAAATGGGCCCGGTCTGCCAGTCAGAGAGGCTTTGAGAAATCAAAATGGGCCCAGTCAGCCAATCAAAATGGCGCCCTAATATATATAGATAGAAAACAGTGAACAAAAAACGGCATGAAAGTGGATTTAAAGTCTTTTTTAAAGGCTGCTGTGCAGTCCTTGGCAAACTGCCAGGCATGCACCATCCACACATGCCAGATTTCACTGAAAAAGGGCCAAAATTCAAGAAAACAAGGTGGCAGAAGACCTTGTTTTGGTCTATTCAAGCCCCTTGCAAGAGTTACTTCCCTTAAAGTAAACCCTTGATCCCCCCCTTTACCCTTTAATTGGATTTCCTGATTCGGGCCACATCAAATTCATATAACCCAAAATGATCAATGTACATTGTAAAAAAAACTCACAGAAATTAATGTGACAAGTTGCTAAAAAATAGACTGAAAACTCTTTCAGTAGCAATTGTTTCCTATTGCATAAATCAAACAAAGGGAACTGAAATGTTATTTTTTCTAATCGCTTCAAACCATGACAAGAAACCCAGTTACGTTGATTACGGTCTCATACGTGCCAGTTACGCACATGCGAAAAGCACAGAAAACAATGTGACAAGTGGCTAAAAAAAAGACTGAAAACTCTTTCAGTAGTGCTCAAGGAATTGAAGCATAAATTTTCTAATATCTTCAAACCGCAACAAGAAACCCTGTTACGTTGACTACCGTTTCATACGTGCCAGTTACGCACATGGGAGAACACCAGAAAATGATGTGACAAGTGGCTAAAAAAAGACATGAAGACTATTTTCAGTAGCAACTGCTTCCTCTTGCATAAGTCAAACAAAGAGAACTGAATTTTTAATTTTTTTTTTCTCCAATCTCTTTATATCGTACGTGACAAATAACCCATTTACGTTGACTACCGTCTAGCAGGTGCCAGTTACGTATCCGCGAAAACATGAAAAAATCGACTTACAGGACATTTCATAGCAGACGACACCTGTTTCTCAAGTCAAATATAGGGAACTAAATTTCTCTTTTTTTTCCTCCAATCTCTTTATACCGTGACAACAAACCCATTTACACCGACTACCGTCTCAAAGGTGCCAGTTACGTATCCGCGAAAACATGAAAAAATCGACTTACGGGACATTTCATAGCAGACAACACCTGTTTCTCGAGTCAAATATAGGGATTTTTCTTTTTTCGTTTTTTCTCACTAGGGCCATTGATTCAGTTGCGATGACCATCTCACCCATATGAGACGGTTACGTGCTGCGCATGAAATCGTAAAATCAACTTAGACACTTTCGGACGGCAACTGACACCTGTTGCACAAATCAAAGAAAGGTAAATCAAACATTTCCCTGTTTTCATACCAAGGTCAGTTTTGGTGACCGTGCGAGTCGAAAGTGAATGTTCTGTTTAACGGCTGCACAAAAAAAAAAAAAATGAAATTCAGAAGCAACCGGTTGCTGTTGCAGAAACTTTTTCCGATGAAAAAGAAATCTTGTTTTCGTTTAAAGAATTAAAAAAAAAGGCCATAAAGATACAATAAGATGTAAGAATAATTAATAATCAAAATTTTCTTTGATAGGGTAGAAAACATTGTGAGAAAAGGAGAAAATGCTGGTAACCTGCATTGTCTCCTTTTCTCAGATTATTTTCCAAAGCCTTCTATTTTACGGGGGTGTTAAAAGGCGTCATTGTATGGTAAGGGGTCAATAAGGATAAACATATACCCTCCCTCCCAATCATCCAATCAAATCTCATCCCTCTGTGAAATTATCCAATCACAGAAGCTTTTAGGAAATCAGAATGGGTGCCAACAGCCAATCAGAGAGGCTGTGAGAAATTCAAAAATGGGCCCGGTCTGCCAGTCAGAGAGGCTTTGAGAAATCAAAATGGGCCCAGTCAGCCAACCAAAATGGCGCCCTAATATATATAGATAGAAAACAGTGAACAAAAAACGGCATGAAAGTGGATTTAAAGTCTTTTTTAAAGGCTGCTGTGCAGTCCTTGGCAAACTGCCAGGCATGCACTATCCACACATGCCAGATTTCACTGAAAAAGGGCCAAAATTCAAGAAAACAAGGTGGCAGAAGACCTTGTTTTGGTCTATTCAAGCCCCTTGCAAGAGTTACTTCCCTTAAAGTAAACCCTTGATCCCCCCCCTTTACCCTTTAATTGGATTTCCTGATTCGGGCCACATCAAATTCATATAACCCAAAATGATCAATGTACATTGTAAAAAAAACACACAGAAATTAATGTGACAAGTTGCTAAAAAATAGACTGAAAACTCTTTCAGTAGCAATTGTTTCCTATTGCATAAATCAAACAAAGGGAACTGAAATGTTATTTTTTCTAATCGCTTCAAACCATGACAAGAAACCCAGTTACGTTGATTACGGTCTCATACGTGCCAGTTACGCACATGCGAAAAGCACAGAAAACAATGTGACAAGTGGCTAAAAAAAAGACTGAAAACTCTTTCAGTAGTGCTCAAGGAATTGAAGCATAAATTTTCTAATATCTTCAAACCGCAACAAGAAACCCTGTTACGTTGACTACCGTTTCATACGTGCCAGTTACGCACATGGGAGAACACCAGAAAATGATGTGACAAGTGGCTAAAAAAAGACATGAAGACTTTTTTCAGTAGCAACTGCTTCCTGTTGCATAAGTCAAACAAAGAGAACTGAATTTTAAAATTTTTTTTTCTCCAATCTCTTTATATCGTACGTGACAAATAACCCATTTACGTTGACTACCGTCTCGCAGGTGCCAGTTACGTATCCGCGAAAACATGAAAAAATCGACTTACGGGACATTTCATAGCAGACGACACCTGTTTCTCAAGTCAAATATAGGGAACTAAATTTCTCTTTTTTTTTCCTCCAATCTCTTTATACCGTGACAACAAACCCATTTACACCGACTACCGTCTCAAAGGTGCCAGTTACGTATCCGCGAAAACATGAAAAAATCAACTTACGGGATATTTCATAGCAGACAACACCTGTTTCTCGAGTCAAATATAGGGATTTTTCTTTTTTCGTTTTTTCTCACTAGGGCCATTGATTCAGTTGCGATGACCATCTCACCCATATGAGACGGTTACGTGCTGCGCATGAAATCGTAAAATCAACTTAGACACTTTCGGACGGCAACTGACACCTGTTGCACAAATCAAAGAAAGGTAAATCAAACATTTCCCTGTTTTCATACCAAGGTCAGTTTTGGTGACCGTGCGAGTCGAAAGTGAATGTTCTGTTTAACGGCTGCACAAAAAAAAAAAAAATGAAATTCAGAAGCAACCGGTTGCTGTTGCAGAAACTTTTTCCGATGAAAAAGAAATCTTGTTTTCGTTTAAAGAATTAAAAAAAAAGGCCATAAAGATACAATAAGATGTAAGAATAACTAATAATCAAAATTTTCTTTGATAGGGTAGAAAACATTGTGAGAAAAGGAGAAAATGCTGGTAACCTGCATTGTCTCCTTTTCTCAGATTATTTTCCAAAGCCTTCTATTTTACGGGGGTGTTAAAAGGCGTCATTGTATGGTAAGGGGTCAATAAGGATAAACATATACCCTCCCTCCCAATCATCCAATCAAATCTCATCCCTCTGTGAAATTATCCAATCACAGAAGCTTTTAGGAAATCAGAATGGGTGTCAACAGCCAATCAGAGAGGCTGTGAGAAATTCAAAAATGGGCCCGGTCTGCCAGTCAGAGAGGCTTTGAGAAATCAAAATGGGCCCAGTCAGCCAATCAAAATGGCGCCCTAATATATATAGATAGAAAACAGTGAACAAAAAACGGCATGAAAGTGGATTTAAAGTCTTTTTTAAAGGCTGCTGTGCAGTCCTTGGCAAACTGCCAGGCATGCACCATCCACACATGCCAGATTTCACTGAAAAAGGGCCAAAATTCAAGAAAACAAGGTGGCAGAAGACCTTGTTTTGGTCTATTCAAGCCCCTTGCAAGAGTTACTTCCCTTAAAGTAAACCCTTGATCCCCCCCCCTTTACCCTTTAATTGGATTTCCTGATTCGGGCCACATCAAATTCATATAACCCAAAATGATCAATGTACATTGTAAAAAAAACTCACAGAAATTAATGTGACAAGTTGCTAAAAAATAGACTGAAAACTCTTTCAGTAGCAATTGTTTCCTATTGCATAAATCAAACAAAGGGAACTGAAATGTTATTTTTTCTAATCGCTTCAAACCATGACAAGAAACCCAGTTACGTTGATTACGGTCTCATACGTGCCAGTTACGCACATGCGAAAAGCACAGAAAACAATGTGACAAGTGGCTAAAAAAAAGACTGAAAACTCTTTCAGTAGTGCTCAAGGAATTGAAGCATAAATTTTCTAATATCTTCAAACCGCAACAAGAAACCCTGTTACGTTGACTACCGTTTCATACGTGCCAGTTACGCACATGGGAGAACACCAGAAAATGATGTGACAAGTGGCTAAAAAAAGACATGAAGACTATTTTCAGTAGCAACTGCTTCCTGTTGCATAAGTCAAACAAAGAGAACTGAATTTTTAATTTTTTTTTCTCCAATCTCTTTATATCGTACGTGACAAATAACCCATTTACGTTGACTACCGTCTCGCAGGTGCCAGTTACGTATCCGCGAAAACATGAAAAAATCGACTTACGGGACATTTCATAGCAGACAACACCTGTTTCTCAAGTCAAATATAGGGAACTAAATTTCTCTTTTTTTTTCCTCCAATCTCTTTATACCGTGACAACAAACCCATTTACACCGACTACCGTCTCAAAGGTGCCAGTTACGTATCCGCGAAAACATGAAAAAATCGACTTACGGGACATTTCATAGCAGACAACACCTGTTTCTCGAGTCAAATATAGGGATTTTTCTTTTTTCGTTTTTTCTCACTAGGGCCATTGATTCAGTTGCGATGACCATCTCACCCATATGAGACGGTTACGTGCTGCGCATGAAATCGTAAAATCAACTTAGACACTTTCGGACGGCAACTGACACCTGTTGCACAAATCAAAGAAAGGTAAATCAAACATTTCCCTGTTTTCATACCAAGGTCAGTTTTGGTGACCGTGCGAGTCGAAAGTGAATGTTCTGTTTAACGGCTGCACAAAAAAAAAAAAAATGAAATTCAGAAGCAACCGGTTGCTGTTGCAGAAACTTTTTCCGATGAAAAAGAAATCTTGTTTTCGTTTAAAGAATTAAAAAAAAAGGCCATAAAGATACAATAAGATGTAAGAATAACTAATAATCAAAATTTTCTTTGATAGGGTAGAAAACATTGTGAGAAAAGGAGAAAATGCTGGTAACCTGCATTGTCTCCTTTTCTCAGATTATTTTCCAAAGCCTTCTATTTTACGGGGGTGTTAAAAGGCGTCATTGTATGGTAAGGGGTCAATAAGGATAAACATATACCCTCCCTCCCAATCATCCAATCAAATCTCATCCCTCTGTGAAATTATCCAATCACAGAAGCTTTTAGGAAATCAGAATGGGTGCCAACAGCCAATCAGAGAGGCTGTGAGAAATTCAAAAATGGGCCCGGTCTGCCAGTCAGAGAGGCTTTGAGAAATCAAAATGGGCCCAGTCAGCCAATCAAAATGGCGCCCTAATATATATAGATAGAAAACAGTGAACAAAAAACGGCATGAAAGTGGATTTAAAGTCTTTTTTAAAGGCTGCTGTGCAGTCCTTGGCAAACTGCCAGGCATGCACCATCCACACATGCCAGATTTCACTGAAAAAGGGCCAAAATTCAAGAAAACAAGGTGGCAGAAGACCTTGTTTTGGTCTATTCAAGCCCCTTGCAAGAGTTACTTCCCTTAAAGTAAACCCTTGATCCCCCCCCCTTTACCCTTTAATTGGATTTCCTGATTCGGGCCACATCAAATTCATATAACCCAAAATGATCAATGTACATTGTAAAAAAAACACACAGAAATTAATGTGACAAGTTGCTAAAAAATAGACTGAAAACTCTTTCAGTAGCAATTGTTTCCTATTGCATAAATCAAACAAAGGGAACTGAAATGTTATTTTTTCTAATCGCTTCAAACCATGACAAGAAACCCAGTTACGTTGATTACGGTCTCATACGTGCCAGTTACACACATGCGAAAAGCACAGAAAACAATGTGACAAGTGGCTAAAAAAAAGACTGAAAACTCTTTCAGTAGTGCTCAAGGAATTGAAGCATAAATTTTCTAATATCTTCAAACCGCAACAAGAAACCCTGTTACGTTGACTACCGTTTCATACGTGCCAGTTACGCACATGGGAGAACACCAGAAAATGATGTGACAAGTGGCTAAAAAAAGACATGAAGACTATTTTCAGTAGCAACTGCTTCCTGTTGCATAAGTCAAACAAAGAGAACTGAATTTTTAAATTTTTTTTTCTCCAATCTCTTTATATCGTACGTGACAAATAACCCATTTACGTTGACTACCGTCTCGCAGGTGCCAGTTACGTATCCGCGAAAACATGAAAAAATCGACTTACGGGACATTTCATAGCAGACGACACCTGTTTCTCAAGTCAAATATAGGGAACTAAATTTCTCTTTTTTTTTCCTCCAATCTCTTTATACCGTGACAACAAACCCATTTACACCGACTACCGTCTCAAAGGTGCCAGTTACGTATCCGCGAAAACATGAAAAAATCGACTTACGGGACATTTCATAGCAGACAACACCTGTTTCTCGAGTCAAATATAGGGATTTTTCTTTTTTCGTTTTTTCTCACTAGGGCCATTGATTCAGTTGCGATGACCATCTCACCCATATGAGACGGTTACGTGCTGCGCATGAAATCGTAAAATCAACTTAGACACTTTCGGACGGCAACTGACACCTGTTGCACAAATCAAAGAAAGGTAAATCAAACATTTCCCTGTTTTCATACCAAGGTCAGTTTTGGTGACCGTGCGAGTCGAAAGTGAATGTTCTGTTTAACGGCTGCACAAAAAAAAAAAAAATGAAATTCAGAAGCAACTGGTTGCTGTTGCAGAAACTTTTTCTGATGAAAAAGAAATCTTGTTTTCGTTTAAAGAATTAAAAAAAAAGGCCATAAAGATACAATAAGATGTAAGAATAACTAATAATCAAAATTTTCTTTGATAGGGTAGAAAACATTGTGAGAAAAGGAGAAAATGCTGGTAACCTGCATTGTCTCCTTTTCTCAGATTATTTTCCAAAGCCTTCTATTTTACGGGGGTGTTAAAAGGCGTCATTGTATGGTAAGGGGTCAATAAGGATAAACATATACCCTCCCTCCCAATCATCCAATCAAATCTCATCCCTCTGTGAAATTATCCAATCACAGAAGCTTTTAGGAAATCAGAATGGGTGCCAACAGCCAATCAGAGAGGCTGTGAGAAATTCAAAAATGGGCCCGGTCTGCCAGTCAGAGAGGCTTTGAGAAATCAAAATGGGCCCAGTCAGCCAATCAAAATGGCGCCCTAATATATATAGATAGAAAACAGTGAACAAAAAACGGCATGAAAGTGGATTTAAAGTCTTTTTTAAAGGCTGCTGTGCAGTCCTTGGCAAACTGCCAGGCATGCACCATCCACACATGCCAGATTTCACTGAAAAAGGGCCAAAATTCAAGAAAACAAGGTGGCAGAAGACCTTGTTTTGGTCTATTCAAGCCCCTTGCAAGAGTTACTTCCCTTAAAGTAAACCCTTGATCCCCCCCTTTACCCTTTAATTGGATTTCCTGATTCGGGCCACATCAAATTCATATAACCCAAAATGATCAATGTACATTGTAAAAAAAACACACAGAAATTAATGTGACAAGTTGCTAAAAAATAGACTGAAAACTCTTTCAGTAGCAATTGTTTCCTATTGCATAAATCAAACAAAGGGAACTGAAATGTTATTTTTTCTAATCGCTTCAAACCATGACAAGAAACCCAGTTACGTTGATTACGGTCTCATACGTGCCAGTTACACACATGCGAAAAGCACAGAAAACAATGTGACAAGTGGCTAAAAAAAAGACTGAAAACTCTTTCAGTAGTGCTCAAGGAATTGAAGCATAAATTTTCTAATATCTTCAAACCGCAACAAGAAACCCTGTTACGTTGACTACCGTTTCATACGTGCCAGTTACGCACATGGGAGAACACCAGAAAATGATGTGACAAGTGGCTAAAAAAAGACATGAAGACTATTTTCAGTAGCAACTGCTTCCTGTTGCATAAGTCAAACAAAGAGAACTGAATTTTTAAATTTTTTTTTCTCCAATCTCTTTATATCGTACGTGACAAATAACCCATTTACGTTGACTACCGTCTCGCAGGTGCCAGTTACGTATCCGCGAAAACATGAAAAAATCGACTTACGGGACATTTCATAGCAGACGACACCTGTTTCTCAAGTCAAATATAGGGAACTAAATTTCTCTTTTTTTTTCCTCCAATCTCTTTATACCGTGACAACAAACCCATTTACACCGACTACCGTCTCAAAGGTGCCAGTTACGTATCCGCGAAAACATGAAAAAATCGACTTACGGGACATTTCATAGCAGACAACACCTGTTTCTCGAGTCAAATATAGGGATTTTTCTTTTTTCGTTTTTTCTCACTAGGGCCATTGATTCAGTTGCGATGACCATCTCACCCATATGAGACGGTTACGTGCTGCGCATGAAATCGTAAAATCAACTTAGACACTTTCGGACGGCAACTGACACCTGTTGCACAAATCAAAGAAAGGTAAATCAAACATTTCCCTGTTTTCATACCAAGGTCAGTTTTGGTGACCGTGCGAGTCGAAAGTGAATGTTCTGTTTAACGGCTGCACAAAAAAAAAAAAAATGAAATTCAGAAGCAACCGGTTGCTGTTGCAGAAACTTTTTCTGATGAAAAAGAAATCTTGTTTTCGTTTAAAGAATTAAAAAAAAAGGCCATAAAGATACAATAAGATGTAAGAATAACTAATAATCAAAATTTTCTTTGATAGGGTAGAAAACATTGTGAGAAAAGGAGAAAATGCTGGTAACCTGCATTGTCTCCTTTTCTCAGATTATTTTCCAAAGCCTTCTATTTTACGGGGGTGTTAAAAGGCGTCATTGTATGGTAAGGGGTCAATAAGGATAAACATATACCCTCCCTCCCAATCATCCAATCAAATCTCATCCCTCTGTGAAAGTATCCAATCACAGAAGCTTTTAGGAAATCAGAATGGGTGCCAACAGCCAATCAGAGAGGCTGTGAGAAATTCAAAAATGGGCCCGGTCTGCCAGTCAGAGAGGCTTTGAGAAATCAAAATGGGCCCAGTCAGCCAATCAAAATGGCGCCCTAATATATATAGATAGAAAACAGTGAACAAAAAACGGCATGAAAGTGGATTTAAAGTCTTTTTTAAAGGCTGCTGTGCAGTCCTTGGCAAACTGCCAGGCATGCACCATCCACACATGCCAGATTTCACTGAAAAAGGGCCAAAATTCAAGAAAACAAGGTGGCAGAAGACCTTGTTTTGGTCTATTCAAGCCCCTTGCAAGAGTTACTTCCCTTAAAGTAAACCCTTGATCCCCCCCCCCTTTACCCTTTAATTGGATTTCCTGATTCGGGCCACATCAAATTCATATAACCCAAAATGATCAATGTACATTGTAAAAAAAACACACAGAAATTAATGTGACAAGTTGCTAAAAAATAGACTGAAAACTCTTTCAGTAGCAATTGTTTCCTATTGCATAAATCAAACAAAGGGAACTGAAATGTTATTTTTTCTAATCGCTTCAAACCATGACAAGAAACCCAGTTACGTTGATTACGGTCTCATACGTGCCAGTTACGCACATGCGAAAAGCACAGAAAACAATGTGACAAGTGGCTAAAAAAAAGACTGAAAACTCTTTCAGTAGTGCTCAAGGAATTGAAGCATAAATTTTCTAATATCTTCAAACCGCAACAAGAAACCCTGTTACGTTGACTACCGTTTCATACGTGCCAGTTACGCACATGGGAGAACACCAGAAAATGATGTGACAAGTGGCTAAAAAAAGACATGAAGACTATTTTCAGTAGCAACTGCTTCCTCTTGCATAAGTCAAACAAAGAGAACTGAATTTTTAAATTTTTTTTTCTCCAATCTCTTTATATCGTACGTGACAAATAACCCATTTACGTTGACTACCGTCTCGCAGGTGCCAGTTACGTATCCGCGAAAACATGAAAAAATCGACTTACGGGACATTTCATAGCAGACGACACCTGTTTCTCAAGTCAAATATAGGGAACTAAATTTCTCTCTTTTTTCTCCAATCTCTTTATACCGTGACAACAAACCCATTTACACCGACTACCGTCTCAAAGGTGCCAGTTACATATCCGCGAAAACATGAAAAAATCGACTTACGGGACATTTCATAGCAGACAACACCTGTTTCTCGAGTCAAATATAGGGATTTTTCTTTTTTCGTTTTTTCTCACTAGGGCCATTGATTCAGTTGCGATGACCATCTCACCCATATGAGACGGTTACGTGCTGCGCATGAAATCGTAAAATCAACTTAGACACTTTCGGACGGCAACTGACACCTGTTGCACAAATCAAAGAAAGGTAAATCAAACATTTCCCTGTTTTCATACCAAGGTCAGTTTTGGTGACTGTGCGAGTCGAAAGTGAATGTTCTGTTTAACGGCTGCACAAAAAAAAAAAAATGAAATTCAGAAGCAACCGGTTGCTGTTGCAGAAACTTTTTCCGATGAAAAAGAAATCTTGTTTTCGTTTAAAGAATTAAAAAAAAAGGCCATAAAGATACAATAAGATGTAAGAATAACTAATAATCAAAATTTTCTTTGATAGGGTAGAAAACATTGTGAGAAAAGGAGAAAATGCTGGTAACCTGCATTGTCTCCTTTTCTCAGATTATTTTCCAAAGCCTTCTATTTTACGGGGGTGTTAAAAGGCGTCATTGTATGGTAAGGGGTCAATAAGGATAAACATATACCCTCCCTCCCAATCATCCAATCAAATCTCATCCCTCTGTGAAATTATCCAATCACAGAAGCTTTTAGGAAATCAGAATGGGTGCCAACAGCCAATCAGAGAGGCTGTGAGAAATTCAAAAATGGGCCCGGTCTGCCAGTCAGAGAGGCTTTGAGAAATCAAAATGGGCCCAGTCAGCCAATCAAAATGGCGCCCTAATATATATAGATAGAAAACAGTGAACAAAAAACGGCATGAAAGTGGATTTAAAGTCTTTTTTAAAGGCTGCTGTGCAGTCCTTGGCAAACTGCCAGGCATGCACCATCCACACATGCCAGATTTCACTGAAAAAGGGCCAAAATTCAAGAAAACAAGGTGGCAGAAGACCTTGTTTTGGTCTATTCAAGCCCCTTGCAAGAGTTACTTCCCTTAAAGTAAACCCTCGATCCCCCCCTTTACCCTTTAATTGGATTTCCTGATTCGGGCCACATCAAATTCATATAACCCAAAATGATCAATGTACATTGTAAAAAAAACACACAGAAATTAATGTGACAAGTTGCTAAAAAATAGACTGAAAACTCTTTCAGTAGCAATTGTTTCCTATTGCATAAATCAAACAAAGGGAACTGAAATGTTATTTTTTCTAATCGCTTCAAACCATGACAAGAAACCCAGTTACGTTGATTACGGTCTCATACGTGCCAGTTACGCACATGCGAAAAGCACAGAAAACAATGTGACAAGTGGCTAAAAAAAAGACTGAAAACTCTTTCAGTAGTGCTCAAGGAATTGAAGCATAAATTTTCTAATATCTTCAAACCGCAACAAGAAACCCTGTTACGTTGACTACCGTTTCATACGTGCCAGTTACGCACATGGGAGAACACCAGAAAATGATGTGACAAGTGGCTAAAAAAAGACATGAAGACTATTTTCAGTAGCAACTGCTTCCTGTTGCATAAGTCAAACAAAGAGAACTGAATTTTTAAATTTTTTTTTCTCCAATCTCTTTATATCGTACGTGACAAATAACCCATTTACGTTGACTACCGTCTCGCAGGTGCCAGTTACGTATCCGCGAAAACATGAAAAAATCGACTTACGGGACATTTCATAGCAGACGACACCTGTTTCTCATGTCACATATAGGGAACTAAATTTCTCTTTTTTTTTCCTCCAATCTCTTTATACCGTGACAACAAACCCATTTACACCGACTACCGTTTCAAAGGTGCCAGTTACGTATCCGCGAAAACATGAAAAAATCGACTTACGGGACATTTCATAGCAGACAACACCTGTTTCTCGAGTCAAATATAGGGATTTTTCTTTTTTCGTTTTTTCTCACTAGGGCCATTGATTCAGTTGCGATGACCATCTCACCCATATGAGACGGTTACGTGCTGCACATGAAATCGTAAAATCAACTTAGACACTTTCGGACGGCAACTGACACCTGTTGCACAAATCAAAGAAAGGTAAATCAAACATTTCCCTGTTTTCATACCAAGGTCAGTTTTGGTGACCGTGCGAGTCGAAAGTGAATGTTCTGTTTAACGGCTGCACAAAAAAAAAAAAATGAAATTCAGAAGCAACCGGTTGCTGTTGCAGAAACTTTTTCCGATGAAAAAGAAATCTTGTTTTCGTTTAAAGAATTAAAAAAAAAGGCCATAAAGATACAATAAGATGTAAGAATAACTAATAATCAAAATTTTCTTTGATAGGGTAGAAAACATTGTGAGAAAAGGAGAAAATGCTGGTAACCTGCATTGTCTCCTTTTCTCAGATTATTTTCCAAAGCCTTCTATTTTACGGGGGTGTTAAAAGGCGTCATTGTATGGTAAGGGGTCAATAAGGATAAACATATACCCTCCCTCCCAATCATCCAATCAAATCTCATCCCTCTGTGAAATTATCCAATCACAGAAGCTTTTAGGAAATCAGAATGGGTGCCAACAGCCAATCAGAGAGGCTGTGAGAAATTCAAAAATGGGCCCGGTCTGCCAGTCAGAGAGGCTTTGAGAAATCAAAATGGGCCCAGTCAGCCAATCAAAATGGCGCCCTAATATATATAGATAGAAAACAGTGAACAAAAAACGGCATGAAAGTGGATTTAAAGTCTTTTTTAAAGGCTGCTGTGCAGTCCTTGGCAAACTGCCAGGCATGCACCATCCACACATGCCAGATTTCACTGAAAAAGGGCCAAAATTCAAGAAAACAAGGTGGCAGAAGACCTTGTTTTGGTCTATTCAAGCCCCTTGCAAGAGTTACTTCCCTTAAAGTAAACCCTTGATCCCCCCCTTTACCCTTTAATTGGATTTCCTGATTCGGGCCACATCAAATTCATATAACCCAAAATGATCAATGTACATTGTAAAAAAAACACACAGAAATTAATGTGACAAGTTGCTAAAAAATAGACTGAAAACTCTTTCAGTAGCAATTGTTTCCTATTGCATAAATCAAACAAAGGGAACTGAAATGTTATTTTTTCTAATCGCTTCAAACCATGACAAGAAACCCAGTTACGTTGATTACGGTCTCATACGTGCCAGTTACACACATGCGAAAAGCACAGAAAACAATGTGACAAGTGGCTAAAAAAAAGACTGAAAACTCTTTCAGTAGTGCTCAAGGAATTGAAGCATAAATTTTCTAATATCTTCAAACCGCAACAAGAAACCCTGTTACGTTGACTACCGTTTCATACGTGCCAGTTACGCACATGGGAGAACACCAGAAAATGATGTGACAAGTGGCTAAAAAAAGACATGAAGACTATTTTCAGTAGCAACTGCTTCCTGTTGCATAAGTCAAACAAAGAGAACTGAATTTTTAAATTTTTTTTTCTCCAATCTCTTTATATCGTACGTGACAAATAACCCATTTACGTTGACTACCGTCTCGCAGGTGCCAGTTACGTATCCGCGAAAACATGAAAAAATCGACTTACGGGACATTTCATAGCAGACGACACCTGTTTCTCAAGTCAAATATAGGGAACTAAATTTCTCTTTTTTTTTCCTCCAATCTCTTTATACCGTGACAACAAACCCATTTACACCGACTACCGTCTCAAAGGTGCCAGTTACGTATCCGCGAAAACATGAAAAAATCGACTTACGGGACATTTCATAGCAGACAACACCTGTTTCTCGAGTCAAATATAGGGATTTTTCTTTTTTCGTTTTTTCTCACTAGGGCCATTGATTCAGTTGCGATGACCATCTCACCCATATGAGACGGTTACGTGCTGCGCATGAAATCGTAAAATCAACTTAGACACTTTCGGACGGCAACTGACACCTGTTGCACAAATCAAAGAAAGGTAAATCAAACATTTCCCTGTTTTCATACCAAGGTCAGTTTTGGTGACCGTGCGAGTCGAAAGTGAATGTTCTGTTTAACGGCTGCACAAAAAAAAAAAAAATGAAATTCAGAAGCAACCGGTTGCTGTTGCAGAAACTTTTTCCGATGAAAAAGAAATCTTGTTTTCGTTTAAAGAATTAAAAAAAAAGGCCATAAAGATACAATAAGATGTAAGAATAACTAATAATCAAAATTTTCTTTGATAGGGTAGAAAACATTGTGAGAAAAGGAGAAAATGCTGGTAACCTGCATTGTCTCCTTTTCTCAGATTATTATCCAAAGCCTTCTATTTTACGGGGGTGTTAAAAGGCGACATTGTATGGTAAGGGGTCAATAAGGATAAACATATACCCTCCCTCCCAATCATCCAATCAAATCTCATCCCTCTGTGAAATTATCCAATCACAGAAGCTTTTAGGAAATCAGAATGGGTGCCAACAGCCAATCAGAGAGGCTGTGAGAAATTCAAAAATGGGCCCGGTCTGCCAGTCAGAGAGGCTTTGAGAAATCAAAATGGGCCCAGTCAGCCAATCAAAATGGCGCCCTAATATATATAGATAGAATACAGTGAACAAAAAACGGCATGAAAGTGGATTTAAAGTCTTTTTTAAAGGCTGCTGTGCAGTCCTTGGCAAAACTGCCAGGCATGCACCATCCACACATGCCAGATTTCACTGAAAAAGGGCCAAAATTCAAGAAAACAAGGTGGCAGAAGACCTTGTTTTGGTCTATTCAAGCCCCTTGCAAGAGTTACTTCCCTTAAAGTAAACCCTTGATCCCCCCCTTTACCCTTTAATTGGATTTCCTGATTCGGGCCACATCAAATTCATATAACCCAAAATGATCAATGTACATTGTAAAAAAAACACACAGAAATTAATGTGACAAGTTGCTAAAAAATAGACTGAAAACTCTTTCAGTAGCAATTGTTTCCTATTGCATAAATCAAACAAAGGGAACTGAAATGTTATTTTTTCTAATTGCTTCAAACCATGACAAGAAACCCAGTTACGTTGATTACGGTCTCATACGTGCCAGTTACGCACATGCGAAAAGCACAGAAAACAATGTGACAAGTGGCTAAAAAAAAGACTGAAAACTCTTTCAGTAGTGCTCAAGGAATTGAAGCATAAATTTTCTAATATCTTCAAACCGCAACAAGAAACCCTGTTACGTTGACTACCGTTTCATACGTGCCAGTTACGCACATGGGAGAACACCAGAAAATGATGTGACAAGTGGCTAAAAAAAGACATGAAGACTATTTTCAGTAGCAACTGCTTCCTGTTGCATAAGTCAAACAAAGAGAACTGAATTTTTAAATTTTTTTTTCTCCAATCTCTTTATATTGTACGTGACAAATAACCCATTTACGTTGACTACCGTCTCGCAGGTGCCAGTTACGTATCCGCGAAAACATGAAAAAATCGACTTACGGGACATTTCATAGCAGACGACACCTGTTTCTCAAGTCACATATAGGGAACTAAATTTCTCTTTTTTTTTCCTCCAATCTCTTTATACCGTGACAA
Organism: Tridacna crocea; assembly: GCA_943736015.1. NCBI lineage: Eukaryota > Metazoa > Mollusca > Bivalvia > Cardiida > Cardiidae > Tridacna > Tridacna crocea. The sequence goes on along the minus strand of OX031066.1, from coordinate 984,981 downwards.
CAAACCCATTTACACCGACTACCGTCTCAAAGGTGCCAGTTACGTATCCGCGAAAACATGAAAAAATCGACTTACGGGACATTTCATAGCAGACAACACCTGTTTCTCAGGTCAAATATAGGGATTTTTCTTTTTTCGTTTTTTCTCACTAGGGCCATTGATTCAGTTGCGATGACCATCTCACCCATATGAGACGGTTACGTGCTGCACATGAAATCGTAAAATCAACTTAGACACTTTCGGACGGCAACTGACACCTGTTGCACAAATCAAAGAAAGGTAAATCAAACATTTCCCTGTTTTCATACCAAGGTCAGTTTTGGTGACCGTGCGAGTCGAAAGTGAATGTTCTGTTTAACGGCTGCACAAAAAAAAAAAATGAAATTCAGAAGCAACCGGTTGCTGTTGCAGAAACTTTTTCCGATGAAAAAGAAATCTTGTTTTCGTTTAAAGAATTAAAAAAAAAGGCCATAAAGATACAATAAGATGTAAGAATAACTAATAATCAAAATTTTCTTTGATAGGGTAGAAAACATTGTGAGAAAAGGAGAAAATGCTGGTAACCTGCATTGTCTCCTTTTCTCAGATTATTTTCCAAAGCCTTCTATTTTACGGGGGTGTTAAAAGGCGTCATTGTATGGTAAGGGGTCAATAAGGATAAACATATACCCTCCCTCCCGATCATCCAATCAAATCTCATCCCTCTGTGAAATTATTGAATCACAGAAGCTTTTAGGAAATCAGAATGGGTGCCAACAGCCAATCAGAGAGGCTGTGAGAAATTCAAAAATGGGCCCGGTCTGCCAGTCAGAGAGGCTTTGAGAAATCAAAATGGGCCCAGTCAGCCAATCAAAATGGCGCCCTAATATATATAGATAGAAAACAGTGAACAAAAAACGGCATGAAAGTGGATTTAAAGTCTTTTTTAAAGGCTGCTGTGCAGTCCTTGGCAAACTGCCAGGCATGCACCATCCACACATGCCAGATTTCACTGAAAAAGGGCCAAAATTCAAGAAAACAAGGTGGCAGAAGACCTTGTTTTGGTCTATTCAAGCCCCTTGCAAGAGTTACTTCCCTTAAAGTAAACCCTTGATCCCCCCCCTTTACCCTTTAATTGGATTTCCTGATTCGGGCCACATCAAATTCATATAACCCAAAATGATCAATGTACATTGTAAAAAAAACACACAGAAATTAATGTGACAAGTTGCTAAAAAATAGACTGAAAACTCTTTCAGTAGCAATTGTTTCCTATTGCATAAATCAAACAAAGGGAACTGAAATGTTATTTTTTCTAATCGCTTCAAACCATGACAAGAAACCCAGTTACGTTGATTACGGTCTCATACGTGCCAGTTACGCACATGCGAAAAGCACAGAAAACAATGTGACAAGTGGCTAAAAAAAAGACTGAAAACTCTTTCAGTAGTGCTCAAGGAATTGAAGCATAAATTTTCTAATATCTTCAAACCGCAACAAGAAACCCTGTTACGTTGACTACCGTTTCATACGTGCCAGTTACGCACATGGGAGAACACCAGAAAATGATGTGACAAGTGGCTAAAAAAAGACATGAAGACTATTTTCAGTAGCAACTGCTTCCTGTTGCATAAGTCAAACAAAGAGAACTGAATTTTTAAATTTTTTTTTCTCCAATCTCTTTATATCGTACGTGACAAATAACCCATTTACGTTGACTACCGTCTCGCAGGTGCCAGTTACGTATCCGCGAAAACATGAAAAAATCGACTTACGGGACATTTAATAGCAGACGACACCTGTTTCTCAAGTCAAATATAGGGAACTAAATTTCTCTTTTTTTTTCCTCCAATCTCTTTATACCGTGACAACAAACCCATTTACACCGACTACCGTTTCAAAGGTGCCAGTTATGTATCCACGAAAACATGAAAAAATCGACTTACGGGACATTTCATAGCAGACAACACCTGTTTCTCGAGTCAAATATAGGGATTTTTCTTTTTTCGTTTTTTCTCACTAGGGCCATTGATTCAGTTGCGATGACCATCTCACCCATATGAGACGGTTACGTGCTGCGCATGAAATCGTAAAATCAACTTAGACACTTTCGGACGGCAACTGACACCTGTTGCACAAATCAAAGAAAGGTAAATCAAACATTTCCCTGTTTTCATACCAAGGTCAGTTTTGGTGACCGTGCGAGTCGAAAGTGGATGTTCTGTTTAACGGCTGCACAAAAAAAAAAAAAAATGAAATTCAGAAGCAACCGGTTGCTGTTGCAGAAACTTTTTCCGATGAAAAAGAAATCTTGTTTTCGTTTAAAGAATTAAAAAAAAAGGCCATAAAGATACAATAAGATGTAAGAATAACTAATAATCAAAATTTTCTTTGATAGGGTAGAAAACATTGTGAGAAAAGGAGAAAATGCTGGTAACCTGCATTGTCTCCTTTTCTCAGATTATTTTCCAAAGCCTTCTATTTTACGGGGGTGTTAAAAGGCGTCATTGTATGGTAAGGGGTCAATAAGGATAAACATATACCCTCCCTCCCAATCATCCAATCAAATCTCATCCCTCTGTGAAATTATCCAATCACAGAAGCTTTTAGGAAATCAGAATGGGTGCCAACAGCCAATCAGAGAGGCTGTGAGAAATTCAAAAATGGGCCCGGTCTGCCAGTCAGAGAGGCTTTGAGAAATCAAAATGGGCCCAGTCAGCCAATCAAAATGGCGCCCTAATATATATAGATAGAAAACAGTGAACAAAAAACGGCATGAAAGTGGATTTAAAGTCTTTTTTAAAGGCTGCTGTGCAGTCCTTGGCAAACTGCCAGGCATGCACCATCCACACATGCCAGATTTCACTGAAAAAGGGCCAAAATTCAAGAAAACAAGGTGGCAGAAGACCTTGTTTTGGTCTATTCAAGCCCCTTGCAAGAGTTACTTCCCTTAAAGTAAACCCTTGATCCCCCCCTTTACCCTTTAATTGGATTTCCTGATTCGGGCCACATCAAATTCATATAACCCAAAATGATCAATGTACATTGTAAAAAAAACACACAGAAATTAATGTGACAAGTTGCTAAAAAATAGACTGAAAACTCTTTCAGTAGCAATTGTTTCCTATTGCATAAATCAAACAAAGGGAACTGAAATGTTATTTTTTCTAATCGCTTCAAACCATGACAAGAAACCCAGTTACGTTGATTACGGTCTCATACGTGCCAGTTACGCACATGCGAAAAGCACAGAAAACAATGTGACAAGTGGCTAAAAAAAAAACTGAAAACTCTTTCAGTAGTGCTCAAGGAATTGAAGCATAAATTTTCTAATATCTTCAAACCGCAACAAGAAACCCTGTTACGTTGACTACCGTTTCATACGTGCCAGTTACGCACATGGGAGAACACCAGAAAATGATGTGACAAGTGGCTAAAAAAAGACATGAAGACTATTTTCAGTAGCAACTGCTTCCTGTTGCATAAGTCAAACAAAGAGAACTGAATTTTTAAATTTTTTTTTCTCCAATCTCTTTATATCGTACGTGACAAATAACCCATTTACGTTGACTACCGTCTCGCAGGTGCCAGTTACGTATCCGCGAAAACATGAAAAAATCGACTTACGGGACATTTAATAGCAGACGACACCTGTTTCTCAAGTCAAATATAGGGAACTAAATTTCTCTTTTTTTTTCCTCCAATCTCTTTATACCGTGACAACAAACCCATTTACACCGACTACCGTCTCAAAGGTGCCAGTTACGTATCCGCGAAAACATGAAAAAATCGACTTACGGGACATTTCATAGCAGACAACACCTGTTTCTCGAGTCAAATATAGGGATTTTTCTTTTTTCGTTTTTTCTCACTAGGGCCATTGATTCAGTTGCGATGACCATCTCACCCATATGAGACGGTTACGTGCTGCGCATGAAATCCTAAAATCAACTTAGACACTTTCGGACGGCAACTGACACCTGTTGCACAAATCAAAGAAAGGTAAATCAAACATTTCCCTGTTTTCATACCAAGGTCAGTTTTGGTGACCGTGCGAGTCGAAAGTGAATGTTCTGTTTAACGGCTGCACAAAAAAAAAAAAATGAAATTCAGAAGCAACCGGTTGCTGTTGCAGAAACTTTTTCCGATGAAAAAGAAATCTTGTTTTCGTTTAAAGAATTAAAAAAAAAGGCCATAAAGATACAATAAGATGTAAGAATAACTAATAATCAAAATTTTCTTTGATAGGGTAGAAAACATTGTGAGAAAAGGAGAAAATGCTGGTAACCTGCATTGTCTCCTTTTCTCAGATTATTTTCCAAAGCCTTCTATTTTACGGGGGTGTTAAAAGGCGTCATTGTATGGTAAGGGGTCAATAAGGATAAACATATACCCTCCCTCCCAATCATCCAATCAAATCTCATCCCTCTGTGAAATTATCCAATCACAGAAGCTTTTAGGAAATCAGAATGGGTGCCAACAGCCAATCAGAGAGGCTGTGAGAAATTCAAAAATGGGCCCGGTCTGCCAGTCAGAGAGGCTTTGAGAAATCAAAATGGGCCCAGTCAGCCAATCAAAATGGCGCCCTAATATATATAGATAGAAAACAGTGAACAAAAAACGGCATGAAAGTGGATTTAAAGTCTTTTTTAAAGGCTGCTGTGCAGTCCTTGGCAAACTGCCAGGCATGCACCATCCACACATGCCAGATTTCACTGAAAAAGGGCCAAAATTCAAGAAAACAAGGTGGCAGAAGACCTTGTTTTGGTCTATTCAAGCCCCTTGCAAGAGTTACTTCCCTTAAAGTAAACCCTTGATCCCCCCCCCTTTACCCTTTAATTGGATTTCCTGATTCGGGCCACATAAAATTCATATAACCCAAAATGATCAATGTACATTGTAAAAAAAACACACAGAAATTAATGTGACAAGTTGCTAAAAAATAGACTGAAAACTCTTTCAGTAGCAATTGTTTCCTATTGCATAAATCAAACAAAGGGAACTGAAATGTTATTTTTTCTAATCGCTTCAAACCATGACAAGAAACCCAGTTACGTTGATTACGGTCTCATACGTGCCAGTTACGCACATGCGAAAAGCACAGAAAACAATGTGACAAGTGGCTAAAAAAAAGACTGAAAACTCTTTCAGTAGTGCTCAAGGAATTGAAGCATAAATTTTCTAATATCTTCAAACCGCAACAAGAAACCCTGTTACGTTGACTACCGTTTCACACGTGCCAGTTACGCTCATGGGAGAACACCAGAAAATGATGTGACAAGTGGCTAAAAAAAGACATGAAGACTATTTTCAGTAGCAACTGCTTCCTGTTGCATAAGTCAAACAAAGAGAACTGAATTTTTAAATTTTTTTTTCTCCAATCTCTTTATATCGTACGTGACAAATAACCCATTTACGTTGACTACCGTCTCGCAGGTGCCAGTTACGTATCCGCGAAAACATGAAAAAATCGACTTACGGGACATTTAATAGCAGACGACACCTGTTTCTCAAGTCAAATATAGGGAACTAAATTTCTCTTTTTTTTTCCTCCAATCTCTTTATACCGTGACAACAAACCCATTTACACCGACTACCGTTTCAAAGATGCCAGTTATGTATCCACGAAAACATGAAAAAATCGACTTACGGGACATTTCATAGCAGACAACACCTGTTTCTCGAGTCAAATATAGGGATTTTTCTTTTTTCGTTTTTTCTCACTAGGGCCATTGATTCAGTTGCGATGACCATCTCACCCATATGAGACGGTTACGTGCTGCGCATGAAATCGTAAAATCAACTTAGACACTTTCGGACGGCAACTGACACCTGTTGCACAAATCAAAGAAAGGTAAATCAAACATTTCCCTGTTTTCATACCAAGGTCAGTTTTGGTGACCGTGCGAGTCGAAAGTGGATGTTCTGTTTAACGGCTGCACAAAAAAAAAAAAAAATGAAATTCAGAAGCAACCGGTTGCTGTTGCAGAAACTTTTTCCGATGAAAAAGAAATCTTGTTTTCGTTTAAAGAATTAAAAAAAAAGGCCATAAAGATACAATAAGATGTAAGAATAACTAATAATCAAAATTTTCTTTGATAGGGTAGAAAACATTGTGAGAAAAGGAGAAAATGCTGGTAACCTGCATTGTCTCCTTTTCTCAGATTATTTTCCAAAGCCTTCTATTTTACGGGGGTGTTAAAAGGCGTCATTGTATGGTAAGGGGTCAATAAGGATAAACATATACCCTCCCTCCCAATCATCCAATCAAATCTCATCCCTCTGTGAAATTATCGAATCACAGAAGCTTTTAGGAAATCAGAATGGGTGCCAACAGCCAATCAGAGAGGCTGTGAGAAATTCAAAAATGGGCCCGGTCTGCCAGTCAGAGAGGCTTTGAGAAATCAAAATGGGCCCAGTCAGCCAATCAAAATGGCGCCCTAATATATATAGATAGAAAACAGTGAACAAAAAACGGCATGAAAGTGGATTTAAAGTCTTTTTTAAAGGCTGCTGTGCAGTCCTTGGCAAACTGCCAGGCATGCACCATCCACACATGCCAGATTTCACTGAAAAAGGGCCAAAATTCAAGAAAACAAGGTGGCAGAAGACCTTGTTTTGGTCTATTCAAGCCCCTTGCAAGAGTTACTTCCCTTAAAGTAAACCCTTGATCCCCCCCTTTACCCTTTAATTGGATTTCCTGATTCGGGCCACATCAAATTCATATAACCCAAAATGATCAATGTACATTGTAAAAAAAACACACAGAAATTAATGTGACAAGTTGCTAAAAAATAGACTGAAAACTCTTTCAGTAGCAATTGTTTCCTATTGCATAAATCAAACAAAGGGAACTGAAATGTTATTTTTTCTAATCGCTTCAAACCATGACAAGAAACCCAGTTACGTTGATTACGGTCTCATACGTGCCAGTTACGCACATGCGAAAAGCACAGAAAACAATGTGACAAGTGGCTAAAAAAAAAACTGAAAACTCTTTCAGTAGTGCTCAAGGAATTGAAGCATAAATTTTCTAATATCTTCAAACCGCAACAAGAAACCCTGTTACGTTGACTACCGTTTCATACGTGCCAGTTACGCACATGGGAGAACACCAGAAAATGATGTGACAAGTGGCTAAAAAAAGACATGAAGACTATTTTCAGTAGCAACTGCTTCCTGTTGCATAAGTCAAACAAAGAGAACTGAATTTTTAAATTTTTTTTTCTCCAATCTCTTTATATCGTACGTGACAAATAACCCATTTACGTTGACTACCGTCTCGCAGGTGCCAGTTACGTATCCGCGAAAACATGAAAAAATCGACTTACGGGACATTTAATAGCAGACGACACCTGTTTCTCAAGTCAAATATAGGGAACTAAATTTCTCTTTTTTTTTCCTCCAATCTCTTTATACCGTGACAACAAACCCATTTACACCGACTACCGTCTCAAAGGTGCCAGTTACGTATCCGCGAAAACATGAAAAAATCGACTTACGGGACATTTCATAGCAGACAACACCTGTTTCTCGAGTCAAATATAGGGATTTTTCTTTTTTCGTTTTTTCTCACTAGGGCCATTGATTCAGTTGCGATGACCATCTCACCCATATGAGACGGTTACGTGCTGCGCATGAAATCCTAAAATCAACTTAGACACTTTCGGACGGCAACTGACACCTGTTGCACAAATCAAAGAAAGGTAAATCAAACATTTCCCTGTTTTCATACCAAGGTCAGTTTTGGTGACCGTGCGAGTCGAAAGTGAATGTTCTGTTTAACGGCTGCACAAAAAAAAAAAAATGAAATTCAGAAGCAACCGGTTGCTGTTGCAGAAACTTTTTCCGATGAAAAAGAAATCTTGTTTTCGTTTAAAGAATTAAAAAAAAAGGCCATAAAGATACAATAAGATGTAAGAATAACTAATAATCAAAATTTTCTTTGATAGGGTAGAAAACATTGTGAGAAAAGGAGAAAATGCTGGTAACCTGCATTGTCTCCTTTTCTCAGATTATTTTCCAAAGCCTTCTATTTTACGGGGGTGTTAAAAGGCGTCATTGTATGGTAAGGGGTCAATAAGGATAAACATATACCCTCCCTCCCAATCATCCAATCAAATCTCATCCCTCTGTGAAATTATCCAATCACAGAAGCTTTTAGGAAATCAGAATGGGTGCCAACAGCCAATCAGAGAGGCTGTGAGAAATTCAAAAATGGGCCCGGTCTGCCAGTCAGAGAGGCTTTGAGAAATCAAAATGGGCCCAGTCAGCCAATCAAAATGGCGCCCTAATATATATAGATAGAAAACAGTGAACAAAAAACGGCATGAAAGTGGATTTAAAGTCTTTTTTAAAGGCTGCTGTGCAGTCCTTGGCAAACTGCCAGGCATGCACCATCCACACATGCCAGATTTCACTGAAAAAGGGCCAAAATTCAAGAAAACAAGGTGGCAGAAGACCTTGTTTTGGTCTATTCAAGCCCCTTGCAAGAGTTACTTCCCTTAAAGTAAACCCTTGATCCCCCCCCCTTTACCCTTTAATTGGATTTCCTGATTCGGGCCACATAAAATTCATATAACCCAAAATGATCAATGTACATTGTAAAAAAAACACACAGAAATTAATGTGACAAGTTGCTAAAAAATAGACTGAAAACTCTTTCAGTAGCAATTGTTTCCTATTGCATAAATCAAACAAAGGGAACTGAAATGTTATTTTTTCTAATCGCTTCAAACCATGACAAGAAACCCAGTTACGTTGATTACGGTCTCATACGTGCCAGTTACGCACATGCGAAAAGCACAGAAAACAATGTGACAAGTGGCTAAAAAAAAGACTGAAAACTCTTTCAGTAGTGCTCAAGGAATTGAAGCATAAATTTTCTAATATCTTCAAACCGCAACAAGAAACCCTGTTACGTTGACTACCGTTTCACACGTGCCAGTTACGCTCATGGGAGAACACCAGAAAATGATGTGACAAGTGGCTAAAAAAAGACATGAAGACTATTTTCAGTAGCAACTGCTTCCTGTTGCATAAGTCAAACAAAGAGAACTGAATTTTTAAATTTTTTTTTCTCCAATCTCTTTATATCGTACGTGACAAATAACCCATTTACGTTGACTACCGTCTCGCAGGTGCCAGTTACGTATCCGCGAAAACATGAAAAAATCGACTTACGGGACATTTAATAGCAGACGACACCTGTTTCTCAAGTCAAATATAGGGAACTAAATTTCTCTTTTTTTTTCCTCCAATCTCTTTATACCGTGACAACAAACCCATTTACACCGACTACCGTTTCAAAGATGCCAGTTATGTATCCACGAAAACATGAAAAAATCGACTTACGGGACATTTCATAGCAGACAACACCTGTTTCTCGAGTCAAATATAGGGATTTTTCTTTTTTCGTTTTTTCTCACTAGGGCCATTGATTCAGTTGCGATGACCATCTCACCCATATGAGACGGTTACGTGCTGCGCATGAAATCGTAAAATCAACTTAGACACTTTCGGACGGCAACTGACACCTGTTGCACAAATCAAAGAAAGGTAAATCAAACATTTCCCTGTTTTCATACCAAGGTCAGTTTTGGTGACCGTGCGAGTCGAAAGTGGATGTTCTGTTTAACGGCTGCACAAAAAAAAAAAAAAATGAAATTCAGAAGCAACCGGTTGCTGTTGCAGAAACTTTTTCCGATGAAAAAGAAATCTTGTTTTCGTTTAAAGAATTAAAAAAAAAGGCCATAAAGATACAATAAGATGTAAGAATAACTAATAATCAAAATTTTCTTTGATAGGGTAGAAAACATTGTGAGAAAAGGAGAAAATGCTGGTAACCTGCATTGTCTCCTTTTCTCAGATTATTTTCCAAAGCCTTCTATTTTACGGGGGTGTTAAAAGGCGTCATTGTATGGTAAGGGGTCAATAAGGATAAACATATACCCTCCCTCCCAATCATCCAATCAAATCTCATCCCTCTGTGAAATTATCGAATCACAGAAGCTTTTAGGAAATCAGAATGGGTGCCAACAGCCAATCAGAGAGGCTGTGAGAAATTCAAAAATGGGCCCGGTCTGCCAGTCAGAGAGGCTTTGAGAAATCAAAATGGGCCCAGTCAGCCAATCAAAATGGCGCCCTAATATATATAGATAGAAAACAGTGAACAAAAAACGGCATGAAAGTGGATTTAAAGTCTTTTTTAAAGGCTGCTGTGCAGTCCTTGGCAAACTGCCAGGCATGCACCATCCACACATGCCAGATTTCACTGAAAAAGGGCCAAAATTCAAGAAAACAAGGTGGCAGAAGACCTTGTTTTGGTCTATTCAAGCCCCTTGCAAGAGTTACTTCCCTTAAAGTAAACCCTTGATCCCCCCCTTTACCCTTTAATTGGATTTCCTGATTCGGGCCACATCAAATTCATATAACCCAAAATGATCAATGTACATTGTAAAAAAAACACACAGAAATTAATGTGACAAGTTGCTAAAAAATAGACTGAAAACTCTTTCAGTAGCAATTGTTTCCTATTGCATAAATCAAACAAAGGGAACTGAAATGTTATTTTTTCTAATCGCTTCAAACCATGACAAGAAACCCAGTTACGTTGATTACGGTCTCATACGTGCCAGTTACGCACATGCGAAAAGCACAGAAAACAATGTGACAAGTGGCTAAAAAAAAAACTGAAAACTCTTTCAGTAGTGCTCAAGGAATTGAAGCATAAATTTTCTAATATCTTCAAACCGCAACAAGAAACCCTGTTACGTTGACTACCGTTTCATACGTGCCAGTTACGCACATGGGAGAACACCAGAAAATGATGTGACAAGTGGCTAAAAAAAGACATGAAGACTATTTTCAGTAGCAACTGCTTCCTGTTGCATAAGTCAAACAAAGAGAACTGAATTTTTAAATTTTTTTTTCTCCAATCTCTTTATATCGTACGTGACAAATAACCCATTTACGTTGACTACCGTCTCGCAGGTGCCAGTTACGTATCCGCGAAAACATGAAAAAATCGACTTACGGGACATTTAATAGCAGACGACACCTGTTTCTCAAGTCAAATATAGGGAACTAAATTTCTCTTTTTTTTTCCTCCAATCTCTTTATACCGTGACAACAAACCCATTTACACCGACTACCGTCTCAAAGGTGCCAGTTACGTATCCGCGAAAACATGAAAAAATCGACTTACGGGACATTTCATAGCAGACAACACCTGTTTCTCGAGTCAAATATAGGGATTTTTCTTTTTTCGTTTTTTCTCACTAGGGCCATTGATTCAGTTGCGATGACCATCTCACCCATATGAGACGGTTACGTGCTGCGCATGAAATCCTAAAATCAACTTAGACACTTTCGGACGGCAACTGACACCTGTTGCACAAATCAAAGAAAGGTAAATCAAACATTTCCCTGTTTTCATACCAAGGTCAGTTTTGGTGACCGTGCGAGTCGAAAGTGAATGTTCTGTTTAACGGCTGCACAAAAAAAAAAAAATGAAATTCAGAAGCAACCGGTTGCTGTTGCAGAAACTTTTTCCGATGAAAAAGAAATCTTGTTTTCGTTTAAAGAATTAAAAAAAAAGGCCATAAAGATACAATAAGATGTAAGAATAACTAATAATCAAAATTTTCTTTGATAGGGTAGAAAACATTGTGAGAAAAGGAGAAAATGCTGGTAACCTGCATTGTCTCCTTTTCTCAGATTATTTTCCAAAGCCTTCTATTTTACGGGGGTGTTAAAAGGCGTCATTGTATGGTAAGGGGTCAATAAGGATAAACATATACCCTCCCTCCCAATCATCCAATCAAATCTCATCCCTCTGTGAAATTATCCAATCACAGAAGCTTTTAGGAAATCAGAATGGGTGCCAACAGCCAATCAGAGAGGCTGTGAGAAATTCAAAAATGGGCCCGGTCTGCCAGTCAGAGAGGCTTTGAGAAATCAAAATGGGCCCAGTCAGCCAATCAAAATGGCGCCCTAATATATATAGATAGAAAACAGTGAACAAAAAACGGCATGAAAGTGGATTTAAAGTCTTTTTTAAAGGCTGCTGTGCAGTCCTTGGCAAACTGCCAGGCATGCACCATCCACACATGCCAGATTTCACTGAAAAAGGGCCAAAATTCAAGAAAACAAGGTGGCAGAAGACCTTGTTTTGGTCTATTCAAGCCCCTTGCAAGAGTTACTTCCCTTAAAGTAAACCCTTGATCCCCCCCCTTTACCCTTTAATTGGATTTCCTGATTCGGGCCACATCAAATTCATATAACCCAAAATGATCAATGTACATTGTAAAAAAAACACACAGAAATTAATGTGACAAGTTGCTAAAAAATAGACTGAAAACTCTTTCAGTAGCAATTGTTTCCTATTGCATAAATCAAACAAAGGGAACTGAAATGTTATTTTTTCTAATCGCTTCAAACCATGACAAGAAACCCAGTTACGTTGATTACGGTCTCATACGTGCCAGTTACGCACATGCGAAAAGCACAGAAAACAATGTGACAAGTGGCTAAAAAAAAGACTGAAAACTCTTTCAGTAGTGCTCAAGGAATTGAAGCATAAATTTTCTAATATCTTCAAACCGCAACAAGAAACCCTGTTACGTTGACTACCGTTTCATACGTGCCAGTTACGCACATGGGAGAACACCAGAAAATGATGTGACAAGTGGCTAAAAAAAGACATGAAGACTATTTTCAGTAGCAACTGCTTCCTGTTGCATAAGTCAAACAAAGAGAACTGAATTTTTAAATTTTTTTTTCTCCAATCTCTTTATATTGTACGTGACAAATAACCCATTTACGTTGACTACCGTCTCGCAGGTGCCAGTTACGTATCCGCGAAAACATGAAAAAATCGACTTACGGGACATTTCATAGCAGACGACACCTGTTTCTCAAGTCAAATATAGGGAACTAAATTTCTCTTTTTTTTTCCTCCAATCTCTTTATACCGTGACAACAAACCCATTTACACCGACTACCGTCTCAAAGGTGCCAGTTACGTATCCGCGAAAACATGAAAAAATCGACTTACGGGACATTTCATAGCAGACAACACCTGTTTCTCGAGTCAAATATAGGGATTTTTCTTTTTTCGTTTTTTCTCACTAGGGCCACTGATTCAGTTGCGATGACCATCTCACCCATATGAGACGGTTACGTGCTGCGCATGAAATCGTAAAATCAACTTAGACACTTTCGGACGGCAACTGACACCTGTTGCACAAATCAAAGAAAGGTAAATCAAACATTTCCCTGTTTTCATACCAAGGTCAGTTTTGGTGACCGTGCGAGTCGAAAGTGAATGTTCTGTTTAACTGCTGCACAAAAAAAAAAAAAATGAAATTCAGAAGCAACCGGTTGCTGTTGCAGAAACTTTTTCCGATGAAAAAGAAATCTTGTTTTCGTTTAAAGAATTAAAAAAAAAGGCCATAAAGATACAATAAGATGTAAGAATAACTAATAATCAAAATTTTCTTTGATAGGGTAGAAAACATTGTGAGAAAAGGAGAAAATGCTGGTAACCTGCATTGTCTCCTTTTCTCAGATTATTTTCCAAAGCCTTCTATTTTACGGGGGTGTTAAAAGGCGTCATTGTATGGTAAGGGGTCAATAAGGATAAACATATACTCTCCCTCCCAATCATCCAATCAAATCTCATCCCTCTGTGAAATTATCCAATCACAGAAGCTTTTAGGAAATCAGAATGGGTGCCAACAGCCAATCAGAGAGGCTGTGAGAAATTCAAAAATGGGCCCGGTCTGCCAGTCAGAGAGGCTTTGAGAAATCAAAATGGGCCCAGTCAGCCAATCAAAATGGCGCCCTAATATATATAGATAGAAAACAGTGAACAAAAAACGGCATGAAAGTGGTTTTAAAGTCTTTTGTAAAGGCTGCTGTGCAGTCCTTGGCAAACTGCCAGGCATGCACCATCCACACATGCCAGATTTCACTGAAAAAGGGCCAAAATTCAAGAAAACAAGGTGGCAGAAGACCTTGTTTTGGTCTATTCAAGCCCCTTGCAAGAGTTACTTCCCTTAAAGTAAACCCTTGATCCCCCCCTTTACCCTTTAATTGGATTTCCTGATTCGGGCCACATCAAATTCATATAACCCAAAATGATCAATGTACATTGTAAAAAAAACACACAGAAATTAATGTGACAAGTTGCTAAAAAATAGACTGAAAACTCTTTCAGTAGCAATTGTTTCCTATTGCATAAATCAAACAAAGGGAACTGAAATGTTATTTTTTCTAATCGCTTCAAACCATGACAAGAAACCCAGTTACGTTGATTACGGTCTCATACGTGCCAGTTACGCACATGCGAAAAGCACAGAAAACAATGTGACAAGTGGCTAAAAAAAAGACTGAAAACTCTTTCAGTAGTGCTCAAGGAATTGAAGCATAAATTTTCTAATATCTTCAAACCGCAACAAGAAACCCTGTTACGTTGACTACCGTTTCATACGTGCCAGTTACGCACATGGGAGAACACCAGAAAATGATGTGACAAGTGGCTAAAAATAGACAAGAAGACTATTTTCAGTAGCAACTGCTTCCTGTTGCATAAGTCAAACAAAGAGAACTGAATTTTTAAATTTTTTTTTCTCCAATCTCTTTATATCGTACGTGACAAATAACCCATTTACGTTGACTACCGTCTCGCAGGTGCCAGTTACGTATCCGCGAAAACATTAAAAAATCGACTTACGGGACATTTCATAGCAGATGACACCTGTTTCTCAAGTCAAATATAGGGAACTAAATTTCTCTTTTTTTTTCCTCCAATCTCTTTATACCGTGACAACAAACCCATTTACACCGACTACCGTTTCAAAGGTGCCAGTTACGTATCCGCGAAAACATGAAAAAATCGACTTACGGGACATTTCATAGCAGACAACACCTGTTTCTCGAGTCAAATATAGGGATTTTTGTTTTTTCGTTTTTTCTCACTAGGGCCATTGATTCAGTTGCGATGACCATCTCACCCATATGAGACGGTTACGTGCTGCGCATGAAATCGTAAAATCAACTTAGACACTTTCGGACGGCAACTGACACCTGTTGCACAAATCAAAGAAAGGTAAATCAAACATTTCCCTGTTTTCATACCAAGGTCAGTTTTGGTGACCGTGCGAGTCGAAAGTGAATGTTCTGTTTAACGGCTGCACAAAAAAAAAAAAAATGAAATTCAGAAGCAACCGGTTGCTGTTGCAGAAACTTTTTCCGATGAAAAAGAAATCTTGTTTTTGTTTAAACAATTAAAAAAAAAGGCCATAAAGATACAATAAGATGTAAGAATAACTAATAATCAAAATTTTCTTTGATAGGGTAGAAAACATTGTGAGAAAAGGAGAAAATGCTGGTAACCTGCATTGTCTCCTTTTCTCAGATTATTTTCCAAAGCCTTCTATTTTACGGGGGTGTTAAAAGGCGTCATTGTATGGTAAGGGGTCAATAAGGATAAACATATACCCTCCCTCCCAATCATCCAATCAAATCTCATCCCTCTGTGAAATTATCCAATCACAGAAGCTTTTAGGAAATCAGAATGGGTGTCAACAGCCAATCAGAGAGGCTGTGAGAAATTCAAAAATGGGCCCGGTCTGCCAGTCAGAGAGGCTTTGAGAAATCAAAATGGGCCCAGTCAGCCAATCAAAATGGCGCCCTAATATATATAGATAGAAAACAGTGAACAAAAAACGGCATGAAAGTGGATTTAAAGTCTTTTTTAAAGGCTGCTGTGCAGTCCTTGGCAAACTGCCAGGCATGCACCATCCACACATGCCAGATTTCACTGAAAAAGGGCCAAAATTCAAGAAAACAAGGTGGCAGAAGACCTTGTTTTGGTCTATTCAAGCCCCTTGCAAGAGTTACTTCCCTTAAAGTAAACCCTTGATCCCCCCCTTTACCCTTTAATTGGATTTCCTGATTCGGGCCACATCAAATTCATATAACCCAAAATGATCAATGTACATTGTAAAAAAAACACACAGAAATTAATGTGACAAGTTGCTAAAAAATAGACTGAAAACTCTTTCAGTAGCAATTGTTTCCTATTGCATAAATCAAACAAAGGGAACTGAAATGTTATTTTTTCTAATCGCTTCAAACCATGACAAGAAACCCAGTTACGTTGATTACGGTCTCATACGTGTCAGTTACGCACATGCGAAAAGCACAGAAAACAATGTGACAAGTGGCTAAAAAAAAGACTGAAAACTCTTTCAGTAGTGCTCAAGGAATTGAAGCATGAATTTTCTAATATCTTCAAACTGCAACAAGAAACCCTGTTGCGTTGACTACCGTTTCATACGTGCCAGTTACGCACATGGGAGAACACCAGAAAATGATGTGACAAGTGGCTAAAAAAAGACATGAAGACTATTTTCAGTAGCAACTGCTTCCTGTTGCATAAGTCAAACAAAGAGAACTGAATTTTTAAATTTTTTTTTCTCCAATCTCTTTATATCGTACGTGACAAATAACCCATTTACGTTGACTACCGTCTCGCAGGTGCCAGTTACGTATCCGCGAAAACATGAATAAATTGACTTACGGAACATTTCATAGCAGACGACACCTGTTTCTCAAGTCAAATATAGGGAACTAAATTTCTCTTTTTTTTTCCTCCAATCTCTTTATACCGTGACAACAAACCCATTTACACCGACTACCGTCTCAAAGGTGCCAGTTACGTATCCGCGAAAACATGAAAAAATCGACTTACGGGACATTTCATAGCAGACAACACCTGTTTCTCGAGTCAAATATAGGGATTTTTGTTTTTTCGTTTTTTCTCACTAGGGCCATTGATTCAGTTGCGATGACCATCTCACCCATATGAGACGGTTACGTGCTGCGCATGAAATCCTAAAATCAACTTAGACACTTTCGGACGGCAACTGACACCTGTTGCACAAATCAAAGAAAGGTAAATCAAACATTTCCCTGTTTTCATACCAAGGTCAGTTTTGGTGACCGTGCGAGTCGAAAGTGAATGTTCTGTTTAACGGCTGCACAAAAAAAAAAAAAATGAAATTCAGAAGCAACCGGTTGCTGTTGCAGAAACTTTTTCCGATGAAAAAGAAATCTTGTTTTCGTTTAAAGAATTAAAAAAAAAGGCCATAAAGATACAATAAGATGTAAGAATAACTAATAATCAAAATTTTCTTTGATAGGGTAGAAAACATTGTGAGAAAAGGAGAAAATGCTGGTAACCTGCATTGTCTCCTTTTCTCAGATTATTTTCCAAAGCCTTCTATTTTACGGGGGTGTTAAAAGGCGTCATTGTATGGTAAGGGGTCAATAAGGATAAACATATACCCTCCCTCCCAATCATCCAATCAAATCTCATCCCTCTGTGAAATTATCCAATCACAGAAGCTTTTAGGAAATCAGAATGGGTGCCAACAGCCAATCAGAGAGGCTGTGAGAAATTCAAAAATGGGCCCGGTCTGCCAGTCAGAGAGGCTTTGAGAAATCAAAATGGGCCCAGTCAGCCAATCAAAATGGCGCCCTAATATATATAGATAGAAAACAGTGAACAAAAAACGGCATGAAAGTGGATTTAAAGTCTTTTTTAAAGGCTGCTGTGCAGTCCTTGGCAAACTGCCAGGCATGCACCATCCACACATGCCAGATTTCACTGAAAAAGGGCCAAAATTCAAGAAAACAAGGTGGCAGAAGACCTTGTTTTGGTCTATTCAAGCCCCTTGCAAGAGTTACTTCCCTTAAAGTAAACCCTTGATCCCCCCCTTTACCCTTTAATTGGATTTCCTGATTCGGGCCACATCAAATTCATATAACCCAAAATGATCAATGTACATTGTAAAAAAAACACACAGAAATTAATGTGACAAGTTGCTAAAAAATAGACTGAAAACTCTTTCAGTAGCAATTGTTTCCTATTGCATAAATCAAACAAAGGGAACTGAAATGTTATTTTTTCTAATCGCTTCAAACCATGACAAGAAACCCAGTTACGTTGATTACGGTCTCATACGTGCCAGTTACGCACATGCGAAAAGCACAGAAAACAATGTGACAAGTGGCTAAAAAAAAGACTGAAAACTCTTTCAGTAGTGCTCAAGGAATTGAAGCATGAATTTTCTAATATCTTCAAATCGCAACAAGAAACCCTGTTGCGTTGACTACCGTTTCATACGTGCCAGTTACGCACATGGGAGAACACCAGAAAATGATGTGACAAATGGCTAAAAAAAGACATGAAGACTATTTTCAGTAGCAACTGCTTCCTGTTGCATAAGTCAAACAAAGAGAACTGAATTTTTAATTTTTTTTCTCCAATCTCTTTATATCATACTTGACAAAAAACCCATTTAGGTTGACTACCGTCTCGCAGGTGCCAGTTACGTATCCGCGAAAACATGAAAAAATTGACTTACGGGACATTTCATAGCAGACGACACCTGTTTCTCAAGTCAAATATAGGGAACTAAATTTCTCTTTTTTTTCCCTCCAATCTCTTTATACCGTGACAACAAACCCATTTACACTGACTACCGTCTCAAAGGTGCCAGTTACGTAACCGCGAAAACATGAAAAAATCGACTTACGGGACATTTCATAGCAGACAACACCTGTTTCTCGAGTCAAATATAGGGATTTTTCTTTTTTCGTTTTTTCTCACTAGGGCCATTGATTCAGTTGCGATGACCATCTCACCCATATGAGAAGGTTACGTGCTGCGCATGAAATCGTAAAATCAACTTAGACAATTTCGGACGGCAACTGACACCTGTTGCACAAATCAAAGAAAGGTAAATCAAACATTTCCCTGTTTTCATACCAAGGTCAGTTTTGGTGACCGTGCGAGTCGAAAGTGAATGTTCTGTTTAACGGCTGCACAAAAAAAAAAAATGAAATTCAGAAGCAACCGGTTGCTGTTGCAGAAACGTTTTCCGATGAAAAAGAAATCTTGTTTTCGTTTAAAGAATTAAAAAAAAGTCCATAAAGATACAAGAAGATGTAAGAATAACTAATAATCAAAATTTTCTTTGATAGGGTAGAAAACATTGTGAGAAAAGGAGAAAATGCTGGTAACCTGCATTGTCTCCTTTTCTCAGATTATTTTCCAAAGCCTTCTATTTTACGGGGGTGTTAAAAGGCGTCATTGTATGGTAAGGGGTCAATAAGGATAAACATATACCCTCCCTCCCAATCATCCAATCAAATCTCATCCCTCTGTGAAATTATCCAATCACAGAAGCTTTTAGGAAATCAGAATGGGTGCCAACAGCCAATCAGAGAGGCTGTGAGAAATTCAAAAATGGGCCCGGTCTGCCAGTCAGAGAGGCTTTGAGAAATCAAAATGGGCCCAGTCAGCCAATCAAAATGGCGCCCTAATATATATAGATAGAAAACAGTGAACAAAAAACGGCATGAAAGTGGATTTAAAGTCTTTTTTAAAGGCTGCTGTGCAGTCCTTGGCAAACTGCCAGGCATGCACCATCCACACATGCCAGATTTCACTGAAAAAGGGCCAAAATTCAAGAAAACAAGGTGGCAGAAGACCTTGTTCTGGTCTATTCAAGCCCCTTGCAAGAGTTACTTCCCTTAAAGTAAACCCTTGATCCCCCCCCTTTACCCTTTAATTGGATTTCCTGATTCGGGCCACATCAAATTCATATAACCCAAAATGATCAATGTACATTGTAAAAAAAACACACAGAAATTAATGTGACAAGTTGCTAAAAAATAGACTGAAAACTCTTTCAGTAGCAATTGTTTCCTATTGCATAAATCAAACAAAGGGAACTGAAATGTTATTTTTTCTAATCGCTTCAAACCATGACAAGAAACCCAGTTACGTTGATTACGGTCTCATACGTGCCAGTTACGCACATGCGAAAAGCACAGAAAACAATGTGACAAGTGGCTAAAAAAAAGACTGAAAACTCTTTCAGTAGTGCTCAAGGAATTGAAGCATAAATTTTCTAATATCTTCAAACCGCAACAAGAAACCCTGTTACGTTGACTACCGTTTCATACGTGCCAGTTACGCACATGGGAGAACACCAGAAAATGATGTGACAAGTGGCTAAAAAAAGACATGAAGACTATTTTCAGTAGCAACTGCTTCCTGTTGCATAAGTCAAACAAAGAGAACTGAATTTTTAAATTTTTTTTTCTCCAATCTCTTTATATCTTACGTGACAAATAACCCATTTATGTTGACTACCGTCTCGCAGGTGCCAGTTACGTATCCGCGAAAACATGAAAAAATCGACTTACGGGACATTTCATAGCAGACGACACCTGTTTCTCAAGTCAAATATAGGGAACTAAATTTCTCTTTTTTTTTCCTCCAATCTCTTTATACCGTGACAACAAACCCATTTACACCGACTACCGTCTCAAAGGTGCCAGTTACGTATCCGCGAAAACATGAAAAAATCGACTTACGGGACATTTCATAGCAGACAACACCTGTTTCTGGAGTCAAATATAGGGATTTTTCTTTTTTCGTTTTTTCTCACTAGGGCCATTGATTCAGTTGCGATGACCATCTCACCCATATGAGACGGTTACGTGCTGCGCATGAAATCCTAAAATCAACTTAGACACTTTCGGACGGCAACTGACACCTGTTGCACAAATCAAAGAAAGGTAAATCAAACATTTCCCTGTTTTCATACCAAGGTCAGTTTTGGTGACCGTGCGAGTCGAAAGTGAATGTTCTGTTTAACGGCTGCACAAAAAAAAAAAATGAAATTCAGAAGCAACCGGTTGCTGTTGCAGAAACTTTTTCCGATGAAAAAGAAATCTTGTTTTCGTTTAAAGAATTAAAAACAAAGGCCATAAAGATACAATAAGATGTAAGAATAACTAATAATCAAAATTCTCTTTGATAGGGTAGAAAACATTGTGAGAAAAGGAGAAAATGCTGGTAACCTGCATTGTCTCCTTTTCTCAGATTATTTTCCAAAGCCTTCTATTTTACGGGGGTGTTAAAAGGCGTCATTGTATGGTAAGGGGTCAATAAGGATAAACATATACCCTCCCTCCCAATCATCCAATCAAATCTCATCCCTCTGTGAAATTATCCAATCACAGAAGCTTTTAGGAAATCAGAATGGGTGCCAACAGCCAATCAGAGAGGCTGTGAGAAATTCAAAAATGGGCCCGGTCTGCCAGTCAGAGAGGCTTTGAGAAATCGGAATGGGCCCAGTCAGCCAATCAAAATGGCGCCCTAATATATATAGATAGAAAACAGTGAACAAAAAACGGCATGAAAGTGGATTTAAAGTCTTTTTTAAAGGCTGCTGTGCAGTCCTTGGCAAACTGCCAGGCATGCACCATCCACACATGCCAGATTTCACTGAAAAAGGGCCAAAATTCAAGAAAACAAGGTGGCAGAAGACCTTGTTTTGGTCTATTCAAGCCCCTTGCAAGAGTTACTTCCCTTAAAGTAAACCCTTGATCCCCCCCCTTTACCCTTTAATTGGATTTCCTGATTCGGGCCACATCAAATTCATATAACCCAAAATGATCAATGTACATTGTAAAAAAAACACACAGAAATTAATGTGACAAGTTGCTAAAAAATAGACTGAAAACTCTTTCAGTAGCAATTGTTTCCTATTGCATAAATCAAACAAAGGGAACTGAAATGTTATTTTTTCTTATCGCTTCAAACCATGACAAGAAACCCAGTTACGTTGATTACGGTCTCATACGTGCCAGTTACGCACATGCGAAAAGCACAGAAAACAATGTGACAAGTGGCTAAAAAAAAGACTGAAAACTCTTTCAGTAGTGCTCAAGGAATTGAAGCATAAATTTTCTAATATCTTCAAACCGCAACAAGAAACCCTGTTACGTTGACTACCGTTTCATATGTGCCAGTTACGCACATGGGAGAACACCAGAAAATGATGTGACAAGTGGCTAAAAAAAGACATGAAGACTATTTTCAGTAGCAACTGCTTCCTGTTGCATAAGTCAAACAAAGAGAACTGAATTTTTAAATTTTTGTTTCTCCAATCTCTTTATATCGTACGTGACAAATAACCCATTTACGTTGACTACCGTCTCGCAGGTGCCAGTTACGTATCCGCGAAAACATGAAAAAATCGACTTAAGGAACATTTCATAGCAGACGACACCTGTTTCTCAAGTCAAATATAGGGAACTAAATTTCTCTTTTTTTTTCCTCCAATCTCTTTATACCGTGACAACAAACCCATTTACACCAACTACCGTCTCAAAGGTGCCAGTTACGTATCCGCGAAAACATGAAAAAATCGACTTACGGGACATTTCATAGCAGACAACACCTGTTTCTGGAGTCAAATATAGGGATTTTTCTTTTTTCGTTTTTTCTCACTAGGGCCATTGATTCAGTTGCGATGACCATCTCACCCATATGAGACGGTTACGTGCTGCGCATGAAATCCTAAAATCAACTTAGACACTTTCGGACGGCAACTGACACCTGTTGCACAAATCAAAGAAAGGTAAATCAAACATTTCCCTGTTTTCATACCAAGGTCAGTTTTGGTGACCGTGCGAGTCGAAAGTGAATGTTCTGTTTAACGGCTGCACAAAAAAAAAAAAAATGAAATTCAGAAGCAACCGGTTGCTGTTGCAGAAACTTTTTCCGATGAAAAAGAAATCTTGTTTTTGTTTAAAGAATTAAAAAAAAAGGCCATAAAGATACAATAAGATGTAAGAATAACTAATAATCAAAATTTTCTTTGATAGGGTAGAAAACATTGTGAGAAAAGGAGAAAATGCTGGTAACCTGCATTGTCTCCTTTTCTCAGATTATTTTCCAAAGCCTTCTATTTTACGGGGGTGTTAAAAGGCGTCATTGTATGGTAAGGGGTCAATAAGGATAAACATATACCCTCCCTCCCAATCATCCAATCAAATCTCATCCCTCTGTGAAATTATCCAATCACAGAAGCTTTTAGGAAATCAGAATGGGTGCCAACAGCCAATCAGAGAGGCTGTGAGAAATTCAAAAATGGGCCCGGTCTGCCAGTCAGAGAGGCTTTGAGAAATCAAAATGGGCCCAGTCAGCCAATCAAAATGGCGCCCTAATATATATAGATAGAAAACAGTGAACAAAAAACGGCATGAAAGTGGATTTAAAGTCTTTTTTAAAGGCTGCTGTGCAGTCCTTGGCAAACTGCCAGGCATGCACCATCCACACATGCCAGATTTCACTGAAAAAGGGCCAAAATTCAAGAAAACAAGGTGGCAGAAGACCTTGTTTTGGTCTATTCAAGCCCCTTGCAAGAGTTTCTTCCCTTAAAGTAAACCCTTGATCCCCCCCCTTTACCCTTTTAATTGGATTTCCTGATTCGGGCCACATCAAATTCATATAACCCAAAATGATCAATGTACATTGTAAAAAAAACACACAGAAATTAATGTGACAAGTTGCTAAAAAATAGACTGAAAACTCTTTCAGTAGCAATTGTTTCCTATTGCATAAATCAAACAAAGGGAACTGAAATGTTATTTTTTCTAATCGCTTCAAACCATGACAAGAAACCCAGTTACGTTGATTACGGTCTCATACGTGCCAGTTACGCACATGCGAAAAGCACAGAAAACAATGTGACAAGTGGCTAAAAAAAAGACTGAAAACTCTTTCAGTAGTGCTCAAGGAATTGAAGCATAAATTTTCTAATATCTTCAAACCGCAACAAGAAACCCTGTTACGTTGACTACCGTTTCATACATGCCAGTTACGCACATGGGAGAACACCAGAAAATGATGTGACAAGTGGCTAAAAAAAGACATGAAGACTATTTTCAGTAGCAACTGCTTCCTGTTGCATAAGTCAAACAAAGAGAACTGAATTTTTAAATTTTTTTTTTCTCCAATCTCTTTATATCGTACGTGACAAATAACCCATTTACGTTGACTACCGTCTCGCAGGTGCCAGTTACGTATCCGCGAAAACATTAAAAAATCGACTTACGGAACATTTCATAGCAGACGACACCTGTTTCTCAAGTCAAATATAGGGAACTAAATTTCTCTTTTTTTTTCCTCCAATCTCTTTATACCGTGACAACAAACCCATTTACACCGACTACCGTCTCAAAGGTGCCAGTTACGTATCCGCGAAAACATGAAAAAATCGACTTACGGGACATTTCATAGCAGACAACACCTGTTTCTCGAGTCAAATATAGGGATTTTTGTTTTTTCGTTTTTTCTCACTAGGGCCATTGATTCAGTTGCGATGACCATCTCACCCATATGAGACGGTTACGTGCTGCGCATGAAATCGTAAAATCAACTTAGACACTTTCGGACGGCAACTGACACCTGTTGCACAAATCAAAGAAAGGTAAATCAAACATTTCCCTGTTTTCATACCAAGGTCAGTTTTGGTGACCTTTCCCCCCAGCCGGGTAGGGGGAATAGAAAAAATCCCGGTTGTAGTCCTGCAGAGTGGTAAAACCCCACCGAAATGGACCTGCCCGTTTGCCGTGGGCTGCGACCCGTGTCGCCTGATGACGGGATCCTGGTGGTTGAGCGACATCAGGGATTGGCTAGGCCCTTTACTTGCAACACACCACTTTGGCCTTAAGTTGGGCTAAACGGGAGGTCAGGAAGGCCCGTCCTGATCAATCGGCTGGTCATGCCTTGCCCTAGGACATCTGATATACTCTTTCTTTTACATCTTTTTTTCGATTAAATTTACCATCTTCTCCACATAATTACATCACTCTTTCAGATGTTATATTTCTTATTTAGCCCTAGAAGGCGGTGGCTCATGGGTCAATCGGGTGAAAGTTATTGGTATTTGGCTGACATTTGTAACTTCTCAATGATCGTCTAAGCTTGGTAGGACTTTCTGCGAGAAAGCATCTGTCCAGTCTAGCCCTTTCATACCGAGTATACCATTGATGTATCCCTGTCATGGTCTGCGAATGGGTTTTCCCCGGACCATGTCCCCTCGTTGGGCTCCATGGTGGGTGGGGAGTATCAGTGGTGAAACTAAACACACAAACATGGCATCCCAAAAAAAGGCCAAGCTCAACGAAAGCAAGCGCCCCCTTTCCGATAGTGAATCTGAAACGGAACCTATTTCTAGTTCTTCTTTTAACTCTCCACGTTTTATTGTCATTCAGTCCAAAGATCCTTCAAAACCTATCACAAAACTATCTCCTTTTATTATTGAAAAACAAATATCTTGCATCCTTGGAACTCCAAAATCTGTCAAAAAACTGAAAGATCAGACTCTCTTAGTTGAATGTTTTACTAATCAGCAAGCACTAAATCTCTTGAAAAACACAAAATTCTTTGACATGGACGTTAAAATTTTCCCACATCCTTCCCTCAATTCTTGCAAAGGAGTAATAAGATGCAAAGAGCTTACTTACTGCAGCTCCTTACAAGAAATTAAAGATAACCTAAAACAACAAGGTGTATCCGATGTTCAGCGGATTTCTGTACGCAGAGATGGAGAACAGAGACTTACAAATACGTACATTTTAACTTTTTCTTCACCTGTTCTTCCAACATCTATCAAGATAGGCTTCCAAGTAGTCAAAGTAGATGTGTATGTGCCAAACCCCTTGCGATGTTTTAAATGCCAGAGGTACGGCCATCACATCAGTAAATGTCCGAACCAAGAAACGTGCTCAAAATGTGCTCATCAAGGACCTGACCATGACAGTACTACTTGTTCTAATCCTCCTCTCTGCATTAATTGCAAATCTGCACACTCTACTTTTTCAAGAGAGTGTCCAGTATGGAAGGAAGAAAAAGAAATTCTTTCAATTAAATATAACAATAATGTTAGCTTTCCAGAGGCAAGGAAAATATTTGAACAACGCAAGAAAACCTCTTCTGGTCCTAGTTATGCAGGTGTTGTTGGCTCGTCAACTGAAAAGGACGACTGCAGCACTTGTAAAATTCTTGCAAAAGTTCTACTTCAAAAATTTCCTGATGTAGCTTCTGAACTGAAAGAACTTCTTCCTCCATCCACCTTGTCCAAACTAATTCCTGACTCTCCATCTGTATCTAAAACAAACACAACCTCTTCGGCATCCTCAAAACCCACAAACTCTCAAAATAGTTTGTCTCAAAAAACTTCAAAGCCATCTACACCTTCACAAAATTCTTCACGGAAAACTCCAAAGCCATCTACCTCTTCACAACCACCTCCTAAGAAACCACAACCTCCATCTTCACAGTCTACAACAAAATCTAACGTCTCATCCAAAGATAACAATCCCAATCATACACCCCGACCTCCTAAAAGGTCTAAACCACAATCTAAAGATAACCAAGGATCTTGTGAGATCACAATCAAAGTAAATGATCCTGTCCCTACCTCCAACAGATTTTCGGAGCTAGAGGACATGGATGCAGATACTGAAAATCTGGAAGGTGAGGCTTCAGATTCAGAAGCCTCTATCTGGTCCACTTCCAAAGATCTTTGGAACAAGGATTTTGACGCTTGGCAATCATCCAAAGCCGAGACATCTGTAATTAAATCTTAACCAGTTTATTTTAAAATGCATTGGTTTACGGCCTCATTTTTTACCTTAGTCTTTATACTTTCCTCATGCACTATGGATACCATAATCCAGTGGAATTGTCGAGGTCTGAAGTCAAACTTTGACGAACTTTCACTTTTAATCAATGATAACAAACCAGTTGCTGTTTGTTTGCAAGAAACCTTCCTTAAACGGGAAGATGATATCACTATAAAACATCATTCTATTTACAACAAGATCTTTACCGAAGGCGAAAAAGCCAGAGGTGGTGTTTCTATTGTTGTTAACAACAACATTCCTCACAAAGTTATCTCTTTAAATACAAACTTGCAAGCTGTTGCCGTCAGGTTATCTTTACACAGTGCTGTTACACTGTGTTCTGTATACCTCCCCCCAAGCACACCTATCAATGAGACCAATCTGAATGATCTCATTTCCCAATTGCCATCCCCCTATATTCTAGCTGGGGACTTTAATGGTCACAATGTTATGTGGGGTTGCAATGACGCCAACCAGAGAGGTCTACAGTTGGAGAACTTCATTTCCAACAACTCTCTGTCTTTCATGAATGATAACAAATCCAAAACCTACTTGCATCCAGCAACTGGATCTTACTCTTCCATTGATTTAACATTATGCAGCCCAGTCTTACTTCCCAATTTCACTTGGAAAGTGACTGAGGATTTGTGTGGAAGTGATCACTTCCCCATTATCTTTTCATCTGCACAACCGTCCAGCAGTGTACGACCGCAGAAATGGAAGCTTTCCAAAGCCAATTGGAATAAATTTGAAACCCTATGTGAACAGACCATTACACATGATTAATTTGGAAATTGCGATGATCCTGCAAAACTTTTCACTTCCCTATTAATTGATGCAGCTAAACAGTCCGTCCCTCAGACCTCGACAAACCCAAAACGACCTGACAAGCCTTGGTACAATGATGATTGTAAACAGGCTGTCAGAGACAGAAAACAGACCCTTAGAAAATTTAATCTCAGGCCTACCAAAGACAATCTTAACTTATTCCGTATTTCCAGGGCAAAAGCCCGTCGTACCATTAAAGAAAGTAAGCGCAAGGCCTGGAGACAATATGTCTCTAAGTTGAATAGTAGAACTACTACTAAAAAAACCTGGGATATGATCAGAAAGATCAATGGCAAAGGCCAGTCCCCTCTTACACACCTTGAAGTTAACAATACTTCATTGGAATCTCCCCAGGATATTGCTGATGCTCTTGCTGACACCTTTTGCAAAAAGTCTTCCTCTGCAAACTATTCAGAAAAGTTTCAGAGGAATAAAGCTAGAGAAGAAAAGAAAAAGCTTAATTTCAAGTCTTCAAATTCAGAGCATTATAATAAACTCTTCACTTTTAAAGAATTAAAATCTGCTCTGAATAAAGCTCATGATTCTTCTCCTGGCCCGGATAAAGTTCATTACCAGTTTTTAAAACACTTACCTTTTACTTCCCTCTCAGTTTTACTTGATATTTTTAATGATATCTGGCAGTCAGGTAATTTTCCTGCATCCTGGCGGGAGGCACTTGTCATTCCTATCCCAAAACCTGGCAAAGATGCTAGTGACCCGGCTAACTATCGGCCAATAGCTCTTACTAGTTGTCTCTGCAAGACCCTAGAACGTATGATCAACGACAGGCTTGTCTGGTTTTTAGAGAAGAACAACCTCATCGTTGATGTACAGAGTGGATTTCGTCGCCAGCGCGGCACCATAGATCATCTTGTCCGCTTTGAAACCTTTGTCAGAGAAGCCTTTATTAATAGACAGCATGTAGTATCTGTCTTTTTCGACCTTGAAAGCGCTTACGATACAACTTGGAAATACGGAATTCTGAAAGACTTGCATGACTTTGGTCTTCGAGGCCGTCTTCCTCTTTTTATTTCAGCCTTCTTGGATGAACGTCTTTTCCGCGTCCGAGTTGGTAATACTGTCTCGGGAGCCCATGAACAGGAGATGGGTGTACCCCAAGGATGTATTCTCTCTGTTACACTTTTCAGTGTGAAAATAAACAGTATAGTCAAAGCTATCTGTCCTGGTGTAGACTGTTCCCTCTATGTTGATGACTTCGTCATATGCTTCAGATCTCGAAATATGAACATTATTGAGAGACAACTTCAGCAATGTCTCAACAAATTGCAAACATGGTCTGATGAAAATGGCTTCAAATTTTCAAAGTCCAAAACTAAGTGCATGCACCTCTGTAATCTACGAGGTGTTCATCCAGATCCTGAACTTTATCTGGACAAAACTAAAATTGAAGTCGTTTCTGAGTTTAAATTTCTTGGAGTCATCTTTGACAGAAAGCTTTCTTTCCTTCCTCACATCACTGCACTTAAAAAGAAGTGCAAGAAGGCTCTTAATCTTCTTAAGGTTGTGGCTCATTCTGAATGGGGAGCAGACCGTAAAGTCCTCTTGCGGCTTTATCGGTCTTTAGTTCGCTCCAAGTTGGACTATGGATCTGTTGTATACGGATCGGCCCGTAAATCCTATCTGAAAATTCTCGATTCTATACATCACGAAGGTCTACGTCTTGTACTTGGAGCTTTCAGAACTTCTCCCGTCAATAGTCTTTATGTTGAGGCTAATGAACCTTCTCTTTCTTACAGGAGAGAAAAACTCTCACTTCAATATATTTTAAAACTTAAGTCGAATCGTTTTAATCCAACTCATAACGTTGTCTTTAAACCTGAATATAAATCTCTTTTTGAAAGGAAACCAAATGTTATTCCTCCATTTGGTATCCGCATGGAGCCCATTGTAGATAACCTTGGCATAGACACCGAGTCTATTGCCGACTATAAAATCTCTGAAATCCCTCCATGGACACTAAACAGTGCAGAATTCAGATTTGACCTTGCATCTGACAAAAAGTCTGTCACGGATAGAACTGTATTTCATGCTAGATACAACGAGATAAAGGAACATTATTTTTCCTTCAAACCCATCTATACAGATGGATCTAAAGAAGGCAATTCTGTAGCAGCTGCCGCTGTTTATGGACAAAGAAGCTTAAAATGCCGCCTTCCAAACAATTCCTCTATCTTCTCTGCTGAAATTAAAGCAGTAGATCTGGCCCTTAATCTAGTTGAAAGTTCTAATTTCAACCGTTTTATTATCTTTTCAGACTCTTTGTCAACATTACAGGCCCTTTCAAATCAACGACTTGAGAATCCTTTAATCTGCAGTTTACTTGAAAGGATCTCACAAATTTCTTCTAAGAATAGATTGGTGTTCTGCTGGCTTCCAAGTCATGTAGGCATCAAAGGCAATGAAAATGCTGATAGGTCTGCCAAATCTGCACTTAACCTTCCCATTTCAGATTTTAAAGTTCCACACACTGATTTTAAAGCCTCCGTTTTATCACATATCCAATCTTCTTGGCAATCCCAGTGGGATGCTGATATTTTCAATAAACTGCATTCAGTTAAACCATCCCTTGGTGAATGGTATCCCATTTACAGATCCGTTCGTCGAGAAGAAGTGATAATTGCACGACTTCGAATTGGCCATTCACGCATCACACATTCCTGGCTCTTGACAAGAGATGATGCCCCTGAATGTATACCATGCAATGCAACCTTTTCTGTAAAACATATCCTACTAGATTGCATTGACTTTCAGCCAGTTCGTTCAAAATATTTCAACGTCGATAGTTTGAAAAATCTTTTTGATTCTGTCAGCGTTGAATCTATTATCGCTTTCATAAAGGAGATTGGCATTTACAATAAACTGTGATATTTACTCTGGAGTTTCTTACCCATCTTTTTACAACATTCTTTACTTCATTAATATTCAGTTTGCATCTCCTTAATGGGAGGATTAGCCCTCTTGTGGCATCTTATCTCATTGGAGACAGGACCTCTTTAATGGGAGTATTTGATCCCATTGGAGGCTCCAATCTTTACCAGTTTTAACCTCATTTCCAAGGAAAAACAATATTATCAGTCTTACCTTTTAACCTAAAGCTTTGGAGTAGGCAGGGAATGCCAGCCACTCAATATCATATTTTATGCATATTATAAATGACAATTTTTTTTTTCATTTAAAAAACTTCTTTTTATCAAACCAGCATTGAGTTTAAACCTTATTTGTCGCATTCTTAGATCTTATCATTTAAAACTTTTGAGTATATGGGGATTGCCCTGTAACTCGATGATGCCCTTTATGCATTAAGTTTTCTTAATTCAATTCTTTTATTGTCATTTAAACTTCATTCAGTTTAAACAACACTTCGTTTATTATCTTTTAACATAGATATGCGTGCTAAATGACCAAAGCTGTCGATGCGCCATAAAACAACATTCATTCATTCATTCACTTGGTGACCGTGCGAGTCGAAAGTGAATGTTCTGTTTAACGGCTGCACAAAAAAAAAATGAAATTCAGAAGCAACCGGTTGCTGTTGCAGAAACTTTTTCCGATGAAAAAGAAATCTTGTTTTCGTTTAAAGAATTAAAAAAAAAGGCCATAAAGATACAATAAGATGTAAGAATAACTAATAATCAAAATTTTCTTTGATAGGGTAGAAAACATTGTGAGAAAAGGAGAAAATGCTGGTAACCTGCATTGTCTCCTTTTCTCAGATTATTTTCCAAAGCCTTCTATTTTACGGGGGTGTTAAAAGGCGTCATTGTATGGTAAGGGGTCAATAAGGATAAACATATACCCTCCCTCCCAATCATCCAATCAAATCTCATCCCTCTGTGAAATTATCCAATCACAGAAGCTTTTAGGAAATCAGAATGGGTGCCAACAGCCAATCAGAGAGGCTGTGAGAAATTCAAAAATGGGCCCGGTCTGCCAGTCAGAGAGGCTTTGAGAAATCAAAATGGGCCCAGTCAGCCAATCAAAATGGCGCCCTAATATATATAGATAGAAAACAGTGAACAAAAAACGGCATGAAAGTGGATTTAAAGTCTTTTTTAAAGGCTGCTGTGCAGTCCTTGGCAAACTGCCAGGCATGCACCATCCACACATGCCAGATTTCACTGAAAAAGGGCCAAAATTCAAGAAAACAAGGTGGCAGAAGACCTTGTTCTGGTCTATTCAAGCCCCTTGCAAGAGTTACTTCCCTTAAAGTAAACCCTTGATCCCCCCCTTTACCCTTTAATTGGATTTCCTGATTCGGGCCACATCAAATTCATATAACCCAAAATGATCAATGTACATTGTAAAAAAAACACACAGAAATTAATGTGACAAGTTGCTAAAAAATAGACTGAAAACTCTTTCAGTAGCAATTGTTTCCTATTGCATAAATCAAACAAAGGGAACTGAAATGTTATTTTTTCTAATCGCTTCAAACCATGACAAGAAACCCAGTTACGTTGATTACGGTCTCATACGTGCCAGTTACGCACATGCGAAAAGCACAGAAAACAATGTGACAAGTGGCTAAAAAAAAGACTGAAAACTCTTTCAGTAGTGCTCAAGGAATTGAAGCATAAATTTTCTAATATCTTCAAACCGCAACAAGAAACCCTGTTACGTTGACTACCGTTTCATACGTGCCAGTTACGCACATGGGAGAACACCAGAAAATGATGTGACAAGTGGCTAAAAAAAGACATGAAGACTATTTTCACTAGCAACTGCTTCCTGTTGCATAAGTCAAACAAAGAGAACTGAATTTTTAAATTTTTTTTTCTCCAATCTCTTTATATCGTACGTGACAAATAACCCATTTACGTTGACTACTGTCTCACAGGTGCCAGTTACGTATCCGCGAAAACATGAAAAAATCGACTTACGGGACATTTCATAGCAGACGACACCTGTTTCTCAAGTCAAATATAGGGAACTAAATTTCTCTTTTTTTTTCCTCCAATCTCTTTATACCGTGACAACAAACCCATTTACACCGACTACCGTCTCAAAGGTGCCAGTTACGTATCCGCGAAAACATGAAAAAATCGACTTACGGGACATTTCATAGCAGACAACACCTGTTTCTCGAGTCAAATATAGGGATTTTTCTTTTTTCGTTTTTTCTCACTAGGGCCATTGATTCAGTTGCGATGACCATCTCACCCATATGAGACGGTTACGTGCTGCGCATGAAATCGTAAAATCAACTTAGACATTTTCGGACGGCAACTGACACCTGTTGCACAAATCAAAGAAAGGTAAATCAAACATTTCCCTGTTTTCATACCAAGGTCAGTTTTGGTGACCGTGCAAGTCGAAAGTGAATGTTCTGTTTAACGGCTGCACAAAAAAAAAAAAAATGAAATTCAGAAGCAACCGGTTGCTGTTGCAGAAACTTTTTCCGATGAAAAAAAAATCTTGTTTTCGTTTAAAGAATTAAAAAAAAGGCCATAAAGATACAATAAGATGTAAGAATAACTAATAATCAAAATTTTCTTTGATAGGATAGAAAACATTGTGAGAAAAGGAGAAAATGCTGGTAACCTGCATTGTCTCCTTTTCTCAGATTATTTTCCAAAGCCTTCTATTTTACGGGGATGTTAAAAGGCGTCATTGTATGGTAAGGGGTCAATAAGGATAAACATATACCCCCCCTCCCAATCATCCAATCAAATCTCATCCCTCTGTGAAATTATCCAATCACAGAAGCTTTTAGGAAATCAGAATGGGTGCCAACAGCCAATCAGAGAGGCTGTGAGAAATTCAAAAATGGGCCCGGTCTGCCAGTCAGAGAGGCTTTGAGAAATCGAAATGGGCCCAGTCAGCCAATCAAAATGGCGCCCTAGTGAACAAAAAACGGCATGAAAGTGGATTTAAAGTCTTTTTTAAAGGCTGCTGTGCAGTCCTTGGCAAACTGCCAGGCATGCACCATCCACACATGCCAGATTTCACTGAAAAAGGGCCAAAATTCAAGAAAACAAGGTGGCAGAAGACCTTGTTTTGGTCTATTCAAGCCCCTTGCAAGAGTTACTTCCCTTAAAGTAAACCCTTGATCCCCCCCTTTACCCTTTAATTGGATTTCCTGATTCGGGCCACATCAAATTCATATAACCCAAAATGATCAATGTACATTGTAAAAAAAACACACAGAAATTAATGTGACAAATTGCTAAAAATTAGACTGAAAACTCTTTCAGTAGCAATTGTTTCCTATTGCATAAATCAAACAAAGGGAACTGAAATGTTATTTTTTCTAATCGCTTCAAACCATGACAAGAAACCCAGTTACGTTGATTACGGTCTCATACGTGCCAGTTACGCACATGCGAAAAGCACAGAAAACAATGTGACAAGTGGCTAAAAAAAAGACTGAAAACTCTTTCAGTAGTGCTCAAGGAATTGAAGCATAAATTTTCTAATATCTTCAAACCGCAACAAGAAACCCTGTTACGTTGACTACCGTTTCATACGTGCCAGTTACGCACATGGGAGAACACCAGAAAATGATGTGACAAGTGGCTAAGAAAAGACATGAAGACTATTTTCACTAGCAACTGCTTCCTGTTGCATAAGTCAAACAAAGAGAACTGAATTTTTAAAATTTTTTTTCTCCAATCTCTTTATATCGTACGTGACAAATAACCCATTTACGTTGACTACCGTCTCGCAGGTGCCAGTTACGTATCCGCGAAAACATGAAAAAATCGACTTACGGGACATTTCATAGCAGACGACACCTGTTTCTCAAGTCAAATATAGGGAACTAAATTTCTCTTTTTTTTTCCTCCAATCTCTTTATACCGTGACAACAAACCCATTTACACCGACCACCGTCTCAAAGGTGCCAGTTACGTATCCGCGAAAACATGAAAAAATCGACTTACGGGACATTTCATAGCAGACAACACCTGTTTCTCGAGTCAAATATAGGGATTTTTGTTTTTTCGTTTTTTCTCACTAGGGCCATTGATTCAGTTGCGATGACCATCTCACCCATATGAGACGGTTACGTGCTGCGCATGAAATCGTAAAATCAACTTAGACACTTTCGGACGGCAACTGACACCTGTTGCACAAATCAAAGAAAGGTAAATCAAACATTTCCCTGTTTTCATACCAAGGTCAGTTTTGGTGACCGTGCGAGTCGAAAGTGAATGTTCTGTTTAACGGCTGCACAAAAAAAAAAAAAAATGAAATTCAGAAGCAACCGGTTGCTGTTGCAGAAACTTTTTCCGATGAAAAAGAAATCTTGTTTTCGTTTAAAGAATTAAAAAAAAAGGCCATAAAGATACAATAAGATGTAAGAATAACTAATAATCAAAATTTTCTTTGATAGGGTAGAAAACATTGTGAGAAAAGGAGAAAATGCTGGTAACCTGCATTGTCTCCTTTTCTCAGATTATTTTCCAAAGCCTTCTATTTTACGGGTGTTAAAAGGCGTCATTGTATGGTAAGGGGTCAATAAGGATAAACATATACCCTCCCTCCCAATCATCCAATCAAATCTCATCCCTCTGTGAAATTATCCAATCACAGAAGCTTTTAGGAAATCAGAATGGGTGCCAACAGCCAATCAGAGAGGCTGTGAGAAATTCAAAAATGGGCCCGGTCTGCCAGTCAGAGAGGCTTTGAGAAATCAAAATGGGCCCAGTCAGCCAATCAAAATGGCGCCCTAATATATATAGATAGAAAACAGTGAACAAAAAACGGCATGAAAGTGGATTTAAAGTCTTTTTTAAAGGCTGCTGTGCAGTCCTTGGCAAACTGCCAGGCATGCACCATCCACACATGCCAGATTTCACTGAAAAAGGGCCAAAATTCAAGAAAACAAGGTGGCAGAAGACCTTGTTCTGGTCTATTCAAGCCCCTTGCAAGAGTTACTTCCCTTAAAGTAAACCCTTGATCCCCCCCTTTACCCTCTAATTGGATTTCCTGATTCGGGCCACATCAAATTCATATAACCCAAAATGATCAATGTACATTGTAAAAAAAACACACAGAAATTAATGTGACAAGTTGCTAAAAAATAGACTGAAAACTCTTTCAGTAGCAATTGTTTCCTATTGCATAAATCAAACAAAGGGAACTGAAATGTTATTTTTTCTAATCGCTTCAAACCATGACAAGAAACCCAGTTACGTTGATTACGGTCTCATATGTGCCAGTTATGCACATGCGAAAAGCACAGAAAACAATGAAACAAGTGGCTAAAAATAAGACTGAAAACTCTTTCAGTAGTGCTCAAGGAATTGAAGCATTAATTTTCTAATATCTTCAAACCGCAACAAGAAACCCTGTTACGTTAACTACCATTTCATACGTGCCAGTTACGCACATGGGAGAACACCAGAAAATGATGTGACAAGTGGCTAAAAAAAGACATGAAGACTATTTTCAGTAGCAACTGCTTCCTGTTGCATAAGTCAAACAAAGAGAACTGAATTTTTAAATTTTTTTTTCTCCAATCTCATTATATCGTACGTGACAAATAACCCATTTACATTGACTACCGTCTCGCAGGTGCCAGTTACATATCCGCGAAAACATGAAAAAATCGACTTACGGGACATTTCATAGCAGATGACAGCTGTTTCTCAAGTCAAATATAGGGAACTAAATTTCTCTTTTTTTTTCCTCCAATCTCTTTATACTGTGACAACAAACCCATTTACACTGACTACCGTCTCAAAGGTGCCAGTTACGTATCCGCGAAAACATGAAAAAATCGTCTTACGGGACATTTCATAGCAGACAACACCTGTTTCTCGAGTCAAATATAGGGATTTTTCTTTTTTCTCACTAGGGCCATTGATTCAGTTGCGATGACCATCTCACCAATATGAGACGGTTACGTGCTGCGCATGAAATCGTAAAATCAACTTAGACACTTTTGGATGGCAACTGATACCTGTTGCACAAATCAAAGAAAGGTAAATCAAACATTTCCCTGTTTTCATACCAAGGTCAGTTTTGGTGACCGTGCGAGTCGAAAGTTAATGTTCTGTTTAACCGCTGCACAAAAAAAATGAAATTCAGAAGCAACCGGTTGCTGTTGAAGCAACCGGTTGCGATTGCAGAAACTTTTTCCGATGAAAAAGAAATCTTGTTTTCGTTTAAAGAATTAAAAAAAAAAGGCCATAAAGATACAATAAGATGTAAGAATTACTTATAATCAAAATTTTCTTTGATAGGGTAGAAAACATTGTGAGAAAAGGAGAAAATGCTGGTAACCTGCATTGTCTCCTTTTCTCAGATTATTTTCCAAAGCCTTCTATTTTACGGGTGTTAAAAGGCGTCATTGTATGGTAAGGGGTCAATAAGGATAAACATATACGCCCCCTCCCAATCATCCAATCAAATCTCATCCCTCTGTGAAATTATCCAATCACAGAAGCTTTTAGAAAATCAGAATGGGTGCCAACAGCCAATCAGAGAGGCTGTGAGAAATTCAAAAATGGGCCCGGTCGGCCAGTCAGAGAGGCTTTGAGAAATCAAAATGGGCCCAGTCAGCCAATCAAAATGGCGCCCTAATATATATAGATAGAAAACAGTGAACAAAAAACGGCATGAAAGTGGATTTAAAGTCTTTTTTAAAGGCTGCTGTGCAGTCCTTGGCAAACTGCCAGGCATGCACCATCCACACATGCCAGATTTCACTGAAAAACGGCCAAAATTCAAGAAAACAATGTGGCAGAAGACCTTGTTTTGGTCTATTCAAGCCCCTTGCAAGAGTTACTTCCCTTAAAGTAAACCCTTGATTCCCCCCCGTTTACCCTTTAATTGGATTTCCTGATTAGGGCCACATCAAATTCATATAACCCAAAATGATCAATGTACAGTGTAAAAAAACACACAGAAATTAATGTGACAAGTTGCTAAAAAATAGACTGAAAACTCTTTCAGTAGCAATTGTTTCCTATTGCATAAATCAAACAAAGGGAACTGAAATGTTATTTTTTCTAATCGCTTCAAACCATGACAAGAAACCCAGTTACGTTGACTACGGTCTCATACGTGCCAGTTACGCACATGCGAAAAGCACAGAAAACAATGTGACAAGTGGCTAAAAAAAAGACTGAAAACTCTTTCAGTAGCAAGGAATTGAAGCATAAATTTTCTAATATCTTCAAACTGCAACAAGAAACCCTGTTACGTTGATTACTGTTTCATACGTGCCAGTTACGCACATGGGAGAACACCAGAAAATGATGTGACAAGTGGCTAAAAAAAGACATGAAGACTATTTTCAGTAGCAACTGCTTCCTGTTGCATAAGTCAAACAAAGAGAACTGAATTTTTAAATTTTTTTTTCTCCAATCTCTTTATATCGTACGTGACAAATAACCCATTTACGTTGACTACCGTCTCGAAGGTGCCAGTTACGTATCCGCGAAAACATGAAAAAAATGACTTATGGGACATTTCATAGCAGACGACACCTGTTTCTCAAGTCAAATATAGGGAACTAAATTTCTCTTTTTTTTTTCCTCCAATCTCTTTATACCATGACAACAAACCCATTTACGCTGACTACCGTCTCAAAGGTGCCAGTTACATATCCGCGAAAACATGAAAAAATCGACTTACGAGACATTTCATACCAGACAACACCTGTTTCTCGAGTCAAATATAGGGATTTTTCTTTTTCGTTTTTTCTCACTAGGGCCATTGATTCAGTTACGATGACCATCTCACCCATATGAGACAGTTACGTGCTGCGCATGAAATCGTAAAATCAACTTAGACACTTTCGGACGGCAACTGATACCTGTTGCACAAATCAAAGAAAGGTAAATCAAACATTTCCCTGTTTTCATACCAAGGTCAGTTTTGGTGACCGTGCGAGTTGAATGTCAATGTTCTGTTTAACTGCTGCACAAAAATAAATGAAATTCAGAAGCAACCGGTTGCTGTTGCAGAAACTTTTTCCGATGAAAAAGAAATCTTGTTTTCGTTTAAAGAATTTAAAAAAAAGGCCATAAAGATACAATAAGATGTAAGAATAACTAATAATCAAAATTTTCTTTGATAGGGTAGAAAACATTGTGAGAAAAGGAGAAAATGCTGGTAACCTGCATTGTCTCCTTTTCTCAGATTATTTTCCAAAGCCTTCTATTTTACGGGTGTTAAAAGGCGTCATT
Organism: Tridacna crocea; assembly: GCA_943736015.1. NCBI lineage: Eukaryota > Metazoa > Mollusca > Bivalvia > Cardiida > Cardiidae > Tridacna > Tridacna crocea. Next base: position 946,450 of record OX031066.1, on the reverse strand, counting down.
GTATGGTAAGGGGTCAATAAGGATAAACATATACCCCCCCTCCCAATCATCCAATCAAATCTCATCCCTCTGTGAAATCATCCAATCACAGAAGCTTTTAGGAAATCAGAATGGGTGCCAACAGCCAATCAGAGAGGCTGGGAGAAATTCAAAAATGGGCCCGGTCGGCCAGTCAGAGAGGCTTTGAGAAATCAAAATGGGCCCAGTCAACCAATCAAAATGGCGCCCTAATAAATATAGTGTTATGTACATACCCAGTTATTCCTAGCTTTGTTCATGTGTGTATCTATTTTTGAATGGTTTTTCCCCTGTTACTATTTTTAGAACTGGATTCTCTCTTGTGGAATATTGTGCTGGAAGTTTCCAGGCCTTTTTACAATCTGTTTACTATAAATTATGCAACTGATTTTAACATGAATTTTCTGGAAGTTTCCCTGTTATTATAAAAGGAAAAGCTTTTTACATCTCAGTGTTCACTAGTTAATACATGATTGCCAGACTACAGTGGGGATTATTTTGTGTTTGTGTCATAATTAGTGCTTGGATTACATTCAGTTTGGATTCGGATCAGACTAGACTAAAGTGAGGATTATTTCGTGTGCTTGGATTATATTCAGTTTGGATCAGGATCAGACTGGAATTAAGATTGGAATAATTTGTCTTTTGAATTTTACGTATAAGGTATTGTTTTGTACTATTGTAATATTGTCACTGTTTATTTGATATTTTTGTTGATAAATTCTGTTAATTGTTATCGTTTGTTGCTGGCTTCTACTTTCTAGTTACGCCTGACTCGTAACAGAAATTGGGGGCTTGTCCGGGATTGGAAACTAGACTAACGCATTTGTTTTCCTTTTGGGATTAACCATCGATTGAAAAAAAAAAAAGACATAGACGTTTGCTTTTCACAATTTGAATAAATCTAATACATCCTGTTAGTCAAAATTACTAATCAGTAATTATAATACAATTTTGTACTTGAATCCAGCAACAAACAAACATGTCTTTTGACTTAGATAAATTTACGGCTGAACCGTCTGTGGAGTTATTGAATTTAGGTAAAAAGACTGATTTGCTTAATCTTGCTAAACACTATAAATTGTCTGAAGTAAAATCTTCAATGCGTAAACATGAAATTAAGAACATTTTGGTACAATATTTTGTTGATGAGGAGATTTTTAATGAAAATGCTCTTTCCCTGATAGTTGACGTTCAGTCAGTTTCAAGTTCGAAAGAACTTGAATTAAAACTTCAGATCAGACAGTTAGAAATGGAAAGAGAAAGAGAGAGAGAAGAAAGAGAAATGGAAAGAGAAAGGGAGAGAGCTGAAAGAAAAAGGGAAAGACAGAGAGAAGAAAGAGAAGAGAGAGAGAAGGAGAGAGAATTTCAATTAAGAATGAGGGAAATAGAAATGCAAGAAAGAGCAAATCAGCCGAAGCAAAAGATTGAATACATAAACATATTAGGCTTGTTCCTCCATTTCAAGAAAAAGAAGTTGATAAATACTTCCTACACTTTGAAAAAGTTGCAGAAAACTTAAATTGGCCAAGAGAGCACTGGACTTTGCTTCTGCAAAGTGTTTTGATCGGCAAAGCTCGTGAAATTTATACACAACTAGGTGTTGAACAATGTCATCATTATGAGACTGTTAAAGAACTTATTCTCAAAGGTTATGAGCTGGTCCCAGAAGCATATAGACAAAAATTTAGAAATTGTAAAAAAGATTCTAACCAGACTCATGTTGAATTTGCTAGAAATAAAGAACAGTTATTTGATAGATGGTGCTGTTCTAAGAAAATAGACCAAAATTATGATAAACTAAGACAACTTATGTTAGTTGAAGAATTCAAACGTTGTATTCAATCTGATGTTAAGACATTCTTAGACGAAAAACAAGTTGAAACTTTAGAAGAAGCAGCTCGTCTGGCTGATAATTACTACCTTAAACATAAAGTTTCTTTTATTGCTAAACCAAAACCTACTTCCTCACATCCCCAAAATAAATTTATGTCTGGTAATTCATCTGGCATGCCCAGTCAATCCAATACACCCAAACCCAATTCTACTAGTGAAACCAAAACTCAATATTCCTTATCTCGACCCACTTGTAACTATTGTAAGAAACCTTGTCACCTTGTTTCTGAATGTTTGAAATTAAAAAGGAAGTTAGAAAGTGATGAAGCCAAGCCAACAGGGCTCACCACTCTTAGACCAAGGCCACAGTCTTCTATCAAAACCAATACAATTGACATAGTCACAAAACCCAAGTCTGATTCTACTATGGAGATTTTTGAACCATTTATGTTGAATGGTTTTGTATCACTTTCAGGTGATAATTGCCCACCTACCCCTATTAAAATTTTAAGAGACACAGGAGCTTCTCAATCTCTTATTTTAGCAGATATACTGCCTTTTTCTGAGAAGACTTCTTCCGGTACTAGTGTCCTTATTCAGGGTGTAGAGTGTGGAACTGTTAATATCCCTCTCCATCATGTTAATTTGTCATCAGATTTGGTTACTGGGCCTGTGGTTATTGGTATTAAACCTTCCTTACCATTTAAAGGTGTCCATTTACTGCTAGGCAATGACTTAGCTGGAGATAAGGTTGTGGTTAATCCACTTGTAACTGACACACCAACTATAGGTCAAACAGATGACCCTATCGAGCAGGAAATTCCTGAGTTGTATCCTTCTTGTGCAGTTACCCGAGCTATGGCTAAAAAGGCCTTTTTGAAAAACTCAAACTCTGACATTGACTTGACGGATACTTTTATCGGTCAATATTTCAATAATGAGATTAAAAAGTCTCTTGATCCCAGTTTGTCTGATACTCAGACAGACTCGTCAATGTCTCGTCATTCTCCACCAAGGTCTATTGACCAAGGTCACGACACGCTGTCAAAGTCACAGCTTATCCAGGAACAGCAAACTGATCCTGAGATTTCAAAATTAATTTTTAGGGCTTTACCTGAAGATGAAATTTCACAGGTCCCAATGTGTTACTATATAAAGAATGGGATTCTTATGAGAAAATGGCGACCATTTGATGTCCCAGCTGATGATGAATGGGCTGTTTACCACCAAATCGTGGTTCCAAAGTCATATCGTTATGAAATACTAAGTATAGCTCATGAAAGTCCTATGTCAGGTCATCTAGGTACAAACAAGACCTATCACAAAATTATTACTCATTTTTATTGGCCTGGTCTCAAATCAGATGTCTCTAAATATTGCAAAACCTGCCATACATGTCAAATGGTAGGTAAACCCAACTAAACCATTCCCAAAGCTCAATTACAACCTATTCCTGCGTGTGATGAACCTTTCAGTAGGATACTTATAGATTGTGTTGGTCCTTTGCCTCGAACCAAGTCAGAAAATGAGTATCTCTTAACAATTATGTGTACTTCTACACGTTTTCCTGAAGCTATTCCTTTAAGGAACATCAAACAAAGTCAATAGTCAAAGCTCTTATAAAATTTTTCACATTTGTTGGTCTTCCAAAAGCAGTTCAGTCTGATCAATGGTCAAATTTTATGTCTGGTATATTCCAACAGGTTATGCATGAATTAGGGATCAAGCAATACAGGTCATCCGCTTATCACCCTGAAAGTCAAGGTGCTTTAGAAAGATTTCACCAGACATTAAAAAATATGATAAGGTCATATTGCTTTGACACTGAAAAAGATTGGGATGAGGGCATCCATTTGTTACTATTTGCAGCCAGAGAATCCGTACAAGAATCTCTTGGTTTCAGTCCTTTTGAATTAGTTTTTGGCCATTCTGTTCGTGGACCTTTAAAACTTTTGAAAGAGAAATTTCTTTCAAATGATGAAACACCTTTGAATTTACTGCAGTATGTTTCTGACTTCAGAAATAGACTGTCTAGGGCATGTGAGGTTGCTAGGTCTAATCTTAAAACATCTCAGGGCAAAATGAAAGCAAGATATGACAACCATGTTATTGATAGAAAATTTAAACCAGGTGACAAAGTCCTTGCTCCTTTGCCAATACCTGGAAGACCTCTACAGGCAAGATATTTTGGACCCTACACTATTGACAAGAAAACAAGTGATTTGAACTATATAATTAATACTCCAGGAAGGCGTAAAAATAAACAAATGTGTCATGTAAATATGTTAAAGGAATACTTTGACAGAGATAGCTCTATTTCAAAACCAATTACAGTTGTAAACACTGTCCCACAAGAATCAGATGTATCTGAACTTGAAGTAAATTCTGACTTTAATGATAAATCTGATCCTGGTCCATCTAAACTTAAGAATTCGGATATTTTGAGAAACCTCGACAACAAACTTTCTCACTTGGAACCATCGCAGCAGGAAGAGCTGAAACAGTTGATACATGAATATGAACATTTATTTCCTGATATCCCCACAAGAACTGATAAAATCTATCATGATGTCATTGTGGAAGATTCTAAACCAATAAAGCAACATCCATATAGAATGAATCCTTTGAAACAGAAATACCTCCAAGATGAAGTAAAATACTTACTGGAAAATGACTTCATTGAACCTAGCCAGAGTAATTACAGTTCACCATGTATATTAGTACCCAAATCAAATGGAACTTATAGAATGTGTACTGACTATCGTAAAGTGAACTCTGTGACAAAAACAGACTCTTTTCCAATACCAAGAATTGATGACTGTATTGACAAAGTTGGAAATTCTAAATATGTCACCAAATTTGACCTGCTAAAAGGATTCTGGCAAGTTCCACTGACTGATAGAGCAAAAGAAGTATCAGCCTTTGCTACTCCAAACGGTCTGTACCAATACAAAGTTATGCCGTTTGGGATGAAAAATTCTCCTGCAACGTTTCAGCGACTTATAAACAACGTTATATGTGGATTAGATGGTTGTGATGCATATATTGACGACGTCATCATCTACTCAGACAGTTGGAGTGACCACCTTCAAAGAATCAGAAAGTTCTTCGACAGACTCAGTAAAGCGAAACTGACTGTAAATCTTGCAAAAACTGAATTTTGTCATGCTACTGTAACATTTCTAGGACATCTTGTGGGACAGGGTCAAGTTAAACCTTTAGAAGCTAAAGTCAATGCTATCTCTGAGTTTCCTGTGCCTAAATGTAAAAGACAGCTGATGCGATTTCTTGGTATGGCTGGCTACTACAGGAAATTCTGTAAAAATTTCTCGGGTATTGCTGAACCTTTAACAAATTTACTTAAGAAAAGCACAAAGTTCAAATGGAATGACATATGTCAAGATGCATTTGATCGTCTGAAAGCCATACTAAAGAGTGCACCAGTTCTCTTGGCACCTGATTTTGACAAATGTTTCAAATTAGCTGTTGATGCAAGTGATGTTGGTATTGGTGCTGTTCTTTTACAAGAAGATAATAATGGTATTGATCACCCAGTTTGTTACTTTTCTAAGAAATTTAACAAACATCAGAAAAATTACTCTACCATAGAAAAGGAGTGTCTTGCCTTAATTCTGGTAATCCAGCAGTTTGAAGTTTATTTAACCTCTTCAACTTCACCAATTGTTGTATTCAGTGATCATAACCCTTTAAGTTTTCTACACAAACTTAAGAATAAGAATCAAGGATTACTGAGGTGGAGTTTATTGCTTCAAGAGTTTTATCTTGACATAAGACATATAAAAGGGAAAGATAACATTATACCAGATGCTCTTTCAAGAGTTTGAAATTCAAGTGGTCATTTTCCCTAAATCAAGTTCAAACTGGATTTTCAAATTGTAATTTCATTACCTTGACTATTTTCATTAATCTGAAATACTTAATATTTGAGTTTGTCATTTCCTATGTATACTTCAGATAAAGTATCATATACATGTATATAAATAATATTGCAAAAAAGAAAGATTTATTTCATAAACCTTCCTTTTTCTTTTCAAGGGGGGAAGTGTTATGTACATACCCAGTTATTCCTAGCTTTGTTCATGTGTGTATCTATTTTTGATTGGTTTTCCCCTGTTGCTATTTTTAGAACTGGATTCTCTCTTGTGGAATATTGTGCTGGAAGTTTCTAGGCCTTTATACAATCTGTTTACTAGAAATTATGCAACTGATTTTAACATGAATTTTCTGGAAGTTTCTCTGTTATTATCAAAGGAAAAGCTTTTTACATCTCAGTGTTCACTAGTTAATACATGATTGCCAGACTACAGTGGGGATTATCTTGTGCTTGGATTATATTCAGTTTGGATTTGGATCAGACTAGACTAAAGTGAGGATTACTTTGTGTGCTTAGATTACATTCAGTTTGGATCAGGATCAGATTGGAATTAAGACTGGAATAGTTTGTCTTCTGAAAGGGAACTGAAAATGTTATTTTTTCTAATCACTTCAAACCATGACAAGAAACCCAGTTACGATGATTACGGTCTCCTACGTGCCAGTTACGCACATGCGAAAAGCACAGAAAACAGTGTGACAAGTGGCTAAAAAAAAGACTGAAAACTCTTTCAGTAGCAAGGAATTGAAGCATAAATTTTCTAATATCTTCAAACCGCAACAAGAAACCCTGTTACGTTGACTACCGTTTCATACGTGCCAGTTACCCACCTGCCAGTTATGCACATGGGAGAACACCAGAAAATGATGTGACAAGTGGCTAAAAAAAGACATGAAGACTCTTTTCAGTAGCAACTGCTTCCTGTTGCATAAGTCAAACAAAGAGAACTGAATTTTTATTTTTTTTTCTCCAATCTCTTTATATCGTACATGACAAATAACCCATTTACGTTGACTACCGTCTGGAAGGTGCCAGTAACGTATTTGCGAAAACATGAAAAAATCGACTTACGGGACATTTCATAGCAGACGACACCTGTTTCTTGAGTCAAATAGAAACAGGTGTCGTCTGCTATGAAATGTCAATTTTTTCATGTTTTCGCGGATACGTAACTGGCACCTTCGAGAGGGTAGTCAACTTAAATGGGTTATTTGTCACGTACGATATATAGAGATTGGAGAAAAAAATATTTAAAAATTCAGTTCTCTTTGTTTGACTTATGCAACAGGAAGCAGTTGCTACTGAAAAGAGTCTTCATGTCTTTTTTTAGCCACTTGTCACATCATTTTCTGGTGTTCTCCCATGTGCATAACTGGCAGGTATGAAACGGTAGTCAACGTAACTACCATTTCACCCATATGAGACGGTTACATGCTGCGCATGAAATCGTAAAATCAACTTAGACACTTTCGGACGGCAAATGATACCTGTTGCACAAATCAAAGAAAGGTAAATCAAACATTTCCCTGTTTTCATACCAAGGTCAGTTTTGGTGACCGTGCGAGTCTAAAGTCAATGTTCTGTTTAACCGCTGCACAAAAAAAAATGAAATTCAGAAGCAACCGGTTGCTGTTGCATAAACTTTTTCCTATGAAAAAGAAATCTTGTTTTCATTTAAAGAATTTAAAAAATAGGCCATAAAGATACAATAAGATGTAAGAATAACTAGTAATCAAAATTTTCTTTGATAGGGTAGAAAACATTGTGGGAAAAGGAGAAAATGCTGCTAACCTGCATTTTCTCCTTTTCTCAATTTAGTTTCAAAAGCATTCTATTTCCTGGGTGTTGAAAGGCGTCATTGTGTGGTAATAGGTAAATAAGGATAAACAGAAATTCCCCCTCCCTCTCTTTCCCATCGGCCAATCAAATCTCTTCCCTCTAATAAAAATTATCCAATCAGAGAAGGTTTAAGGAAATCAGAATGGGAACCATCAGCGAATCAGAGAAGCTTTTAGAATTCAAAATTGGGCCCACCAGCGAATCAGAGAGCTCCAAAACACTTCAAAATGGTGCCCTAATATATCGATAGAATACAGTGAACAAAAAACGGCATAAAAGTGGATTAGAGTCTTCTTTAAAGGCTGTTGGCAAGTCCTTGGCAAACTGCCAGGCATGCACTATCCACACATGCCAGATTTTAATGAAAATGGGCAAACATTTAAGAAAAGGGGGTGGCAGAAGACCTTGTTTTCGTCTTTTCAAGCCCCTTGCAAGAGTTACTTCCCTTCCCTTAAACCCTTGATGCCCCCTTTGACCCCTTAATTGAATTTGCTTTTATAACTCAGTCCTCATTAAATGCTGCACATTGAAACTTTAAAGAGATACCCAAAATGATCAATGTACATGTAAGAGGTGGTGAAAAAATATTGCGGCTCAACCGGGATTCGAACCCAAGGCCTCAGGAATACCGTTCCTGCACTCTAACCAACTGAGCTACTGAACCACGTGTCTTTACGGCCGCACGATATATCACCAAATACCTGTTCCTGACTACATTATACCTTTACATCTATCTTTGGGATAGACCAGTATACTACATACATGTACATGTACTTCCCCGCCACCCGAAGATTCGTCCACGAATACCTCAATCACTACTACCCTGTCTCTCTAATAAGTGGATTTTTTATGTTGGTTGCCAATCGTAATAGGTGGTGAAAAAATATTGCAGCTCTACCGGGATTCAAACCCAGGGCCTCTGGAATACCATTCCTGCACTCTAACCAACTGAGCTACCGAACCACATGTCGTTACGGCCTCACGATGTATCGTCAAATACCTGTACCCGACTACATTATACCTTTCCATCTATCTATGGGATAGACCAGTATACATCTTCGCCAGCCAAGTTTACAATCACTACGTGAATCTTACCTTGGCGGATTGAGCTTGATTTTTACAACCCCCCGGCATGCCTTTTCATTGGATGCAGCCAGCTCTAGCTGCAACGAATGAAATCACTCGTAGAATTTCATCTTTGATAAAAATAGAACACGGTCTCTACCTTTCGAATAAAAGGTAAGACATGAAAATCCACGTGGATGTCTGCTTATCACTTCATGTGTATTTGTAAGCGGTTTGTAAAATGATATTTCATTTGCTTTTAAAAGCATGATGTAAAGGGGAGTAATAACCGACATCCAACAGAGGGCGCATCGCAGGAATCTTGAAATCGGGCTCAATCAGCCAAGGTAAGATCCACATAGAGATCGTAAACTTGGCTCGCAAAGATGACCAGTGTACTACACGCATAAAATCGTAAAACCAACTTAGACACTTTCGGAGGCAACCAATACCTGTTGTACAAATCGAAGAAAGGTAAACCGAATTTTTTCCCCATTTCTTACCATGGTCAAGAAATCATTGAACCCATTTTGGTGACCACATGTGTCAAAAGTCAGTTTTATGTTTAACCACCGTGCAAAAATGTGAAATTCAGAAGCAACCGGTTGCTGTTGCAGAAACTTTTCCCTTAAAAAAATCGTATTCTTGTTTGAAGAATTTAGAAATAGGCCATAAAGGCACAATAAGATGTAAGAATAACTAATAATTTCTTCTTTGATAGGGTAGAAAACATTGTGGGAAAAGGAGAAAATGCTGGTAACCTGCATTTTCTCCTTTTCTCAAATTATTTTCAAAAGCATTCTATTTCCGGGGTGTTGAAAGGCGCCATTGTCTGGTAAAAGGTTAATGAGGATAAACAGAAAATTCCCCCCCCCCTTTTCCCCATCGGCCAATCAAATTGCATCCCTCTGAAAAATTATCCAATCAGAGAAGGTTTAAGAATGAGTACCATCAGCCAATCAGAGAAGCCTTTAGAATTCAAACTTGGGCCCACTGGGTCAGCCAATCAGAGAGCTCAAAAATCACTTCAAAATGGCGCCCTAATATATCGATAGAATATAGTGAACAAAAAACGGCATAAAAGTGGCTTTAGAGTCTTCTTTAAAGACCAAAACAAGGTCTTCTGCCACCCCGTTTTCTTAAATGATTGCCCATTTTCAGTGAAATCTGGCATGTGTGGATAGTGCATGCCTGGCAGTTTGCCATGGACTGCACAAGAGCCTTTAAAGAAGACTCTAAATCTTTTTCTATGCCGTTTTTTGTTCACTACATATTTTATCGAAATATTAGGGCGCCATTTTGAAGTGATTTTGGAGCTCTCTGATTGGCTGACCCAGTGGGCCCAAGTTTGAATTCTAAAGGCTTCTCTGATTGGCAGTTGGCACCCATTCTTAAACCTTCTCTGATTGGATAATTTTTCAGAGGGATGCAATTTGATTGGCCGATGGGAAAGGGGAGCAATTTCTCTTCATCCTTATTAACCTTTCACCACACAATGACGCCTATCAACACCCCGGTAATAGAATGCTTTTGAAAATAATTTGAGAAACAGGAGAGAATGCAGATTACCAGCATTTTCTCCTTTTCCCACAATGTTTTCTACCCTATCAAAGAAGAATTTGATTTTTAGTTATTCTTACATCTTATTGTGCCTTTGTGGCCTATTTCTGAATTCTTCAAACAAGAATACAATTTCTTTTTACGGGAAAATTTTCTTCAACAGCAACCGGAAATAATCAGTAAGGTAGGTTTTTAATGCAATTTTGATAAGAAGAGTAGTTATTACACTCACGAGTTGTGATAGATTAAGGAAAAGAAGCATTTGATTTGCATGTGAAACAGGGGCTCATGACCTTTCCTTCTTTGTTCTAGTCTATAGTTTTGACCTGAAATGCGAAAATGAGGGGTCATGGAGCAAGCGGCTGTTTTTAGCGGAGAAAAACAAGGGTAGGGTTAGGGCACGAAAGATTTAGAAAAAACGGCATGGTAATGTGCTATTTTGGATTTTATCCCCAGATTATGTGTTGTTTGAAGTTTCAATTCAGCTTGGCATTTACAGGCTAAGTTCCTGGGTTTGGATTCTGTGAATTTTGGAATAGAAGCTAAAATGGCAATTTTTGTTCAGTTTTTTTTCCGACCATGTCATTTGCTTATATTGATCATTGATATCACTAATTCACAAGTTGAACATGATTTATTGATAAAATCTAAAGGATTGTGCTGTTGCATTTTTAAAAGTGCTCCTTATAATTTCAGGCTGACTATATAGACCTTTGTTTGAGGAAGTTCAGTTCGGGGTATGGTGGACCGAGACGGCTATAGCCGACAAACCGTGTACTGCTACCTAACAAACAAAGTTTGAGTCTAAGAGAACGCGTGGATCTAATAATCCATCGCGTGAAGGTACACAGCGGTAGAACGAGCTAGGGTTAAAGTAGTTCCGGCTTAAATTTTGCCGGAATATCCCGTATGTTTGTAGCTTGAAACTGATTCAAACGCTTTGGAATTTTAGTTCAATTCACACGAGAACGACTTGTCCAAATCAAAGGGATTCGCAGACAACAATTTAATTCAGGTTAAAATGACAGAATTTGTATGATAGGCTAGAAAACATAGTGAGAAAACGAGACAATGCTGTTTCTTGCATTTTCTCTTTTTTCCACAATGTATTCAAACAGACTTTTTCCTCGGTTTGCTAAATGCGAAAACTCGAAATTGTCTGCTAAAGAGTTAATAGACTAGTCTTCAAAAATAGTAAAAATCCGAAATGTAGCAAGTGTCATTTTCTAAGTTTTTTAAGTCTTTGGATTTCAAACTCATTATAGATCTACATGTATGCTATTAATTAAATGTGTTCGTACTGATGACTAGAATCTATATGGGCAGAAAAAGGACATGTAGTATACATATATAAAGTCACGGCATTACCAACAAGTTTTCTAATTCTATACAAACCATACCGTGGGTCGACTCTTAACGATCCCGAAAAGGAAGGTTTTCAAAAACAGTGTGGGAAAAGAAAATGCTGGTAACCAGCATTTTTTTCTTTTCCCGCAATGTTTTCTACCTTTTGAAAGAAAAATTAAAAAAAAAAATTGAATAACATTTCAAATGTCATTTGCAAATTTATGCTTTCGATGTCGACATGTCTTAAATTTTCTCGTTTTGAAGAGAATTAACTCGTTACCTGATGCAGGCCCGTAGGAACAGGGCGGGGGGGGGGGATGGGGGGGCAGGGGGTAAGCCCCCCCCCCCCCCCGAATTATTTTGAAAATCATGGTATTTCAAATTACCCTTTGTCGCGGATAGTTTCAATCGACGCAAAATTTTCCATAAAATACGAGTTAGCACCCCCCCCCCCATCTTGAATTGCTTCCTACGTCCCTGTGATTGTCATATTTTATATTTATCTATACTGAAAGCATTTGCAGATGACAAATTATGATAGATGTATACCAAATAACAGGATTGTCTTTGAAGTGAAGTAAACGTTATGGAAAAGGAGAAACTGTTGGTTACCAGCACTGTCTTCTTTTCTCGCAATGATTTTGCGATTTTCACGCTTCTTTCTCTTGGTTATCAGAACTAAAAAACTCAGACTTCTTTGGTAAAGAGTTATATTGGGACATATTAATACGACATGAAAACATTATAAAAACATTAATAATGGCAACCCTTATACAAATTTAAAATTTCGCAAAATTAAAGGTGTAAAAATTGATTCAAATTTGAATCAGAAAGACTAGAAAACACTGTTGCCTATGTGCCTAATCTCTTCAGAGTCGGCATAATGGTTATCTATGTATCTAATCTCTTTAGAATAATTTCTGTTTTGTATGTACCTAAACTCTTTAGAGTCTTCTTCATTTCTGTTTTGTATGTACCTGATCTCTTCAGAGTGCTCATTTCTGTTTTAATGTACCTATCTCTTTAGCGTTGTCATCATTGTTGTTATGAACCTAATCTCTTTAGAATCTTTAACACTGCTGTGTACGCAAAGAATCTCTTAAGAGTCAACATTTCCGTTGTGTATGTACCTATTCTCTTTAAATGTATTTCTGTTTTGTATGTACCTAAACTCTTTAGAGTCTTCATTTGTGTTTTGTATGTGCCTAATATCTTTTGAGTGTTCATTTGTGTTTTGATGTACCTAATCTCTTTAGCGTTGTCATCATCGTTGTTTCAAACTGTAATTTCCGATGTGTATGTATCTAATCCCTTTAGACACATTTCTGTTTTATATGTACATAAACTCTTTAGAATCTTCAATTGTGTTTTGTATGTACTAATCTCTTTAGAATCTTCATTTCTGTTTTTATGTATCTAATCTCTTTAGAGTCTTTATAACTGTTGTGTATGCAACGAATCTCTTTAGAATTATCATTTCCTATGTGTATGTACCTAGTCACTTTAGAGTCTGCATTTCTGTTTTGATGTGCCTAATCCGATTTGATGTACCTCAATTCATTAGAGTAAATGTTGTCAATTTACCTAATCTCTCCAGAGTTTTCATTTCTGTTGTCCAAGTACCTAATCTCTTCAGATGCTTCATCATGGTTATCTATGTACCTAATCGCTTTAGAGTCATTTCTGTTTTGTATGTACCTTAACTCTTTAGAGTCTTCATTTCTGTTCTGTATGTACCTTTACTCTTTAGGATCGTTATATCCGTTGCGTATGTACCTGTACTTTTTAGAGTCTTCATTTCTGTTTTGTATGTACCTTAACTCTTTAGAGTCTTCACTTCTGTTTTGTATGTACCTTTACTCTTTAGGATCGTGATATCTGTTGCGTATGTACCTTTACTCTTTAGAGTCTTCATTTTTGTTTTGTATGTACCTTTACTCTTTAGGATCGTCATATCTGTTGCGTATGTACCTTAACTCTTTAGAGTCTTCATTTCTGTTCTGTATGTACCTTTACTCTTTAGGATCGTCATATCCGTTGCGTATGTACCTTAACTCTTTAGAGTCCTCACAGCTGTTGTGTTTGTACCTTAACTCTTTAGAGTCTTCATTTCTGTTTTGTATGTATCTTAACTCTTTAGGATCGTCATATCTGTTGTGTATGTACCTTAACTCTTTAGAGTCTTCATTTCTGTTCTGTATGTACCTTTACTCTTTAGGATCGTCATATCCGTTGCGTATGTACCTGTACTTTTTAGAGTCTTCACTTCTGTTTTGTATGTACCTTTACTCTTTAGGATCGTGATATCTGTTGCGTATGTACCTTTACTCTTTAGAGTCTTCATTTTTGTTTTGTATGTACCTTTACTCTTTAGGATCGTCATATCTGTTGTGTATGTACCTTGACTCTTTAGAGTCTTCATTTCTGTTGTGTATGTACCTAAACTCTTCATGTGGGAACGAGAAAAATTGCTAGTTACCAGCATTTTCTCCTTCTCCAACAATGTTTACTATAGGCTTCTCAATCAGGCTCGTCAGAAGTAGGTATAGTGTGTGGTAATGGGTTAAAGCGCATGGTAAACATATTTCGGTCATAAAACAACTAAATATATATATTTATCAGCGATTGAAAAACAAGTTTTGACAAATTATCCAAATCTCTCTTGATTCTGCTTCCTGGGAACTACACCAGTACTTAAGCCGGATATGTTGATCAATGAAAGATCCCAAACTTAAAAAACCCCGCTCCTGTGTCTTGAACTCGAGTTCCTTTGGTTATGTGGCAGACGCTCTATCTCTCAACCATGGACACTATCAATTAAGCTTTAGCCGATTCATTTTGTCGCTGTCAAAAGGGAAACATGCATTTTTTTTTAACTTTAAACGTGCTTATATTGTTTATGTACCTAAACGCTTTACAGTTTATACTGCTTTCTAGATACCTTAACACGTTGGAGTAGACTACATCATCACTACGTTCTCTGTCCTAACCACATACAAACAGACAAAGCAATCTTTATATGCTCTTTTATCGCAAAAAAAGCCAGACGGGCTGAAAAACGTAATTTCAAGTGTATTGACAGCCCTTTTCAGAAGAAGACGGCTGTCAATGAAATTGATAAATTAATCTACTTCCGACAGGTCCCGGGCTTTAGCGCAATGATATTAAACTTGGCATAAAGTAGTTCAATTTTAATAACATGAATATTGCCATTTTCTTTTTAATTTGCAGATATCTAGGACGATATTTGAATTCTAATTTTGATCTGCAGATCTTCTATATGATACATATTTCTACATATGCCAGTGTTTCCATTTTGTCATAGCGTACCCTATCTCTTTAGAGTCTATAGGGTCTTACTATTTACCCCGGGACACCCTTGGACACCCCGGGACGCATTGTATATTTTGTATAAAGTCGTTTATGCTATTCTATATTATAGATTGTCATTAACTTAAGTTAACATAACATTTCCCTATTGTAGAAGATGCAAATTCTACATTTATGCAGAACCTACATAGTGCATGGCACGAGTCAGTGTTGCCCCGGGACAATTTTTAAGAAAAGCATTCATAACTTTGTTGACACGGATTCATGCTGCGCACTATGTAGGTTCGTTATAATTCTATAATTTGTATTCTCTACCGGGGGAAGTGTTATATAACTTAAATAAGTATAATTGAATGGTAGGTTATCATACAGAAAAAAATTAAGTGATTTTCTAAACTTTTTTAAAAGGACAAGCATGTAAATACAGTACCCCGGGACACCCTTCAACACCCTGGGACACCTTTTATATGGTCCAAAGTCATTCTCTGGTAAATGATATGTGTACTGAAAAAGGTATAATTCAATGCAATGGTGATTTATCATACAGGAAAAAATTAAGTGATTTCCTCACAATTTTTAGAGGGTCAAGTGTGTAAATACAGTACCCCGGGACACCCGTCGACACCGCGGGACACCTTATATGCGGTCTAAAGTCATTTTCTACTGGGGAGAAAGTGATATAATTATGTACTTAAAAAGATATAATGAAATGGTTATTTAAATTATCATACAGAAAAAAAAGTGATTTCTTAACAACTTTTAGTGTGTCAAGCGTGTAAATACAGTACCCCGGGACACCCTTCGTCACCCTCGACAGCTTATATATTGTTCCAAGTCATTCTCTACTGGGGGAAAATGATATATATATACTTAAAAAGGTATAATCCAATGGTAATTTATCAAACAGAAAAAAATTAAGTGATTTCCTAACAAGTTTTAGTGCGTCAAGCGTGTAAATGCAGTACCCCGGGACACCCTTCGACACCCCGGGAATATTATAAATATTAGAGGGTCAAGCGTGTAAATACAGTACCACGGGACATCCATCGACACCCCGGGACGCCTTATATATGGTCTAAAGTCATTCTCTACTGGGGGAAATGGCATATGTACTTAAAAAGGTATAATTTAATGGCAATTTATCATACAGAAAAAAAAATAAGTGTTTTCCTAACAATTTTTATTGCGTCAAGCGTGTAAATACAGTACCCCGGGACACACTTCGTCACCCCGGGACACCTTATATATGGTTCCAAGTCATTCTCTACTTGGGGAAAATGATATATGTACTTAAAAAGTTATAATTCGATAGTAATTTATCAGACAGAAAAAAAATTAAGTGATTTCCTAACATTTTTAGTGCGTCAAGCGTGTAAATACAGTACCCCGGGACACCCCCTTGACACCCCGGGACGCCTTAAGTATACATTGTCATTCTCTACAGGGTGAAAATGAGATACATAAAGGTATCATTCAATGGTAATTTATCATACAGAAAAAAAAAAAATGATTTTGTCACCATTTTTCGTAGGTAAAATTTACAATGGGAAACTTAGTGCTGTTTTTGTATTTATACATAGCATAAGTCCATGTCACCAACATTATGGATAATTTCCTTAAAAATTGTCCCGGTTGACACGGGCTCATGCTATGAACATATTGTAGGTTCTATATACAGTATATTTTAGAGTTTGCATTTTCTACTATTGAAAAAATGTTATATATACTTGAACATCTGAACGAATGAAAAGAAATCTGCTTTGCCAATACATAGATGTAGACAAAGCAGACAGTTTTCCGTATCAAAAGATACTTCTTTTCTTTTAGAAGAAATGCTTGGTCGTCATCGAGGAAAATAGTCTCAATAAAATTCTTCTTCAGCATGACCGCAGCTGCATCTAGCACTGTATGTCGGGCCAAGTGGGCAGGTGTTGGACCTATCCGGACATTTCTGTAAAATTGGCGGGAAACAGTCTTCGGGCCGTGTATACATATACAACGCATATTTAAAGACATACTAGTAGTTATGTGCACCGCCAAGATACTAGAGTGTGAAAGTGTTAAGGGTATATGGGTGTGCGGTGTATGTGAGAGGGGGAAATTTCCTATTCATACACGAATAAACAGAACAATATTCAACAGACAAAGAAGACAGTTGAACAATTTACTCAGACAACACTTTGAAAAACAGTTTGTAGGTATACAAAAGAGCATTAAATATCCTAGACATTATGAATCGGACCTTGCGCATCCTAAGTATGGTGTAGGTTTGAAATTGTTCTCCGACAATGTCGCTCGATGTTTCAGGCCTTTTCATTAGAATGGTAATATTGTGATTGTATAGATTTTTGTTCGTGATCTGTTAAACATAAGCAAATAATGAATATGTGATAAAGAATTATAGTACATGCAATCGATAGTTCTTTTCAATATTGGCCCAGCAATTAAATACAGTACCCCGGGACGCCTTATATATAGTTATAAAGTCATTTATTTTGTTCAAAATGAACACATTAGTCATTAAATTATATCATTTTGTCATATTATTTAGTCATAATGCATGGCACAAATCCGAGTCACCAAAATTATGGATACATTTGTCTCAAATTTCAAAATTTGTATCTTCTACTATGACTGAGAAAATGTAATATCTGTACTGTAATTTAATGGCAATTAATCATATAGAACAAAATAAATGACTTTCTTACCATCTTAAGGGTCTAGCATGAAAATACATTACCCCGGGACACCCTTGGACACCCCGGGACGCCCTATATATAAAGTCATTTATTTTGTTATATATGATGAATTATGATTGAACTATAACTTTTCAAGTATATATAACATTATCTCATAATATTTAGTCATAGTCATAGTGCATAGCACAAGTCCGTGTCACCAAAATTATGGATTAAATTGTCCCGGGGTGACGCTGACGCATACTATGCACTACATGTGCATGTCAATGCAGTACCCCTGGACACTATTGGGCACCACGTGACGCCTTCTATATAGTTATAAAGTCGTTTATTTTGTTCTATATGATAAATTATCATTGAATTATACATTTTAAAGTATATACAACATTTTTCCTAAATATATAGCCATTGTGCATACCATGAGCCTGTGTTACCAAAATTATGGATAAAGTCGTCCCGGGGTGACGTTAACTCGTTATGCACTATGCAAGTTCCATATAGATTGTAAAATTTTCATCTCCTACTATGAGACGATGTTATATATATACTTAAAAAGTATAATTTAATGGTACTTTATCATATAAAACAAAATAATTGGCTTTCTAACCATTTTCAAATGTTCTAGCATGTAAATGCAGTAACCCGGGACACCCTTTCTTACCATCTTCAAAGGTTCTAGCATGAAAATACATTACCCCGGGACACCCTTGGACACCCTGGGACACCTTATATATAAAGTCATTTATTTTGAAATATATGATGAAATATGATTAAATTATAACTTTTCAAGTAGATAGATCTACAACATTATCTCATAATATTTAGTCATAGTCATAGTTCATAGCACAAGTCCGTGTCACCAAAATTATGGATTAAATTGTCCCGGGGTGACCTCGACGCATACTATGCACTACATGTGCATGTCAAGCATGTACATGTATATGTGAATGCAGTACCCCGGGACACTATTGGGCATCACGTGACGCCTTATATATATTTATAAAGTCGTTTATTTTGTTCTATATGATAAATTATCATTGGATTATACATTTATTATATACAATATACAACATTTTCCCTTAATATATAGTCAATGTACATAGCATGAGTCTTCCAAAATTATGGATAAAATTGTCCCGGGGTGACGTTTAAAACTCGTTATACGCTATGCAAGTTCCATATAAATTGTAAAATTTTCATCTCCTACTATGAGACGATGTAATATTAAATTAAAAAGTATAATTTAATAGTACTTTATCATATAAAACAAAATAATTGGCTTCTAACCATTTTCAAATGTTCTAACATGTAAATGCAGTACCCCGGGACACCCTTGGACACCCCGGGACACCATATATATAGTTATAAAGTCATTTATTTCCTTCTATATGATAAATTATCATTAATTATACCTTTTTTAATTATATACAAAATTGTCTCATAATACTTTGGCATAGCCATAGTGAAGAGCATGAGTCCGTGTCACCAAAATTATAGATAAAATTGTCCCGGGGTGACATTGACTCATACTATATGCACTATGTAGGTTCCATTTAAATTTTAAAATTTGTATCTTCTGCTTTGAGAGAATGTTACACATACTTAAAGTTAAAAAATCAATGGTAATTTATCATAAAGAACAAAATAAGTGACTTTCTAACCATATATAAGGCGTCCCGGGGTGTCCCGGGGTGTCCAAGGGTGTCCCGGGGTAAATAGTAAGACCGGAGTCTATGGTCTCAGTGTACAGTAAATACCACAGTTCCTCTGTTGTCGACAAACAACTACAACACCGACTTGAAAATTTCCTTCAAACACCAACCTGAAAACAAAGAGACCTGTTCTTAGTCTAAATGCAATGTACAACTGCTAATTAATCACAACAAATCATATGAATACTGTAAGAAAAGCACAAAACCTATCACTCATAGCTATTTGGCACGTTTGCGGAAACTGCTCGAAATCGAGCGATTTTACGATAAACTCAAAGTGCAGCAGACAGCAGATTTGCATTGATGGCCTCTAACTGGCATGCTTTCTGTAGGTTACAAGACAGTTCCCCGACAAGACAGTTCCCCGACAAAAGTTTTGGAGACAGTTCCCCGACAGATTTGGAGACAGTTCCCCGACACTTTTGAAGACAGTTCCCCGACACTTTTGTTCGATGTTAAACAACAAAATTAAATAGATATTATCGTATATAAAAAGAAATTTTTGATAAGGGATTATATGGATAAATGATCTTTTGTGACTAATTGAAGTCTTTGTTCATGTATGAGATTGGCGAGTACGTACATTTGATCATCGTGGTAAAGGCTATAACTTAGTTTGACAGAACAATTTGACAGCCTATCGTCACAAAATATCAAGACATTATCGAAATTACATGTACATTCTCCGAAATGCTGTGCATACAAAGAGAGAACTACAATATACATGAATGTAAGATTGTTCGAGTGTACAAGATAAACAGAAAATGTATTTCACTCGGTAACACCTTTGTTCCCGACCCGCCCCCCAACCTCGCCCTCTCTACTGTAGGCCTATTTCTATAAAACAGGGAAAGATTGTAGACCTGCATGTAACCAAACTACAAATTATTAAAGACTTTATAGAATCAACACAAAATACTCATTTTGATGCTGGCTGAAAGTGCCCTTAAAATTCTGTTATGTTCAATACAATCGTGATTCATTGTGAATTCATCTATGAGACAATAACTACCCGTCAATTCATATATAGCAATCTTCTTCACAGGGTACAGATAATCACAATATCAATTATCCACGAATATTTCAACTTCTCATGATTATCAATTATAATTGTGTTAATTCTACGGTATAAAATGTCATTTTCCATGAAACAAAAGTGTCGGGGAACTGTCTTCAAAAGTGTCGGGGAACTGTCTCCAAATCTGTCGGGGAATTGTCTCCAAAACTTGTGTCGGGGAACTGTCTTGTCGGGGAACTGTCTTGTTCCCCTTTCTGTACAGTAAAATCAATTCAAAGTCTGTGGACATGCCAAAAAATACCATGATTCCAGCTACTTTTTCCACAATTTTATGGCGTATTCCTACCTTTCAAAATAAGCACGCAAAAACAGAAAAAGTCCGCAAACCTACCACTTTGGATTCCTAGAGGCACAGGGTACCGGTAAACTGTGGAAGAGTCATGAGCTTTTAGTTCCGAATTTGCAAATGGGCTTTATTTCAGATTTTGAACCCATTCAGGGCACCAGTATCAATCCTTACCTTCAAATCTGCGGTCAAATCTTGCATTTTCTTGATATTTATAAATTTGACCATGGCCACTTCGAATATTCCACGCCTTACTGTACACTGATACCTATACCGAGTCTATATCAAAACAGCCAATCTCCGAGCAGAGTTGTCGTTCGTTACCTCACATACATGTAATGATCCGGAGTGCAAGAGAGTGCAAAACAGCGTACCCTCACTGTATAGAATTTTAGTTCAACCCAAAGAACGCTGTAACGTATGCAGTTATGAAACAAAATATTAAGGTTCAGAAATACAATTTGAATGTGAAACCTTGATACAGCGGTGGTACAACAAAATATACAGACGACTTTCAGCCAGCTTGCTGCTGCATGAAGTGGTTAACAATCGGACCCGAGAAGTTTCGATCCCATGTAACATGTTTAATGAATTGGGAGCTTCAGGAACAAAAAAAAACGTATATACATGTCGATCATTTGATCTATTAGTTCAAGTGAAAATGTTCGAAATTTTGTTTTTTCATACTCTTTGAATATTATTGACATTGTCAAAGTTGTCATTATTTGCAGATCTGCATTATTACTGCATTAAGCCCCCCTTTCTCAGAGTGTGGCTCAATTTTAAGGATATCAACATCATGTATTCCTAAGCGAGATTTTCACGGTGAGTTTGTATCCAAGCTAGTTTTGATGATTTTGCTGACAAATGTCGTGATCTTTAACTAACCTGACAAAAAAAGTTAACTTGTTAGAATGGAGAGTATACAGATGACAGTTCCCAAATGTGGCTGAACTCTTTACCAGACGACAAAATCATGGAGTTGTTCAGATTGAGAACATTTGCAGGTGACAATTTATATTTGGCTTAAATGATGAAATTGGCCTTTGATAGGGTAGAAAACATAGTGGGAATAGAAGAGATTGCTGGTTACCATTCATCACGTGATTTGTCTCTCTTTTTCAAACAGTAGAAAAAATTGTGGACAAAAGTATTTGCTGGTTGCCTTTATTGCTCATAATCTAACCATGTTTTCAAGGTCTCCTTCCTTGGGGCTGTTCGTGTAAAATTTTAAGTTGGTATCAATTTTTTTCTCTTTACTTTTTAGGCATTTTTTCTACCAGACCTACACCAAATTGGATAGAGCTACCAGTATTGCCATTCTCTGAAGGTTTGCATGTAGAAAGCTGTGAGTTTTCATGCATGCTGAATTCTGATGAGCTTGTTGGAAATTAGCCAACATGCAATAGCTGATTTTGACTTCATAAACAGTTTGCCAAGGCAGAGAACATGACTAGCAATTAATGTTATAGGACTTGTGTGATATATCACCAAGATGAAGCTTTCAGAATTTCTAGAAACACTTGAGTTTCATTCTCCAAAGAAGAGCAGTGAGTATGTTGGAAGAAAGGAGACTAATCCGGTCATGATTCTAGAAGAAAATGTACCAGCATGGATACGCCAGACTGACTTTGAAGACCTTCAGATGTCATTGAAAATTTTCCAAGACAGAGTCTGTATCCAGGGATACCCAGCTATATACTCTCCACAGTTCTGGATTGCCAATGCTTCCCTGACAGCAATTTATGATGTTATGAAGTAAGATAAATATTTAGTATAGCTTTACTAACTATTAACCAAATGACATAATTTTAGACTAGTCCAAATTGGAAGCATTTTGCAGATGACAAAATTAAGGTGACGTAAACATTGAAATTAGTTTCGGGAAGGGTAGAAAACATTGTGGGAAAAGGAGAAAGTGCTGGTTACCTGCATTTTCTCCTTTTCCCACAGTGTTTTCAAAAGGCTACTTTTTCAGGGTTGTGAAAACCATGGATTGTTTGGTAAAGGTTTTAATCTGATTAATTGGTTTTGAAATTTCATGCTAAAAGAGTGAAGCCACTACATTTGTGCAGTCAAGTCTGTTAGTCAAACTTAGTAGTAAAATTACTGGCTGCAACATATCTGGCACTGTATCAAGAGGTGCTCCTGATCTACAGTACCTTCACAGTTGATTTTGACAAATTATTTCCTCAATAATCTACTCTATTATATGCCGAAGGCGTCATATTATATTATTGCTCTGTTTTTCTATCTGTGCGTCTATTAGCAATTTTTTGTGTGCTACTCCTATAGTTTCCATTGGGATGATTCAAATTTGCCACAATGAATGTCTATGATGTGTAGTTGTGCATGTGACTCTTAAGATTTGGATCTCTGAAGGCATTCTTGAGTTTAACCCGTTTTACTAACAAGCCCTTTTTGGGCATATGTGCGTCACTCTGTGAAGGTCTTGTTTGATAAGGTGGCTTACAACTTTACACGTTCCAATGTAGGAATATGTGAGAAATAAACCTGGGATATGACAGGGAGCAGTTGGACACCTTGTCATGCTATAGAGGGCCAAGTTTGTTAAGAAACAAGCGTCTTTGTGTTGCATGCTAGGGTTATACTCTTTCACTATGAAGTAAGTGATTTTCCCTTTTTTCATTGGCTATGAATGTACATGTAGATCCTTTGCAAGATGAAAAGACAGTTTGGCCTTAACTATTTCCTACTTTTGACAACCTTAGAAGCCTTTTGAAAACATTATGGGAAAAGGAGAAAATGCTGAGTATTCTAATACTCAGCATTTTCTCCCTTTCCCACAAAGTTTTCTATCCTGTCAATAAACAGTTGCACCATATGAGCCACAATGGAATTGTCGTCTGTAAATGCTTTGAATGTGGAAGGTGCTGAAATTTTGTTGTGTGGTAAAGAGTTAATCTAAGACAATAAAGTAGTAGACAGTGTAGATCAGAGATCAGACTGCTTACTCTTTGCAGTCTGATCTTGATCTACTCTATCCGCTAAAGCTTCTTGTGTCGTCTACAGTAGGGACAGAGTTAGAAGCACAGTGTGATGAAATGTAGTATTTGTCGTTACAGTGGTTTCCTTCGCACACCAGTTGGAGCAGAAAACGAGCTGAGTCTTTCGGACTTGCTGTTTGAATTGTGGATAAAGCTACTTATTGCTGGCCCTGGTTCTACCCACCTGCACATGCTAAATATTATACTTAAAACACGAGATGATCTTTTGTGGAAATACATGGAGGTTAGTCTTTATTAGCTACATATACTGTTAAACCTGTTTTAAAAGTCACCACTGTTCAGTCATAAGCAAATGACTAAACATTAGACAAGTTCATTTTGAAAGCATATGCAGTTGACTTAATTAACCCTTTACCAAACCACCTCTGTTTTTTATGACCCTGATATAAAGGGCTTATGAAAACAAAGTGGGAAAAGGAGAAAATGCTGATAACCAGCATTTTCTTTTTTTCCCACAATGTTTCCTACCCTGCTGGAAAGAAATCTCAATTTTCGAGTTACGTTTACTCTGTCATCTGCAAGTGTTTTCACTTTGGACCAGTCTAAGATTTTTTTGTTTGGTAAAGAGTTAAATGTAAATTAATTTATAGGACTTACGGCGTGGAAGGTGGAAACATTGCGAATAAAGATTGTGACCCAAATTTTGGGATTTGTCCGTTGGAAAGGTTGAAACATTTTTGGTAAAGGAGAAAATGTAAGTCTCCATCATTTTCTCCTTTTCTCACATTGATTTTGAAAGCCTGTTTCTTCAATTTCCTTAAAATACAAGATAGTTTGTTACAGAGGTTTCCTCTTACAAACCACAAATTTAAGACTCTGTAATATAGAAAGTTTCTGCTGACGACAAATATAAAATTGATAAAAAGAACCAGCATATTCTCCTTTACCGAACAATCCTATAAGACCAACATTTTTTCTTCCGAAATGTGAAAAATAAAAATAACAATCAATCACATAACCTCCTTCTCTTCCCCCCCCCCCCCCAGCAGTGTATAAAACCCTTGAATTACTTTTGATGATACACTTGTGAATTATTTTTTTTTTTGTCCTGTGTCTGATCACATTTAAGTCATGAGCGTATAAAACTTGCAAAACCAACCATGGACAATGCCCAAATTTATACTACTACGCAGTTTCATATTGATGCAAAGAAATCTAGTGAAAGCTTCTTTGAAAACATAATTGGTGAATTAGTTGCACTTACTGTCTTACCCCATCTAGAGACTGTTTTATTCTGCTTTGGTGTAAATGTCATGGAGCTGTCTACTTATGTATGCACACATTTGAAACCAAACCACAATTATAAACATGGGTACTGCACCTTTTTTTATAAAAAAGAAATTGTAGGCTGTATAACGATGCATTAGTGCTTACTCAGAGTGCAGAAGAATGAAATATGTCACCCAAGAACACTGGGGTACCTACATGTACATGTATATATGTGACATAGATGTTATGTGCAAGTGTGCTATTTTTTTTTAACCGTGGATATTTCACCAATGGAAAGATTGGTGTTCAGTAATAGACCAATGAAGTGTAGTGGCTTACAGGTTTGATTAACAAGTTTATAACTACTGTTGTATCTCTGCAGACATTAAAGGGGGATAATTTGAAGACTCTCATAAGGACTCTGCGGACAGATTTTGTGTACAAGGAAGATGTATCCCCAGACCACTATGCAACCCTTATGGAGACACACATTGATAAGATCTTCCGCAGCATTTTTAGGTAAAGTGTTTTACTATATACCTACAATTATTTAGTTTTGGCTTAGAAAAATGCATCAGACATAGATAGAATTAGACATGACTGAAAATCTTTAGCTATGCTATATGAAATACAATGCCAATTAATTATGGTATGATGTCATATTATGTGGTAATGATTTAAATGTTATGTCATAATATTCATCTACAATTCAGAAAAAAATCTTTGCAATCTTACTCGCAGATGGTGACATTGATGGTTTCCAGTAATCTATCTCATTGCCACAGCATTTTGTCGCTTATTTGTGATTTGAACCATATTGTTAAATGTACTTTGAGGGTTTGTAAGCAGGCCTCGGCCGAGTGGGCGACTTGGGCGAAGAAGTCGCCTGATTTCAAAAGACTTCGCTCATTTGGCCAAGTAAAGCAAAGTCCAAGTCGCCTGAAAAAATCGGGAAGTCGCCTCGCGTGTATTGACAAAGCGTCCTGTGTGTAGTCTACCAAATCAGCGTGTGCCGTACCCGATTTACAGATAGTGCCCAGTCAGCAAGCTTAATTAGTTTACAACATACCGAGAGTCTGATTGACAAGTCATTGTTAACTAACTTTACGACACAATGGGATAATCCCCTATTATTGACAAATATCAGCGCTGCCTATCGGTTTTTGTCGGACCTCTATTTTTGAAACATGGTTTGCTAAATTTAGTAACTATATGGAAGTGAAAGTCCTACCCCGGATGTCGGTCAATCTTAGTCAACTTTTATTTCCAAAGTTTTAAATGGATTGAAATATTCCAGTTTTGAAGATGATGGAATCGGTACCTACTTGCTTGTCAACATTTACCCCATCCTTTAAAATTTGTTATTACTCGCAGTTTTCCAAACGAACAGATATAATGACGTACTTAGGTAGTCAAGATCATGCGGCAATATTTTCAAATCATGTGACTATAATTTTGCACCAATATAGTATCACATTACAAGGCTTTCGGCAAATTTTAGCGAAGTCACATGATTCAACTTCAAAATGGTAGCTCGTCACCGCAACAGCGTTTCGATGAAATCGAATTCTATTCTATGATGCTAACTAAGAGTTAAAATTTTAAAAAAAAGTTACTGTCTTTGATTCTAGATAGATCTAAGTATTCCGTTGATTTTATAGCATTTCCTTGATTGGGCTGCGAACAGCAGCTCACTAAGGCTTTGAAAGTAAATTAGGTGTTAGTTGTTGAACGATGTCGATGGTTTTATTTACGATCTATCGGATATAAATCAAATACAAACGGTAATCAGACAGCTACATTTTCGATGTCTCTCATACTCTGAAACTGGATCTAACTTACCAATAGAAAGTTGAAAACATTGTGGCAATATGAGAAAATGCTGGAAGTAAGCTTTTCTACATTTGACAGACTATATTTTTTTATATATCTTTAAACATTAGTTACAGCCTTTGAGCGGTTATCTACCGGTATTTGCCTGCTGCAAATGCTGTCAAATTGATAGGTTACTATATTACATTTGCATTATAATGTACGTTAAATATGGTAATGAGAATGATTTTTAGCAAAAAACTATATTCAGGACTTTGGAAACAAATAGTCTAGTGTTTGGAAGATTTTGAAAAGAAAAATGTGCCAGGAGAAACTATTTAATACCGGTACTCAAACTAGCACTTTTTTCTCTTCCCATTATCATTTCTTTCCATAATGTATTAATCCTAAAGGTACATGTACATGAATTTAGCAAGCCAAATTATGAATAAATATGTTTTGAGTAGTTTCCAAAAGGAATAAGTATACTGATCTTGAAAAAGATAGAAAGCATAAAATGATTTTATTCCATTTATATTCACATGATTTTCAATTTTATTAATTTGTTATATTGTTGCGGTGTTATGAATTCCCTCTATATTTCGGCCAACATCTATTTTTTGATGTCCATCCGAACTTCTCCCCAAAGTCTGACCACTTCTTCCCATTTTGAAAAACTTCTCCCAATTCTCAGACTAGGGAGAAGTCACTTTTCCCCAGTTTCTGAGAGTTGGCAGAGGCCTGGTAAGGCAAATCGTTTTATGAGCAATACAGACTTTTCTTTGACAGTTGAAAGTAGATCTGTGAGATTTCTTTATGAACCACAGCAGCTAAGATATAAGATAGAAAGATCATTGTGAAATACTAAGAATCATTGTGAACAAAGGTTTATTAGATTTTATTTATATTTATTATGTTTTTTAGTTCTGATCAATTCGAGGAGTCCAGAAGAGAGCTGTTAGATTTACAGATATATTACCTCAGTAGAATGAACCATGTTCCTCCCCATATAGGACCCCGTCTCTCACACCTGTGTTTCCTCATCTGTAATAGATATGAAATGGAGAATCCATATTTGGTAAAACATGCTTATTTTTTTTATAATTATGAAGGAAACAAATTTGTTGTATAGTTTGCAAACTAGATCAAGTTGAAGAAATTATTTTTGAAAATATCAAAAACTTTAGGAACCTTGGGGAAGAGGGCTTTTTGAATATTGTGGGAAAAAGAGAAAATGCTGTCCTTGTACTCACAATGTTTGGTAAGACAGAGCTTATCCATTTAGAAATATTTGATGTGTTTTTGAAGCTTTTTACAGAATGGACAAGTCAAAAGTTTTGTCATTATGAAAAGAGATCTAGTATGGATTTGTCACATTTGATGGTGTTTAACCATTACCACACAATCCCGACTTTTGACGCCCCTGAGAAAAAAGCCTTTTGAAAACACTGTGGGAAAAGGAGAAAATGCTGGTAACCAGCATTTTCTCCTTCTCCCACAGAGTTTTCTACCCTTCCCAGAACAAATTTCAGATTTTCAGTCACTTTTATTTTGTTGTCTGCAAATGCTTTCAATTTGGACCAGTCTAAAATATTGTCATTTGGTAATGGGTTAAGACCCACTCTAGGAATGTGTTGTGCCAGGATTATCTACATGAACCAATACATGATTGTATATATCTATGTTTAGTAAGGAATGCTTGGATATTAACCGTTTACCCAATGACTATATTCTAGACCAATCCAAATTGAAAGCATTTGCAGACGACAAAATAAATGTGGTTGAAAACTGAAATTTGTTGTTGGTAGGGTAGAAAACATGGTGGGAAAAGGAGAAAATGCTGGTCACTTACATTTTCCCCTTTTTTCACAATGTTTTCAAAAGGCTTCTTTCATAGGATTGTTAAAAGTCAGGATTGTGTGGTAAAGGGTTAACACATGACATGCATGCAGATAATGCCTGCATTTTGCTACAGACTAGTTTTGAAAAAATGATTCATATGGAGAGATGCAAAATTTCATTTTCTATGGAGGTCAATACTCATTTTAATGTTTTCTTTTTTTTTAACGCAGCTTTCAACAGTTCCTTCATTGTTTCACAGCAAATGCTGACTTTAACACACATACTTCTTTTTGTTAAATAGAGATAAATTGATATAAAATGTGTGGATGTCATGAATTTGGTGAACAAATTTGTTTATTTACTATTTAAATTCTTTACTTTGTGGTTTAGATAAATAAACATTGAAAAGATATGTTATGCCAATGGTTTTGTTTGTATGCATTTGTTATAGGGAACTGATGACTGGGTATTGATGAGAAATCATCTCAAGTTTATCAAAGATGTGATAACTGACTCCTCTTTTACTAAGGCCAGTGAGGCCCAGTACAGGGCACCAATTATTCTGGAGAAAATTCTACATGCTGCAGTGTAAGTATCATACTCTGGTGTGCAAAACAAATTCGTAATTTTCATTCCCTACCGGATACAGAATTTCTAGACTAGACATAACTGTCAGCCCATATTTTTATCCGCCTGCAAAATGAATGTTTTCGAGGGTATACTGAAATCAGCCTGTCTGTATGTGTGTCCATGCGTCTGTCAGTATGTCCATCTGTGTACAAAATACTAGTATTTGCCTGTTTCTTTCAAAGCGGTAGGGGGGGTATTAAGTCACAGTCAGTGACAGCTGTAGTTGTTACTTTTGTCTTTACATAGTTCAGCCATTTGTACATAATAGCAAATGTTGCTGTAATCCAGTATCTAAGATTTGCTGTATCTAGATTTAAGATGTTGGTTTTAAGAGTGAACACTTCATAAATTAATCGAGTTTATTGATAATTTCAGGGTAGACAAGATGTTAGATGTCATGTTTAGAGACTTTATGGTCATGTTACAAACCATCACTAACAACACAAACAGCAAAAAATGTGCAAGGCTGTATACTGCATATCAGGCTGGTTTATTTGAACAGATAGATTTGAAAAAAGGTTTTGAGGTAATTCATTTTAACTAGTACACTCTACAAACAGTTTTGGAAACAGACTTTCTGCATTTTCATCTTATAACCTGGCCTTCTTTGGGCATTTACACATTTGTGTTGTAAGTCTTCTTTACAGTTTCAATCTTTGAGTTTTTCCATCCTCATTGGTCGAGTAGTGGAAAGTGATGACTTGTTTACATGAAATGACTTCCATTGACGAAATATTGTAGGACAGAGATTGGAACAGCCACAAGTGACTTACTGAGCATGGAATGATGTCAGTTCACTTCAAATGACATCTTATTTACCATGCTTTGGTTGCACTGTGTTTAGAAATCTGAATTCACCTGTCATGGTAGAATTTTTATATACTTGTTCTTTCCAGGAGTGCCCATATTGGCTTTTCAAACAATGTATTGAAGGACTATCACAGATGGCAAACAGTACCACATTAGAGACCCATATTGAAGATTTCATCATCACTTCACAGAATTCATTTCTTCTGAGATTTACAAAGCTGTAAGTATGTCAGTTCTTTTTGTCTTGTCTGATTTTGTTTAAAAATTCTGATCAATAAAGACATGTATCTGTAGTGAAGTTTAAAATTGTACAAGATGTTGACATGGAAAACTTCAAAAGTTAAAAAGTTGTTTCCTTTTGATATTTTCATTTCTTCTTTTGAAAGAATTCTAATGCTGTTATCTTTATCAAAAAAAAAAAGGAACATATGTGTATTATGATTTGGTTCAGAGAACAACTATATACTGTAAGTAATGATCTTCAGTGATATAGAGACACTAAACAACAACTGGATGTGGTCCTTCAACCAGAGTTCCAGATTATTTTGTGCAGTTTTTCTTAAAACATTATTTGATAATGAAGTCTGTTGATCTAGGTACTCATTGGCATTCTCTAAACTCTTTACCAAAAAACAAAATTTCAGGCTTTTTTAAATCATTTGCAAACAACAACATTAATGCAACTCAAAAAGTTGGAGATTGTTATGAGAGGGGAAAAAAACATTGTGGGAAAATCAGAAAATGCTGGTTACCAGCATTCTCTCCATTTCCCACAATTTTTTCAAAAGGCTTCTTTACCATGGTCATCAAAACCAGGGATTGTATTATAACAATTGTATTTAGTTTACCTACAACAAAGGTTTCTTTGAAGAATTTAACAAGTATAATTAAAACGTGTATTTCAGATCTGCAACTGAAATAGAGCAATGGCACAAACTCTTAGTGAATTATATTGTTTCTGGTAGAAAGAAACTGGTCATGGAGGCAGAGAGGTTGTTAACAAACACAGTGTTGATGCAGAATTGCAATCTGGACTGGAGGGTATGTGCCTCAGTTGCAGGCTTAACATAACAAAACCATTTAGAACAAAATATATGCAACTTAAAATGTAAATATTCATTGTCTACTTTTCAAAATGTTTTTAAGCCCTATCAGCTGTAAGTGCATTGAAATCCATCTCTTTAGATACACCCTCTATTTAACCCTTTCCCAAACGATCCCTGGTTTTTACGGGTCTGGAATAGTATTCTTTTGAAAACATTGTGGAAAAAGGAGAAAATGCTGGTAACCAGCATTTTCTCCTTTTTCCCCACAGTGTTTTCTACCCTGTCATAGACAGAAATCATCTTTTCAGCAAGAGTTGAATTGTCATCTGCAAATGCTTTCAATTTGGTCTAGTCCAAAAATTTGTCGTTTGGGAGAGGATTAAGAGGTAATGGAAAACCATGGACACTCTGGCAAAAAAAACAAACCATCTATACATTGCATACTTTGCCAGAATATTTCACAGAATTTCTAAGAGTTAAGCTCCAAGATTGAAGACTGTACATAATTAATTGTCTGAACTTAAATCTTAGCTGCCCACAAAAGGAACTTGTTTTATCTCATTTTTCTATATAAAATGGTCAGTGGTTTAACAACTGGGAGGGAGAAAGATTTTGGAAATGCTGCAGGAAAAGGAGAAAATCCATGTAACAAGCATTTCCTTATTTTTCCACAAGTTGTTGTACCCAATCAAAGAAAAGGTCCAACAATTGAGAAACATTCAAATCATCATCCTCGTAAGTATGTTGTCATGGTGGAAATGCCCAATATATTGATAACCAAGCAGAAAGTTAAAAAATGAAGATTCATGAAGATTTATATTTATTTTTTCTTGTTGTTTTGTATTCCAATGTAGAAACATGTAAAAGAAGCAAGGATGTTGATTGACATTATAGCTGATTTGCCCAGAGAGTTTCTACAAGATGATGAAACAAGCAGTATTGTCCAGACCACAGAAGCATATTGTAGCTTTGTGAAACAGCTTCTTGAACTTTTGTCAAATGTGTAAGTTTTAAGATTTTCTATGAACAATGTCCTGTTTATCATTAGGCATTATACTGCATGGTCACTTGATGTAATGACTATTTTTATACGCCCGTCGAAGACGGGACGTATTATGGGATCACCCGTGGCGGGCGGGCGTCTGGGCGGGCGGGCAGCGTCCAGTTCTTTGTCCGGAGCATATCTCCAAAACTATACAAGCTAGGGTTATGAAATTTCATTAGTGGATAGATCTCATCGAGGCGGAGTGCAGTGCACAGGAATCATAACTCTTGCTTGCTTAATTTTTGAGTTATTGCCCTTTGTTGTTTTTCATACTTGAATTTTGTCCGGAGCATATCTCCAAAACTATATTAGCTAGGGTTATGAAATTTCATGGGTGGATAGATCTTATCGAGGGGGAGTGCAGTGCACAAGAATCATAACTCTTGCTTGCTTAATTTTTGAGTTATTGCCCTTTGTTGTTTTTCATACTTGAATTTTGTCCGGAGCATATCTCCAAAACTATAGTAGCTAGGGTTATGAAATTTCATGGGTGGATAGATCTCATTCAGGGGGAGTGCAGTGCCCAAGAATCATAACTCTTGCTTGCTTAATTTTTGAGTTATTGCCCTTTGTTGTTTTTCATACTTGAATTTTGTCCGGAGCATATCTCCAAAACTATAGTAGCTAGGGTTATGAAATTTCATGGGTGGATAGATCTCACTGAGTGGGAGTGCAGTGCACAAGAATCATAACTCTTGCTTGCTTAATTTTTGAGTTATTGCCCTTTGTTGTTTTTTATACTTGAATTTTGTCCGGTGAATATCTCCCAAACTATACTAGCTAGGGTTATGAAATTTCATGGGTGGATAGATCTCACCGAGGGGGAGTGCAGTGCACAGGAATCATAACTCTTGCTTGCTTAATTTTTGAGTTATTGCCCTTTGTCGTTTTTCATACTTGATTTTTGTCCGAAGCATATCTCCAATACTATACTACCTAGGGTTATGAAATTTCATGGGTGGATAGATCTCATCAAGGGGGAGTGCAGTGCACAGAAATCATAACTCTTGCTTGCTTAATTTTTGACTTATTGCCCTTTGTTGTTTTTCATACTTGAATTTTGTCCGGAGCATATCTTCAGAACTATAGTAGCTAGGGTTATGAAATTTCATGGGTGGATAGATCTCACTGAGGGGGAGTGCAGTGCACAAGAATCATAACTCTTGCTTTCTTAATTTTTCAGTTATTGCCCTTTGTCATTTTTTATACTTGAATTTTGTCCGGTGAATATCTCCAAAACTATACTAGCTAGGGTTATGAAATTTCATGGGTGGATAGATCTCACCGAGGCGGAGTGCAGTGCACAGGAATCATAACTCTTGCTTGCTTAATTTTTGAGTTATTGCCCTTTGTCGTTTTTCATACTTGAATTTTGTCCGAAGCATATCTCTAAAACTATACTAGCTAGGGTTATGAAATTTCATGGGTGGATAGATCTCATCAAGGGGGAGTGCAGTGCACAGAAATCACAACTCTTGCTTGCTTAATTTTTGAGTTATTGCCCTTTGTTGTTTTTCATACTTGAATTTTGTCCGGTGCATGCCCCAGCTTTACAACTTGGGGTAAGACGGGCGTATCTTGCGACAATTTGCCGCTCTTGTTTTTTTTTGTTAAACCTTTTATATTGAAAAACAAGTGCCTCTTGTCAAATGTAAACATGATTCAGTGCTATCTCCAGATGTGAAATAAGGCAGTTATTGTTTTACCACCTACATGTATCTACAAATTACAGGGTCAAAAGTGAAAAAATGGCAGTCAAATATCTAGTCTGATTTTTGAGAAAATGGTTAATAAGCAAATGTTCTTTTATTAGTACTGATATCATCCAAAATATATATGATTAGTTAAACAAACATTAAACTTTGTCAATTGATGTAAAAACGGCAGAAAGACTTTGTTCATTTTGGAAATATTTTGTACGAAGTAAAAGACAAAATTTAATTTCACTGTAGTTTGTTACTACTCGGAAGAGCATGTTTGTATTCTGGTGCTAAACAGCTGTCAACAGTTGTCTTTGGTGTAGATGATTACTCTGAGACATCAAGCTTTCTTGGAAGTTGAAAATGTGAATGAAGCTATTTGTGTTTAGAATGGGATACCAATACCCATTGTTCCTGCTTTTGTAGTGGAGTGTAGCACTTGGATTTCATGTTATGAATCAGTTAAATTTATCGTTCAGATTCAACACCCATATCGTTTGGTACTCTTAAGATGGAATTCGATTCTAGATTGTCCAAAAAAAAAAATACCTGAAGAGTTTCTTGGTTCAAGCAATTTCCTCTTTTATCACAATGCTGTCAAAAATTGTCCATTCTAATATTGTTATTAATATTGTTTGCAATAATTGGTAAATGCGTATTATGAAAACTAATCATCTTGTACATGACAGGGAGGGAGGACCAAGTCTTCATGCAGAAATCAGACCCAATGTCCACAGATGTATTGTCAGATGTATTGAAAAGGACATGGAAGTTAAAGCTGGGATTAGTTTTATTTGTGTGAACTCACCTATTCCAGATTTTAAGGTTTGTATTATGTACCGAATTGTGCAGACAATTGTAATTTAACCTTTTTAAATACATAATGATTAGAAAAGCTTACTGTATAGCCCACAATTTGCTAAAAGAGCCATTTAGACATTTTCATAAAGTGTTGTTCAGGATAAATCTGTGGGATTAATCTGAAGCGACAATTTCAGTTTTCATATAAATTTTTGTTTCGTGCATGTCTTTTGTAGGAATAAGTCTAAACCCAGGCTGATCTGAGACTACACTTTGCGTAAATCTCTGAATACCCCTATTTACATGTCATAAGCCATTTACTTCTCAACTGCTGTAATCAAAGGTAAGGTAGTCTGGTGTACAGCTGTGTGTTACAATCCAAAGCTTGGCTCGTTTCTTTCAAAAGTTGATGTTCTATACAACAGGATTGTGCAACAGGATACCTTCTCTCATCAATAGACAGTGGTTTAGGAAGAAAAATAAGCAGAAAAGTGGATAAAAGAAAGTACTGAAAAGCTTAAATAAGTGCACTTATCTATATGTTTATTGGCCATCATAATATAATATAAATAATGTTGAAAATCATGTTGTACAACATTCAAACCTATGCATTAAATTTTTCGTATGGCCCTCTGTAGAAACAAATATCATAGAAATGTTTCTTATATTGGCTTCTTTATAACTCATTAAATTAAGTTTGTTTGCTGAGGAGTTGTCATTCACATGGCTAAACATGAAAAAGAAATTGTATTTGTTAGAATATGCTTGTTATTTTTTTTTTGCCATTTCATAGTTTAGAGTTGATTTTAGACAACATTGTTTTGGTGAAATTATAGCTTTTTCTGCCACTGACTTCCCACTGCAACAGAAATCATAAAAATGGATATCAGATTTCAATCCAGTTTCATATATAGTGA
The DNA here is from genome assembly GCA_943736015.1 of Tridacna crocea. Taxonomy (NCBI): domain Eukaryota; kingdom Metazoa; phylum Mollusca; class Bivalvia; order Cardiida; family Cardiidae; genus Tridacna; species Tridacna crocea. The sequence continues at coordinate 910,944 of OX031066.1, read as the reverse complement.
TAAATGAATCATTAAATATGAAAGAAAAAAAATTCACACATACATATGGTAAAAGTAGCAGACATGAATGACTTGATTAATATTGTTACAGGATCTCATCTATGTCCGTGAAGTACTATTTAGTATTGAAAAACTACTGGGGAGTGAGGAATGCCCAAGAGTTTGTGATTTGCTCACAGAAACAGTTTCTCTCATCCTAGACTCTTGCCTAAACACATTCAGGTAATACCATGCAATTCTAATCATTTTTTTCATACAATTATTTTATCATCGGTTGAGTCTATACCTGACATCAAGACTTTGGAATAGTGAAGAGGTAGAAAAACATTGTAGGAATAAGGAGAAAATCCTGCTCACCACCATTTTCTAATTTTTTCTCTAGATGTGAAACAGTAAAGGTCATTCTTGATTCCCACAAAAATGAAAACACAAACAAAAGTTCAAAATTTATTTTGATATTCATTAGGTATTTGAAAATCACTGAAAGAAATTTTACCACTCATCCCTCCACCCCAGGGGGGTCAGTAGTAAAAACCTGGGGGTGGGGGAGGATCAGTAGTAAAATTTCTTTTAATTATTTTCAAATAAATAATGAATATTAAAAAAAATTCTGAATTTTTGTTTTCATTTTTGTTACCAAATATCAATATATTTAGTCATACAAAGAACAAACTTTGTTTCTCATGAGGGAAAATGAGTCTTCAGGAAAGAATGCTGTCAAAAGTTGCCATTTGTTTGGTCTGTAGACATTTTATGCCATGCAAAATTGTCAAGATTCACTCCCTATGCAGCCATGACCTTACATGGAGAAAACACTGATCTTTGTCTTTTTCTGTGTTGGCTTCAGAAGGCTGCTTTGTCAGGTTAATTACTATTTTGGATTGTTTTGTCAAAGGCCCATTGGAAATATGTATTGGAACATTTTAAGGGAAAATTTTTTTCTCCCATTTGTGACTGGACATAAGAGCAAGCAGAACTGTTTTCCTTTTTTCTGAGAAAATTTTAAATCATGTAGAAGTCTAAATTATCTAAAAACTGTTACAGGCATTTTGAGGTTTTGTGTGACATACTCTAATAATTCCAACATTCCAATTCAAGGATTGGTTAACTCTTCAACTTTTAAAGACCCTGAGAAAGAAGCCTCTTGAAAACATTGCAGGAAAAGAAGAAAATGCTGTTAATAATCAAAAGCAAAAATCATCCTTTCAGTTAAATTTACTTTGTCATCTGCAAATCCTTTGAATGTGGACCAACCTAGATTTTTGTCGTTTAGTAAAGAGTTAAGGTAATTGGGTTGCAAGTCCATACTCAGCCAGTGGCCTTAAAAGTCTTATGCATTGGGCTGGTAGCAAACCAGGAGGTATGCATGAATGTATATTGTTGCTTATGTGATAAACTAGGTTACTGTTGAAAACAAGATTTTGCTGTATTATCTAGCGAATTGCCACCATGAAACAGTTGTGTCTGACAAGCTTTATACAAGTGAAGGAAAAGAAACTATTCTTGGAAGTTAGGTCCAATACCAACATCTATTTTCCCTTTCTCACTGAATATTAGATTTGATTTTTACAGAGTCAAAGGGTACATAGCAGTTGACTTCAATAGTTTGATGATGTCTGTTACCTTGAAATGTGTCACAGCGCCTGATTTACCAATAGATTTGCAATCAAGCACTGGAGATGTTTTCCATGTGTTGTGTAAGACATTTGTGCCAGCATTTGTCCAAATGGTAAGTGTAATTTACCAAAGGAAATCATAACAAAAGTCAGAGTTCTTATTCACCAATCATTTTTTAACCCTTTACCAAACAATCTCTGGTTTTTATGACCCAGAGGAAGAAGCCGTCTGAAAATATTGTGGGAAAAGTAGAAAATGCTGGTAACCAGCATTTACTCCTTTTTCCACAATGTTTTCTACTCTTACAGTCAAGTTTCAATTTTTGAGTCATGTTTATTTTGTTGTCTGCTAAGGCTTTTGATTTGGAACAGTCTAAAATTTTGTTGTGTGGTAAATGGTTATGTTTAAATCTATATTTACAAGGCATCACAACAACTGATTGTCCACTGGGTGAATCATTGGTTCAGCCAATCAGAAGTTGTGTCAATTTTAAGTCAGAAGACTTTTTGAGAACAATACTTGTGTGGTAAGGAGTTAACATGTTTTACCATGTAAACCATGTTATTATGACCCTGAGACAAAAGATGTTTGAAGGATATTCCTTACTTCTGGCACATTTACAGGTTTTTGATACCTGTAACCACCACTCATGTTGATGATATATAATTATATGATTGCATAAAGAGCTATCAAAGTTGTTTGCTACAGATTCGTTCTATAAGATAATGAGATAAAAAGTGAAATACTCATCAATATTTTTTAGCATTGTGATAAAGGCAGCCTGCAGACCATTGCATCTATAGTTTTCCAGACTTTGAGTGCTATACAGGAAGGTGCATCACAGGGAACCAGTGTTAGAAGATGTTTTGACTTTCTGGAATTGATGGGAACCATGTCATTCAAGCTTTTGTCAGACCAGGAAAAGTTGATAATTGATCTTTTCATAGATTGGCATTATGTAGATCTCAAGGGTATGTGGCTGTTGATTTATAGTTATATGAGTTTCAGTGCTAAATTTAAGTGTTAACCACCTAGAGACAATTTGTTTGTCTTGTATGTGAAATGATAATAGCATTTCAAAATCAATGATTTTTAGATGTGTGCTTTTAACAGTTTCTTTTTTACCCCACAGTCCATCCAGGTAACTCAGTGGTTAGCTAATTTGTCTTGTGACCTGTTGGTTTTGAGTTCGAATCCTGGTTGAGGTAAACTCTCTGTTTGATAAATTTTTGCCTCTCACCTCTGATGCATGTGTGAAAGATAGTGACTTGGAGAGAAAATTTGTCAGTACTGGTGTGAGAAAGCCAGATTTGATCTAAGCTGTTAAAACAGCATTATATTCCAATCTAACCAGTCAATCATTTTTACGCCACTATGTTTACCATATCATAATAACATGTTTGTTCCTTCCTTAATATTCATATTAGAAATTTTAGATAGATTTTACATGTTAACCCATTACCAAACAACAAAGTTTTTGGCTTGTCCAAATCTAGAGCATTTGCAGACGACAAAATGAAAGTGACTCAAAATTTGAAATTAGTTTTGTGAAGAGTAGAAAACGTTGTGGGAAAAAGAGAAAAATGCTGGTTACCAGCATTTTCTCCTTTTCCCTCAATGTTTTCAAAAGGCTTCTTTTCCTGGGGCATCAAAAGTAAGGACTGTGTAGTAATGGGTTAAAGTTAACTTGGTATTAAATGGATGGCTGGGTTACATTTTACATTTCAGGCATGATCAAGCAGCTGTATGACCATTCCTCAGCAGGTTTACTGGGCAGATTTCAGGACCTTTTCCATCTTGTAAAGCTGATCGATGTTATTGACAAACATAAAGTCTTGGATGTTATTTATATGGTATCCATGAAACATGCTGAGGTTAGTGCACTAGGATTTAACACAGTGTAAATTATAGTAATTGCAAAACTTATGAAACATCAATGAAAAGTGCTGTCAATAGCATGATTTAAAATTATTGTTTTTAAAGTTGCCATTTGTACTACATAAAATGCCTGTCTGTCATTAGGTTATGTTTTGATTGACCCTTTACCATACAAACACAACTTTTAAAACCCTTTGAAAACATTGACGGAAAAGGAGAAAATGCTGGTAACCAGCATTTTCTCCATTTCCCACATAATTTTCTACCCTATCAGAGAAAAATTGCATCATTTGAGCCATAATGAAATTGTCATCTGCAAATGCTTTTAACTTGGATAGGTCTTAAAATTTGGTGTGTGGTAAAGGGTTAATCCTCTGTTTTAGTGCAAATATGGCATTGAAGCACTATAGGGCCTGCAGCATGTAAAAAGGGGCATTCAGACATTTGTATATAGTGTTGTCTCGGATCAACAGTCCACGCAGGCTAATCCAAGGTAACACTGTCCATTCTAATGAATTTTTTTGTTTTGCACAATTTTGTGCTGAGAGGACAAGATGTAATGTAAATGTAAGGTGCCGTCTCAGGGAAGCCTATACAGACTGTGCAGGCTGATCCACGATGACACCTTACGCAAATGTCTGAATACCACATTTTTTGTTTTGCATGCCATATAAGAAACTTAAGACAGGATTTTCATTACCAAGTTCACTCAAGTTGTGATTTGTATGAGTACCAGCATTTTCTCCTTTTCCCACAATGTTTTCTACCCTATCAGAGAAAATTTTGATTATTAGTTATTCTTACATCTTATTGTATCTTTATGGCCTATTTTTTTAATTCTTCAAACGAAAACAAGATTTTTTTTCATCTGAAAAAGTTTCTGCAACAGTAACCGGTTGCTTCTGAATTTTATTTTTTTTGTGCAGCGGTCAAACATAACATTGTTACCAGCATTTTCTCCTTTCCCACAATGTTTTTAAAAGGCTACTTTTCCAGACGCGTAAAAACCAGGGATTATTTGGGAAAAGGTTAATTTTGTCTGGGGCATTAAATGTTGGATTGGTTGGTGAAGGGTTATAATTGGTGACAAAGATAGATCAGATAAATCTGTTTTGGTATGAATGTAAAGTGCTTTTGTACAGATTTTTCCATGATAATGTCTGCTCAACAAAAAGGCTGCTTTGTAAATGAAAGATATATGCACTCATAAGCAAAAACTCATATATTGAATTGTGATGGCTGCTATTGCAAGAGTGTCACAGACTTGATCTAAGATCAGATTCTACATTCCATGCAGATTGATCTTGATCTACATCATCTGCCAAAGAACCTAACTATGCCTTATTCATGCCAAGAGTTTTAGAATATAAAAGGTCAAAATTTGACCTTTAGTTATCAGAAAGTGGAATGTTCTAATTGTTTCATCTCTTTGTTTTTCCAGTTATTTGACGAGAATCACATTCACACTCTGTTAGAGATATACCCACAGGAGACTGATGAGTCACAGGCATTTATTATACAAATCATGATGGCATTATCAAGCCACAATCCTCGAATGCTTGCCAAACATGCTGATGATTTTGTTGATGAGACTAAATTCTCCACCAGTTATTTTACAGAGAGATGTACAATCTTGAAATCTCTATCTTCCATAAATGAGGTAATCATGTGTTTCGGAAAACAATGTGGAGCTGGGTCACAAACTTCAGGTTTCAAGTCTTTACCTTACAACAAAATTCTAGCCTTGTTCAAATTGAAAGCATTTGCAGGAGACAGATTTTGTCCAAGTGATGAAAAAATTGTGGAAAAAGGAGAAATGCTGGTTAAAAACACTTTATCCTTTTTCCAAAATCTTTTCAAAGGCCATTTTTTGAGGCTGTTTTGTAAACGGTTAACACTGTAAAGATCAATTGAAATTTGTGCCTCTCGATCTGACAACTTTCGTAAAATGCATTTTACCAAAAGAAGCTGTAACTAAAAGTGACTACTCCTTTTCAACAACTGTTTTTCTTCCATACTCTGTCCATCACAGTGGAACACTTGTAGAAGATGTTGGCCTTGATAAGTGTAGAAACACCTGTATAGCAGTGGCAAAACCTGTAGATTAAGATCAGACTTCTCTGCATGTGAAATCAGTTGTCATTGTCAGGTAATTTTGATTTTCTAGTCAAATAGCCAGAGAATTACACTCTTTTGAGTCAGCTGAAAAGTTGACTTTATTTAAAGGCAAAAAGTAAACAATGCTTGTTAAGACCAGTCCATATATTAGGCACTGGCAGAAAAATGAATTTTAAAAGTTAAAAGTTATCTAATAGTTGCCCTGTATAATGTTTTTTGTACTTTTAGAATTAATTTTCTTTCAAGGATTAACACTTGGACTCACTGAACAATGAAAGATTGTCATCTCAACAATAATATTCATACCTTTAAAGTTATGATTGAAATTTTAAATGCATTTTGATACCTCATCATATCCCTTTGGCTACTGCTGGGCCTTTAACTTTTGGCAATTACCATGTTTTTTTTTTTCAAAGTATGTAAAGCTACATGTATGTCATTCTGTTAACTCTTTACTGAATAAGTTTTAGACCCTTCTGAAATTGGAAGCATTCGCAAATGAGAAAATAAGCAAGGCTCAAAAATTGAATCTTGTCTTTAGAAGAGTAGAAAACATTATGGGAAGAAGAGAAAATGCTGGTTACCAGCATTTTCTCCTTTTTCCATAATCTTTTCAGAAGGTTTCTTGTCATGGTTGTAACAACCAGGGATTGTTTGGAAAAGGGTTAATATATGTGTGTCCAAACCTTTAAAAACTAGTCTGATACTTATATCTTCAATTGAAATTCCTTTTTCAGGATTTAGCAGTGAAGACTGAGGATTTTCTCATGAAGTATATAACTCACAGAGACGATAGTATTGCCCTCTCAGCGATGCAAACTTTGGTGCCATTGATTAAACCCAACATGTGGGCTCCAAGGAAAGCCCGATTAAAAGTACTGCTCAAGTCCATAAAATGTAGTGAAGTCAAAACCATGTGTGAGGAGCTCTTACCTGATGGAAGAAATAATGAGTAGGTTCTCTTTTGAGTAAAAGTTTGGACATTTGCTTTACACTTACCTGATAATTATCTTTGTTGGTGTTAATTCAGTTACTTCTTTTACACACAATCATAAGTCCTGAGGTCTCTGAGGAAGAAATCTCATGAAACAAACACTGTTGAAAAAGGAGAAAATGCTTGTTACCATAATTTTATCCAACTCCAAAAATGAGTGGTATCTTTTCAGGGACAGGTTTCACTATTTGAAGCAAATTTAATTGTTTATTGCAAATGCCTTTATTTGGATCAGTCTAAACAAGGGGTGTATCGATACCTCCATGCTTGATGTATTCCGATTGTGACTGTCCCAATAGTAATGCATCAAATTGGTATGTCTTAATGACCAGGTATTAACCCTTTCCCAAACGACAAAATTATAGACTGGTCCAAATTAAAAGCACTTGCAGATGACAAAATAAACGTAACTCAAATATTGAAATTTGCTTCCACCAAGGTAGAAAACATTGTGGGAAATGGAGAAAATGCTGGTTACCAGCATTTTCTCCATTTCCCACAATGTTTTCAGAAGCCTTCTTTCTCAGGGCCATAAAAACCAGGGATTGTGTGGGAAAGAGTTAGGGAAGATCGTTTATTATATACCTAGCAGTGAAATCCTGGAATTTCTCAGTGTAATAAATTTTGATATCATCACTAGTAACGATATCAACTTTCACTTCCTGTCGTGAATTAGGAACTACTTTTTTTTTCATTAAGCACATAAAGATAGCGTTAATTGTAAGTTCTATATTTTCAACCAGACAATCCAACTACTTTTCTCAGTCTCGTTTTGTTCTTTTTATGTATTCATCCACACTATGTCCCTAATTTCTTCTCTCTATCCAAAGTATTGATTTCGACTTTCAAACGAAAAGTTAAAAATAATAATGTTAATAAGGTATATAATAAATATAATAATCAACTGGTTATTTTTGACCTGAAAAATATCTCACTCGGATGTGTCGTAAGGCATTAAAAAAATTCGTGCTGCATGCTCGTTTTTTCAACGCCTAACAAAGCAACCTCGTGAGATATTTTTCATATCAAAAATACCCAGTTGATTATCCTCGATATATAACCCCATAGTTTGTTAACTAGTCAATAGTATCGATAATTAATACATGAAATTATTGAGAGCTGGATAACATGGCTTACTTGATCTAATCTACTGTTTGATTGGGGTTCTTTTTTAAAGAATAAAAGACTGAATAAAGAAGACTGAATAAAGATTGTTCAACGCTGCTTGCATGTATCCTATAAGGCATGCTTGCTTTTGGTATATGCCTTTTTGACATTAAAAATTGATTCCACATGTTTGAGATGTCTTTAAAAATTCTCTTATCTTTTTCACGGGTGTTAACTATTGTCTTAAATTTAAGTTAATTTTCAATTTTTTCTAACTCAGTAGCTTGAAAGATCGACAAATGATAGGAAATGTTACTTATTGTCTATGATCAAATTTGCATGACTTTTTCATATTTACTAATCAAGCCCGTCTACATGTATATCATATATTTATATCGTCTGCGATGGCTGCTAATTTTGAGATAAAGAAAAAAAAAACAAAGTTGAAAAGGCCAGTGTTTGGGCCCATTTTGGTTTTCATAAAAAAGGAGGGAATGTTGTTAATCCATTACCACACAATCCCTACTTTTGACGCCCCTGAGATAGAACCCTTTTGAAAACACTGTAGGAAAAGTAGAAAATGCTGGTAACCAGCATTTTCTCCTTTTCCCACAGTATTTTCTACTCTTCCCAGAACAAATTTCAACTTTTCAGTCACCTTTATTTTGTCGTCTGCAAGTGCTTTCAATTTGGACCAGTCTAAAATTTTGTCGTGTGGTAAAGAGTTAAAGAGCGAATAGCTTGTAAACTGTATTACATGGTACTGATACACAATGGGAACACAACAAATTTGCAGGCAAACATCTGATATTTGCTGTCGAGCCCTGCAAACAACTGCCAGAGATGTAGAAAGTAACACACTTACTGATTAGCTGAAACATTCAGAAATTGTTTTACATTCAGATTTAGGTAATTTTTAACCCTTTACCCCATGAGGCATTTCTATGGTATCTCTGATTGATCCTAAATAACAGCAAGGATGAAGCCGTTTCTTATATGTATATGACACCTTCTGATAGCATAGAAAAACATTGTGACAAAAGGTGAAATTGCTTGTCACGAGCAATTTCATCTTTTTCCACAATGTTTTCCAAAAGCTCCTACAAGCAATGTGTAGAAACGAGTATCTATGGAGTAAAGGGTTAAGGATTTGACTGTGAAAATTATTCAGAATGGTTCATAAAAAGGCTTCAGACCTCAAATTCAATATGTTTGATATTTTCAGTCGCAAACCTGTGATCAACAAGCAGAAAAACGTCACTGAAACAAAGGTGAGATCAACAAAGAAGCCTAGTCTTGGTAAAATACCAGTAAAGCCATCAACTCCAAATACCAAGGTAAATGCTTATCCAAGAGGTGCTAACACCAAACCTGTCAAAGAGATTTCAAGACCAGATAGTGGAGGATCAAGTGACATAACTTTGCGTGGTATTTCTAGTCAAAAACAAGGTGCTCAAAATGAGTTTAATTGGCCACAAGAATTGGAAGCATCCAAAAACAGGCTTGGTGATACCATTGACACTGTAACAGTGACTAGAAAATTGGATAATGATGAAGGTCTACCCTTACCCAGTGATATTGACGAATGTATTGTACATAAGCAGCCCCTCTCTCCACTTCCATCCATAAATACAGAGGTCAAAACAGACAATTGTGGTGGAACTATGTCCAGGATAGATACTGACTCTTCACCTGTTGGAGAAATCCCTGATGATGATTCAAAGACTGTGCCTTCAGCTGGTTTGGACTTCCATAATAGCTCTGATGACAAAGAGAAAGTATATTCCATGAATCAGAAGGTCATGAATAAAGATGGAAACAAAGTAACACATGCACAAAAACCAACCACAGAATTGTCAGGTGATACCAGTTTGTCTGTTTTAGATGACCCAGGAGTTCTGGAAAAACCAGTTTGCTTATATGGTAGTGAAAAAGACAAGTTAAAAATAACTGCTTTCAGTGAAGTTCTAAAGGATGCAGGCTATGATAATATTGTTTTGTTTAAAGATTGGGATTCAGGTGGCAGTAACCAAGTTGTGGTTATATGTTTGAGTGATGAGGTACAGGGAAACTTCCTAAGAAAGGTAATCATAAGTTTTGAGTATTTCTTGATTCATGTTTATAGTTGTCCATCTGAAGCATTTCCTTATGAAATTTGATTTAGCTCTATCTCATACCTCCATAAGCTGGCAAGCTTTTGTTCTTTTTTCTGCAGCTTTGTGTTGTGAGCTGTGCATGTGCTGCTGGTTTAGACCATCAGACATCATATCTTCCACAGTACTAGAACAGCTGCATTTTTACACAGTTGATGAATTCTTGATGTCAGTCAAGTCTATGATGTCTGTTACACGCCTCTGAATCAACCATCATGCTCTGTTAATGGGGGTTTAACCCATTACCACTCAATCCCTACTTTTGACATCCTTGAAAAAGAAGTTTTTAGAAAACATTGTGGGAAAAGGAGAAAATGCTGGTAACCAGCATTTTCTCCCTTTCCCACAATGTTTTCTACCCTTCACAAAACAAATTTCAAATTTTCAGTCACTTTTATTTTGTCGTCTGCAAATGCTTTAAATTTGGACAAGTCTAAAATATTGTCATTTGGTAAGGAGTTAAAATGTATCTGCAAAAAGTATCAACCCACTGCAGCCCTGGCAGTTTGCATCAGCTGACATTGTTTACAGTATTTTTCTGTTTTATAAATTTAATTCATATCATAGGACCATGCTACCTACATATTTAGTCAATTATTAGACTAAATGCTTTGCCTATATTCTTTATTATGTGATGACTGACTTGGTATAATACATAACAGAGATATATAGGGTCTGACATGAGTGGGCTTTTGAGGTAACTTTTTATTTTAAGCGAGTATAGGGAAATGTTATTAAGCAAGCCTTTGGCGAGCTTAATAACATTTTCCTTGATGATTTTAATGAAATCTTATCTCAAATGCCAACAAATGTCAGATTCTTTTTATCATATAACGATATTTCACAAATATAGATCAGATAGTGCAAAAACAGTCATAATTGTGCCTGTGGTATTTTCCACAAGACCCATTCACTTGTATGAAATACGTACAAAATGACATCAAAAATGATGTCACACAAATGTGATATCAAACGTGTATAAGATATCAAAATTTGTAATGAGTATATTACATTGAAAACAAGGGAGGTTATGTGATGAAATGGCAATTTCAATATATTTTGAGATATTTCCTTCTCAAACTACCTTTTATTTTTCAATATTTGGTTTTACTATCAGCTGGATAGTTGTTCTAGTATACAGTTGTTTAGATTTGCCTTCCTTTTTCAAGGTAATGGTGGAACTAAGAGACAGACCACTGATATTTGTTAAGATGAACCAAACAGCACAGCTACCAGGTGGCCATGCTGATAAAACTTGCATTAGAATGTTTCCTAAGTCAGGAGAGACCATTCTAAGAAGACAGTGGCCTGCCTTGAAATTTTATGAATTACTGATGCATTTGAATTATAAAGGCATTTTACCAGTGGCTAATCTCTTATCGAAAGGTAGGTGCATTCTTTATTTTTATTAGCTCACCTGAGCACGAAGTGCTCAGAGGGAGCTATTGTAATAGTGCTGTGTCCAGCGTCTGTCGTGTGTCGTCCTTTGTCCGTCGTTGGTCAGAATGTTTTCCTTGATAAAATTTTGGACGAGTTTGAAAATGGGTCATGTCGGGTCAAAAACTAGGTCACTGGGTCAAATCCTAGAAAAACCTTGTGTAATGCTAGAGGCCACATTTTCAGTCCGCTACTCATGAAAGTTGGTCAGAATGTTTGCCTTGATGAGATCTCGGATGAGTTCGAAAATTGGTCATGTCGAAAAACCTTGTGTATGCTCTAGAGGCCACATTTTGAAAGTTGGTCAGAATGTTTGTCTTGATGATATCTTGGATGAGTTTGAAAATGGGTCATGTCGGGTCAAAAACTAGGTCACCAGGTCATGTTAGAAAAACCTTTTGTACGCTCTAGAGGCCACATTTTCAGTCCAAAACTCTTTTAAGTTGGTTAGAATGTTTGTCTTGATGATATCTCTGACGAGATTGAAAATGGGTCATCAGGTAAAATCTTAGAAAAACCTTGTATATGCTCTGGGTGCCACATTTTCAGTCCAACACTCTTTGAAATTAGTCAGAATGTTTGCCTTGATAATATCTTGGATGAGTTTGAAAATGGGTCATGTTGGGTCAAAAACTAGGTCAATGGGTCGAATGTTATAAAAACCTTGTCTATGCTCTGGAGGACACACACATGAGTTTGAAAATGGGTCATGTGGGGTCAAAAGCAAGGTCACTTCGTCAAATATGAGGAAAACCTTGTGTACACTCTAGAGGCCGCATTTTCTGCCTGATACTCTTCAAACTTGGTCAGAATGTTTGTTTTGGTGATGTCTCAAAAGAGTTTGATAATGGATAATTGATGGGTCCAAAACTAGGTCCCATGGTCAAATATTATAAAAACCTTTTGTACGCTGTAGAGGCAACATTTTCAGTCCAATAATCATGAAACTTGGTCAGAATGTTTGTCTTATTGATATCTCAAAAGTGTTTGATAATGGGTAGTCTGATTAACTAGATTGAAAATGGTTCATGTTTGGTCAATAGACTCAGGTGAGTAATTTCAGGGCCATCATGGCCCTCTTGTTTGTTAAATTCCTGGATAAACAGACTATTTTTCTTATATATTCCTAGAACAATAGTTTTAGACTCAAACTATTGATATAAAAACAAAATATGAACAAAAAAAAATGTTCTCAGCAGATTAACCCATTACCACACAATCCCTACTTTTGACGCCCCTGAGAAAGATGCCTTTTGAAAACACTATGGGAAAAGGAGAAAATGCTGGTAACCAGCATTTTCTCCTTTTCCCACAGTGTTTTCCAACTTTCCCAGAACAAACTTCAAATTTTCAGTCAGCTTTACTTTACGTCTGCAAATGCTTTCAATTCGGACCAGTCTAAATTTTTCTCGTGTGGTAATGGGTTAATAAACATTATTGGGAAAAAGAACAAATGCTGTTATCAGAGTAAGTATAAAAGACATAATAGGATCTGACATGAGTTTGCGTTTGAGAAAAAGAAAATTGTATTAACAAGTCTTGGAAAAATGTTATTAAGCGAGCTTTTGGCGATCTTAATATTTTATTTTGAAGTATATCCCTAAAATCCCATTCACTTCTATGGAATACATACAAAATGACGTCAAAACTGGCATCACACAATTGTGATATTAAATGATTATAAGATAGGAAAATTTGTATGGGGAGTATTACACTGAAAGCAAGGGAGGTTATGTGATAATAATTACTCTCAATTTCAACCTTTTCAGAGACTCCCATCACTGTTGCTTCTTTGTGTTTGCAAGTGTTTTCAAAATTGACTAGCCTAAACATTTTGCTGTTTTGCAAGGAGTTAAATAGTCAACCAGTGTCAATGTATACAAATAACTATGACATCTGATTCAGTCAATTTTTATAGTTTGGTCAACAACTTGAAGCTTCATACGTGTATTAAAAGTGTTTTGATTTATGCATTAAATGTCTTTATAGACTTTAAAGAGTGGTGGAATCCTATGAAAGATTCCAAGGCATCAGCTCCAAACAATTCAGGAAGTGGGCAGTTCACTCAAAAGACCACCTCAGCTTCTGTCTTCTTTTCTTATCACTGGGGAAAGCAAAAACAAGTGAGTTGCATTTAGTCATCAACCATTTACCACATGATCCCAAGTTTTCAAGACCCTTAGAAAAGAAAAGATTTGAAAACATAGTGGGAAAAGGTGAAAATGTTGGTATACAGCCATTTTCTCCTTTTCCCTCAATGTGTTTTTTTTTTTTTTACCTTATCAGAAACAAATTTCATAATCTGGGCTACATTTCATTTGTGGTCAGCAAATTTTTTCATTTTGGACCATTGTAAAATTTTGTCATTCGTTAAAGAGTCAAAGGGGTGAGCCTGTTTTTGTCAGAATTGGCAGATAGTTAGGGTAAAGATCAGTATGAATAGAACATGAACTTTGATCTTTGATCTACTTTTTCTGCAGCTTTTATATATGTTTTGACAAAAACAAAGATGAAGTTAACAACTAGGTAGTTTTGCTATGGTCATATCCCTCTAAAATTTAAATAACTGATATCAATTAAATTAACCTCATAAGCACATGTAAAAACTTTGTGGAAAATTAAAAAAAAAAAATGCTGATTATGAGCAGATTCTCCATTGCCATGCGTGATCCAGACTTCAAGACTGATGAAATCAACTCTAGAAGATAATGAATTATTGAAGCAATATATGGAACATGTTTATGATTAATATTGATGCATGAAATATTCAGTGATATTTTCAATCCATGACAGGTAGAGCCTCTGTACAACTATCTAACAAATCAAGGCATCAGTTGTTGGGTTGGTTTACAACAAATTGGAGGAAGTGAATCTTTGTACAACAAGATCTCTCAGGGAATTCAGGAATGTCGAGTTGTGCTAGCGTGTATTACACCTCAGTATATGCGCACAGATAATTGTAGGCAAGAGGTAAATATTGCCCTAGGATTAAATAGGCCAGTTATTCCATTGTTGGTGAAATCGGATTGGCCTGTCAGAGATGAGCTTGCAGATAAACTGAAGCAATTTGAAAGTCTTAAGATGAACTTGACAGCCGACAGTAAAATAGATGTGAAGGCCAATGTCATGAGAACATTACTTATTTATCTCAGGAAATATGTGCCAGATATCAGCATCAAGACAGATGAAAAGACCATAACAGAGAACATTGATCAAACAATTAAACCATCAAATATCCATCAAGATAAAATTCAAGTGGGAGATATAAAATCACAACAGAAAATGCTTGACCAGAGAGCAACAAGTGATGAAAAATTTGAACAGAAAAGAGTTAACCAAACAGGTTCTGGTGTCAGTGGTAAAAAAGGCAAGCAGAAAAAACGGAACCTGAATACTATATCAATTAATGAGACCAAATCGACAGAAAAAGAATCTGTTGATTTATTTCCTGCTAACTTTGAATCTGGTACCCTTACAGATAAATTGAAAGTTGGATTTAGGGAAAGAAGCATGTCTATGTCGGCATTGAAGAGGGATGGAAATGTATCCAAGATGCATTCTGTGACTTTGGGTGGAGATGCTGGAATCCAGTCTGAAGTCCATCAACCCAAATCTCAATTTGATGTTTCAGATGGAGTGATGATAGATGAGTTTGGTTATACCATGAAACCTAATAGGTCCAAATCATGTATTATACTGTGATTGGTCAACAGGTTGGCTGGATACTTATTATTCCATTATTCCATCTTTAGCAGACAACAAATTTTAGACTTACCCAAACTGAAAAGCATTTGCAGACAGCAAGTTGAATATGGCCAGCAATATGTGAAAAGGGGCATTCTGACATTTGTGTAAAGTGTTGTCTCAGATCAGCCTGCTCAGTCTGTGCAGGCTAATCTGTGATGGCACTGTATGACTACATTTGATTTTGTGCTAAAGTATACCTCCCAAAATAGAAAATTACGTGAAAACGGAAATTCTTGTTTTGGTTCAGCCTGCACGGACTGTGCAGTCTAATCGGAGACAACACTTTACACAGATGTCCTAATGTTGCAAGCCATAGTGTTCAGATGATTGGAGTTGTCTTTTCAGGGTTTAGGACATTGTGAGAAAAATGTCCACTGCTAGTATTTTTTCCTTTTTCCCCACAATGTTTTCAAAAGTTTTTTGTCTATACAGTTGCAAAAAAAAGTGAAGGTCTAAGACCAAAAGTAAAAGACAGAAATCCTACTCAGTTGTAAGATAAAATAAATTTTTTCTGATTTCATGGCTGCCTGGCAATGAATTTCTCTGAACTCTTTCTCAAAATTAAAATTTTAGACTTGAAGAAATTGAAAGCAAATGCTAATGACAAGTAAAATGTTAACCAGGATTTTCCTTGACCCCTTGTTTCTTTGAATTTTGACCCCCAGTTTTTCAAAATGACCCCCATAATTCTACATTATGCTGCCTTTGAGTTATTTCCCTCTGATCATCATTTTTACAGCATATCCTACTTATGCGGAGTATAACATTGTCATTTCAAGTCTGAACATCTTCAAATTTTGTATGCATAATTGTTAAAAAATTATGGAATGCAGTGCACAAGAACCGTAACTTAGTACAGATTTTAACTTATTCCCCCCTTTAACCTTCATTTTTATAGCATTTCTTGCTTGTCTGGAACATAACTGTCATCTTAAGTGGGAATGACTTGAAATATGGTATGCTTATTTGTTGGAATATTTGGAAGTGCAGTGCACAAGATCTGTATCTCTGCCTCATGCTTTCTTTAAATTATGTCCCTTTGATCGTCATTTTTACAGCATTTAGTGCTTGTCTAGAATATAACTTTGTCATCTCAAGTCAGAATGACTTCCAACTTGGTATGCATGTCTGTTGTATTATTACGGAGTAAAGTGCACAAGAAGAATAACTCTACTTAGCGCAGATTTAGTCTAATCCCACTTTGATCTTCATTTTTACAGTATTTCTTGCTTGTCTGGAATGGAATTTTAGGCTGCCATATGGCTCCATATCTACCGGTACAACATGTGTCCTTAACATTACAGGAGACATTCATGCCTATTTCAATCACTGACATGATTTTTACTGCACTACTATTTTCCTCTACCTGCCATTTATGATCATTATCCCCCCTCGACATCTGGCGATAGGATGGGCATACCCTGTGAAAATTTTTTGCTATTGTTTCACAAATGCCAACCTATGATAGATCCATATGTGTATCTGGGTTTATACTTGTATTCAATACATATCATTTTATCAGGAATGTATGACTGAAAAATCTGTGAAAAACAATTCAGAGATGGGTCTGCATTTATCAGTATGTGGATTACGTCATCAACTTACCTGAAAAATGCATTTATGGCTGTATACTGCAGGATACAATTTAACTCATTACCAAACTGTAAATTTTTAGGTTTGTCTGAATCGAATGCACTTACAGACGTCAAAATATATGTGATTGAAAATTTGAAATTTATTTTCTTAAGGGTTGAAAACATTGTGGGAAAAGGAGAAAATGCTGGTTACCTGCATTTTCTCCTTTTCTCACAATGTTTCACAAACACTTCTTTCTCATGGTCGTCAAATGTAGGGATTGTGTGGTAATGGGTTAAAGTTATCCATTTACCTTGTGACCAGATTTATGGCTTGTCCATATTGAAAGCATTTGCAGATAACATAAATGTGGCTCAAATCACTGGATTTGTATCTGAATGAGTTGAAAATAGGAGAGTAAAAAAATGATTCTGGTACATGTAAAAGCATTGTCTCCTCTTCCCACTATGTTTCTAAATCCTTCTTTCTCAAGTTTGTATAAACTCTTGATTGTATGGTAAAAGGGAAGAAGGAAAGGACTGTGATGTGTCAATAAAATCATTGTTAGATGTTTTTACAAATGATATTATTATAGATCTAGTGATATTTTTTATTGTATTGTATCAACTGCAATCATTGAGTTATTGTGATATATTTGTTTTGAAATATTGTGTGGATATTTTTCTTTTATAAATGGTGCTGTGATATTGCTTATAGGGTTTTTTAAGTGTATGTTTATACATGTATCTATTATTTTTGTACCTCTGCAAAACGAATGCTTTCAGGGGTATACTGGAATCGTCCTACCTGTCCATGAGTCTGTCTGTGTACAAAATACTAGTTACTAGGCAGGGGTATTGAGTCATGTTCAGTGACAACTCTAGTTTATTGATAATTATTGAATTTATTTATCGTACACAAAATTTAATAAAACCATGTCAAGCAATGTATTGCCTCCAAAAATGAAGTTTGTGCAGAGAACCTTAAAAATATGAGGGCTGAGCTATAAGTTGCTGTATTTGCTAAAAAAATAAAATTACTAGATCAGTACCAGTGTTTCCAAAAGTATGCTGTAAGTTTCTGAATTTGTTAAAAAAATAAAACTACTGATCAATGCCAGTGCTTCCAAAAGTCTACTGCTACAAGGTGACAAATGCATTTGTATATACATGTATATGCCTTTGTTTCACAGACTTGATATTTATACATTTGGTAGATCCAGTATTTTGTAGGTTGCATTTTTTTGCTGGAAATTGATCCAGCAAAATCTTACCTTTGTTTATGCAATAAAATTATAACCGTGTGGAAGTAGTCCGATAAACAACTCGATTCATATTGGTGCTTCTGAAAGTGAAAGTAATTGCATGAAATTAGACGAGATTGCCGTCTCATAAGTACTTGATAGGAATGTGTATAGAATCTATATGCATTTGTGCTTCTCAAATGTTTTGAAAGACAATGGGGTGAGAATGAGTCAGTCAGTCATCTGATCCTTGTCAGTTGTATATATCAAGAATTAACTTTTTACAAAATGACAAAATTTTAAACAGGTCCAAATTGGGAGCACTTGCAGACGGCAAAATAAACGCAACTCAAAAATTGAAATTTGTTCCCAGCAGTGTAGAAAATTCTGTGGGAAAAGGAGAAAATGCTGGTTACCAGCATTTTCTCTTTTCCCACGATGTTTTAAAAATGCTTCTCTTTCAGGGTCATGAAAACCAGGGATTGTTTGGGAAAGGATTAACCAAAAAAATTTCATGACCAAGTCACTTTCGCTCTTTCTTTTTAGCTCACCTGAGCACAATGTGCTCAAGGGGAGCTTTTAGGGTCACTGGGTGTCCGTTGTGTGTCGTCAACAATTCTTTAAACATCAACTCCTCCTAAACCACTGGGCCAATTTGGACCAAACTTGGCAGGAATGTTCCTTGGGAGGTCCTCTTTAAAATTTGTTCACAGAATTTGATTCCGTCAAAAACTCTGGTTGCCATGGCAACGAAATGGAATTTTTTAGCAAATTCTTTAAAAATCTTCTCCTCTGAAACCGCTGGTCGGATTTTGAAATTATTTCACAGATATGTTCCTTGGGTGACCCTTTTCAAAAATTGTTTGTGAAATTTTGATCCATCAAAAATTGTGGCTCTGGTGAATGGGGGCTACTTGCACTTTACAGAAATCAAGGATCCCCGTGGGGTCCCGGGGGTTTTTTACTTTATAGAATAGGACCTCAGCTTTTCTCTATGGCATGTCATAGAAGGCGACTAAAATTAGAGACAAACGGCTGCTTTCCTCGTAATTCGTAGGATTGCAGCAGGCTGGGTAGTTCTTATTCCAAATCCTATATTTTTTTTCTTGATGTAAATAGGGTTTGGAATGGGAATCAATTGGCCTGTGGGACCCCGTGTGGTTTAATCGGGGGTATAAGAATAAACCACTGCAGTCCCGCGATCGTCACATCTGCCATTTCATCTGGCGGAACAAAAGTGACAGCATGCATGTCGTAAAAGGCGACAAAAGGGGCATCATTTTGTGTTTCATCCATTCCTCATTTATCGTGTTTGTCTTATGTTGTTGCACATGTATGTTACTTTCACCTTGCATTATTGTTTACTGAGTAAGTGCGCCCAATATGACCTAAGTTGTCGACGGGCCATAAAACACTATTCATTCATTACATTAGAAATCAAGGAATTCTTTAAAAATCTTCTCCTCTGAAACCGCTGGTCGGATTTTGAAATAATTTCACAGATATGTTCCTTGGGTGACCCTTTTCAAAAATTGTTAGTGAAATTTTGATCCGTCAAAAATTGTGGCTCTGGTGAATGGGGGCTACTTGCACTATACAGAAATGAAGGAATTCTTTAAAAATCTTCTCCTCTGAAACCGCTGGTCGGATTTTGAAATAATTTCACAGATATATTTCATGGGTGACCCTTTTCAAAAATTGTTCGTGAAATTTTGATCCGTCAAAAAATGTGGCTGTGGTGAATGGGGGCTACTTACACTATACAGAAATGAAGGAATTCTTAAAAAATCTGCTTCTCTGAAACGGCTTGTCAGATTTTGAAATAATTTCACAGAGTTGTTCCTTGGATGACCCTTTTCAAAAATTGTTCGTGAAATTTTGATTTGTCAAGAAACATGGCTCTGGTGAATGGGGGCTACTTGCACTCAGGCCTCTGCCAACTCTCAGAGGAGTCTGAGAATTGGGAGAAGTTTTTCAAAATGGGGAGAAGTGGTCAGACTTTGGGGAGAAGTTGGGTCGGACATCAAAAAATTGATGTGGGCCAAAATATAGAGGGAATTCACTACACCTTAACAACATAACAAATTTATAAAATTGAAAATCATTTTTTTCATGATCAGTATACTTATTCCTTTTGGAAACTACTCAAAACTTATTTATTCATAGTTTGCCATGCTAAATTCACATATACCGGTATGTACCTGTAGGATTAAAATATCAATGAAAGAAATGATAATGGAAAGAGAAAGCAGTGCTAGTTTGAGTATTAAATATTTTCTCCTGGCACATTTTTCTTTTCAAAATCTTCCAAACACTAGTCACTATTTGTTTCCAAAGTCCTGAAAATAGTTTTTTGCTAAAAATCATTCTCATTACCAAATTTAATATACATGATATAAAAAATATAGTCTGTCTAATGTAGAAAAGCTTACTTCCAGCATTTTCTCATATTGCCACGATGTTTTCAACTTTCTGTTGGTAAGTTAGACCCAGTTTCAGCGTGAGAGACATCGAAAATATAGCTGTCTGATTACCGTTTGTCTTTGATTAATATCGGATAAATCGTAAATAAAACCATCGTTCCAACTAATACCTAATTTATTTTCAAAGCCTTGTAGATCGGCGGTTCGCAGCCCAATCAAGGAAATATTATAAAATCAACGGAATACTTAGATCTATCTAGAATCAAAGACAATATTTTTTTTTATTTTATCTTTTAGTTTTCGTCATAGAATATATTCGATTTTATCCAGACGCTGTTGCGGTGACGAGCTACCATTTTGAAGTTGAATCATGTGACTTCGCTAAAATTCGCCGAAAGCCTTGTAACGTGATACTATTTTGGCGCCAAATTATAGTCACATGATTTGAAAATATTGCCTCATGATGTCATTATCTCCCGCTAGATGGCATTCTATAAATACTCATCTATCTGATATGGGCATCCTGGGTACAGAACCGAACCACTTTCCTACGCGACAACTGTTACTTTGAATTTAAAACGAAAAAAACAAAGGTTTACCCAATAAAACGCTACCTCATGCAATTCACTCAACTATGATCACCAGTATAGAGAAATCTGTTGCTATTTAAGCCGGTCTCATTTCTCCTCAGACGTATTGATACGTAAGAGCTATTTTCAACATTGCTACTTTATAGAGCTTACAGTCAGCCCGCTTTCGGGGCTAGTAGTGATGCGTCATATAAGACAGTCGAATCTTCGAAGAATATGACATGCGCAGACAACGCACATGATGTAGGAGATGATCTAAGTACGTCATCATGTCTGTTCGTTTTGAAAACTGCAAGTAATAACAAATTTTAAAGGATGGGCTAAATGGTGATAAGCAAGTAGGTACCGATTCCATCGTTTTCAAAACTGGAATATTTCAATCTATTTAAAACTTTGGAAATAAAAGTTGACGACGAAAGACCGATATACGGGGTAGTACTTTTCATATTGTTACTAAATTTAGAAAATGGTGTTTCAAAAATAGAGGTCTGACAAACACCGATAGGCGGCGCTGATATTTGTCAATAATAGGGGATTATCCCATGGTGTCGCAAAGTTAATTAACAATGACTTGTCAATCAGACTCTTGGTATGTTGTAAACTAATTAAACTCGCTGACTGGGCACTAACTGTAAATCGGGTACGGCACACGCTAATTTGGTAGATTAGACACATGGCGCTTTGTCAATATACGCGAGGCGACTTCCCGATTTTTTCAGGCGACTTGGACTTCGCTTTTCTTGGCAAAATGAGCGAAGTTTTTTGAAATCAGGCGACTTCTTTGCCCAAGTCGCCCACTCGGCCGAGGCCTGCTTGCACTATAGAGAAATGAGGAATTTCTTAAAAAATTTTGTTCTCTGAAACCGCTGGTCAGATTTTGAAATAATTTCTCAGGGATGTTCCTTGGGTGACCCTTTCCAAAAAGTGTTTGCGAAATTTTGATTGGTCAAGAAACATGGCTCTGGTGAATGGGGGCTACTTGCACTATAGGGAAATGAAGAAATTTTTAAAAATTCTTCTCTGAAACGGCTGAACAGATTTTGAAATGATTTCACAGAGATGATCCTTGGGTGACCCTTTTAAAAAAGTATTCACAAAATTTTGATCCTTCAAGAAACATTGCTCTGGTGAATGGGGGCTACTTGCACTATGGGGAAATGAAGAAATTCTTGAAAATTCTTCTTCTCTGAAACCCCTGGTCAGATTTTAAAATAATTTGACAGAGATGTTCCTTGGGTGATCCTTGCTCTTGTGAATGGGGGCTACTTGCACTATATGGACATGCTGAAATTCTTGAAAATTCTCTTTCTCTGAAACCCCTCGTCAGATTTTAAAAGAAATTTTCCGAAATGTTCCTTGGGTGACCCTTTTCAAAACTTGTTTGTTAATTTTGATCCATCAAGACACATGGCTCTCGTGGATGGGGGATACTTGCTGTTATACAGAAATGAAGAATTTTTAAAAATTCTTTTTGAAACTGATGGTCAGATTTCGAAATTAATTTTACAGGTGACCTTCTGAAAATTGCTTAGCAAAATTATAAATTTGGTTCCAATGTTTCAATACCTCAAAAAAAAAAAAAAAAAAATAGGCTATGGTCATCTCAAAAATTCAGGTGAGCGATCCAGGGCCATCTTGGCCCTCTTGTTTTCAAAAGTTAGCCTGTCGAATGATATATGAAATAGAATATGAAGTCAGCACTGCAGATACAGATGTTGCAGTGTCAAGGCCTTTTCTGTCAGAATAGCTGGCAAAGAAGTGGATTCTTACCATCCAAAATGAGAAGGCAAGTTTAATTCATACCATCTCCATAATTAATTAAATCCAGGTTCAACACCACATAGGTTGAATTAAGGTAGTTGTGTATAACTTAATGCACTAATAACTGTATTTTTCTTGTACCATACTTGTACCTGTAGTAGACACTATACAAAAAAATGCAAGAAAAGTAGTCACTGCCTACACATGATTATTCCTTTCCCCCTCAATTTTTTCTGTACAGCATCAGAAAATAACATTGGTTTCTTCCTTACTGGTATTTATATTAACCCCTCCCACACAATTATCAAAAAAAATTGACAAACCAGATGTTGAAGGTTTTGAAAAAAAATAAAAAAGGGGAAAATGCTGGCGTTGGCTTTTTTGACTATCAAAACAAATCAAATTATTTTTGCCACATCTGACCTGTTGTCTGTAAATACTCTTATTATGCTCTTATTTTTGTCTGGTAACGAATTTACCCTTTTGCTCCATCAGTTATTGTGATAGACATGTTATCAAAGTATTTTGTTATATTTTCACTGTGATACACTGGTCTGTGATATTTATCAACGATGTTTAGTTTATTTTTTGAATATGCTTTTAGTTATCTTAACCCAGTGAGTAAAAAGGGTTTTCAGTTAATGTTACGATCTACTAGAAGGGTTTTTACACCATTTCAATATTACCAATTCACCAACCATTCGTAAGTATGTTATCAGTCTTATTCTCCAAAATGTTCTAAATTTAAAAGTACATATAACACAATTTATAAACGGCTAAACCACATGGTTAAGCCAATCAAATGTTGTGTTACTTTCAAATGTTGAAAATCTTTGAGAATAAGACAAAGGACCTTCTAAAGAATTGTTGGTAAATAGGGAGGAAAAGGGTTTGATGATCTGTTGTTGTTCTCATAATCTTGTTAATCCATTGTGATGCAGAATTTTCTGTAATTTTTTGTAAATTTTCACTGTGATACACTATTCTGTGATATTATTTTATGGAAGATGCAGCATTCAGTTGTTTTAACCCTTTACCACACAATCTAGACTTTTAACAACCCTAAGGAAGAGGCCTTTTGAAAATATTGTGGGAAAAGGAGAAAACGCTGATAACCAGCATTTTGTCCTTTTTTCACAATGCTTTTTACCCTTTGACAGACAAAACTCCTGTTTCGAGTAACATTTAATATTTTGTCTGCAAAATTTAATGCTGTCAACTTGGACAAGGCTAAAATATTGTCATGTTGTTAACCCATTACCACACAGTCCCTAATTTTGACGCCCCTGAGAAAGAAGCCTTTTGAAAACACTGTGGGAAAAGGAAAAAATGCTGGTAACCAGCATTTTTTCCTTTTCCCCCTGTGTTTTCTACCCTTCCCAGAACACATTTCAATTTTTCAGTCACCTTTATTTTGTTGTCTGCAAATGCTTTCAATTTGAACCAGTCTAAAATTTTCTTATGTGGTAAAGAGTTAAAAATGTTTACAAATTTAACGAACCATGCTCTGGCAAAGGAAGGTCCAATGCAGCACCTTAACTCTTTCCCGAATGGCAAAATTTTAGACTAGTAAAAATTTGAAAGCATTTGCAGACAAAAAAATATATGTGAATCAAACAGTGAAATTTGATTTGGAAACGGTAGAAAACATTGTGGGAAAAGGAGAAAATGCTGGTTACCAGCATTTTCTCCTTTTCCCACATTGTTTTCAAAGGCTTTCTTTTGTCAAGGTCGTCAAAAGTCGGGATTGTGTGGGAAAGGGTTAATGCATGATACCGACCAAGTCTTACCATAATTATTGATCTATAAAACCTAGTTTGCATAACAACTGACTGAATCATGAGATACTTTTGTGTTTTGACTTACAGAAAATTAACCAATTGCAAAAATTTCAACCCAGTTCAGCCTCGGCAGACTGCGCAGGCCGATACGGGTTGATAGTATTTGAAAATCGCATTAATCTTCCTTTCCACAGAGCACATCTTCGCGAGCCAAGGTTACGATCACTATGTGGATATTCCCTTGGCTAATTGAGCCCGATTTCGAGATTCCTACAATATGCCCTCTATTGGATGCTGATTATTACCCCCCTTTACATCATATTTCTGGAAGCCAATGAAATATTGTTTTACAAACCACTTACGAATATAATTGATTAACATTAAGTGATAAGCAGACATCCACATGTTTACCTTCTATTCGAAGAGTAGAGACCTTGTTCTATTTTTATCAAAGATGAAATGCTACAAGCCATTTCATTTGTTGCAGTTAGAGCTGGCTACATCCAATGTAAAAGGGGATTGGGGCACTGTAAAAATCAAGCTCGCTTCGCCAAGGGTAGAGTAGCGTAGTGAATCGTCAGCCTTGGCTTGCGAAAATGACAGACTCAAATTTTTTTTTTACAAGGTTGTATTTGTCCACATATTCAACTCTTTACCAAACTACAACATTTTAGACTGGTCCAAATTCAAAGCATTTGCAGACAACAAGATAAAAGTGACTCAAAAACTGAAACTTGACTGCAGAAGAGTAGAAAACATTTTGGGGAAAGGAGAAAATAATGGTTACCAGCATTTTCTCCTTTTCCCACTATGTTTTCAGAAGGCTTCTTCCACTGGGTCATAAAAACCAGGGATTGTTTGGTAAAGGGTTAAATCTCAAATGTGTTATACATTTTCACTGAATAAATGAGAGTCCTAGTTGTCATTGACTTGCTGAATATTTTCATACCAGTGGAAAGATCGTGAGGATATTAGTCATCAAAAGCCCCGATACAAACCCCTTCAAATGCCAAGAGCAACTGTATGTGATTTTACAGTGTGGATCAAGATCTTGCTGCAAATTGTGCAGATGATTTTCGATCTCCACTCTCTCTAATCCAACAATATTCTTGTAAAAATTGAAAGTGTAGTTCTAGTGCTTTGTACTGAGGGTTTCTTTCTTGATTAATGCCATTTTTAAGTGTATTTTAGGTATCTTATGTATAGGCAAGTGGCTGTCCTGTGTCTATCATTTAACAAAGAATATTCTTAAAAATGGTTGATTAATCACGACCCTGCAGGTATTTGTGGATTAGCCTTTGTCATCATCATTATTTTCTATCTGAAAAACAGCTTGTCAAAGCTGGGTGAAACTATGTTCAACAGAAACGAGAGGAATGAAACCTGACACTAGCCCCCAAACAGACATTCAAGCTCACTATCCTTCGTTCGTAGTGCTATCCCTCCCTGTCCATTAAGCCTGTGTCACAACTAAAATGTTGACCTGTCCTAATTAAAAAGTCTTTGCAGGTGACAATTAAATGTGGCTCAAATTATGGGTTTTGTCTTCGATAGGGTAGATATCATCGTGGGAAAAGAAGAAAATGCTGGTATGGAGTTTTTCTCCATTTCACTATGGTTTTTACCATTTCACAACTTGCCATATTGTGCCAGATTTATTAAGTCTACAAATTTTTTCAATCTGGACAAGTCTAAAAGTCTAACATAAAATTAGATATGACTCAAATGTTTTGAATAGGGTAGAAAATGCTGGTTACAAGCATTTCCTTCTTTTCTTGTAATGTTTCAAAAGCCATCTGCTGCACCAACAAGTGAGCTGTTCCTAGGAAATGAATGAGGCTGTTGATAGTGGGTAAAACATAACACCTATTACATTGAATGGCCAAAGTATATAACTTGTTGAATATTTTAATAACAATTTAAAAACAATGTTGAAAATTGTCTTGGCCGTTGAAAAGGCAATAGCACCATCACAGAAAAACAGAGGAGTATAATAATGCATTTGTTCAAAATTAACTGAGAAACCTATAAATAACGGGTACGAGTCATCAGTCATCCATTACCATAGCGACAACTACTTCTTCTGTTTGGTTGTTATAGTGGAATAATGGATGATATTTTTGGTTCATTCAAAACTTCTGAACACTTATATATTCCCCCTGAAGACATTATTTGTTTGAAAATAAAAGTACGGATTTCTCTATTGTCCATGGTAAAATTTACTGAGGTTGGAGTTACTGGTCATCAATTAACCCATTACCAAACAATCCCTACTTTTGTGGACCCTGAGAAAGAAGGCTTTAGAAAACATTGTGGGAAAAGGAGAAAATGCTGGTAACCAGCATTTTTCTCCTTTTTCCCACAATATTTTCTACCCTTCACTAAACAAATTTCAAATTTTCAGTCACTTTTATTTTGTTGTGTGCAGCAAATGCTTTTGATTTGCACTAGTCTAAAATTTTGTCGTTTGGTAATGAGTTAACTCTTTTCCAACCAGTCCCAGGTTTTAACAACCCTTGAAGAGAAGAGTTTTGAAAACATTGTGGGAAAAGGAGAAAATGCTGGTAACCAGCAATTTCTCCTTTTCTCATGTATTCTAGCTTTCCCGTGGTAAATTTTTATTTATCTGTTGGAACTGGTTTTTTTTTTAGATTTCTGCAAATGCCTTGAATTTGGACCAGTCTAAAATTTTGTTGTCTGGTAAAGAAATAACTTAGCAACCACTGCTTTAACTCTGTACCAAACAAAATATTAGACCTGTCCAAAATTGAAACCACTTGAAGACGACAAAATGAGTGTGACTGAAAAATTGGAATTTATTTTGGGATGGGAAGAAAACATTCTGGGAAAACGAGAAAATGCTGGTTATCAGCATTTTCTCCTATTTCCACAATGTTTTCAAAAAGATTCTCCCTCAGGGTCAGTAAAAGCAGGGATTGTGTGGTAAAAGGTAAACTGTCTGGCTTTCACAGTTGAGTAGTATGTGATGTTTTCTGTTTAATCTTGGAGGTGACATTTCTGGTTTAATCAGAAATGCTTGTTTACCTTTTACCCCACAAATAAATAACTTCTGCCAAATACAGTACTTAATCCCTCAGTTGCCCATGAAAAATTTATCGACATGAGCTAGAAAAGTCCAGTCACCATAGCAACCACTAGTTGATCTATCTGGTTTTCACAGTAGTGTTGTTTGTGATGAGTCTGATACATTCAGAGGTTTAGTTTAAACATATTTATTTTACATCGATTGAGAAACAAGTTCTTACAACTTATACTAATCTCTCTCGATTCTGCTTCCTGGAAACTACACCAGTGCTCGCGCCGAATTTGTGGGCCAATGAAAAATCCCAAAGTTGACACCCGCTCCCGGGTATCGAACTCAGGACCTTTAGGTTATGAGGCCGACGCTCTACCTCACGACCACGGACACCACTAAATACATTCAGAGGTGTATTTCAGTTGTCCATAAGAAATTTATCAACATGAGGTAGGAGTGACCAATCATCCATCACCATGGCAACCACCACTTTCTTTGTTTGGTCTTTACAGTGCAGAAGAATGTGATGCTTTGGAGGCATAAATATTGCATAGAAACACTCCTTGGAACCTGGTAAAGTTAGAAAAGAGAGCAATGATAAAGAGGACAGTTGTCAATCAACCATTTAATCCTCTACCAAACAACAAAATTTTAGACTAATCCAAACTGAACACAATTTTTTTAGATTCAAAAGTAGCTGTTGTTTTGCAAAGATTAAAAAAGTTTTCAGCATTATACAACAACACAGTCCTGGGACATAATTATATATATATTATCTCAGTCTGAGCAGGAATAATACAATGCACAGTGCTATGCCAAGGTAAAGTTAAAACATATTTATGTTACGTTAATTAAAAACAGATTCTTACACCCCATACTAATCTCCCTCCATTCTGCTTCCTCCTACCAGTACTCGTGCCAAATGTGTTGGCCAATGAAAAACCCAAAGTTGACACTCGCTCCCGTGTATCAAACTCAGGAACTTATGGTTATGAGACTGATGCTCAGCCTCACAACCACAAACACCACAAGGTAAACTTTCTGAGACATTACCCAATTGAACTACCTTATGTCCCATTGGAATACAAACACGTAGGACTGTCTCATACAAATTTCTTTAGGAAATAATCTCTACTCCATTTGTCTCGCTTATTCTAGAAATGTTATCTATGTCTGCAAGTCAAAGAAACTATTGTCTTTTCCCTGAAGCAAAATCAGTAGAACATTGTACTTTTGCAACCTCTGCATTTATTGAAAACCAACGTTTATCTATCATTTAGTCTTTACCAAACAACAAAATCTTAGACTGGTCCAAATTGAAAGCACTTGCATAAGACCACATTAAGGTAAGTCAAAAACTGAATCTGTTTTCAGCAGGGTAGAAAACATTGTGGGAGAAGGAGAAAATGCTGGTAACCAGCATTTTCTCCTTTTCCCACAATGTTTTCAAAACCCTTTTATCTCAGGATCGTAAAAAACAAGGGACTGTTTGGTAAAGGGTTTAGTGTCATTCCTGTAGTTTCTGCTGCATGAAATATACACTTAACCCTTTCCCAAACGACAAACTTTTGGACTAGACCAAATTGAAAGCATTTGCAGACGACAATTCAACTCTTGCTGAAAAGATGATTTCTGTCAATGATAGGGTAGAAAACATTGTGGGAAAAGGAGAAAATGCTGGTTACCAGCATTTTCTCCCTTTCCCACGATGTTTTCAAAAGGCTACTATTTCAGACCCGTAAAAACCAGGGATTGTTTGGGAAACGCTTAATATATATTTAGAGCTTACCACTTTTGTCATCCTTTATTTCGTACTGCCCTAGCTTGCTGGCGTATTTCCTTTTAAAGTCGCTCAGTTCCATATCAAACAGTTTTAATGACTCCACTCCAGAACTGTGAAGAAAAGAAGACATCAGCCAATCAGCTTCCAAAATAAAAACTTATGACATCCAGAACCTTAAAAAGGACTTGTAACTTGCTATTGGCCTCTGATGTTTGCATCTACTAATTCATATAATAGTATACTTTTTTTGTTATCTAACCCTTTACCACACAATGAAGACTTTTGACACATCTGAGGTAGAGTCTCTTTTGAAAACATTGTGGATAAAGGAGAAAATTCTTGTAACCAACATTTTCTCCTTTTTCCACAAAGTTCTCTACATTATCAAAGAAAAATTGCACCTTCTGAGCCACTTTGAAATTGTTGTCTGCAAATGCTTTCAATTTGGGCAGATCTAAAATTTTGCTGTGTGGTAATGGGTTAACGTTTTACCACACAATCTCAACTTCAATATCCTTGGGGGTGAAGGCTTTTTAAAACAGTAGAAAAAGAAAGTGAAGCAGGTAACCTACATTTTCATTTCTTATTCTTGTGTTTTCTATCCTCTAAAGACAAATTACATAATCAAAGCCACATTAAGTATGTTGTCTGGAAAGGACCTCTACCACAAAATCCCGACTTTTAACGACCCTGAGTAAGAAACCTTTTGAAAATATTATGGGAAAAGGAGAAAATGCTGGTAACCAGCATTTCCTCCTTTTCCCACAATGTTTTCTACCCTTCCCCAAGCAAGTTCCAAATTTTCAGTCACTTTTATTTTGTCGTCTGCCAATGCTTTCAATTTGGACAAGTCTAAAATTTTGTCGTTTGGTAAAGAGTTAAACCAGATATGGTATGTCATCTGTCATTGATTTTCATACAGAAATTTTAACAGTGTTGAGTTAAACATTTGTTCTAACTGGTGATCGATGACCCTTTACTCGACGTCATAAATGTGACAGAATTTACATACTGTATTTACAATTTGAATCTGATACAAGATCTACTAAATAGCGAAACTATTGCAATTTATGATAAACATTTCATTTTCCTTTAATGGAAGAAACAGAACATGAATTTTATTGCAAGAAAATGGTACACCTCTTTAACTCTTTACCACAAAATTTTAGACTGGTCCAATTTGAAAGCATTTGCAGATGACAAAATAAAGGTGACTAAAAAATAGAAATTTGTTCTGGGCAGGGTAGCAAACAGTGGGAAAAGGAGAAAATGTTGGTTACCAGCATTTTCTCCTTTTCCCATTGTGTTTTTGAAAGGCTTCTTTCTTAGGGGCGTCAAAAGTAGGGATTATGTGGTAATGGGTTAAAAAACAACGCAAATTTGGAAGTATTTGCAGATGACAAAATTAATGTGACAAACATTGAAAATTGTTTTTGGAAAGAAAGAAAATATTGTGGAAAAAGGAGAAAGTGCTGGTTACCAGAATTTTCTGCTTTTTCCACACTGTTTTCAGAGGGTGTCTTTCTCAAAAATTGAAAATTATTTTTTGAAAGGAAGAAAAATGTTTTCAGAAGGCTTCTTTCTCAGGGTCATGAAAACCAGGGATTGTTTGGGAAAGGTATACCTTATAAAAGATTGCACACACATATTTCAAAACTTGCCTTTGATGAAAATATTGCTATTTGTGTTAACACAGTTATGAGTGTAAAATTATTTTCAAAAACCTTTTTCTTCAAAACAATTTATATGAATGTACTAACTGGTCACTGCTTGCCCTAGGCACCAACCATTTCCACATCTCATGAAAGAACTCCAGTGTGGGCAATTTTTCTGCTTTCCATGGTAATGGTACCATAAGATCCACAAAGTCCACATTTATACCAGGTAAACTGACATTGTATGTTTCCTTTGAATCACACATAAAACTGACACTAAAATTAGAATGAGAAAAGCAATCATTGGCCAACCGTGACATGTCAAAATCAATAATAGAACATAATATCACTACAGAGCACCCTTGCCTCAAGACTGGCTATAATTATACAAGATAAGAAGGGGGCATAACTGTACTAAACATTTTTCAAGGTTATTTACCATTGTATTTTTAGTTCCTTTTACTAGCAGACAACTATCAAATGTTTACAGTAAACATCTTAAGTAATGAAGACCTATTAGAAAATGTTGAAGTATTTGCACACTAGTAGCCATGCAGATCATGACATGACAATTCTTTGAAAACAGCATCACTTAAAGTAACAATAGCGTCCAAATGTAAACAGTGGGAGCCGTTCAAAAGCAGTAAATTCATATTACACCATATAAAAGTATGTAAATTAATATGAGGTTGACACTCTTTAAATGTGCGATTGGTCAAAGTTCCATTCGCTGACAGAAGAATTAAATTTAAATCTAGTACAAGTCCAACCAAGCCGACTAAATTTTTGTTTACATCGATGACCATGACGTAATGATCACGTGACAGCCTGAAACTAAGGTAAACGAAAATACAAAATGGAGGACCGTGAAGGTTCAAATTCGACAGGGGAGCAAGTTTATTAACCGAATTCGCTGAAGTCTTGCAAAGGGCAATACAGCAGAACAAACGGGCGTCTATTTTAGAAATTGCTTTCGACTAAAAACCCCATGCAAATAAAAAGAATGAGCGAAAAGCCGGAAAACAGATGCGGATTTCAGTTCGCACGGAAACCTGTTCACGATCGGTAAGTCACCTCCAAGGCTCCATTTACTATTGTTATAGAACATGAAGAACTTTTCGATCCATGAATATGGGATGGTTTGATAAAAATGATCATTTTTATGCATTATTCAGCACTCGATTGACCCATTTACTGTGCAGGTATTGCAAAGATTAAATGTGCATAATTATGTCTGATCCTCGGATATTCCAGCCTCGTTGACCCAGTTTCGATTGATTCTAATGCATAGATAGTAACGTAATGCTTAAACCTGAGTTCAGAGGGTGCGGTTATACTCAAAACATGTTTATTGAGGGTTGAACTCTTTACCAGACGACAAAATTTGAGCTCTGTCCAAATTTAAAGCATTTGCAAACAACAATTTCAGTGTGGCTCAATTGATTAGGTAGAAAACATTGTGGGAGAATGAGAAAATGCTGGTTACCAGCATTTTCACTTTTTCTGCAATGTTTTTAAAAGGCTTCTTTTCCAGGGGCGTCAAAAGTAGTGATTGAGTGGTAATGGGTTAATTATAGATCTAAATCTAGTCTAATGCCTAGTTCTAACGCCACTGAGAAATGGCTTTGGAAAATTTTGAGCAGGATTATATTCTTATGTACATTGCATACATTACTTCTTGCAAACTATGGGATACATACCAATGCAAATTTTATAGATGAAAATTGAGGGAAAAGATTGATTGATTGTATGCTATTTAACACTTTTTCCAACATTATTTCAGTTATATTGTGACAGCCAGTGCACTTGTCCATGCTTTCCAGGAGTCCCTTTTACAAGTTGTCTGCACAATTTTCTTTCCAGGCCACTGGCTGTTATCCCATATAGCCATTGTCAAGACTATGGTCAGAGGTGGGAGAAGAATGAATCCTGTCACAAGGGACTGTCATCAATCCACCGAAAGAAATTTTCTGAGCTTGGGATTGAACCCACGACCCGCTCTTTCTCAAGTGCTGCATGCTACTGACTAAGCTACTGTGGGTCGGTTTGATGGAACAGAAACACTTCCAAGCTTTTAGCACTGTATATTACTAAGTCACTAGGCATACCCATGATAATGACAAGGGGAAAGACTAGAATCAGGTTGCTGGTTTGTCCATAATTACTCTCAGATTTGTTAAGGGCTCTTCTTGGACAATTTTCAACTATTGTCCTTGCAGAAATAATGTATGTATGTAATTTTCATAACGATTTGTACACATAACGTTAGGTGGGACTACTGAAGGACTCCTTAATACATGTGGTACATGTAGTATGGCCCTTATGATTTTATTTTTCATCTGAACCAGAGATACAGCCACTGTTTGATTGTGTTGGAGGTTGTAGACCTACGTGTATCTAATTTTAATGAAATGTAAAGTCTATACTTCCTCTAATGTTGGTTGGTTGTATTGGAGTTTAACACCACTTTAACAGCTAAGGTCATATCATGGCGATCGGTGATGCACATGTGTTTCCTGGCTTTCTCATACCACTACTAACACTACTTTCTTTCCAAAGCCACCGACTACTTTTCTCACATGCTTCAGCAGAGGTGAGAGGCGAAAGTACGCCAGAAAGAAAGTTTGCCTCAACCGGGTATCGAACTCACAACCACCAGGTCACACCACCGAGCCACCCGGGCGGGCCTCTTCTAATGTGGAAGAACTTTTAAGAAACACCTCTAAAAACTGATGTGTAGGTCACTTTCATTTCCCCAGTCATTTTCATGTAACCAAAGAGTTTAACCTTCATAAAATGTTTAACCCTTTACCATACAAACCCTACTTTTAACGACCCTGAGAAAGAGAAATTTTGAAAACATTGCTGGAAAAGGAGAAAATGCTGGTAACCAGCATTTTCTCCTTTTCCTGCAATGTTTTCTAACCTGATGGAAGCAAATTTCAATTCTTGAGAAGCGTTTACTTTGTCGTCTGCAAGTGCTTTCAGTTTGAACCAGTCTAAAATTTTTGTCGTTTGGTAAAGGGTTAAACAATATTTGGAGCTCTCACTTGTTTTGTAATTGATATTTCAGAGTACAGAGGGAACTATTTTGCAATTCTCTGGCCAATGCGAATGGATCCTCCGACAGAGTGATACACAAACAGAATCATATTATGAAGATGCAGATTAGCCTTGGTTTCTGACTCTTTCATCATTCCATTCCAGTAGACACAGAATTTGGCCATCTGCTTTCAGGTAACTTAATTAGGTAAAACATAATGAATGAATGAATGAATGAATGTTGTTTTATGGCGCATCGACAGCTTTGATTAGGTAAAACAGATTTTATTTCAAAAGCCATATTTTTATTTACGTGACTGGTTAGTGAAAATTGAATGTATGTATTACCGTTTCAGTGGTTCACCTCTACCTAAACTCACAAGCCATCTACCCAGAGAACCATTGTAGATATAAGATTACTGGTATACTGTAAAAAGATTTTGCTGTCTCATCTTGATCTTGAATGAACCCATCATTATAGACTGGGTTAAATATGGAGTGGAATTCTTAAAAATGTTCTGTAGGACAAAGTAGACAATTGAGATAAGTACTGCTGTTCTTGTGTGACTGAATTTGGTATTGTCACCTAGGGCTATACAGTCCTTCTATACCATGTGACATTAGTAATGTCCTGGGCCCATATTCACCAACCATTCTCAAGAACGTTCTTGGTCTTATTCTTCAAGATTTCCTGACTGTGAAAGTAACAGAACGTCTGATTGGCTAAACCATCCGGTTTAGCCAATCAGACATTCTGTTACTTTCACATTGGCAAAATTCTGAAGAATAAGCCTAAGAATATTCTCAAGAATGGTTGGTGAATACGGGCCCTGATTTTTATTCAGCTGAACAGCTATAAAGGGCTTCAGGATTACTTCATGACTCAGTGGTTAATTTAATGCATAATACAAGTAATCCATGACTACAAATCAGTTCTCTCTGGGTTTTGTTGGGATGTCCATGTGCATGTTACTTCAGATATTGGTAAAAGTAAAAACTCCAGAAATTAAGAATATTATAGTTTATCAAATTGGTATGACTGATATCATGTTGAAAGTTACACAAATGCATCACTCATTCAGTCAAGCCTGGCTTCATTTACAAAAGTGTCGTCGATTTTAGTGAAAGATGATGCATTACATTGTTAATTAAAGGTAGCTCAGACTATGAAAATTGTCCTTTATAGGGTAGAAAACATGGTGGGAAAAGGAGAAAATGCTGGTTACCAGCATTTTCTCCTTTTCCCACAATGTTTTCTAAAGGCATCTGTCTCAGGGTTGTCAAAAGTAGGGAGTGTGTGGTAATGGGTTGAACAAAGCCAGTTTTGACTTTAACCCTGTTCCAAACGACAAATTTTGGACTCTTCCAAACTGAAAGAGTTTGCAGACGACAATTTTAGATTTTGAGAAAATGGCAGAAAGTTCTCAAAAAGGGTAGAAAACACTGTGGAAAAAGAGAAATTGCTTGTTACGAGCAATTTCTCCTTTTCCCACAGTTTTTTAAAGACTTTTACTGCAGACATGTAAAAACCAGGGCTTGTTTGGGAAAGGGTTAAATAATGTATGGAAAGTATTGTGAAGATGACAATATGTTGGTTTTATGATCAATGCAAGTGCAATTTGATGGCAAAAAACCCCCGTTTTTTGAAATCAGGTAAAAGAAACCAAAGGACTGAGGGACATGGCAACTTTTGACCTACTTTTAAACTCCATTTTCTGCCATTAACTAACACTTACACAGGCTGCAAAATAACAGATTGTCACCTTCCATAATTTCCATACTTCTGTTATTATTCAAATTTAGATGCATTTTAAGACCTACTTCGTGTACTTTTGCTGCCATTGGGGCACTATGACATACCCCAACTCCTTGCTAGTACAAACAACATGTGAAGTAAATTAGTAAAGGGTTGGAGATGCACCAACAATCCAACAGTCCAATTATAATTATGCTGGATATTATGCTGGAGGTTATTCTGTCGTCAAATGGAATGAAGTGGAGTATAAAAACACCCATTTCAATAATTCCTTTTTTTTTCTTCCCCAGATTTTCAGATTGAGATGAATTGAAAAAGAGATTATGATTTTTTTTTTTATTTTTAGGGTATACAGCAGAACAATCAAATTTCCAAAGACCTATTCTGTGGTGTTGCTGAAGAATATGTAGCATAGGAATATTTGGCCTTCCGTATGCTTGTTACAATATATAACTGGCCACTTTAGATGACAGTTCATACAAGGACAGATATGTTTCATGCAATAAGCAAGGCAATAAGGTGTAAATATTAGTTTATAATTTTAAATACATTATATAATCACAATAAGAATTCGTAGACAAAAAATAAAATACATTCATACATACAGCGATGTTAAAGGGTGTTGCCTGTTGTCAGCTCTTAACCCAAATATCAAAGTTTTCCATGTTAAGAATTATTTAGTAATTCTAATATTGAAAATGATTTCAAGGCATTTTTGCAAATGGAAGAATTGCTGGTAACCAATATTTCTTTTCCCTTTTTCAAAACATTAACATCTCTTTCAGAAAAAAAATCATATCATTTCAGCTATGTCTAATTTTTCATCTGCAAATGTTATCAATTCCGAACTTTTACAGCTTTTTGATAACATTGTGGAAAAAGGAGAAAATGCTGGTAACCAGCATTTTTACCTTTTCCCACATTTTCTACTCTATTAATGACAAATTTCATCATTTGAACCATTTTTCAATTGTCGTCTGCAAATGCTTTCAATTTGGACAAGTCTATTATTTTGCTTATGTGGTAAAGAGTTAACAAACGTCAGAATGATAAAACTTTGCAGTCTAATAAATTTGTTTTGCGGTCAGGTGGTAGGGAACTTGGAAACATGCTCTGACCGTAGAACTAATAATGTTTCAAGTGGTACAAAATGCTCCGACAAACAAAAATCAAATATTTACTGGAGAACAACAATTAACTCTTTCCCAAACGACAGAGTCTGGACTCTTCCAAACCAAAAGAGTTTGCAGACGACAATTTTAGATTTGGAGAAAATGGCAGAAAATTCTCAAAAAGGGTAGAAAACTCTGGGAAAAGGAGAAATTGCTTGTTACGGGTAATTTCTCCTTTCCGGAATTCCCAGTGTTTTCATAAGACTTTTAATGCAGACATGTAGAAATAAGGGCTTGTTTGGGAAAGGGTCAAGTCTTTTCTAAATTGAAATTTTTTGCTGATGAAAAAGTAACTGAGATAATAAAAGTCTCTTTAAAAGGGTAGAAAGGAATAAGACGAAAATGCTGGCTACCAACATTTTCTCCTTTTCCCACAGGCTGCATTTGACCAACATTTAGTCAATGTTTGCATAGAGGGTCTTTCTCCAGGTTGTTAAAACTTATATTGTTTTCAAAAGGTTAAAATGATGTTTCTTTTACATCTGTTTCGTTTACTAGTATCCTTTGCAAAGTCTTTAAAATTTTCAGGTTTTTCCACCCTGCCCCATGAACAAAATCCAAATTGTGTTCAAGAGTTACAGAGGGTCGATTCCTTTTCCAATGACACTTAATATACATTGGCAGTAAATTGAAAAAAACCGAGGATGTGACGGTGCATGTACATCCGCCATAGCCTTTTGGTTAATTTGATGTTTTAAATATTGTTCTAAATATAAACTGTAGCTGGAGCTAAAGAGGTACATGTAGTTTCAATGAATATGTAACCTCCTCTAACTCTTTTGCCAAAAATATCTGTAACTGACCAAGTAAACATGAGTAAGTGTTCTGCCCCTCCTATACAGTTGAAATACTGTTGAAAATAGAGTTATTGCATTGCACCACAAATCAATTGAATATATTTACTTGTTTCTCTTTCTCTTTCTACCTTAGGTGCTTAATGATGGAAAGTCCAAAGTCCATAGACAACAAGGCTGAACAATGATATAAGACATGATCATTGTGTTGTATATTTGCATGACTATGTGTGATACAAAAGTGACAATTATTCATGTATATCTAACTCTACACCCAGTTTAAAGTTCTAGAATTTAGCAACAAAAACATATCTTACAAAAAGTTCAAGACCAATAAAAAGCATGTTTGAGCAAACTGCAGTTGTTTTAATAAACATTTTCAAGCTTTTTATAGCCCTGTAGATAACAATCCTGTATTTCAACGACCCTGAAGAAGAAAGCTCTAGAAGCTTTGTGGGAGGAGTAGAAAATGTTGATAACTAGCATTTTTTTCTCTTCCCTGTATGCTTTCTGTCATTTCATACACAAATCCAAAACCTGTCATCTGTTATTCAACCTATTTCTGTATTATGATTTATAAACTCTTTACATACAACAAAATTTTAGACTTGAAAGTATTTACAGATGAAAAATAGTACATGTTTAGTATGGAAATTTGTTTTGGAAAGTTGAAATTTTGTAGCCTGTAAAGAGTTCAATGTTGATATTATGGTACAAGCTACTTAATGATTGGATTGTATGGTATTGTAACACCATTTTTTCAGTTATTTTGTTTTTCGTGAGTGTCATTTGGCACGACACAGTCACACTTCAGAGCCTAGTACTGGTAAAATCCAGAAAGATATGAATATGTGGGCTTTTGCTGTGATATGACTGTTGAAAATGGTGAAAGCAGCTTAAAACACCAACCATAAAATCAATTAATCATCACTGTGGCCAGTGCACCTATCCATGCTTTCCTGGAGTTCCTTTTACCAGTACTTTTACCAATATTCTTTCCAAGCCACTGGCTGCTCATTGTTGAAAAATTGTCAGCAGTGAGAGAGAAATGAATCCTGTCACAATGACTATCATCAATCCTTGGATAAAAATTAGTCTAGCTTGGGATAAATGAGTGATCTCCTGTATACTTTAGACCTTAATGCTTTTTCAAACTGATTCAAGCTATTGAATACCATAAAGGATGCCAATAAACCATACAAATTCTCTCTGCAGATTAATGATAGCCACTGAAACAAAATTCATTTTTCTCCCTTCCCAAACATGGTCTGAACTTATTTGGCTTAGCAATAATGTGTATGGTGTGTATGGAACACGGATCAAACAAGCTCTGACAGTTGGGATAGTTGCAATGGGCAGTGTGATATACTAGTAACTCAAATAGTATTATTAACCCCCCCCCCAAAAAAAAAAAAACTGATAAAGAATACATGTCTTAGAACAGATTAATTTACCTTCAAAAACAAATTTCATCCTTTGATTCTTGTTTAACCCATTACCAAACGACAAAAATTTAGACTTGTCCAAATTGAGAGCATTTGCAGACGACAAAATAAAAGTGACTGAAAATTTGAAATTTGTTTTGTGAAGGGTAGAAAACATTGTGGGAAAAGGAGAAAATGCTGGTTACCAGCATTTTCTCCTTTTCACACAATGTTTTCTAAAGGCTTCTTTCTCAGGGGCGTCAAAAGTAGGGATTGTCTGGTAATGGGTTAACTCTTTACAAAACGACTAAATTTTGGACTTGCCCAAATTGAAAGCAGACGACAAAATAAATGTGAATCGAAAATTGTAAATTGATTTGGAAAGGGTAGGAAACATTGTGGGAAAGAACAAAATGCTGGGTACCAGCATTTTCTCCTATTCCCACAATGTTTTCAAAGGCTGTCTTTCTTAGGGTCGTCAAAAGGAGGGATTATGTGGTAAAATAAATGTGAATCGAAAATTGTTAATTGATTTGGAAAGGGTAGAAAACATTGTGGGAAAAGAAAAAAAATGCTGGGTACCAGCATTTTCTCCTTTTCTCACAATGTTTTCAAAGGCTTTCTTTCTGAGGGTCATCAAAAGTAGGGATTGTATGGTAAGCATTTTCTCCTTTTCCCACAGTGTTTTCAAAGGCTTTCTTTCTTAGGGTCGTCAAAAGTAGGGATTGTGTGGTAAAGAATTAACTCTTTACCAAAGGAAAACATTTTAGACTGGACCCAATTAAAAACATTTGAAGATAACAAAATAAAAGTGACTGAAAATTTAAAATTTGTCTTGGGAAGGGTAGAAAACATTGTGGGAAAGGAAAAAATGCTGATTACCAGCATTTTCTCCTTTTCCCACAATATTTTCAAAAGGGTCCTTTCTCGGGGTCATGAATACTCCAGATTGTGTGGTAAAGGGTTAAAAATCAACTGCAAATGCTTTAAATTTTAACAAGTCTACATTTTTGTCTTATGATAAAGAGTGAATAATAAGATTTTCTTTTCAGTATACTATATTGATACTGTTTGCCTTTAAAATGGTTATCTGACATTTAAAGCTACATGTACCTACATTGTTCACCGTAACTAAATTACAATTCTTTCAAAAAGTCTCTTTTTTTTCATTTTCTCTTTTTAATTCTAATTTTGTTATCACACTACCATTTCCCAACTTTGTGCCAATCACGACCTCCAATGTTGATGGCCCATCAAACGCAGACTCCAGTTCATTCATGTCCTTGTAACCTGGCTTTACTGGGCCGGCTTTGTGCAAAAGGAGACACTGAAATGACAAGATTATAAGTTTCTTGCTAAATACTGTACTGTAATATAGGAGCCATGCTCTGTCAAAAGTGTGTGTAGGCTGACATGGGATGACTCTTTTTGCACTTTACAAATTTTCTGCATGTCAAAGTACCATTCTACCATCAGTTCAAGTCCACTGTTATACAAATTGGGTTTTATGGATCCATAATGTTACGAGAGACCACACCTTCCTGCATGGCATTCTCCCGATTTAAATACAATACCTGGCTTCTGCGTCAGGGAGATATCTCTTTGGCTCAGTGGTTAAGGTATTGGCCTTGCGTCCGGGAGTTCCGGGTTCGAATCCCCCTCGGTCCCTTACATCTGCCATGCATTTATTCATTTGTTTCTTTGTTCGTAAGATGGGGGCTCGTCCGGGATTGGCCATTAATCCCATTTGTTGTCCAAAATCGGACTTCCTGCCTAATAAGGCTTTGAGTCATAAATAAAGAAAGGAATATTTGCTTGTTACATACAATTGCTTCTTTCCAAAACTTGATTCTTTCCAAAAATTAATTAGTGCACATGCAGTCTATGGTATGGATGTACAAAGCTGAACCTTTGTCTGGTCAAGTATTTAAGCTCCGAATACAAAATACACAAGTTCTAACATTAATGTATTTTAGATCCAGACATAAATATCATTGAAATACCTGTTGACATGTTGTTGAAATCTGTAAAAAAAGGAATCCTTTCAGATGGGATATAACACCAGACTGGGGTATCTAATCATCAGTTTAAAAACATCTTGGTCTCTCTGCCTACCTAAAAAGATACATTGTTGTTAGATTAGAAAGGAAAGTGATCAGTAAAAAAGACATGAAAAACATGATTCTCAATCACAATGCTTTAGATCTATTTGAGTAAAGTGTACTACTGCTGATGGTCTTCAACTGTCTTGCATCTGTAGGGTTCATCTGTATGCAATGACTTAATTGATGAAATAACACCAATTTTTTCTTAAAAACTGACTGAAAAGATATCTGTAAACTGCAAGTTAACCCATTACTGCACAATCCCTACTTTTGACGCCCCTGAGCAAGAAGCCTTTAGAAAACATTGTGAGAAAAGGAGAAAATGTGGTAACCAGCATTTTCTCAATTTCACACAATGTTTTCTACCCTTCACAAAACAAATTTCAAATTTTCAGTCACTTCGATTTTGTCGTTTGCAAACGCTTTCGATTTGGACTTGTAAGCTTTAAATATTGTCATTTGGTAATGAGTTAAACCAAACTCTTCAAAGTTGAGACTTAAAATATGCTGGTTTGACATTGTAACGTTAGTCAAGACCAGAATATACCTGGTAAGAATTCTGACATTTAATATAAAACGTCTACCACCTGATGTTAAACTCGGATCAAAATTCATCAATTATTTTTTCACAAAACAAACTTTAAACTCATTCACTACCTACGACCAAGATCCGAACGCACCTAATATAAAGTCCGATCTTCACTACAAAACAACCACAATGTGTTTAACTAGGTTTCCCTGGTCCATATTACAACCCTGTGTACCCTACACATTCGACTTTGTATGTATAAACGCCGAATGTCTTATTGGACGAAATAGTAATGGACCGAAAGTTTTATGGGCCGAGACGCGAAGTTTCTACCAGTACAGCTCTGACAAGAGAAAAAACGGTGTTTATTCATGTCCTGATCAGAATGATGAAAGCGCAACTCCGATTTACCAATCAACATACAAGGAACGCAGTCCTAATCTCAAGAAAATTAAAATCTTACCGAGGTTTCGCAGTAGGTTTTATGTAGAGGAAGCACATAGCGTCTGTGGATATACGTCATCATTATCAATCACGTGATGCCCAAATATAGGACATCAGAATAATTCCGAATAGATGTAGCAACGTCTTTTTGGAGTTGGGAGAGTTGATAATGAAAAAATGCACATGGTTCTGTAGCAGGAGCCGATGTTGCAATGAACGCTTCTATCCTCTTGTTGACAAAATTAGAGTATAATTAGCAGATTCGTGTCTTTATTCCGACTATTTTCACGCACAAAAATACCTCTATATGAGCGCTATTGGGGCTTTAAGTTGAGAAAGCACCAACTTTTATTGACTACCTGGTAGCTTAACTCTTTACCAAACAAAAACATTTTAGATTGGTCCAAATTGCAGACGACAAAATAAACACAATTCATAAATCCAGAAGGGTAGAAAACATTGTGGGAAAAGGAGAAAATGCTGGTTACCAGTATTTTCTCCTTTTCCCACAATGTTTTCAAAAGGCTTCTATCTCAGGGTCGTAAAAACCGGGGATTGTTTGGGAAAGGGTTAAAACAAAATTATGTGGACAGTGTTAACCCATTACCACTCAATCCCTACTTTTGACGCCCCTGTGAAAGAAGCCTTTTGAAAACACTGTGGGAAAAGGAGAAAATGCTGGTAACCAGCATTTTCTCCTTTTCCCACAGTGCTTTCTACCCTTTCCAGGACAAATTTCTATTTTTCAGTCACCTTCATTTTGTCTTCTGCAAATGCTTTCAATTTGGACCAGTCCAAAGTTTTCTCGTGTGGTAATGAGTTAATACAAAGGCAGAGGACAGATCATATAAGAGCCTTAGAAGCTCAATCACACATACATGTACATATAGGTAAGTATTTGCATTACATGCAAAATGATCCTTGTTCAAATCCTTGATTTTATCGCATTTGTTTCTTCTTCTGATACAGTCCGACAATGAAACCATCTGCCTTGGGCAATGTCTTTTACAAGTCCACTGTCTCAGGGCCATAAAAACAAGATATTTGACAAAGGGTTGTATTTTACATGTATATATATATATTTGACGATTGTTAATACGAAATGAATGACAACAGCACAAATTAACATATAACATGTACTCAGTGATTACCTAGCATGTAAAGTTTGTGGCACTGGCAAATATGGTTTCATCTTCAACACAACATCTACGCAGTCTGAAAAATACATCCAGAACAGGAAAAATACTATAAAGCTATAGAATGAACACCAGCAGAATTATATAAGCTGACAAGCTTTATTGAGACTATTATATTTGTGGCCAAAAAAAAAAATCCATCTTATCTAACAACCCTTTCCCAAACAATCCCTGTTTTTTACGGGTCAGGAATAGAAGCCTTTTGAAAACATTGTGGGAAAAGGAGAAAATGCTGTTTACCAGCATTTTCTCCTTTTCCCACAATGTTTTCTACCCTAATATATTGAAAAATCATCTTTTTAGAAACTGTTAATTTGTCATCTGCAAAATGCCTTCAATTTGGCCTGGTCCAAAATTTGCCGTTTGGGAAAGAGTTAATAAGGTTTTCAAAGACATGGGCACCTCTCTCAGATAGATAATAATAATAATTTAAGGCATCGTTCTTGACAATAATGTCTGCCCAATGTTGGATAAAGTTTCATGTTGTACACAAGCTTTATCTGTCAGTGATGCAGCTAGCTACAAAATAATTTAAGATCTGACTGTCAGATATAGGGTGACATGTATTGTTTAACATCACATCTAAAATTTGAAAAATACATTAGAAAAGGAAAAAAAGTCAAAATTGATATATTGGCCGGGTGAAATCCATTTGTTACAAATACCGGTATAAAAGCCAACCTGTCACAACTGCCAAAGCTGTGTGGAAATGTGTATAAAAGCCATGTTGTAATGATAGCAAAACCCAGGTTGAAATGTATTACAACAATATAAACCAGGAGGAATCAACAATAAAAGTCACAC
This sequence comes from Tridacna crocea, assembly GCA_943736015.1. Taxonomy (NCBI): domain Eukaryota; kingdom Metazoa; phylum Mollusca; class Bivalvia; order Cardiida; family Cardiidae; genus Tridacna; species Tridacna crocea. The sequence continues at coordinate 866,779 of OX031066.1, read as the reverse complement.
AGAAATGTATATAACACCTAGTGGAATATGACTTTGAAACCCGAATGGTAGTGAACATAAAAGCCAAACAGTAATATATGTTAAAAGCAGCCTGCCATGTATTTAAAAGATCTGGTAATGTACTAGTATATGACAATGAACATAAAGCCAGGTGGAGATGTATATAAAAGCCATTGTAATATTAAATATAAAAAGAGGTATGAAGTTAAAAATCCTTACCTCCAATGGACAACACGGTTACATAGTTATCTGTAAAAGAATATAAATAACCGAAATGTCCAGTAAACACACAACAATTCTGTAACAGCTGGAACCAAGACATTAGTTCAATTTACAAGTGTGTTTAACTCATTACCAAACAACAAAATTTTAGACTGGTTCAATTTGAAAGCATTTGCAGACGACAAAATAAAGGTCACTGAAAAACTGAAATTTGTTCTGGGAAGGGCAGAAAGCTGTGGGAATAGGAGAAAATGCTAGTTACCAGCATTTTCTCCTTTTCCTACAATGTTTTCAACAGGCTCCTTTCTCAGGGGCGTCAAAAGTAGGGATTGTGTGGTAATGGCTTAAATGATCAAAAAGTATTGTCAATTTTTTTAAGGATTTATCAACAATTCCACAGCCCTGGAGAAAATAGCTATTGAAAACAGAGGCAAAAAGAAGAAATTGCTGGTAGCCAACAAATTCCAAAAATTCCAAACGCTTCCAAAACTTGCAAGTCTAAAATTTGTCCCAGGGTACAGAATTGAAATGTACTGAAATCAACAGCTGATCAAAGATTTGAAAACTACTCTTTCACTGTATTCTGATATAAATGCTCATTTCACTATAACATGTGAATGCTGCTCCATATTAATGCCATGGACCTTTACAATGAAAAAACTCGGCACAATGTTTGTAGCTATTTCAAGGGTATTCTGGCCAGAGTATGTAACCAAGTATTGGAAGGTGAAGAGCAAAGATTAGCCTGCTCATTCTGTGCAGTTTGATCTACACAGTTGTCAAAAGCAACTTGAGCATGTTCCAGTTCTTTAGGAGCTAAAAGTAGGTGTTGTACAATACCTGGAATCTGCGCAGCATTTTGTGTTGTGTTAACTTTAATACACAAAGCATGTACTTTGGCCCATTTACATTGGTCAGTCTAGAGGAAGAAAAAAGGTAAATAATAAGAAAATTAGTCCTAAACCCTCATGGTGTATACATGTCATGAAAAATAAAGCATCCAAAAAAAAAAAAAAAAATGGTTTGCCAGGCACTTTTGCCTACAGTTTAAATCTTGATCAGACTGCACAGAGTATGGATTCTGATCTTGAAATTACTCTGTCTGATACTGTAAGATTTTTGACATTTTGACAGAATGAGAACTTTTAAATAACAATATCTGTGTACATTTTATCTGCATATTTTCATTTGATCTATTTGTAAGTGAAGGGTTCATCTATTTTGTAACACTACTAAAGCATATATAATTTTAGAAATTCACTTTAGAATCTATGTAAAGTTCACCATAGGTATCAATTCAATAGTCACCCTTTGTCAGTATTCTTTACTATCATTAGCATAACTCTTCCATTTAACCCTTTACCACACAATGCCTACTTTTGACTTGACAACCCTGAGAAAGAAGCCTTTCGAAAACATTGCAGGAAAAGGAAAAAATGCTGGTATCCTTTTCCCACTATGTTTTGTCTCCTCTTCCACACAAATCTTAAATTTTCAGTCACAATGATAACTTATCTACTACATTGTTTAGTCTTTTAACTGTTTACCAAACGACAAAATTTTAGACTTGTCCAATTTGAAAGTGTTTGCAGACGAAAAGATAAAAAGTAACTCAATAATAGAAATTTGTTTCCAGCATGATAGAAAACATTGTGGGAATAGGTGAAAATGCTGGTTACCAGCATTTTCTCCTTTTCCCACAAGATTTTTAAAAGGCTTCTGTCTCAGCATTGTAAAAACGAGGGATAAGAGAACTAAAACACATTTTTTCTTTAACTCTTTATCACACAAGAAAATTTCAGACCGGTCCAAAAGGAAAGCATTTGCAAATGACAAAATGGATGTGACTGAAAAATTAAAATTTGGTTTGGGAAGGGTAGAAAACATAGTGGGAAAAGGAGAAAATGCTGGTTACCAGCATTTTCTCCTTTTCCAACAATGTTTTCTAAAGGCTTCTTTCTCCGGGTCATCAAAAGTAGGGATTGTGTGGTAATGGGTTAAATCAAGTAACCATGTTTGATGTTGGTGATAACATATGAGTAAATGAGCAAAGATACTTACCAATTTCAATCTACAGTGGATTTCAACTACAATTTCTAATTTATTCAAATACTTCTGATATTGTTGAACAATCTCACTTTCTGTAAAAAAAAGAGCATCATTGAAATTCAAAGCAGTATGCAATTTTTAAACTCAATATACTCTTCAAACAACTGACTGCATGGTGTTTCAAGCCACCTTCAACATTACTTTAGTAACATTGCAGCAGCAGCTCACTAATAAGGGTGTGTACTTGGTTACAACACTACTAGGCTAGGGCTCTGAAATGTCTTGCTCAAAGCCAGTCCCTAAAATTAATCAGCACCTCACTTTTGGTACCCAACATTTTCTCCTTTCCTGACAATGTTTTATATCCTCTCAGAGACGACCGTCATGGTTTGAACTGCATATTTTCTTTTCGACATTTAAATGCTTTTGATTTTGACAAGTCTAACATTTTATTGTTTAGTAGTTAAGTTAGTTAAAACATATTTATTTTACATATATTGAGAAACAAGTTCTTACAACCTATACTAATCTCTCTCGATCATTTAGTATAAAGTTTAAATAAAGGATTGTATGATAAAGCGCAGCTAGGTAGTGTTCTGAACGTGGGAATATGGTGATGTTAGTAAAACGTATGCATTTACCTGGATTTGATGTACCAACTTGAACTAACTGAGTCTGATTTTCCTTTTTTGAAATCTGTATTGAAACTGCAGTTCTGAAATGATACAAGGTATGAAAGAAAATCAAGAAATTACAGTACTATGAAAAACAATGACCCTATTATCTTGTGAGGAAAAAATGGAACTGTTTCTCAATTTCTGTAAAGGTTACCTATTGAGGCTCCTCTGGAAATTGTTTAAAAAAAGTCTCTCCTGCATTTTTTTTTTTTATTCTTTGCTACACAATGTTAGGTTTTAACCCTTTACCACATGGCAAATTTATATACTGGTCTTAAATGAAAGCTTTTCAAATGAAAGCTTTTCCAGACAACAAAATAAATGTGACTGAAAAATTGAAATTTGTTTCGGGAAGAGTAGAAAACATGGTGCAAAAAAGAGAAAATGCTAGTTACCAGCATTTTCTCCTTTTCTAACAATGTTTTCAAACAGCATTTTTCTCAGGGTCGTTAAATGTCGGGATTGGAGGATAACGAGTTAAGGAAACTGCGACAGAAATATTTCTAAAACCTTGAGGAAAAATGAGAAATCCCTGTTAATCAGCATTTTCTCCCATAATCATTCCTACATTTTTACACACAAATAATATCCATTGAGTCACATACTATATTATCTGCAAATCCTTTCAATATAAATAAACCTTAAACATTCTAGTCTTGAATAAAATCAAAGCAAACTTTCTTTACCATAATTAGCTCCTAATTAAGCATCAAGGTATAATAATACAATTTAACTCTTTACCAAATGACAAAATTGTAGACCAGTACAAATTTAAAGCATTTGCAGACAGCAACATAAGCATGGCTCAAAAATTGAAATTTGTCTTTAGTGGGTAGAAAACATTGTGGGGAAAAGGAGAAAATGCTGGTTACCAGCATTTTCTCTTTTTCCTGTAATGTTTTCAAAAGATTTCTTTCTCAGGGTCATTAAAAGTCAGGTGTGTGGTAAAGAGTTAATAGATATCCAAGCTTCACAAAGTCATTGTCTCAGGACAACAATGAGCAGAAACACCTTTTTTCATCTTCATCTTAACCAATGTTATGGATACTCATAGATATTATCTAACCAAATTGGCTTAAGTGTTGAACTAACTCTTTTTTGTAATAAATAAGAACCATGCCCTAACAAAAAGAGCTTTATGCATCCCTTTGATCCATGGTACCTAGCAAGCCATCACATACTTGGGGTTCCATAATATCCACTTTTTTGAATAACTAACTTAATCATGAAATAAAGTGGTCCTTGGGTTGGTTGGTTGTATTGGGGTTTAACGCCACTTTAACAGCTAAGGTCATATCACGGCCGTCTGTGACGCACATGTGTTTCCTGACTTTCTCGTAACAGTACTAACACAACTTTCTTTTCAAAGCCACCGACTACTTTTCTCACATGCTTCAGCAGAGGTGAGAGGCGAAAATATGACAGAAAGAAAGTTCGCCTCCACCAAGTATTGAACTCACAACCACCTAGTCGTTAGTCTGACATGCTCATCACTGAGCTACACGGGTAGGCGTGGTACTTGGGCATACAGAAAATTGACCAATAGCCAAAAATGCCCCGGTTTTTATGTGTCTACAGTAAAAGGTCTTGAAAACACTGTGGGAAAAAGGAGAAATTGCTCGTAACGAGCAATTTCTCCTTTTTCCCACAGTGTTTTCTACCCTTTTTGAGAACTTTCTGCCATTTTCTCTCAATATAAAATTGCCGTCTGCAAACTCTTTTGATTTGGAAGAGTCTAAAATTTGTTGTCCAGGAAAGGGTTAAGGAATGTGTTCCTATTAACATTCGATTTGGTGAGAAATTTTGCAACATTAGCCAAAAATAAAAGGAGAACATACCTCTCCCAGGAAAATATGGTATCATCAAGATGTGTGATCTTTGAAAGTCTTTTTCCTTGACCACTACCTAAAACATGTAAAGCAACTTTCGTTACCTGTTAACTCAATACCAAACGACAAGATTTTAGGTTTGTCCAACTCGAAAGCATTTGCAGACGACAAAATAAAAGTGACTGAAAATTTGAAATTTATTTTGTGAAGAGCAGAAAACATTGTAGGAAAAGAAGAAAATGCTGGTTACCAGCATTTTCTCCTTTACGCACAATATTTTCTACAGACTTCTTTATCAGGGGCGTCAAAAGTAGGGATTGTGTGGTAATGGAATAATTGAATGACAAATTCTAAACTTGTCCAACCTCATAGGTGAGTCCTAACTGATGGGATTAGTCTTTGAAAGGATAGAAAACAAGAAGTACTCGTAGGTGATGCCGGTCTAGCATTTTCTCATTTTTTCAATGATGTCTTCACTGCCATCTTCCTATGGTTTGGGTATCTAAACATGGAATACTGTGGTGAAGCTTCAACTATACAATGAAAGTACTTACATACACAAATTAAATATTATCCCTAAAGATAGGATTTCTTTGAAAGACAACGAAAGCGTTTGTGAAAAGGACAAAAGGCTGGTTTTCTATACTCCCTTTCCAATAAAGTTAAAAAAATGTTTGTCTTTCAGGATTGTATTGAATGAATAATTTGAAAATTGCTTGATGGGTCCTTTCAGGCATCCATCTTTTTTTTTTTTATATAATTATATATATACCAAAGCAGCAAAATTTTAAACATACCTGGCAGTAATGCTGATATTGTTTGATTGACAGAACTTGCATCATACACCATTGGCTTTAACACAGATTGTATCTAAAATAATAAGTTGATGAAATGTATAATTTAGAAGAAAATGTACAACCAACATATCCTGCTAAAACGCTTTATAGAAAACAGTTTAATCCTTTAACTTACATTTAATTTAAGTTCCTAGGACTGCGGGTAAGCCTTCGGCTTCTAAAGGTCCATCTGTTTGGTTTCTTTGACTGTTTGTGTATGGGCCTTTACCAAATAATCCCTGGTTTTTACCACTGTGAGAAACATTGTGGAGAAAGGAGAATATGGTGGTAACCATAACACATAATTTTAATGAAAGAAAAACATTTGCTCAAAACCCCTTTATTCATACCAACACACTCTCTTTCTTTGAATAATTATAATAGTAAAATGGTTCTAAATGCTCCGGACATGTGTAATTTACCTTTGTATCAGAAGCCCCAGTTAACAGTGAGTAATAAAATCTTGCTTTATCCTGAACATCCACATCAGTGTAATGCACCATTATGTAGTACAACAGCTCTCCAATATCTAGAAATCGAAGAAATACAGACACAAATGATATCACTATTGCTGTAAATACAGAACATAATCCTGAGTTTTAATGACACTGACAGTGAAAGCTTTTGAAAACTTTGTAGGAAAGGAAGGACATGTTGGTAAAGCATTTTCTCCTTTTCACACAATATTTACAGTTAACCTTTGAGAGATAAATGTCATCATTTGAACACTACAACTGTAATTTGTAATCTGCAACATCTTTGAACTTGCACAAGCTGAAAGTTTTGTTATAAGTTATGAAAAGTATGCCGATTTAATCTTGTGAAATAGAATATACATGATTCAATGTTTAATACATTCATACATAAGAAGATATTGTGGCCACATGTGAAACTGTGTCATGAACAATTGCTCCTCTTGCCACAATGTTTTACAAAACTATGCTGGTAAAAGACAAAAACACGATCTGCAGGTAGAAACTTATCCATTGTGAGACAAAAACAAGATGATGGCCCTGAGTCACTCACATGAGCTCTTATGACCCAACATGAGATACAAAGACAAAGAGGGTTTTGCAAAATTTCATGAAAGAAAATGTGTCTATTAGAGTGTACATGCAATTTGTCTAAGATCTGACCTGGTGACTTAGTATTTTTTACCCAACTTTACCCAATTTTCATACTTGTCTGAGATTTCAATACTACAAGCTTTCAGACTTAAATGTGCTCTCATGCATATTGGGCTGAAAGTGTGGCCTCCATATTGTACACCAATGTTTTTCAAAGTTTGACCTGGCAAACTTTTTTTTTATCTGACATGACCCAAATTCAAACTCTCCCAAGATATACTCAAGACAAACATTCTTACCAAGTTTCATGTGTATCAGAATAAAAATGTAGCCTCTAGAGCTTACAAAAGGTAGAACTCATGACAGATGCATAACATGATCACAAAAATTCACCTCATGCACTTTGTGCTTTTGTGTGCTAAAAAGCAGTCTGCAGGTAGTGAAGGGCTAATAAAAATAATTTCTGAAGCAGAGACTGCCTACCTGTGTAATATCTGTCAGTCCCTTGATATAAAAGAAAGTTTCGACAAATCTCTAAAATACTGTGACCTAGACTCCAACAGTCATCTGGCATATACTGGGATTTCCATGCTAAGCTCTGTAGGAACTGCAAGGATGTCTGTGGAAACATGAGACAGAGACTGGTGATATTTTTTAATGAGTTAGTTAACCTTAGCATCCAAATCTGAATCTAAGTATCTTTTAAGGACAGTACATGTTAACCATAGTCTGCTCAGAATGTGCAGCTGTCTCCAAGATTTATTATAGCATTCTTATTTCTTGCAAGATATATGGCCACAGCAGCCATGAAATTCACAATAATTGAACTTCGAACTTTTTCACTGACCAAAATGTTTATCAAATGTTTATCTTATGTATACATGTACATGTATTAGTCTACTTACAATTGTACAGTATCTAAATGAAGTAAAACAATCTTAATCTGTTTTACATAGGACAAAAAACATAACTGTGACTGAGTTTTTTGAAAACATTTTGAGAGTTAAAGATTGAAATAAAAATTAGTCCTCCTTTGCAAGCCATTTATAATTGTGTCACTTAATTGTCTTAGTGACTCTGGGTAGAAATCCCGATGAGACGATGAAATAATATCTTCTAATAATGTGGAAAAGGAGCAGTTGCTTACAATGTCTTCAAAAATGGTCTGTGGCAGGGACATACAAATGCTGTGCATGTACTTATGTTTTGATTTTGTGGAGTTTTATACCATATTCAAGTCTTTTATCATCCCAAGGAAGCTATTGCAGCTGACCACAAAAAATCTTATATTTCCTCAAAAAAGTTTATATAATTTCTTGGTGAATGCACAGATTCATTTATCATCCCAAAGGAAAGTTTATAAAGAACATGGTTCAGGTATACTGTATATGTGGATATATATGCATGACAAAAATTTTGTGAATTACACATTATGGACATTTAGCATACTGAAATGTTTGCAAACCCAAGGGATTTGTTATTTGTTGGTATACTTGTGGTAAAAATATACCAACAGAAAATTCTGTGAATTTTCTGAATTCGCAAAATCTCAAAAATTTCTACTTTACAAAAATTACCACTTTTACATTAACGAAATAGTACTCAATACTGCTTATGATAAAAATAAGTCAGTCATACTGCCTGAGATATGTCTTTTTCACAGGCAGCCTTCTTCAGTATTTGGAGGTAAAAAGAGAAGCTTTTTTCAATTTGATCTTCTGTTGCCATGACAACTTGTTTATGCAGTAAATCTAATGTCTCTGTATATATTGTACTGAAAAAGAAAAAGAAAATATATTTCAGTTATAAATTGTATGTTATTTAGACATGTATTTATTTTACATTGATAGAGAGATAATTTCTTACAATGTGATTACATTAATCCCTCTCAGTGATTTCTTCCTAGAAACCTGAATTGTTTATGACATCATCCTGAATTTTAATGACCCTGAGTAAGAAAGCTTTTAAAAACGTTGTGACAGAAGGAGAAAATAGTGGTGACCTACATTTTATACTTTTCCCAGAATATTTCTATTCAATTACATGCAATTATCATCACTTGAGTAAAATATTTGTCTGCAGATGCTTCCAGTTCTAACAAGACTATATTGTTGTTTTGTGATACAGTATTTATCAGTTTTCACCCAGTTGCTTCGGGTGGTTCCAATGACAGATCCCTGCTTATATTACAGAATTCAAACTCAGAACCTTTATATGTAAGGCCTACAGCACTACCTCTTCACCACAGTCCCCTTTCCTACCTGTTTTCTACTCTTTTGAAGAGCAGTACCAATACTTGAGATAAATTCTGTCTGTAAATGCTTTAGCCCTTTCCCACACAATGCCAACTTTTGACAACCTTGAGAATCAGGACCTTTGAAAACATGGCAACAATTGCTCCATCAACAACCATGTTTTCTTTTGTAAAGAAAGTAAATTTAAATGTCTGATCAGAATTTCATGAATGGAAACTTGCCTTTACCAAAGATTTGAAATTCTACTGTTTATTAGTGTATTGTATTTATCTTTGGGAGAGTAAAAAAGACTGTTAAAAAAAGGAGAAAGTGCTAATAATGTTTATGAAAGCCCTTTTCATTTCTATGATTTCAACATTTGACTGTGTGATGAAAGTTTAGGCTATTGATAGAGAAGCATGGCTTTTTAAATGCCTGCATTTGAAAGCTTTACATTGCAAAAGGAGCAATGGCTTCAAAAGCTGTTCAATTAAGGGTTTTCTTTTGTTATATTGTAAAGAAACATAAGATTTATGCTTGGAACAAGCAACTGTTTTCTTTTTCATCATATAGAGTTTTTAGACAGTTCCAATTACTTTGATTCACAAAACATGACTTTTATTTTCCCAATTCTGATGCATAAGGTTTATTGCAAGATAAGACATTTTTTGTATATGATGTGAACAACAGTTGAAAAAAGAGACCAAAATATTGCAATTTTATGGCCACTGATTGCTAGAAACTGTTACAAAGTAGAAGACATTGATTATTCAGTAATGCTGTGCATGTTCTGTTGGTGTCTTAAAAAATTGCTTAACCCTTTACCACTCAATGACGACTTTTAACACCTTTGAGGAAGAAACATTTTGAAAACATTGTGGGAATGGAGAAAATGCTGGTAACCATCATTTTCTCCTTTTCCCATAATGTTTTCTACCTTACTAAGGTAAAATCATTATTTGAGTCACATTGAAATTGTCGTCCGTAAACACAATGTTTTCTACCCTTTTACTACATCTTCCACAATTATAGCAATGTTAAATTTTACGTCTGCATATGCTTTTGATTTGGACCGGTCTAAAATTTTGTTATGTGGTAATGGGTTAAATTTGGATTAGTAGAAAGTTGAGAGAGACAAGTCCTGTTCCTCAAGGATGTAAAGATACGTAAATTTTTGGTAGAAGGGTTAGGTGATTTACAGTACAATACCTGTTCAGGTGTAGGTCCCTAATACTGTCAAGGAAGTCTATGGTGTGTGGTATAAAATGTGGTAGATCTGTGCATAAACCTCGCAGAAATCTGGAAAATCATAAATTACCCTTCAGCTCTTTATTGTACATTATTTTATAGACCCTTATCAAGATGGCTTTTGAAAACATAGTTGGAAAAGGAAGAAAATGCTAGTGGTTAATATTTTCACCTTTTCCTCTAAAATCATTTCTTTGCCTTTTAAAAAAAAACATTCCCAATATAGCTGTTGCATTTATACTTTGCAAATGTTTTCAATTTGGACAAGTCTAAAAATTTGGTTGTCTGTTCAAGAGATAAAGAAGCAAAGCACAACTTAACCCTTTACCAGACAACAAAATTTTAGCCTTGTACAAATTGAAAGCATTTACGGACGACAATTTCAATGTGACTCAAATAATGATTTTACCTTAGTAAGGTAGAAAACATTATGGGAAAAGGAGAAAATGATGGTTACCAGCATTTTCTCCATTCCCACAATGTTTTCAAAATGTTTCTTCCTCAAAGGTGTTAAAAGTCGTCATTGAGTGGTAAAGGGTTAAGCAATTTTTTAAGACACCAACAGAACATGCACAGCATTACTGAATAATCAATGTCTTCTACTTTGTAACAGTTTCTAGCAATCAGTGGCCATAAAATTGCAATATTTTGGTCTCTTTTTTCAACTGTTGTTCACATCATATACAAAAAATGTCTTATCTTGCAATAAACCTTATGCATCAGAATTGGGAAAATAAAAGTCATGTTTTGTGAATCAAAGTAATTGGAACTGTCTAAAAACTCTATATGATGAAAAAGAAAACAGTTGCTTGTTCCAAGCATAAATCTTATGTTTCTTTACAATATAACAAAAGAAAACCCTTAATTGAACAGCTTTTGAAGCCATTGCTCCTTTTGCAATGTAAAGCTTTCAAATGCAGGCATTTAAAAAGCCATGCTTCTCTATCAATAGCCTAAACTTTCATCACACAGTCAAATGTTGAAATCATAGAAATGAAAAGGGCTTTCATAAACATTATTAGCACTTTCTCCCTTTTTTAACAGTCTTTTTTACTCTCCCAAAGATAAATACAATACACTAATAAACAGTAGAATTTCAAATCTTTGGTAAAGGCAAGTTTCCATTCACGAAATTCTGATCAGACATTTAAATTTACTTTCTTTACAAAAGAAAACATGGTTGTTGATGGAGCAATTGTTGCCACTAACCAAAACTCCTCATTAACAGGATTGCAAAGTGGAATCTACTGTACTATCAATTATGTCACAACAAAATTTAAGTTTAAAAACATTGTGGGAAAAGGACAAAAGGCTGGTGATTAGGGTTTTCTCCTTTTCCACAATACTTTTCCAGCTTTTTAAAGACAAAACCATCAGCGTGTCTTATTGATAAGCTTCCAATTTGAACAAGTCTAAAAGTTTGTCATCTCCTGAAGAGTTTATATTAAACAACAACATGCTTGTCCAAATTGAAAGTAGTTGCAGAAAACGAACTTAATATGATTAAATTCAAATTTAGAAGGGATTAAAACAATGTGAAATGGAGAAAATGCAGGTCACCTGTATTTTCCCCTTTGCGCATTGTTTTTAAAAGCTTTGTTTCTCACAGTTGTTGAAAGCTGGGATTGTGTGGTAAAGGGTAAGTGACTATAGCAAAATTATACAGATATCAGAAAAAGAAACAATTTACCTACCTTTGAATGTCATTAGCAAATGATGCATTATTACGGCTCTGATACATATAATACAAGGCTTTAAACATCACAATGGCTACTTTACTGCTCCCTGTATGCCAAGCCAGTTTATGAATGTAGCCTAGACTACCAAGTAATACTGACGTCTCCACTCCTGAAGTTAAAAAAATTTCCTGAATAAAGTAGAAGACACTGATACATGTATACTACAAAATCTTCCTATTTTGATGACAAGTACATTTAGGACCACTCCAGCCTGGCAGTTCCATAGACAATAATTGGGAAACTAAATGTTTACTGGTTCAAATTTCTAGCTCACCTACTTCCTTTCCACACATTAACCCATTATCACACAATCCCTACTTTTGACGCCCCTGAGAAAGAAGACTTTTGAAAACACTGTGGGAAAAGGAGAAAATGCTGGTAACCAGCATTTTCTCCTTTTCCCATAGTGTTTTCTACCCTTCCCAGAACAAATTTCTATTTTTCAGTCTCCTTTATTTTGTCATCTTCAAATGCTTTCAGTTTGGACCAGTCTAAAATTTTCTCTTGTGGTAAAGAGTTAATCATATTGAATACAAAACAATTCATTCCTCTTTCATGCCTTATTTTGCAATTTAAAAATTATTTTCTCCAGAAAAATATCCCCTTAACCCTTTACTCCATAGATACTCATTTCTACCCCTTGCTTGTGGGAGCCTTTGGAAAACATTGTGGCAAAAGGTGAAATTGCTCATGACGAGCAATTTCACCTTTTGCCACAATGTTTTCTACACTATCAAAAGGTGTCGTATACACGTAAGAAACAGCTTCATCCTTGCTGTTATTTAGGGTCAATTACAGATACCAAAGAAATGATTAATGGGGTAAAGGGTTAACAGACAATGTAGATCTTTGATCAGACTGAACATTCTGAGCAATCTGATATTGATCTACACTGTCTGCAACAAATTCTTTTGTCATGCCTAGCAGCCGAATGGGGTTAACTCATTACCACACAAGAAAATTTTAGACTGGCCCAAGCATTTGCAGACGACTAAATAAAAGTGACTGGAAATTTGTTTTGTGAAGTGTAGAAAACATTGTGGGAAAAGGAGAAAATACTGGTTACCCTTTTCTCACAATGTTTTCTAAAGGCTTCTCTCTCATGGGGTCAAAAGTAGGAATTGTGTGGTAATAGGTTAAGGTGAAATGATGGACGACAAAGTACATATTTATTCTGAGTTTTTACCATCATCATCATCCGGGCTCACACATAGTGATGTCATGATAAGTTTTCCAAGTTGGCAATCCACAGGATCAAACACACTCGGATAAAATCTGAACCTGAATCTCTCAATTATGTGGTGGTAAGATTCACCTGCCGGGCTATCATCCTACAATAGGAAAAAAAAAACTAAAATTTTTAATTCTTGGAAGGCCTTGAAAAAAGGAAAGGTGCAGATATAAGAGAACCATTTCAAATTCAATGATATGCAAATTATTCAGACATAAACATCCATCAAAATATCACAAGCTGAAGTGATTTATCTTAAATATCCATAAAAATATCATAAAATTGATATAATTGTTTTATATCATGCGAGATTGATCCACTCAATCTTCAAATGCTGAAAACAGGTCCCAGTCAATTAAACGGCATTTGTTTGAGTTACAGACATATTAATAGACAATGAAAATAAAAATAAACCTATTTTTATGACACAAAAAAGTATATTGGAATTCAAGATGCAAGAATGTAACTTTTATGCCTTTACAGAACATTCTTAACTCTGAGAGAAAGAGAGAGACAGAGAGAAAGAGAGAGAGAGGGAGATTAACCTCATCCAGATAATATAAATGTTACCAGGAAGTAGAGTTTTGCCCAGTGACTGACTAGAAGCTTGTTGAGTAAAATTAGACAAGGATGATCTGTCATGATACATAGTCTGTGTAGAAATTCTGCCTGTTCCTTGTCTGTCAATATCTCTCCCTGAAATTCTCGCTGAAAATATTGGTGTAAGGCTTTTCATTTTTCAGTAATTTATTTATTTCCTGGAACTGCATATATTATTCATCATTCAATGTTATACATGCACTTCGTTATTCTTCTTTTTCTGTTTATGTAATAAAAAGTTAGCTCTCTTTTTGTCCATTTTGATTGTCTATTAACCCTTTACCCCATAAGGAATTTCTAAGATATCTCTAATCGACCCTAAATAACAGCAAGGATGAAGCTGTTTCTTATGTGTATATGACACCTTTTGACAGCATTGAAAACATAGTGGCAAAAGGTGAAATTGCTCGCCACAAGCAATTTCACCTTTTGCCACAATGTTTTCCAAAGGCTCCTACAAGCAATGTGTACAAATGAGTATTTATGGACTAAAGGGTTAAAAAAGTATATCTTCATTTTCTATGGACAATCAAGATCATCAGTGAATTTTCAAATTTCTAAATCTTTTTATAATTTCTTTCCATTTTAACATGCATCTAACTATTGCTTTTGAAAAACTGATCGGACAACACAAAAGCAAAAAAATGATTCTCACATTGATCTTGTGTTTTCACTGTTACCCATCCACATATTTAGGTAAATCTAAATGGGCCATGGCAAAATGGGGCTTAACCCATTACCACACAATCCCTACTTTTGACGCCCTTGAGAAAGAAGCCTTTTGAAAACACTGTGGGAAAAGGAGAAAATGCTGGTAACCAGCATTTTCTCCTTCTCCCACAGTGTTTTCTACCCTTCCCAGAACAAATTTCAATTTTTCAGTCACCTTTATTTTGTTGTCAGCGAATGCTTTCAATTTGGACCAGTCTAAAATTTTTTTGTGTGGTAAAGAGTATCTCCGCAATGCATGATACCAAACAAGTCAGTGCAGTATTGTGGATCCATGGAATCCATTTTGTGTAATAAACAATGGAATCATGAGGTAAACTGATCCTGTGAGCTGCATAAAACTCATCAATAGCAAAAAGTTTTGTCTCAAGTCAGCCTGCTCAGGCTGACCTTTATCAATATTCATTATAAAAGCATTAGGCCCGCTTTTCACAGAGCATGGCTCAAATTTACATGGTTATGATGAGCTGATGGAACACATTAACTCATTACCAAACGACAACATTTTATGTTTGTTCAAATCGAAAGCATTTGCAGACGACAAAATAAAAGTGACTGAAAATTTGAAATGTGTTTTTGGAAGGTTAGAAAACATTGTGGGAAAAGGAGAAAATGCTGGTTACCAGCATTTTCTCCTTTTCCCACAATGTTTTCTAAAGGCTTCATTCTCAGGGTCGTCAAAAGTAGGGATTGTGTGGTAATGGGTTAAACAAACCAGTTGTTCCATAGGACAGACCCATTTAACCTTAAAACCAGGTGAGCCACAAGGTAAAATAAGGGATACTGTTCCCTGATCAGACTGCAGGCTGATCTGGATCGAAACTTTTTGTGTATGTATCAGCACCTCTTTTCACAGAGCATGGCTCATATAAAAGGAAAAATTACCTTTTTTGAGTCAATGGCTGTCTAAGTTTGTATCGGTGACTTAGTAGTACAAATAAACCACCTTCTAAAATTAATCTGCCTCCGACAACTTGGATAACATCTTTGCAAATCATTATCAATCAGGTTAAATTCAGAGTTCATAAGTAAGGCATGTAAAAAGATTGTTGCAATGCTCAATACACATAATTTCTCATTTTGCTACAGTTTTTTTCAAAAGTGGTTTGTTACACAAAGAAGACAGTCATCCATAGTGTGTACTGTGTTAACTCCACACAAACAAAGGGCTCAACAAAAGAGAACTATACCTGTAGATACATTATGGTTTGAAACAGGACACAGCTGACTGTAGACATCTGATGTAACATTAGAGGTTTAAACACCTGAAATGAATTTATTTCTAACCATCAGTGAGTTACAATAACAATCAAAATATCATTCAAATACAGGATATTGTACAAAGCACCACTTGTATGAAAACAATACTTAATTTCATTCCTAAAATGCAAGAGGTGAATGCAAAATTATACTAAACAGCTATTGGTCATGTCAGGCCACCATTGTTGTCCTAACTGGTTGTGCAACACATGATTTGACTTGAATGATACAAAACTGCCAGTCAGCATTTCTACCGCTTTCTAAAAATGTTTTCTAAGCATTCCAACAGTAATCTCACTGTTTGAGTTATATTTATTTCCTTCCATTTTTCTCTGTTTGCACAGTTCTAAACTATTGTTGTGTGGTAAGTTTAGGAGGCAAAAGCAGGCAAAGATTACTCTAAAGTTTAACCTTTTAGCATTTTATGAACAACATTTTGATATCTATCCTTTTTCAAACAAATGAGCAAATAAGATAAATGCGGAAAACATTGTGTAACCAGCATTTCCTACTTGACCCACAATGTTCCCTACCTTTTCCAAGACAAATTTACTTATATACAGTACACTCCTCGCGGATTTTGCTATTTTCGCTGTCCGCGATGTATTTAGCGCGGACCCAACGCGGCGATTTTACAACACAGGTGAACGCGGACTAACCCGGAGAGCTTTTTAAACGCGGCGATCCCTGGCGGACCGCGGCGGTCTGATTACGCAATTAAAACGACGCGATGACTCCGCCGCGATCAGACAGGTAAGTTTCTTTTCAGTGTAGCAAATGATTCAAGAATGAATGAAGTTACGCACCATTTTACTGTTTTACAAAGTCATATTACACGTATGTATCTCCACGATAATTTTTTATATCAGAAAGAAAAAAGATGATAAGCAGTCATCATTGCCAAGCAAATTATTCAACGGGCACTGAATTAATAGGTTATAGAATCGAAACACATAAATCTTTAACCACACATCATGAGTTTAAAGTGCCTTGAAGAACAAGGGTTGCGAAAACATTGTAGGAAAAAATGAATAGGCCAGCAACCAGCATTTTCTCTTATGCAATGTTTATCTACCTTGTCAAACACTCTTCGACAATATATATTACGAGTGATGTTCATATTTCCTGAACTCTTTACCAAACGACAAAATTTGTCCAAATTGAATAAAACATTTGCAGGCGAAATTTTGAATCTAACTCAAAATATAAAACGTGTTTTTTTTTAGGTGAGACCATTGCGGGAAAAGGAAGAAAATGCTGGTTTGAGGCATAATGACAGCGCCGGTGTAATGCTGAGAAATGACCCACATTACAAAATGGCCTACGGTTATTTCTCAACGTAGAAGAAATACCCATGGGTCATTTTTTTACGTCGAAAAATGACCCATGGGTCATTCCTCTACGTCGACAAATGACCCGTGGGTCATTTTGTAATGGAGGTCATTTTTCTGCATTACACCGGCATGTACCGTCAAGGAGAAATAGTTCACGAGTGGCTCTTAGGCCTATTAGGTCTTGACTCTTGAGCTTTTTTTTTTCTACCAGCGATAACGATAACTAGCAAACAAAATGTTTATTTTTACAAATTGATAAAGTTATCTCCACATGTTCGTTACAAAATTAGATTAATGAATCTCGTAGGATTGAATACATAAAATCAAAGTCCTGGTTCCTCCGTGAGGGTTTTGGTTAAAAATCAACTCTTTACAAAGTCGCAAAAATTTCCAAAACTGAAAGCATATGCAGACGACGACCAAAAGTAGCAAACGTGGCATTTGTCTTCAATATGATAGAAAACATTCTGGGACAAGGAGGAAATGCTGGCTACGATCCCTGTTTTCTCTCCTCACAATGAAGACTTCTTCCAAATGAGTAGGTAAAATCATTTACATGTATAGTGTTGAGCACTATTCTCAACATGATTTCAGCCAACTCAAGGCTGCCAGCTAGTGCATCTGCATCTCTTTTCCACACTTTGTAAAATTATTTTTCAAGACGATGAAGACACTGATTGCTGCTCTAAACACAAATCGTAGCAAAATGCTCAGTTGTCAGAGAAGAATGAATCTTTTCGTAATGACCAATATCAATCCTCGAAACCAGTTTTGCAGATCTTGGATCCCGCGTCATAAGCCTGCATTACTAGCTAACTTTCAAGATTGGATATCACGTTCTTAAATATCATGGGAGAGGACTTGCAGATCAGCGGGAAAAGGGTTCGGTTTGTAAACTAAATTTTAGCGTGTTAACCCTTTCCCAAACGACAAAATTTTAGACTGGTCCATTTTGAAAGCACTTGCAGACGACAAAATTTATGTTACTCAAAAAGCAAAATTTGTTTCTAGCAGGGAAGAAAATATTGTGGGAAGAGGAGGAATGCTGGTTACCAGCATTTTCTCCTTTTCTCACGATGTTTTCAAAAGTTTTCTCTGTCAGGGCCGTAAAAAACAGCGATTGTTTGGCAAAGGGTTAAACTTTCAAAAGTGTTAAGGGATACAAGGGTTTAATTAACAAAAGACGCGTGCATTTTGCAAAATAAAGATTATCAATCCCCATATTTGGCTGATCTTGTTCTAAAGTTGGACGATAGGTAAACTCGACCTTTATCCTTTCAACAGACGACAAAATATTAAACTCATCCATATTAAAAGCATTTTTGCTGAAATAAGAGAAGTTGTCTTAAAAAGGTTGGGATACTTTGTGGGAAAATGTTGTTAACATTTTTCCTTCACCCACTTAGCTTATTATCTTGGGACCGTTCAGACTGGGTCTTGTGTTGTAATAGGTTAACCAGTTGGGAAAAATAATATCTGTGCAATGTAAGTGGTTGTGCTTGTCTCCATGTATATGTGATAAAATGAAGAGTATATGATAATTGTTTTCGTTCTTGAAGACTGGTATATTTATGATTACGACCTATTATCTTATTTTTTCCTACGAGACAACATTCCGTCATGTTCTAAAAAATAAAGGGTTAGGATTTCATACACAAATGACACGTGTTAACTCTTTACCAGACCTCCAGATTTTACCCATATCCAATTCTATAACATTTGCAGATTACCAATTGTAATTCAAACAACGAAACTTGTCTTTTGGGTGAAGACGTTGTCGGAAGAGAAGCAGCTGCTGATATCAGCACATTTTCTTCTCCCACTATGGTTTCTCGAGGCTCTTGAAACTTGGGCCATGATTATTTGGTAAAGGGTTAACAATAAACGGACAACCCCCCGCCGGTTTTTATTGCCAAATTTGGTTGTCGGGGTGTAATATAAGCTTTAACCCTTAGTCCATACAGCAATAAATAAATGGAGCTGAAACGTATGTGTAGAAGACGACGATTATGAACTTTTCACTGTTGTTTTGAGTTAGAACATGTCTTAGAATATCAGAGTAAAAAGATAAATTGCTAGTCACCTGCATTCTCCTTTTTCCTCAATGTTTTCAAAAGCCGAATAGTATTATTCGGTAAACGATTAACGCACCGATTGCAGCTTAAATTCCTTTCAGTATCGTTTACAGACGATGTAGATGAAGATCGTGCTGCACTATCTCTTACAACTATATGCACTGTGAGCTTTTCTAGCCGAGACAAGATTAAAAGCTTTAAATTCTTTGTTATTTGTATGGTGGAGTTATTTTTTGTATTATTTTAGGATAAACTAGGGTAAAGCCTGTATCAGCAATCTAGGGAGCCCAGGTAATAAGGTTTTGAAAACAATGTTGGGAAAGGAGAAAATTCTGTAAAGCAATATACCACCATTGTTCCACGATATTGTCTACTTTTCAAAGAGAAACATAATCATAATTATGATACACACTAAATTTCTCGTCTGCAAATGCATACAAATTGAACAAGTCTAAAAATTTGTCGCCTTATTCAGATATAGGATACGAATAGCATAGGCTTCAACCTAAAGGTATGGAAAATATTCCGAGGATGACAATCTGTGTATTATGTCCGAATGCAAGTTGCAGACAGACCAAATTATGTCAAAATCAGGCAAAAAGTAAACTTAAGACTTGCCAACTTTTAACCTAATTCTTGTATTAATATCCAGCGACAAACAGCTGGCACAACCAGGGATCTTATATACAAGATCCCTGGCACAACCATGCAATAACAGATTGCCATCTTCATAATTTTCACTCTTTTAAATGCATTTTAACACCAGCTTTGTTTACTTCGGCAAACATTATTACCTACAGCCCTCGAATGCAGTCAAAACAACTGGTACTCATTTAAAGTGCCTGTTACGATTTTTACAGACATCGTGGATTGAGATCAGACAACGCATCACGCAATGTCTGATCTTTAATAGATCACTGTCCGCATACTAGTGTCAGAGTTATCCAAACAGCCTGATTCTACAATTTATTTATGCAACTCTTGCCTACAGTTAATGTCGATTCCATTTGAGCCATGCTCTGTGAAATATTGGTTTGTTGTGTCTACAAACAGTATCAACTCCGGTAACCCTGCACAGAACGTACAGGCTAACCTGTGTCGAAACATTTTGCTCTTTGGTCAATTTTCAGCATGTCATTCTACCTCGGTTGTTAAATAAAATGGATCAATGTTTTGTGATGGCTTGCTTGGTGCGTCACGGATATGCATTAGAACCATTTTTCACAGAGTATGGCTCATTCAGTTTGCACTCAATGAGAAAATAACTCATTGTATGGTTGTTTTCGTAGGTCAGCCGATTACCAGTTCGAAGGTAGACGGCTTCATTATGATGGTTAATAAATGCATAAATTAATTTATATAGTATCTGGTTATCTAAATAAATTCTGCATGTTATAAGATTCTGCAAGTTATACGTCATATTTGATTTACTCTCTCTCTCTTTTCAAATCACACCAGTACTCATTAAAGAACTATTTTAATATGAAAAGCTACTTATAACGTGAACGGTATCATTAAAAAAATCCTGACGTGAAGTATAATATTTTAGCGTAATGGTAATTTTCTCTTTAGTTGTTACAATTTCTATTGACATATTAATTTCATATATAGGTTTTTTTTCCAAAAAATGATGATGAAATAGAAATAATATTGTGTATCTAATTGAATTCACTCCTTTTAGTAGACATTTTAACCCATTTCCTTCTTCTTTAATTGCCTGTTAAACATATTTATTTTATATCGATTGAGAAACGGGTTAATCTCTCTCGAATCTGCCTTCTGGGAACTTGAATATAATAAAAAAAAAGTCTTTCATATGCCTTCTGGGAACTGGAATATAATAAAAAAGTCTTTCATAATCTCAGACAGTTAAGTTCCAAGATATGAACGCATGACGTTTTCTGATCTTGGTCTTCTCTGCAAAAGCAGCTTTATGCTGAAAGGTTTGAGATGCTGAAGAGAACCCCAGTCTCATTTTCGAAAACTACCAAAGTGCCGAAAGTTAACCCATTACCACACAATCCCTACTTCTGACGCTCCAGAGAAACAAGCTTTTAGAAAACATTGTGGGAAAAGGAGAAAATGCTGTTAACCAGTATTGCCTCCTTTTCCCACAATGTTTTCTACCCTTCACAAAACAAATTTCAAATTTTCTGCCACTTTTATTTTGTCGTCTGCAAATGCTTTCGATTTGGTCAAACCTCAAATTTTGTCATTTGGTAATGAGTTAAATCTGTTGCGGTATGGCGAGATATTCTAGCCAGGATAACCTTCAAGTCCAAAAGATTACACTATGTTCAGCAAAGTTGATGGGATGGGATCCGCCAATATCTAGGCCTAATGGCAGCAAAATGACGAGAAGGAGATGTAACCGTTTTTTCGGTTTAAAAATAACTTTGGTGAAAAAAAAGGAGAAAATATTCCGAACATTTTAAGCGACATATTTCTAGACATTCGCTGCTATTCGAATATTTTTTAATTTCTTATAGAAAATTAAACAGATCTATAGTTATTTTGACTTACCAAATGAAGTGGTAATCCATCATCGGAATCTAAGTCGTAAATATTTAAGAAGGGTTAGATAAGGTCGTATAAAAAAGTGTCAGTCGGTTTAGTATGACACGTGCATATGGAACTAACAACTGGGACAGTACTTCACACTGCCGGAGTGCTATACCCAACATCAAAGGAATACCGAGTTAACCCTTGCTTCTCCTTTGTGTTAAGTTTGCATATGTTATTTTACCCTTTATCAAAGGACAAAAGTTTAGACTGGTCCAAATTGAATGCACTTGCAGACGGACAAAATAAATGTTACTCAAAAATTGAAATTTGTTTCTAGCAGAGTAGAAAACATTGTGGGAAAATATGAGAAATTCTGGTTACCAGCATTTTTCCTTAGCCCACAATGTTTTCAAAATGCTTCTACCTCAGCGTCTTAAAAAAAGGGAATGTTTTTGTAAAGGGTTAAAAGGCAATGAAAAGAGCGGGTTTTTATTTAACCCTTTCCCAAACAAGCCCTTGTTTTTACGTGTCTGCAGTACATGTCTTTTGCAAACAATGTGGGAAAAGGAGAAATTGCTCGTAACGAGCAATTTCTCCTTTTCCCACAGTGTTTTCTGCCCGTTCAGATAATTTTCTGCCATCGTTATAAAAGTTAAAATTGTCGTCTGCAAACTCTTTCAGTTTGGAAGAGTCTAAAATTTGTCATTTGGGAAAGGGTTAAGAGAACAAGAGGATCATTTTAGTTCAGAATGTGGACCGATGTTTTGTTTTTCTGACGATCCAGCCTGCATTTTGAAAAAGCTGAATATATGTACAGTTCTATTCGTTACCCTTTGGTTTCCTTACATCCAGAGACTGAGAAAATGAGGATAAACAGTTTGATAACATACACGTACAGGGTAGCATAATTTTTTAATTGTCCTTGGGTTTCCTTTTTTTTTTCCAAATTAAATTATAGATTACGTTATGGATTTTCGGCGCTCTATGGGTTAAGTTATTAATTGGGATTCCAGTCGGAGTTTTTCCTCACACGCTTGTGAGTCACAAACAATCAAGAAGTAGTAACTTTGGTTTTCGGTGTTTGGAATCCAGCATGAAATTGCACTTTTAATCCGAAATTCGAAATTTCATATCGCTAACACTAAATATGGGATAGGCCTACAAATTTGTAACTTAGCGACTAGCTGATTAAAATGATATATAACGTTTCGTGGCATCCTAACTTAAGTAATCCCTGTTGGCAAAGCTTATATCCGCATTTAAAGGTACGAAAATGTTGCGGTCGTAATGGAAGAATTAGTTTCTGGTTCCCAAAACAGTGGGGAAAATTACAGATATTTATGTATAAAAATTTACAGTCATCCTGGCGAATTTTCCCCCGCGATCCCTCGCACAGTCGCCGCGATCCACCGCGTTTACCTCCTGCTGTGAAGTTGCCCGATATTTTCTGAGGCCGCGGTGACACGTCCGCCGCGTTTCCGCGGCCGATACCTGTACAGCAGATTTGCCGCGGACAAATTGGTCCATCGCGGCTCGCGGACTTGAGCAAAATCCGCGAGGAGTGTACTGTAACCCTTTCCCAAACAATCCCTGGTTTTTACGACCCAGAAGTAGAAGCCTTTTGAAAACATTGTGTGAAAAGGAGAAAATGCTGATTGGTAACCAGCATTTTCTCCTCTTCCCACAATATTTTCTACCCTACTGGAAACAAATTTCAGCTTTTGAATTATATTTATTTTGGTGTCTGCAAGTGCTTTTAATTTGGACCAGTCTAAAATTTTGTCATTTGGTGAAGGGTTAAGCCATATATAATATATTGTCTTGAAGTATTTTGATTCGAACAGGTCTAGAATTTGGATGTTTGGTTAAGAGTTTAGATAAGACAAACCAATAATAAATACCATTGGAGAAACTTCTGAGGAAGATTTCACAACTCTAGCTACTGACTGTATAATCCTAAAATATCCACATCTTGTCAACAGGCCTGTGTTCTCTATAACAAAAGCCACAAACTGTCGGATGTCACTGATATCAACCGAGATCTGTTTTTGTAGCAGCATCTGTAAAATGAATAAAACTTTATATTTAAATCAAATACAGTTGAGCCTCGCTCTGGCTAAAGGGAGCTAAATACATCTCTGCCACACATGATACCAGGCAAGTCACCACATAATGTTTTCAATTATGGACTGAATCATGAGGTAGACTGTTCCTTGGATATACAGTAAACTTACCAAAAGTGACAAGTTTCAGCCCAGGACAGCCTGCGCTGTGTGCACAAGCTGTCCTAGGTAGATTCTTTTCACAGTTTCACTCAGCATGAGTCACCTGCTTTTGTAAGTCAAAATTTGGTTGAAAAGAATAAAAGGTTTGATCTTGATTCAACACTGTCCACTATCTGATAAAATACTTGATAGAAAGGAGTCATAGAAAACAGTGATTCTGCATCGATTCTTTTATGCCATAGATCTCACGATCAAAATGCTAGACAGAATATCCATAGAGAGGCTTGGCAAAAAATGTTTAACTCTTTACAGACTTTTAGACTAGTCTAAAGTGAAAGCCAAATTCTATCTATGTCACTAATAAAACTAATATTTGCCTTAAGAAGGTAGAAAATATTTTGGGGACAGGAGAAAATGTTGGTTCTCAGCATTTTTCTCCTTTTCCTATAATGCTGAAAACAGGTCCCAGTCAATTAAACGGCATTTATTTAAGTTACAGACATATTGATAGACAATGAAAATAAAAATAAACCTATTTTTATGACAGAAAAAAGTATATTGGAATTCAAGATGCAAGAATGTAACTTTTATGCCTTTACAGACAATTCTTAATTCTGAGAGAAAGTGAGAGACAGTTGTTTTATAAAACCATCTGCCTCAACATTAAAGTTATAAATTGTGTGGTAGAGGATTTACAGTCTTTAACATTTATACTGAGGTCCAGATAGAGGGAGTGATTTTGATTTCAAAATTGAAAATATTAATTATTCTCCACCAAACCCTATGTTATGGGTACTCATTAGAATCGTCTCATCGAGACGATTCTAATGAGTACCCACAACATAGGGTTTGGAAGAGAAATAAAAGATTTAGAATACCATCACTCCCTCTTATCTGGACCTCTGATTTATATACACTATTTACCTGTTTTGATGGATTTTGCTCCCTTGCCAAGTTTGTTTCTGACATAACTTTTGTTGTAGAAACACTAGAATGAAGTGGTAAAATTTTTTAAGACAATTTCAAGTACATATATCTCATTATAATATTTTTGTAGAAAAAAATTCTCAACAAAGTCTGCTCATAAAACTTTTCATAAAGTGCATTATAGGTAATATCAGAAACTGTATTAACCCATTACCACACAACAAAGTCTTAGACTGGTTCAAATTGAAAGCATTTGCAGACGACAATATACAGGTAACTGAAAAGTTGATATTTGTTCTGGGAAGGGTAGAAAACACTGTGGGAAAAGGAGAAAATGCTGGTTACCAGCATTTTCTCCTTTTCCTACAGTGTTTTCAAAAGGCGTCTTTCTCAGGGGCGTCAAAAGTAGGGATTGTGCGGTAATGGGTTAAGGAAAAGAGGTTTGAAATAAGCAATTCTGTAATATCTTTTAGGTTGTGAAATTAATGAAAATGGTGATCTGGCTATTTTTAGTCTACTTGTGAGAGTAAAATTACCAAAATATTTCAAAATAAAGCCATTCTGGTCTTCATATCCAACATAATACTGGACAGTGTAATTCCACTGGACAGTGTAATTCCAAGATCAGATCAGATCCTGTACAGTCTGATCTGATCATGATCTTAATATTCTTCGTAAAAGTTTCCTGAGAGTCTTTGGATGTGTTTGCTAAGACCCTGCCAAATGTCAAGCCCTTGACCACTAACAATGCCTGTAGATCCTCTGCAACTTAAATCTTGTATACTGCAATGCCTACAACGGGATGTCATAAGTATCCATCCTTCCCGTGATCTTATGAATAAGATGACATCATATTCATTATACAAACCAGATACTGATTATATACATGTATTATGATATTATTTCAAGACTTCACATCTGATTGGCAGAGCAGAACTTTTCAGCTAATAAGATGGCTATTTCTGAACTTAAGAAATTGAACTAAATTCTGAATGGCCAAATGTGTCCACTTGTTGGGAATAGATACAACAAATAGAGCAAATGCTCTAACTAGCAAGTGAGTAACCATTTTGGGGGGTTATAAAATGATCTTAACCTTTAACTCTTTACCACACAAGAAAATTTTAGACTGGTCCAAATTGAAAGCATTTGCAGACAACAAAATAAAGGTGACTGAAAAATTGAAATTTGTTCTGGGAAGGGTAGAAAACACTGTGGGAAAAGGAGAAAATGCTGGTTACCAGCATTTTCTCCTTTTCCCACAGTGTTTTCAAAAGGCTTCTTTCTCAAGGGCGTCAAAAGTAGGGATTGTGTGGTAATGGGTTAAATCCCCTTTCACAACTATGGAAGCCTTAGCTGGCAGTGTGTATCAAGATCAGACTGCACAACATGTGCAGTCTGATCTTTGGATATACTGTCCATTTAGCAGAGACATTCTGAACTTAACTCTTTACCAAATGACAAAATTTTGAATTAGTCCAAATTGAAAGCATTTGAAGACGACAAAATAGAGGTGACTTTAACATTGAAATTTGATTTGGGAAGGGCAGAAAACATTGTGGGAAAAGGATAAAATGCTGGTTACCAGCATTTTATCCTTTTCCTACCATATTTTCAAAAGCGTTCTTTCTCATGGTCATTAAAAGTCGGGATTGTGTGGTACAGAGTTAAGAAACTATTATACTGCAACTATTTGTGTCTTATTTCTTGACTGAAAATGTTAGATTTATTTTGCACTCTGAGGGATAAATCATCTTACTTTCCTAAGTTTTCCAGCACTTTGGCTGCAAGCAAGGCATAATCTTGAAACACACAGGTCCTCTCTTGGCGCGCCAGTCTGGCAAATTCATCATGGTGGGAAGCTAAAAGACCCTGAAATAGTTTAAATCATACAGAACACATTACTTTAATGTTGCTGAAAAAGCCTGAAATCATTTATATTATACAGACACATTACTTTAATTTCAAAACTATGTTCTCCAAAGCTTAACAGAACTGATGAATGGGGAGGCAAAAATTATTGTAACTGAACTTAACTCTTTAACACTCAATCCTGACTTTTAACGACCATGAGAAAGAAAGCTCTTGAAAACATTATGGGAAAAGGAGAAAATGCTGGTAACCAGCATTTTCTCCTTTTCCCATAATGTTTTCTACCCTTCCCTTAACTAATTTTGATTTTAGGTTCACATTTGATTTGTCGTCTGCACAAATGCTTCCAAATTGGACCAGTCTAAAATTCTGTCATTTGGTAAGGACTTAAAGTCAATCCTTTCAAAAAAAATTATAAATTTTTGTTGCAAGTACAAACTGAAATTAGATTATTTGAAGATGAATCTAGGATTACCAAGAACAAAATCAGATTTTAAGTTACTGAACTTCCCTTATCTGCAACTAAAGATAAAAGCTTGAGAGGCCAAGCCAAGTAGAAAGGTCATTTATGCATAGTGCTATAAACCTGGAATCACTGTTTCAAATTCCAATCTCTTTCCAAGGATTGATGACAGCCATTGCAATAGGATTCTTTCCTCTCTCACTGAAAATCATTGTTCTGATGATGGTTATGTGGGAAAGCAGTCAGTGTCTTGGGAAGAATATAATACAAAGTGCTGGTAGAAGAAACCTTAGGAAAGCACTGACAAGTATACTGGCCATAGCGATAAAAGAAGTAAATGTTGAAAATGTTGTTAAACACAATACAAACAAATAAAGCGAATGGGCTAAGTATATTGGAAATAAATTAATAATAATAATAATTCAAATAAAAAAATGCCATTTCCACAACATCTCATAAACTTAAGCATATTCTCTTATTCCTTGAACTTATTCTCTGCAACACCATCCCATGCTTTCCCACATTAACCCTAACCACAAAATCTTTGAAAACAATGTGGGAAAAGGAAAAACTGCTGAAAACAAAAATTTTTCCCGTCATCCACAAAATTTTCTTCCCTTTCAAAGAAATATTCCAACATAATTGAGAATCATCTAATTTTCCATCTGCAAACATTTTGAATTGGTCTTGTCTAAAACTTTGCCGATTGCTAAAGCCAGAACTACATTTAACCCATTACCACACAATTCCTACTTTTGACGCCCCTGAGAAAGAAGGTTTTAAAAAAACGTTGTGGAAAAGGCATTTTCTCCTTTTCCCACAATGGTTTTCTACCCTTCACAAAACAAATTTCAAATTTTCAGTCACTTTTATTTTGTCGTCTGCAAATGCTTTCAATTTAGACAAACCTAAAATTTTGTCTTTCGGTAATGAGTTAAGGCAATGTAAAAAATTTGTGAGTGTTTTTAAAGACAGACCTGGTCTACCAATTGTCTGAGTCGATCATCAAAAGAAAAAAGTTACAAAGACAAAGAGCACCACAGGTGCTTGCCTAGGCTCTACTATAGTTGGTCTTACAGCGAAAATTCAGTCAAACAAGTGACATAACCGTCAGCAATAGTTTAACAGTTATGTGCCCCTTTGGTTTTAGTTCCTCCTCAGATGGTGAACAACATGTTCAAATTTGAAGTAGATATTTGCAGCACTGATAGAGATATGAGAAAAATTAAAACTTTCAAAGATGTCAGAAACTATCTAAGTTTTAACACCATGATGATGTAGATTCCAACAACACTATGACAATACCTTGTTTCTTTCCATGACAATAGTCAAGCTAAGCATTAACCTAAAAACACACAAACTTACAGGTTGCATTTCCTCCATGTGAATCAAACAATGACAAGCACATGCTCTAATTCTCTGGCTATCTGACTGGTTGATATTATTTACTATAGAAACCAAAGTCTTCACCAGTTGTTTACAGATATCAGTTTCCTGAAATGTAAGAACATTCCTCAGGTTGCATGTAAGTACAAATTGTAATTGAATTCACAGAGACTATCAAATCTAAAAATTGATATGTCAGAAATTTTGTCATTTGGTAAAGAGCTAAAGATTTAACTCTTCACCAAATAGCAAATTTTAACCCTTTACCTGACTGATATGTCAATTCCAGGCTCTTCTATTTCAGCAGCAAATAAAGATATGACGTCAAAAATAGGGACAAATGAAGATACAAATATCTGATTGAGTGGAAAACATTGTGGGAAAAGGAGAAATTGCTCGTGCTCGTTACGAGCAATTTCTCCTTTTCCCACTTTGTTTTCAGAAGCTGTCTGTTGTTGATACGTTAAAATGAGTATCTATGGAGTAAAGGGTTTTAAGCCCTGTCAAAAGCAAGCTATGAAAGATAGAAATATAGTTATAGATAAATGGATATGATAGGATTTGTCTCAGAAATAATTTCCAATGATAGAAATTGCTTTGGAAAATGGAGAAATGCTGGTTAACAGCATTTTCTTTTTCCACTGTGTTTTCAAAAAGCCCTTTTTTCCAGTTGTTAAAACATAGAAATATTTTGTTAAAGGTTAAAGCAGCATAAAACTGTATTTCAACAATTTGTTTTTTCTTTCCTGAAAAGTGTTGGGAGGGAGTGGATGTCCTTGTGCAGAAAAGTCGTAAGGATATTTACTTCTAGTTTGGTAAAATGCAAAAATTGTTTGCCTTTGCTCAGATTTTAACCAACCACCATCAAGACCATAAGCCACTCTGTCAACTGCATGATCCAACCACAAGGTAAAATGGCTTTATCCCTCGTTACACCAAAAGAGCTACCATGTATCAAATAAGCACTGAAAGTTTGTTAGCAAAATACCAAAAGCTTGTGGTAATTCTTCATATTTTCTGCATGTACCTCTGTCTCTATTTTAGTGTTTAAGCTATCTTTTTTATTATGCTCATAAAGATAACCATTATGTTATTCTCCAACAATTGAGAGATGAAATCTAGTTGGATGCTACATTAACCCTGTCCCACACAATGACTTTGGATGACCCCTTGGAAAGAAGCCTTTTGAAAACATTGTGGGAAAAGGAGAAACTGCTGGTAACCAGCATTTTCTCCTTTTCCCACAATGTTTTCTACCCTATCAATAAACAATTGCAGCATTTGAACAAGATTGAAATTGTCGTCTGCAATTGCTTTGAATTTGGACAAAACCTAAACTTTTGTTGTTTGGTAAAGGATTAACTCTTTACCAAACAATCCCTGAGTTTTACAACCCTGAGATAGAAGCCTTTTGAAAACACTGTGGGAAAAGGAGAAAATGCTGGTTACCAGCATTTTCTCCCTTTTCCACAATGTTTTCCAGCCTACTAGAAACAGCTTTCAATTTTTGAGTTACAATTTTTTTGTCGTCTGTGAGTGCTTTCAATTTGGACCAGTCGGAAATTTGGTCGTTTGGTAAAGGCTTAAAGAAGTCATAGGGATAATGTCATGCTCTTACCAGCTGATCCAGTTGAATTATCAAACTTGTCCCAGTTATTAATGCCTGACACAGGTATGTCCACTGACTGCAATCGTCTCCCTGTTGGTTCACAATGTCCAATAAAGAGGTCACAACTTGGTCAACACTATCCAAGAAAAAATTATGATAAAAGAACATGGCTCGATTTAACTGATTAACCTATTACCACACAATCCCTACTTTTGATGCCTCTGAGAAAAGAAGCCTTTAGAAAACATTGTGGGAAAAGGAGAAAATGCTGGTAACCAGCATTTTCTCCTTTTCCCACAATGCTTTCTACCCTTCAAAAAACAAAATTCAAATTTTCAGTCACTTTTATTTTGTCGTCTGCAAATTCTTTCGATTTTGACAAGCCCAGAACATTGTCGTTTGGTAATAAGTTAATTGATTAATTGAAAATAAAAATTTGGCTAAACCACTGAGGCTCAGATGACCAGATCTCTAGAGCGAACAAAATGGCCAGGTACAAGGTTCTATATCCTACAAAATGTCAGTAAGACTGCATGCTGTTTGCAGCATGATCCAAATTCACAAAATGACAATGTCAAAAGCCACCTTTATTTATGCTCAGCCCCATTTTGGTTAAATCTTGGGGCTTGCCAGAGTGTCTAACGGATAAGTAACGGAAAGAAAACGGATAAAAACATGTAGAATTTGGTTATCCGGTGACAAAATTCATCTCCTCTGCTGCCTGAGGCTCATGCTATTGGCGTGTGGAGTGAAGAAGCCAAACAATGACCGCACGAATACCACACTTGCAAAAAATGCACCTTTACCAGATATCTACTGGATAATAAAAAGTCTATTATCAGTATCACCCATAGGCGTAACCAGAAAAAAGTAAATTATACGCACGACGAAGTTGGCCATTTTTGAGGCAGGTGACGAGAGCAATTCGGATTCAGCCTAATGGAATCGGAGCTGTATAATCAAGATATTTCTGATCTTGGCTGTTTTAGAAAACATCCAAACTGATAAATAGGCTAAAAGAGGAAACATACGACCTATTCTCCATTTTTTGACATTACGCACGTGCTTGGCGTGCGTAATAGAAGTTACGCTTATGTCACCATACCAGTAACAGGCTTATAACCGATAAACAGAAGTGCAACACATGAGAACCAGACAAACGTTCTTTGAACATACAATAAACGGACATGTATCCAACACCAATGTACACCAAAGTCCATGTCACATGACATCCCGAGGGTATAAACAGTCAGATTTTCACTTCCCTATCTGTTTTGTCAACTGGAAATTTTGCCATGCTCAATACTTCCCACCAGATGGAACTAACATCACTGAACATTGCCAGCCTGTACTTGATTCACAAGATAAGAAACAGACATAAAATGGATACCAACCACATGAATGGATAAACTGACTTTTCATCCGTTACTTGTCCATTACCTTGCTGTAACCAAACCTTTAACCCTTTCCCAAACGACAAATTTTAGACCCACCCAAACTGAAAGCTTTGTAGACAACATTTTTTTAAGTTGATGGAAATGGCAGAAAGTTCTCCAAATTGGTTGAAAACACTGTGGGAAAAGGAGAAATTGCTTGTTACGAGCAATTTCTCCTTTTTCCCACAGTGTTTTCAAAAGACTTGTACTGCAGACATGTAAAAAAAAAGGTTTGTTTGGGAAAGGGTTCAGCATTTTACATACCTTTCTGATGTCAAACTGAGATGGCCATATTCCTCCAAATCAATCAGTAGCTCAGTCTTCACATTGGTATCAACTGTATCATCATAGAGTATCTATTGAAAGTATAAAACCTTTAATCAACTCTTTACCAAACGGCAGAATTTTAGACTGGTCCAAACTGAAAGCATTTGCAGATGACGAAATTAATGTCTGACATTCAAAAGTTGAAATTTGTTCTGGGCGGGTACAAAATACGTGTATTGTGGTAAAAGGAGAAAATGCTGGTTACCAGCATTTTCTCCTTTTCCCACAATGTTTTCAAAAGCCTTCGTTTTCAGGGCCATGAAAACCAGGGATTGTTTGGAAAAGAGTTAAAAATTCCATAGTTTTACAACCTGGGGAAGATGGCTTCGGAAAACTTTGTGGAAATAATAGAAAAAATACATGAAGAAGGCACTTTATACTATAAAAGCAACTTATTCTATTCTCTCAAAACCATCATTTGAGCTGGATTAAATCTATCATTTACAAAGGTTTCTAATCTGGAATATTTTGTCCTAGGACACAAGGCTATCAACCCAAAAATACTAAACACCCTAGCCCAAATACTTTGATGCATACATGCTAATTCTTTTTTCAGAATTCATCTATTGGACATTTCACATTCTGTCCTTTGGCATGTAAAATCTAAACAGGTCCTACATTACTATATTCACTTTTACGTAGCAAATCCAATTGCAGCATAACAGTTGAATCCATATCAATACCTAAATCAATTTCATTTACCTTAACCCATCACCACACAATCCCTACTTTTGACGCCCGAGAAAGAAGCCTTTTGAAAACACTGTGGGAAAAGGTGAAAATGCTGGTAACCAGCATTTTCTCCTTTTCCGACAGTGTTTTCTGCCCTTCCCAGAACAAATTTCAATTTTTCAGTCATCTTTATTTTGTCATCTGCAAATGCTTTCACTTTGGACCAGTCTAAAATTTTCTTGTGTGATAAAGAGTTATGGAACATCTACATTAAATAATTTTCAGCCACTGTCTTACTAAATAATGAGCATGTCAGTTTGCAGATAGAACCTAATCACAATTTTTCTCGCTCGTTCCGACGCTATCATTACAGAAATAAGTACAGATTTTTTGTTGAATTTTGTTTTAATAATCCTAGGGAGCAAACAGCTGTATTGTACAGGGAAGAAATATGTTTCCATATGTTGCATTTCATTCTGGATAATCAAATCTGTTCTAATTGAATCTACCAGTAATCCATGACAAAATAGAGTGGAGTTGAATCAAAATGGATAAATTAGCATAAAAAATAGGCTGCCTATGGTAAACTTTCCATTTTGATGATTTTTTCTGTTTTGTGCAAGTCAACTGAGGAACATAATACATGTATAATGTAGACGTAAACATACATAGTGTACGTCAGAGTCCGATTTTTCAGTGTGGACGCGACCATGTCGAGTGCTGAATGAAGAAATCAGATATAGCACACATGTAACTTGTGCCTCCTAAATGATATTTCATCAGTTCCGCCATCTGGCACCCAAAAAGTTTTCCTTAACTCTTTACCACACAATCCCGATTTTTAACGACCCCTGCGGAAAAGGCCTTTTGAAAACATTAAGGGAAAAGGAGAAAATGCTGGTAACCAGCATTTTTTCCTTTTCCCTCAATGTTTTCTTACCTATCAAAGGCAAGTACCGTTACCGGAGACACATTTGAACTGTGATCTGCAAATGCTTTCAATTTGGACAAGTTTTCATTTTCATCGTGTGGTAAAGAGTTAAATGAGTGCACGACAGTCTGCCTTGCAGTATGAATTCTCTTCAGTGAGTACACGGCAGCCGGGTAAATATCATTGCTTTTAATAAATGATTAAAAAAAAAAGTGGGCAGTTTTGGTACCGGACTGTTGTGGCACAAGGCCCTTTTGATACTGGTGAAGTAAATCAAGGGAGAAAAGTGTGTGGGCCGACGTGAGGCTCGAACCCACGACCCCCGGAACACTAGTACCGCAGCTCTACCAACTGAGCTAGCCGAGCATCTGGTCGTGAGTCACCCAACGTCATATATCACAACACTGGCCTACCTTCAGTCTGAAGGTGTCTGCTCCGATGCTCTTTTTGTAGTTGGTCTTCGCAATGGAGCAGACACCTTCAGACTGAAGGTAGATATTGGACCTACCTTCAGTCAGAAGGTCTGCTCCGATGCTATTTTTGTTTCTGGTCTTCGAACAGTGTATGCCAAGAACAGTAAGAAAATTAGCACTGGAGCAGACAAATTCAGACTGAAGGTACTGGGCCTTGACCCCGGCGGGCCAGGGCCAAAATTTTGAAGTTTGATACCGCATGTACAAAACATTGTCAAGCATCAAAACTGTTTCAGATTGTACCTTGAGAAGGTCAAAAACAATATATTCGTCTCTAAATCTTTTGACAATGGCACCGGATATCTTTTCTGAGCGAAACTGCATCAGGAGGTCGCTACTTTCATTTCCGTGTTTTGCCATTTTGATAGTCGATGGCGACATATCCGGCACCACCCGGTATACCTATCTTGAGGGATATATCCAAAGGCGGATGATCCCTACTTTCTGTTTTCGTTTTACTTTGCTGTTTTCGGTAAATTTATACTTATTGAAATTTAAGAATGTGTGTATGTATTTTGAGACATCTTGCATGTTAATGAGGATATTCGGTTTTGCAGATATCCATTCAAAGATACCGGGTTATACGGTCATTTCGTACCATAACCATTTCGTACAATATCCGGTTAAAACGTCCCACAGTCAAAAGGTCCCACTTTTGGTTAAAACGTCCCCCATTTCCATTCCAAATTGGTTAAAACGTCCCCCTAAAACGTCCCCCTTATACGTCCCTGCATATCTTATAAAAGTTATTATTGGTTTAATATTCTTTGATTATTTCAGAAAACCTTCACATTTGCCCTTTACATTATGATGGTGTTATTTAATGCTATTGGTCATTGAATTTTAACCCGTTTCCTGCCGAACTTATAGTTTTAAGAGGCACAACATTAGTTTTCGACAAATCTTACAACATTCATCTTAATCAATATAACTTAAATCAATACTCCATGTCGTAACTGTGTACTTCAATATCAAAGTACCTTTAAGTGCGTATGGATTCTTTTTTTTATGATTTTAGCAAATTAGAATCAAGATTGTTTAATGTAGGCTAAGTAGAGTTGATATTTTTATATACGGGGGCCAAGGGTTATTGTCTCCCTACAATTTCCAATTTAGTTTTCAAAGTATTTTTTTCTAGTGGGAGCAAACAAGGACAAGAGCAATCAGTGTATTGACGATCTGCCCATTTGGAGGTACATTAGTTGACCATGTACATGTACCTAAATGAGTTATTAGACATTAATAAAACGCAGCTGCAAATGATAAGTTTATTACTGCTTTGCCCTTTTTTATGATTGCGATCTCACATAATGGTGGAGTCCAATTCTTCATTGTCGTGTAAATTTTCACGAGATGGTTTGGTATAGGATACCAGGGTTCAGTCTTTTCTTTTTATATTCTGCCATTACTTTGTCAAAAAAGGCGTCATGTTTATATAGAATAAATGTCCGAATATAAAAGAGGAGGGGGGGGCGAGGTTTGAATGATCGAACTGTTACCTAGGCTGTGTAAAGGGTTAGGTGTTAAAACCAAATTTTTCACACTTTGAAGTGATTGAAATAGTTGATTCTGAAAAAGTTAATTGACCGTGCGACCAATATTGCAGCAAACCTAACGAACGCAAAAAAAAATATTTACTGCAATTAAAGCTTGAATCGTCTTTCCATCTTTCGTACTTTCTTTGTAATCGTTGAACGGCACTTGATTATTAGACCCAACTCTTTACAAAACGATCAACCAAATTTTGGACTGGTCCAAATTCAAAGCACTTACAAGTATGCCTACATTATACACGAACAACTACATTTGCTCAATGACACGGTATAATTTATGTGGGAAAAAGAAGCAAAGGCTGGTTTCCAATATTTTCTCATTGTTCAACAGTTTTTTTCAAAAGCATTTTCTCTCATATTTAGTAAATCTGGGAATCGTGAGGTTAAGGGTCAGTACATGTGAGTATTATCTATAATGACCTACATGTATTAATTTGGTAATATGAATAAAATGTGCATACTTGAAAATTAAAATCTGTCTTAAATTTCATACTCTAAGCAATAATAATATAATTATTTTGCATAAACGCTCGATTGCAAGAATACTGCAGAGCATGTTGCGTTTTCTCTTTCACATACACAATGGACAGAAATATATTCCAATAGGAATAAATGTTCGTGACTGCGCTTTATCTGCACTTGTAATGGAACAATATCGAAAGTAATTGATTCCTATTATTTTGTCTTTTTTCCCATAATTAGTCGTCGTATGCCGACCAATTAAAGAGTTTTCTTTTTCACCAAATACCTGATTTATCACACTTGCGATTAACATCAACTAAATCTGCAAAGAAACAATTTTATTCTTATGATTCATACAAAAATTGATTAAATTTATCAACGACTAAAACATTTATCAGTTGTTGATAAGAACTAAAAAAAATCGAAATGGGACGTTTTGACCAATTTTTTGGAACAGTAGGACGTTTTAACCAAATCGGGGGGACGTTTTAACCAAAGTGGGACGTTTTAACTGTAGGACGTTTTGACTGTGAGACGTTTTGACTGTAAACCGTTTCGTACCAAAGAATTACCATTTCATACCATGCATTGACCATTTCGTACCATAATATTACAATTTCGCACTATAACTTACAAATCAGTACAATAGTTTATTTACCTAACGACGATTAAAATGTATTTTTCGATGAATTAAAAAAGAAAAATGTTGCTTTTAATAATTGCTCAAAGTCTTAATAGAACTTTGCCATTTTTGCCTACATATTTAGTAAACATTCGTAAATCAATTAAAAGGATGCAATCGATGTCTGACACAGTTGAAAGGTAATTACATTATTTGGTTAATGTTTGTAACAAGATTGGTAATTACAATTTGAAAATAATTTGTTTGGTGTTTGCCTTTAATTATATTTGTTACAAAATTGAAATAGAAATGTTCGACTATTCTATTGCTTGTCACTGTATTGTTATAATTATTTGAATGTTTGACGAGAAACTGTAGAGTTTAAGTCGATCAAGTATTGTCTATTTTTTATTGCAAAAGCGAGAAATCATCATAGCACCATTCATCCATACATGATGTTTCGTTTATATTTATTATAATCTTTTCCTATATTGCGAGTATTATTAATCATTTTTATATTATTATCATTATATCACATTATTTAAATAGATTTTCCTCGTGATATCATGATACAAAACGACCACACATATGGTACGAAATGGTAATATCAGGGTACGAAATGACCAATCCTATGGTACGATACGGTAATTTCATGGTACGAAATGACCAATCATATGGTACGAAATGACTGGTACGAAATAGTTATGGTACGAAATGTCCATAATTCAAAATTGGCTGGAGCCCATCCTGTAGAATTGGGAACAGAAACCAGCGACTAAGTATACTTCCTTTTTCCGGTTAGAAAGTAAGCTCATTCTCCCGAACAATACAAGCAGTCGTAAATCTATCAATCAACCCTAATTGCTTTGCGTTATCTGAAATAGAATAGCAGCTGCTTATAGAAAATATGTTATTTTCAAAGAATCCGTCCCAATTTTATATTTCAGACGCTGGTATACCTCTGTAACTCGAGTAGAGCTCTAGCGATACAGAAAAGGATTTAACTTAAACGTGGCCTGCTGTTGGACGCAGTTTAGTCTACTACTCATTTCTATCAAACTGTCTGATATTTTAAAATTCTACAGTGCACGACTAATGCAATTAAACCAATTCGTGACTACAATCTTAATTTGTGTAGAAATTGATTGAAAATATTGTGGTTGACTATTTCATCACAGGAATTTGAAATTCTATAACCAAAATAAATGATAAAATAGGAAAAAAGAAAAACTCCCTTATATGATGTAAACACAAGGAATGCAACGTCTCAATTGTTTCCTTTAGCCTAGAGATAGACAACACACTAATGTACCTGCGACATCTGGCGATACCTCAGTAGACACCTTTCAACCGGAGATATCCGTCATGTTTTACAGCTTTATCAGATATTTTGATTTATCTGTGTCTGTATTTGCTGACGTCACAGAAAATGGCAGAAAGCGTATTTTCGTATTACTCATTACCATTATTTTTTGCGTTTTTAACATTTATGGACATCACATGATACTTAAGATTTTTCCATAAGTAACTAACAAAAGTGTTAGAGCGCATTCCTTTTTAAAGAAAAGATATTAGAAAAAAAATAATAGTAATGCTATAGACTTGGCTATGTCAGTCGATCTATGAAAGATGTTCTCTGCATGTCATTAAAGTTGTAGCTGTGAATTTACTAGTTAGATTGTTTTCAGTAAATATGTTATTTCTGCTAATAAAGAAGCAGTCACAATCTTTTTCTAATGAGGAATATTCTTGACTACTTGACTGAATTATGGAGGATTTTTTTTTACCATTTTCTGACGACGTTTATCCCTTGGCTAATATTTTCAATCTGCATCGAATTAAATTTTGTTTTGTATATATGCACCAGTAAAAAGCACTGTACATGTATTATGAAATTTACCAGGCTGTTTCAGAGATCAGAGTGACAGGAATCACTCTTTACTGATTTTTTAGTGCGATATTCAGAAGTTTTTGGAGAGAAAATCTCAAATACTCAGCCTTGGTAGAACACTGAGCATACAGAACTTTAGACCACATTAAAGCTTGTTTTAATTTTAAGCCCAGCCAATTTTTCACTGAAGGTTGTTATGAATAATGCTAGTCAACTGTAAGAGAATTTTTTACTCGCTGACTACGAATCATTGTTTAGATGATGGTTATGATTGTATAGTAAGTAGCAGTCGGTGGCTTGGGAAGAAAAATTGTATGAAGCTCTGTTTTAAAAAAAAAATCCAGGAAAGCATGGATAGGTGCACTGGTTGCTATGGTTTACCATCATAGTTTCTGTCAACCAAACATTGTAAGCCTTTAACCCTTTCCCAAACGACTAATTTTGGACTCTTCCAAATTGAAAGAGTTTGCAGACGACAATTTTAGATTTTGAGAAAATGGCAGAAAGTTCGCAAAAAGGGTAGAAAACACTCTGGGAAAAGGAGAAATTGCTCCTTACGAGCAATTTCTCCTTTTCCTATAGTGCTTTCAAAAGACTTTAACTGCAGACACATAAAAACCAGGGCTTTTTTGGGAAAGGGTTAAAGCTCTGATGTTAGATGCAAAGCAAACAAGTTGGGTTTGTTGACTTGGAATACTAAGTCTTCAAAAACTCTATAAAGTATGAAGGATTCTTCACAGTATGACTAGAGTTTTCTTTTTTTTCATCTTTTGATTATATTTTGACCTTGTCTATGTGGGATTGCAGCCTGCCCAGTGGCTTGGACAGAGAGGTGTTTTTAATAGAACGTATCGTCTATCTTGGACTGTCACTTTTCTGACTTACAAATGTATAATTTTACCCAGAAAAGTACTTTATACTAGTGCTATATTTTCAGAAGAGAAAAATTCATTGTTGTGATATATGTGATTATATCGATGTCTTAGTTGAACCTGTAGACTTAAGTTCAAATTGAAGTTGGATTCATTTAGTTGTTATACGCCCGAAGGGTCGTATTATGTTATACCCCCGGTCGTCCGTCCGTCCGTCCGTCCGTCCGTCCGTCCGTCCGTCCGTCCGTCCGTCCGTCCGTCCGTCCGTCCGTCCGTCCGTCCGTTAGCAATTTCTTGTGTGCGCAACTCCTCCTACAGTTTTCATCGGAATTATTTGAAACTTGCCACAATGAATCTCCATGATGTCTAGTTGTGCACCTGGGTCTTAGAATTTTTATCGCTGTTTCCGTTCCAAAATTATCTGCCCTTGATTTCTGAAATAACCAACTTTTCACTTCGAATTTTTGTTCAGGCCATAACTTCCATACCATAAAAGGTATTAAATTGAAACTACATACACTGATAGAACACATTATGGAGAAGTGCAGTGCACAAGAACCATAACTCTGCCACTTTTATTTTTTGAGTTACAGCCCTTTGTTAATTTTCAGTTTGAATTTTTGTCCAGGCCATAACTTCTAAACTATAAAAGCTATTAACTTTGAACTTCATACACTGATAGATAACATTGTGGAGAAGTGCATCGCACATGAACCATAACTCTGTGACTTTTTTTTTTGAGTTATTGCCCTTTGTTAATTTTCAGTTTGAATTTTTGTCCAGGCCATAACTTCCAAACTATAAAAGCTAATAACTTGCAACCTCATATAGTGAAAGAACACTTTATGGAGAAGTGCATTGCACATGAACCATAACTCTGCGACCTTTATTTTTTTACTTATTGCCCTTTGTTAATTTTCAGTTTGAATTTTTGTCCAGGCCATAACTTCCAAACTATAAAAGCTAATAACTTGCAACTTCATACACCGATAGAACACATTATGGAGAAGTGCAGTGCACATGAACCATAACTCTAGGTCATTTCAACTCATTTCACTGACAAGCCCCTTCGGGCGTATATGCGCCGCTTTGCGAAGCTCTTGTTTTCTTTTTCAGAACCAAAATGACAAGATACGCCAAGGAACCTGAAAATCCCACAAAATGTAAGAAGCATACAGAATCGACTTGTTGTTTATTTAGCCTTTACCAATCAATCCTGCATTTTAAATGACTGAGGAAGAAGGTCTATGAAAACTTAATGGAAAACAGAAAAACCAGCTTACATGATTTACTTTTCCCACAGCAATTTCTGATCTTTCAAACACAAATGTACTTTTATACCAAAAAAGAAGGCAACATGTTATAGATAGCTTATTTGGCAGTGATGAATACAATTTACTCGACAGAAAATTGCCTGTATATAGAAACTAGTCTGTCAGTGAACAAGATTAACCCTTTACCACATGCGAAAATTTTAGACTGGTTCAAATTGAAAGCATTTGCAGACGACAAAATAAAGGTGACTGAAAAATTGAATTTTGTTCTGGGAAGGGTAGAAAACACTGTGGGAAAAGGAGAAAATGCTGGTTACCAGCATTTTCTCCTTTTCCCACAGTGTTTTCAAAAGGCTTCTTTCTCAGGGGCGTCAAAAGTAGGGATTGTGTGGTAATGGGTTAAAATGAGAAGAAGTACTGCCACAAATCTTTAAAGTACAATGACAAGGAATTAGTTTACATGAAGAGGTTCAAACACTGACAGATATCACAGGACCTTTTCATTGAAACAGAAGTTTTTGGCACTGGTAACAGTTCAGTTGAAGTGTAAATTCTTACTACACAGGATAGGTTTTATTCATTTGTAGTGTATAGTTCCCTTTGGTCTCTACTACCTAGCGCCATTTTCTTTTTGTATTTACAGCGGCCAAGGCCAGGGGTTCCTATCTCAGAGTTCACTTCAAGGTATGGATATCACTAACCCTTTACCATACGACAAAATTTTAGACTTGTTCAAATTGAAAACACTTGCAGATGACAAAATAAAACTTATCTCGTAAATTGAAATTTGTTTCCAGCAGGGTAGAAAACATTGAGGGAAAAGGAGAAAATGCTGGTTTCCAGCATTTTCTCCTTTTCCCACAATGTTTTCAAACGGCTTTTATCTCGGGATCGTAAAAACCAGGGATTGTCTGGTAAAGGATTTAGTCTTACTTAACGTTTATCATTGTCTAGTTAACTTAATGTCCATCTATCTTTAGTATAACCTACTAGGCTACTACATGCACTGTGACAGGCTTTTAGATCTACTCAAATATGGAAAAAGCACAAGCAGTTGAAGATAGGAAATGTTTTGTCTGGAGTGTGGAAAAATAACAAAAGGATGATGCCTTGCTATAAGTAATTTCCCTTTATTTTCCCCCCACATAAACTTATGAATATATTCAAGGCAGTCAGCTATACAAGCTAGAATTAGTAATTGTAAAGAAAATAAATTTAAAAGGATCATGAAAAATGTGCCAGAATTGAATGAAATTATTCTAGTTAATTCATTATTATATCATCAGCAAAGAATAGATGTTCACAAATATCTTGCTATATCTGAAAATATTTGCTTTAAAATTAGGCATTGTCAACCAGAAAGGAATGCACACCAAATGGTAAGGTATCCCTTGAAGTATTTTGTTCTTTTTTCATCCTAAAATGTTCAATCAAAGCCACTGCAGCCAAGTCATATCACCTGTTTCATAAGAAGAGTTCTCGGAAAATGGATGAGAAAATGGTTTTAATGTGTCTTCAAAAAGAATCGGCCCATGTCAGCTTGAGCAGTTTGTGTAGACTGACCTGGGTCAAAACATTTTGCTATTTGGTCAGTTCTCTACATGTCAGAAGACAACTCTAGAGTATTATGCATTTATTTGTTAGACAAAGGGTTTGATTGATAAGTATGAGCTGACTTTCTGGGTGTGATGCTTCACAGAAATATACTAAGCCCCCTTTTTAGCAATGTATGGTTCATGAATTTTAATAGATTTTTTTATGGAAGGAATCTTGTTTCTTGGTAGAGCTAATTGATTGACTCATCTTTGTTTTATTGTCAATTACCTAGAACACTAGAGAGACAGCAGGCGCCATCAAGCACATGCACTTGAAGAGAGCCACTCGCTACTTGAAAAATGTGATTGAGAAGAAAGAAATAGTTCCATTTAGGCGTTTCAATGGTACTGTGGGAAGGAAAGCTCAGGTTTGTTGTTCATTAGACTTAGATAACTATTATTCAAAGAAATTTAAAGGAAGAGATTTGCAGCCTAGGTCTTTGAAAAGTTTCAAAATTTGAAAGCATGATGCATAAAATATTTTTAACTTTGGAAGTGCAATATATTTTCTGTATCTGCAGTGGCAGTATTTACATTATGGACGAATAAGCCACCACTCTATTCATGTGGAAAAAATGCCACCAATTCATAAAATGTTTCATTTCTGTCTTTTGTTAGCAAGGAACATAAATATATATATAAAATTTGTGTGTTTGAATGATGAATTTAGTTCATACATATTTATTTTACATCGATTGAGAAACCAGTTCTAATAACTTACATTAATCTCTCTCGATTCTGCTTCCTGGAAACTACAGCAGTGCTCGCACTGAATGTGTAGGCCAATGAGAAATCCCAAAGTTGACACCCACTCCCGGGTATTGAACTCGGGACCTTATGGTTTCAGGCCGACGCTCTACCTCACAGCCACAGACACCACAATGATGAATTTATGTATGAGTCATGTTTAACCTTTACCAAACAACAAAAATTTTAGACGGGTATAAATTGAATGCACTTCCAGACGACAAAATAAAAGTGACTGAAAATTTGAAGTATGTTTTGTGAAGGGTAGAAAACATTGTCGGAAAAGGAGAAAATGCTGGACACTAGCATTTTCTCCTTTTCCTGCAGTGTTTTCAAAGGGCTTCTTTCTTAGGGTTGTTAAAAGTTGGGATTGTGTGGTAAAGAGTCAGTGAAAAGAAGGTTTAATGCATCTGCTAAAGTTTGACCAAGGTCAGCCTGTCGGATCCATTCAGCTGACTTGGATCCAAACTTTTTGTTGTTGGTCAGTTGCTGCATTTCAAGGGACCAGTGCACCCCGTGATTCAGTTGATGGTTACACAAAGTAGATTTTGTGTAAGGATAAACTTTTTTATAATTCAGGCTAAAGCATTTGGCACCACTCAGGGTAGATGGCCAAAGAAGAGTGCAGAATTCCTGTTGCAACTCCTGAAAAACGCAGAGAGCAATGCTGAATTCAAGGTTGGTGTTTCAGGTTATTGCCTACATGTTTGGCACTGTACCAAACAATCCAGAATGTTTTAAAAACGTGGCAAAGTAGCCTAAAAACACTGTGTGAAAAGAAAAATAAAAGATTGTTTACAAGCATTTGCTCCTTTTCCCATAATTTTGTACTTTTCTAAAAAGAATTTGTCTGTAGAAGCCATCCAAGGGAATAAAATGTTATGACAGTAACCTATGAAGACAAGTGACTGATAAACATGGATACATTTATATTAAAAACTTTATTTGGGAACCTGAAGATTGTTTGATATCTATTTTTGTTGATCATCATGGATTTTACTGTTTGATGATTTGAGTATTTTCACAAAAAATGAATGGGTTCGATATGTTTCCAGGAGGGAATTGGCAATGATAAAAACAATGAGTGCAGACCAAATATAGAATCTTTTGA
This sequence comes from Tridacna crocea, assembly GCA_943736015.1. Lineage (NCBI taxonomy): Eukaryota > Metazoa > Mollusca > Bivalvia > Cardiida > Cardiidae > Tridacna > Tridacna crocea. The sequence goes on along the minus strand of OX031066.1, from coordinate 822,696 downwards.
TGATTTAACCCTTTACTCCATAGATACTCGTTTCTACATATTGCTTGTAGGAGCCTTTTGAAAACATTGTGACAAAAGGTGAAATTGCTCGTGACGAGCAATTTCACCTTTTGTCACAATGTTTTCTATGCTATCAAAAGGTGTCATATACACATAAGAAACAGCTTCATCCTTGCTGTTATTTACGGTCAATTAGAGATACCATAGAAATGCCTTATGGGGTAAAGGGATAAGTAAAATCTTGGCTTATTCTTCTCAGTGGTGTTTGTACTCATTTCAGTTGTTTCATCTGGACAACTCAGTGGGTTTCCATAACACAGGCTCTCATTTAGAAATATGTCAGTAGGAATTAATTAGCTCCCTTTCTAATTTTTATCCCTTAACTCAACCAAGCGAGAAAATTTTAGGTTTGTCCAAACCAAAAACATTTGCAGACCACAAAATAAAAGTGACAATGAAATTTGTTTTGTGAAGGGTAGAAAACATTGTGGGAAAAAAGATTTTCTCCTTTTCCCAATGTTTTCAAAAGGCTTCTTTTTCAGGGTAGTCAAAAATAGAGATTGCGTGGTAATATGTTTTATACACAAAATGATTGAATGTTTTTTTTAAATGTTGTCTCTTTAGGGCCTGGATACCGATCATTTGATTATTGAACACATTATGGTGAATGCTGCCCCAAAGATGAGACGTCGAACATACAGAGCTCATGGAAGAATCAATCGTAAGTTGCTCTGCCTGTCTGAACTTGAGTTTGGTGTTTACATCTTTTGTCTTATTCTTGGGCAATTTCTTGTATAGTCTTATTATACTCCTGCATTAAATATCAGCAATAATGTGTTAAAAGTGGGCTCTGTGTATCTGTGTGATGCATTGTACTAAGCAAGTCATCACAGTCATAATCATGGATCGAAAAAAATTATTTTATCTCACAACCTACTCAGTAATGAGGTAGACTGGTCCATTGATAAACAGAAAATGGACTAGTAGCAACATGTTTTGACCAAGGTCAGCGTAAGCAGAGTGTGAAGGCTGACCTTGGTCGATACTTATTGCAGATGTAATAAGCCCTCTTTTCATAGATCATGGATTATTGTATTATCCCATTACCACACAATCCCTACTTTTGACGCCCCTGAGAAAGACGCCTTTGGAAAACATTGTGGGAAAAAGAGAAAATGCTGGTAACCAGCATTTTCTCCTTTTCCAACAATGTTTTCCACCATTCACATAACAAATTTCAAATTCTCAGTCACTTTTATTTTGTGGTCCGCAAATGCTTTCAATTTGGTCCAGTCTAAAATATTGTTGTTTGGTAATGGGTTAACTGGAATCTACTTGGCTGTCTGTACATCAGTCTGTGTACATTCATGCTTTTTTTGCTTCGATTTCCTCCATATGATTTTTTTACAATGCATTGAAACTTAACCAAACAATCCTGTATGTTAATATCCTAAGGAGAAAGGCATTTTAAAGCTTCATGGGAAAAGTAGAAAATGCTGATTGCTAGCATTTGTCAACAATATTTTCTAGAGTGTCAAACACACAAAAATTAAAATAAAAAAGCAATAATTGAGCCATTTTTGTCTCTAAAAAGTTTGCTGTCTAGTAAAGAGTTAACACTTTACCAAAGTACTTGTTTATGACAAAATCAACATAACTCAAAAATTGACATTTATTTTAAGCAGGGTAGAAGACATTGTGGGATAAGGAGAAAATGCTGATTACCAATTACCAGTATTTTCTCCTATTCCCACAATGTTTTCAAAAGGCTTCTCTCATCGTCGTAAAAACCAGGAATTGTTTGGTAAAAAGTTGATTTACAGGTAGTTGAAGATGTTGAAAGAGGCAGTTGTCAGATTTCTAACTGTTTGCATTTAGGGAATTTCTCTCTGCCTGAGCATAAACTTTGTGTCCGACATGTACATTGTGATAGAATGGTGGTATTGTAGACTAGATCACTTGAAAGAAGTATGAAGTCACTTTTTCTGACCATTCTAATGTTACTGGAGTCCTGTATGGCTGAGTGGTTAGGTATAGGACTCCGTGTAAGCTGGAGAGCCTGAGTTTGAGCCTATCTCGCAGCGCTGAATTGTTGCAGGAGTGTCCAAGAGCAGACACATCAGAGCCCTAGCCTAGACCTGATGAAACTTGGGATATACATGAAAATGTGGGCTGTCACTATTGACAGAGATACAGTTGAAAGCAGTGTAAAACTTCAGTATTCTTTTGTTACTTTTTCATGGCCTAAAGATTAGAATCTAACTTCAGGTAGCAGAAATAGCTTAACTCTTTACCAAACAACAAAATTACAGACTGGTCCAAATTGAAAGCATTTGCAGATGAAAAAAATAAATGTGACTGAAACATAGAATTGGTGTTAGGAGGGATAGAAAACATTGTGAGAGAAGGAGGAAGTACTGCTACCAGCATTTTTGCCTTTTCCCACAGTGTTTTCAAAGACTTCTTCACAGGGGTGTTTAAAGTCAGGATTGTGTGATAAAGGGTTAACAATGGCTTTAAAAAAAAAATCCAACTTAAAGAGATTGTAAGAAAAAAAAGCTTTAGAAATATTTTGGGAAATGGGGAAGGTTTTGTTACCCAATCAAAGACAAGCGGTATCATTATCAGAATCACATTAAAATCATTGTCTTGTAAATGCTTTCAACATGGACTGGTCTATTACTGTGCTATCTGATATTAGAGTCAACCTTTCAAATTTCAGGAGTGTAATGTCCAGATTTCAATTTTACTCTTTACCACACAAGCAAATGAAAGACTTGTCCATTTTACAAGAATTTACAGACCATGGTCTGAAAATAGCTCACAAGATGAAATTTTTTTTTGATACAGTAGAAAACATTGTGGGAAAAGGAGAAAATTCTGGTCACCAGGGTTGTTAAAACTCATCATTGTGTGGTAAAGTGTTAAACAACGTGGGATAATGTAAATGGATATATTGTTTGTCTTACAAAACAAGTTTCATTTCAGCTTACATGAGCAGTCCCTGTCACATTGAGTTGATCCTGGCTGAACGCGAAAAGGCCGTACCCAGACCATCCGGTGGTGGTGAAGACGAGCCAGTAAAAAAGAAGAAAGTGTCACAGAAAAAACTGAAGAGACAAAAGATGATGATGAGGGACTAGATATTGCAGTGCTTTGTACATGTTGGTCATCAAATAAAGGAAGAAAAATTACCTTGCTTTATGTATTTTTATCTATACTGGCTTTCAGCTAGCAGAGCTTATGTCATGGTGTGGTTTCTGTCGTCCGTCTGTCCGTCCGTTAGTTTTTTTCTTGTTTACGCAATAAAGTCTGCATTTGTAGTCAGACTTTAGTGAAACTTGCACAGTTTATCTCATCAATAGCTTTAACCCTAATGATTTTGAAAAAAAATCCAACAAACAATATGGGAAAAGTAGCCGATTTAAGTTGAAAATTTCCATTTCTTGTTTACGCAATAAAGTCTGTATTTGTTGTCAGATTTCTGTGAAACTTGAACAATTTGTCTATCTTATCAATAGCTTTAATCCTATCGATTTTTAAAAAAATCCAACAAACAATATGGGAAAAGTAGCCCATTCAAGTTGATAATTTAGATTTATTGTTTATTCAATAAAGTCTGCAATTGTGGTCAGATTTTGTGAAACTTGCAGTGTTTGTTAATCTTATCAATAGCTTCAACCCTATTGATTTTCAAAAAAAATTCAACAAATAGTATGAGGAAAGTAGCCACTTCAAGTTGAAAATTGTTTGCCTGTCATGGGTGCGAATACTGCCAGAGGCGGTTTGTATATCAGCTATGCATTTGGTGCGAACTTTCATGTTCGTAAGAGACTGAAAGTTTCAACCAATCAAACAATTCGTCTTCAGATGATTCTAGGTGAATATGGACCAAGTGTCATGGAGAAAAGGGTTTTGACATGTTAATATTTTTCAACTTTCTGAACAATGTCTCCGAATGATGCAGAAACTTAACCCTTATCTGTTAAAACCATCTTATTACCCCTTTTACCACTCAATGACGACTTTGAACACCCCTGAAGGAGAAGGCTTCTGAAAACGTGGGAAAAGGAGAAAATGCTGTTTGCCAGCATTTTTTAGCTCTACTGGCTTTCAGCCAGCAGAGCTTATGTCATGGCGTGGTTTCCGTCGTCCGTCAATCTGTCTCCGTCCGTCTGTCCGTCCGTTAGTCTTTTTCCTGTTTACACGATAAAGTCTGCATTTGTTGCCCGATTTTCGTGAAACTTGCACAGTTTGTGTATCTCATCAATAGCTTTAACCCTATTTATTTTGAGAAAAATCCAACAAACAGTATGGGAAAGGTAGCCATTTCATGTTGAAAATTTCAAATTCTTGTTATGCGATAAAGTCTGCATTTGTGGCCTGATTTTCGTAAAACTTGCACATTTTGTTTAGCTGATCAATAGCTTCAACCCTATTGATCTTGAAAAAAAATCCAACAAACACTATGGGAAAAGTAGCCATTTCAAGTTGAGACTTTCAAATTCTTGTTTACGTGATAAAGTCTGCAATTGTTGCCTGATTTTCGTGAAACTTGCACAGTTTGTTTATCTTGTCAATAGCTTCAACCCTATTGATTTTGAAAAAAATCCAACAAACAGTATGGGAAAAGTAGCCATTTTAAGTTGTAAATTTCAAATTCTTGTTTACGCGATAAAGTCTGCATTTGTTGCCTGATTTTTGTGAAACTTGCACAGTTTGTTTATCTCATCAATAGCTTCAACCCTATTGATTTTGAAAAAAATCCAAGAATTAGTATGGGAAAAGTAGCCATTTCATGTTGAAAATTCCAAATTCTTGTTTATGCGATAAAGTCTGCATTTGTTGCCTGATTTTTGCGAAACTTGCAGTTTGTTTATCTCATCAATAGCTTCAACCCTATTGATTTTGAGAAAAAACTAACAAACAGTATGGGAAAAGTAGCAATTTCAAGTTGAAAATTTCTAATTCTTGTTTATGCGATAAAGTCTGCATTTGTTGCCAGATTTTCATGAAAATCACACAGTTTGTTTATCTTATCAGTAGCTTCAACCTTATTGATTTTGAGAAAAATCCAACAAACCGTACGGGAAAAGTAGCCATTTCAAGTTGAAAATTTCAAATTCTGGTTTACGGGATAAAATGTGCATTTGTAATTAGATTTTTGTGAAACTTGCACAGTTCGTTTATCTCACCAATAGCTGCAACCCTATCTATTTTGAAATAAATCCAACAAAGAGTATGGGAAAAGAAACCATTTCAAGTTGAAAATTACCAATTCTTGTTTTCGTGACAAAGTACGCATTTCTTGTCAGATTTTCATGAAAAAGCAAAATCAAATTCTCTGCCAGTAGAGCATATTCAAGCCCTTCAGGGCCTTCTAGTTTTCCTTTTCCCACAATCTTTTCTTCCCTTTCGAAGAAAAAAAAAATTATATGAGCCACAATGAAACTGTCACCAGCAAATGCTGTCAATTCGGACAGGTCTAAAATGTGGTAAAGGGTTAATTCAAAGAAAAAGAGAGATATTTTTCGCAGCTGTTTACCGAAGGACAAAATTCTAGACTAGATCAATGTGAAAGCATATGCTGACCACAGAGATGGACCAATCAAATATGTCTCTAAAACAGAGAATAGGCAACATTGTAGCAAAAGGAAACGATTCTTGTTATCTTGAGTGTTATACTTAACCCTTTCCCAAACAATCCCTGGTTTTTACGGGTCTGGATTAGTAGCCTTTTCCCACAATGTTTTCTACCCTATCATAAACAGAAATCATCTTTTCAGCAAGAGTTGAATTGTCGTCTGCAAATGCTTTCAGTTTGGTCTAGTCCAAAAGTTTGTCGTTTGGGAAAGAGTTAAAGCTATTCCTCAAGATAGTTAGCCCTGTATCACACATCCCGACATTAACTACATTGTGGAAGGAGGTTTTTGAAAATACTGTTGGAAAAGGAGAAAATGTTGATAACCAGCATTTTTCTCCTTTTCTTACAATGTTTTTTTATCCTTCCAGAGCCAAATTTCACAATTTTAAACTAAATTGGATTCGTCTTCTGCAAATGTTTTTAGATGTGGACAAGTCCATAATTGTATTTTGTTGTAGTGGTGAGTTAAAGCACAGGATTATGAAGTAAAGGCTTTGTAAAGTGTCGGTAAGCTAGAGTTTAACCATACAGTGAATTTGAACAAGAAAATCTGGAAACACTTGGAATGAACTTTTTCATAAATACGGATTGTTCTCTCAGTTGAGTTGTTTGAAAACAAATACAGATGCCAGTGGTTTGTTAAATGTAATGAGTAATACATGGCCTCTAACGTGAGACATGTAAGCATGCTGGTCTTCGGATGTTTGAGCTACAAATATCAGAACATCCTCAAGCTGTCATTTTATGCCAACATTGTCATATATCATTATCGCATCATTCAGGAACATCCAACTTGACTGAAATTCATAGTCACACCTTGTACCTGACAACAAAAAAATAGACATGTGCATGCTGGAACCATTTGCTGTCTACCAATGAAATGTGACTGTAAAGACAGGATTTGTCTTTGGCAGAGTACTTTGTGGTATCCAGGATTTTGTCTTTTCCCACATTGTGAGAACACGAGAAATCTGTTTGGTAAAAGGTTAAAAAAGTAAAATACTTTTTTCAAGAACAACACCCATCACTAAAAGTTCTTACACTTTTCAATATATCAAATGAGTAAACAATAACTTTTAAGTCATTACCACAGTTATAAAACATCCTTTTCAAATTTCTGTTGGTGATAATTGATTAACTGTTTTTAACAAGCAAGTGCTAATTTTCCACAATACATTGTATTTTCAAAACGATTAAAAGCCCAAGAATTTCCTGTCCGGTAAGGTTCATTTGTTACACCTGTCAGAGCTATCGCTGTGCCCAAAATTAGCGAGAAATCATCGTGGCAAAAGTGACTAGCTGCAATACGAAAATTGTGCGTATTTCACAAATGATACGGTTAAGTTTTCACCAAAAAAAAAAGACTTCCCTAAATTCAAAGATTTACTAGATGACAAAATAATTAAGACTGAAAAATAGAAATACACATTTGGACAGGTATAAAACATTGTAGATAAAGGAGAGTATCGTCTGTTTGCTTCCAAAACCTCGTAACTACAGCTTGTTACAAGCTGTAGTTACGAGGTTTTGGAAGCAAACAGACGATATGCTGGTTTCCAGCAATAATTTTTTCTCCTCTACCTAAGCTTTCAAAAGGCTTTTTCATAAGGGCCATTAAAAGTCAGGATTGATTGGTAAAGGGTTACCTGTTTATCAAACTAATCTGTGGTTTTAAAGGTGGCCCTTTGGATTTTAGGGCGAAAATTTTATAAAAATGCAAAAAAATTATCCTTATACTCCCAAAGCCTTTTAATTTGCATTCATAAAACCCCAGTAGTCCAAAACCATCCGATAACACGAGAAATTAGAGATTTACTACAGCCCAGATTGACACCAACGGGAGACATGTTCTATTTTTAGATGATCAGTTATCTCATTTACATACAGGAATACACAGATAAAGTTTAAACATAGCGTCCGAAAAAGACATTATCGAAAATAGTTATTACATGTTTGTTTTGTAATGAAATTTAAGTATTATGAGTCACGTGCCAGTCACTTGACATTCCCACAATGCTATTTTGATTTTGGCGCGAAATCTAAAAATAGCTTAAAAGGCTACGTAGCCTTTTAAGGGAATACCATCAAAAAAAAAAAATTATTTGTAATTTTATGATTCTTAAGTATTGACGATTTGTATTATTTTTTCATATAAATTTCAGTGCTATATATATTTTTTAATTTGGTGAGATGTAAAAATTCTAAATACCTACATGTACCTTTAACAACCCTTGGAGATACGCCTTTTGTTAAAAAAAAATGTGGGAAAAATAGATAATGCTGGTAAGCAACATTTTCTCCTTTTTCCACAAAGTTTTCTACTCTCTCAATGATAAAATTCTACCATATTAGCCATGTTTAATTTGTCGTCTGCAACTGCTTTCAATTTCGACCAGAAATTTTGTCGTTTGGTAAATGATAAATCCTTTCCTGGTTTTTACGGGTCTGGAATAGTAGCCTTTTGAAAACATCGTGGGAAAAGGAGAAATGCTGGTAACCAGCATTTTCTCCTTTTCCCACAATGTTTTCTACCCTATCATAGACAGAAATCATTTTTTTTTTTCAGCAAGAGTTGAATTGTCGTCTGCAAATGCTTTCAATTTCGACCAGTCTAAAACTTTGTCTATTGGTAAATGATTAAGCAAAGTTTGGTACAATTACCAATACTGTCAGAATGCCAGTAAACATGATGACCACATAAATTATAAAGAATAATGTATCTATTACATCTGCAACAAAATACCACTGGTATTTATGACTTATACCGGTGAAAAAGGAGTCGTTCCTCTTTAACCGACTCTTAAACTGGACCCGCCTAGCCGGCGCTTCTCGCTTTCGCGGGCGAGGAACTTTTTTCAGAGCGGTATAATATCCAGCGCCAACTGCGCGTCGGTACGACTGCCTATGTCTAGCAGTTCTATATTCATACGCGTTCGTTATTGACATTGCAGAGTTTTCGCTGAATTGTTTATTCACTGACTTTCCAGGAATTTCGTCGTCAATGGAACACAACGGATTTTCACTTGTGCTATGAGTAACATCACTTTTAAGATCTCTTCGCGGTTTAATGAGGTGATCAGTGTATTCGACTTCTCTTGTAAACCCGTCTATACAACTAGCAGTTGAAAATGTTGATTCTGCAGTCATACAACGTTCCAGGTTCCTTGTTTGACTGCCTCCACTACTTGTTTTTATCATTCTATCACATTTCTGTCCAAATCCTGCAGGAGATAAGTCATGTAGTTGAACATATTGGTCACGTGGTCTCGATGGTGGCTCTCTTGATACAGTTCGTCTGAAAGAACCATAGCTATAAGCATCTTCCTCACGAGCACGCGCCAGCATGTCAGTTATAGTATTTGTTGTTTCTTTTGGAATGGTTGCGATTTTCTTCCAGTCGGATATGCTTGTACAAGTGATCCTGCTTAAGTAATGCTCACATATATACAGTAGCCAGGGGGCTACCTTCGGTACGGGTTCGTTCTGCGAGCGTTTCTTTATGTTCATGACAACAGTGGCGGTGATGAGAGACACACAGTTTAGTGACATCACTAGTAGAAGAAACACACCTACAATGATACAAATGAACATTTTGTATTATTGGTGTTTTACACCACTTTGAACGGTACATCAGTCAACAGAGAAACTCTTTTATGTACAACACGTAGAGATATACTAGTACTCATTTATACATGTACATATCGTTGTCTGCGTATGTCATATTCTTTAATGATTTGAACTGTCTGGTATATAGCAATGGCTTTTATCAATCCGTTCGAGGAGAAATCTGGCCTGTTTAGCTCCAGATTTCTCTAAACTGCTGATCATAGCTGAATGAATCGCACCAGGTGGTGCTTTAATGAGTAATGATTTATTTTACTTTGAAATTCAAAGTAACGGTTGTCACGTAGAAAAAAGGTACGGTTCTGTATCCATAATGTACAAATTAGATAGATGTGTATTTGTAGAATGCCATCTAGCGAGAGATTATGATGTACATTTGTATCATCAATTTCTTGATGTATAGGCTAGGGCTCTGCTGTTCCTTTCCAAAGGACATTTCTACGTGACTATTGCCTTCATCGGGGTTGATCGTGGATTTTTTTATGATAATAAAACCCGATCCTTTTTGAGAAATGTTGATCAGCCATGTTTGGAAACAAGGCATAGTAAATAGTTATTTGACTAGAGACATCACATTGTGCATGTAAGTAATATGACTTGCCACACGAGAAAAGGGGCATTCTGATATTTGCGTAAAGTGTCAGCTCAGATCAGCCTGCGTAGTATTCGCATGCTAATCCGAAATGGCACTTCACAAATACATTAAATTATGTGCTACAGTAGACTTTTGCAAAACAGAAAATTGCATTAAAAGGGAAATTGTCGTTTCGGATTAGCCTGCGTGGAGTGCGCAGGTTGATCCGTCATTTTACACAGTTGTTCAAATGCCCCTTTTCGCACGTTACAGGATATGAAGGAAAATACGTAAATCTGCTTTTTCACTAGGAAAGTGATGTACCAGTAATAAATAAATTACATGAAGTTAAAGATTTTGGATTAGTTCTCTCAAAATGAAAACTTACTTATCAATGGTGTGGAATTTGTATCCGGTACGTTCTCGGCTATCAGCAGCTGCAGTACATAGAGAGTAAGAAACACTGTGAGACCAATGGCGATCTTCCAGCCGCACTCACAGGGCAATAAAAACGTGGCCAACGTTAACACACACAAGTTTATTGTCGGTGCTATCACGATGTAATCGTAGTAAATTGTTTTACGTTTCAATCTGATCTCAAATCGAACCATGGGATGATCTCCGTCTCCAGGGCAACACACGGCGTTCACTATGTGCTTTTCCAGTTTGGTACCCGCTATATCGAATTCGTTGTTAATTAGGTAGTTTGACAGATCAGGTTGATTTTGAGCCAAGTCGATGTCAATCTGAGAAAGATCGTAAATCCATGACCCGAATTTGATGTAGCATATCTGTTTGTCATAAGGGAAGTAGGTGGCGTCCACTGGGCATGCGCTCTTGATATGAAGGGGTATGGACCACTCAACACTTCCGTCATATTTCGCTAGTATGTTGCTTCCAGAGTTGTTCACGAAACCATCAAGGGACGAACCCGCTCTGTAATGGATAGTAAATTGAAAGGAAATATTGATGAGAATGCCTAAAGTCAAAGACCCAGCTTCTTCAGAAGATGAACGCTATACTGTTGGATACGTGTTTGGTTTTCACTACATAAAGCTGTATAAATATGACCGATCAGAAAAGCCAATGGTCAAAAGTCGAAACCTAAATACAGTGATTTCAAACTTATTTTAGCATGACAGAACTCGGCATTTCAGACTGTAAAGATGCAATATCAGGCACACGTTCCATGCAATTAGATCATGATTTAGAAGGGAAAGAATGAGAATTTGTCCCAGTGCTTTGACTTAAATACTTACGATTTAAAATGCCTCCAACTAGGACTTTAAATACTATCCTAAACAGCTTGAAAATGTCTTGCAAAGACGCAAAACTAGAATGTATTTGTCTTAAAATACAAAACGGACATCCCTTTATTTGTTTACTTGTTCCCCTCTTCATCTATATCATATTTAATTATTATTAATTGGCTTGCAACACGCGAAAAGTGGCATTTAGATATCTGGGTACAGTGTCGTCTCCGATCAGCCAACGCAGTCCGAGACAGCACTTTACGACTACATTACATTTTGTGCTACAGTAAACTTGCATTAAACAGAAAATGACATAAAAATCTAAAGTGTCGTTTCGGATTAGCCTGCGTGAACTGCATAGGCTGATCCGAGACGACACTTTACGTAAATGTCCGAATACCCCTTTTTCGCCTCATGCAGGCCATATGTAACCGGTCGCCTGATCGTTGTGTCCTCTCTCTCTCTCTCTCTCTCTCTCTCTCTCTCGTCGATAAAAACTTACACATTAAAGATATATATGTCTGGTACCCAGATCAACGACGATGGAAACATAATTTTCTGTATTCCATTAAACTCTTCGGGGTTCCATTTTAGATTCTCGTCTTTCCATTTCTAGAGAATGCAGAATTAATATATGCACGTAAAACAGCTACATTTACAAACAATTCAAGTGATATAAGCAAATAGTTAAAAGGATAGGCCTACAAGTAAACAGTTGAAAATTCAATCTACAAGCAAACGTTAAATGAAAGATCTTAAACTGGATTCTTCGGAATTTTTAAGATGAGACAATATTTTCAGTCACCTCAATGTTTCCGATATTTATATACATTAAGTTGCAGAAGGTTTATCATGTTTAGATGACTACGTACAGGTAATGCATTCTGGAAAAACCCAGGAGTAATGTGAAAAAGCTTTTGCGGTTAACTTTTCAGCATTTTCAACGTTTTCCACGATGTTTTCTAGCATTTACAAATGTCTTCCATCTTATGAGTCTTATTCGGATTTCTGTCCGCAAAGTTTTTGACAAATCAAAATTATTTTTGTGTAGTAAGGACTTTTAAAAAGACCATTCGAACGAACTATCGGGCGAACTGACATTCAATTTTTGCTTTATTTGTTCGGCGTTTTCAACATTATAACAGTTATATTGCGGCTGACGGTGTACTTACTAATACTTTGTACAATATTTTTCCAAGCCATTGGCTGCTTTCTCACCGACCCATCGTCGAAACAATGATCAGTAATGTGGGACAAGAAAGTACTTATAAGATATCAAACAAAGTTTATTTAATAAGGTGTGGTAGAGAATTTCTCACCTCATATATCCACACGTAGGAAGATAAAATCTGTTGTTTACCGTCCTGAAAAAAATAGGAAATAGCAACTTACTTTTGTGCCGCAAAATAAACAAACTCATACAGCTTCCACAGAAGAAGTAATAAGGGTTTTTGGTAAAATTCAGAATGAAGTATATACTATCCCTATGCGAAGACTAAAAAATTGGTGCATTCAAATCTGAGCCTACAGCCTACTTTCTTTAAAAGCTATTTGAGTCCCTTTTGTGGTTTAACTCCATACCAAACGATAATATTTTAGGCCTGTCCAAATTGAAAGCATTTGTAGACGACAAAATAAAAGTGACTGAAAATTTGAAATTTGTTCTGTGAAGGGTAGAAAACATTGTGGGAAAAGGAGAAAATGCTGGTTACCAGCATTTTCTTCTTTTCCCACAATGTTTTCAGAAGGTTTCTTTCTCGGGGTCGTCAAAAGTAGGGATTGTGTGATAGTAGTTTAAGATATAACACTTGGATCTAGATGTACCGTTTACAGTCGTCCCTTTAGTGTATGAAAAAAGAAATAAGTATTGTAATTTCATTTCGAGAGTGCCTCTTCAACAATCAAAACGTCCAAAAATATCAGAGAGTGTAGATCAAGATTAGACAGCAGGTTTTTATGCACTCTCATCTTGATCAAACTGTCCGCAAAAGCACATACATTTTTCCCAAGCATCAAAACGTATACTCTATAAATGGGATAAACACCAACAATAAAGAAAAAAAAGAGTAAAAACAAAAAAGAATTCAAAGGCTCCCCGGGAATTTTAATCATTCCAAATAGTTTATAGAATTCCCCAAAAGTTATTTCGGCATGAATAGATTTACGAGAAATCCGCCTTGAAATTAGACCAGACGGGCAATCTTGTTTATCTTAGATGGAAGCGCAAACCCAATTAACGATCCTAAATATCCAAAACCCTTCTTCATCGACGCTTGATTTTATTTTCGTCTGTAAAATCAATTGATACGGAAACGGTCTTGGCAAAAAAAGCCTTTCTTGTGGTACAGAGGAAAAAAAAACTGTTACATTACCCTCTTTTTAAAACGGCAGATTAAATCATTTCAGAGTCCGTGTTCACTCACCACTCTGAAGGGTATTTCAATTCTTACTCTTCGGGATTTTTTAAAAGTTGAAAGTAACACAACTTCCGATTGGCTAAACCAAATGGTTTAGCCAATCAGAAGTTGTGTTACTTTCCAACTGGCAAAAATGGGGAATAAGACGGAATGTTTATAGGAAAGGTTGGTGAATATGGACCCACATTCCTCACGGCTCATTGATAGAAGCGTTCAGTTTGTAATCAGATAATCCTGGTTTGATCCACGATGACGCCACTAGCATACGTGGGAGTGTCCCTGGGGAAGGCACTACAGAGCCTTGGTTTGGTATAGATGTAAAACAGCAAATGCATGCCTAATTAAACTGTCTCCGTCTTGTGACTTCAATGAGGAAGAATCATTCAAGCAAACAAGCAAATTAAAAGCGCTTCGCGATTTTTATGGTCGGTCAAATCATAGGTGTGCACTCGCTTTGATGACTGATAGATTTCCTGCAGTGTTGGCATTCTCTGTGACTCCGTGGTTGAGATATTTGATTTTGAAATTAGGCTAGGTGTACTGGGCTCGATCCTCAAATGCGGTCATGGCCAGTGTTGAAGTACCTTTTAACCCTTTACCAAACAATCCCTAGTTTTTTAACGACCAAGAGGAAGAAGCCTTCTGAAACTTTGTTGGAAAAGGAGAAAATGCTGTTAACCAGCATTTTCTCCTTTTCCCACAATGTTTTCGACTCTTCTATAGTGAAGTATCTATCAGTGAATCACGTTTATTTTGTCGTTTGCAAATGCTTTCAATTTGGACAAGACTAAAATGTTGTCCTCTGGTAAACCTTAATTCATTACCAAACGACGATATTTTGGGCTTGTCCAAATCGAAAGCATTTGCAGACGACAGAGAAAAAGTGACTGAAAATTTGAATTTGTTTCGTATAGTATAGAAAAGATTGTTGGAAAAGGAGAAAATACTGGTTACCAGCATTTTCTCCTTTTCCCACAATGTTTCCTAACGGCTTCTTTCTCAGGGTCTTCAAAAGTATGGATTATGTGGTAATGGGTTACATGAATTTATATTCAACTTCTTCAACACTAGGTACCACGTGAACTAACTTGTATAGGAGCCTTTCTGTGTCCGAGTCTGCGACAACAGGAGGTAATGCATCTGAAAAACGTATCGACTTATTTCAGCTTGCACAGTCCGCTCATACTATCATGGAACAAAACTGATTGCTCTTTATCAATTTTCTGCATGTTCAAGGACCATTCTTTTCCAGGATTCAATCGGTTGTTGGCCAGAATATATTTCTATGGATCCATAATTACATTTCAACCCATTATCACACAATCCCTACTTTTGACGACCCTTTGAAAGAAGCCGTTAGAAAACATTGTGGGAAAAGGAGAAAATGCTGGTAACCAGCATTTTCTCCTTTTCCCACAATGTTTTCTACTCTTCACAAAACAATTTTCAAATTTTGAGTCACTTTTATTTTGTCGTCTGCAAATGCTTTCGAATTGGACGAGCTTAAAATATTGTCGTTTGGTAATGGGTTAATGATAGTAAAAATAGATATATTAATGATACTGATGATGACTAGCTCGATGATGATGAAGAAGTAAATAACGGTATATTGTCGTGTCACCCTGACGATCTCTCACAGATTTTTACATCATATTTTGAAAAATTACTAGTCGTGCACAGGCAGTACCAGATAACGACTGCCCAAGGGAAGTGTGAAAAAATATTTCTATAAATTCTGCCAACTCTCCAAGAATTTTTTCCCTATAAATAAAATATGTAACGACACATTTTTACTGTAGAAGACGAAAAATTTCAGTAAATGTCTGACAGTCTGTCAATTTACAGTGAAGTAAAATAGATTTCTGTCTGTGTAACTGTTACTTATAGTAGCTTTCGCAGATAAATTTCCTAAGCATTCCAATGACATCGCCAAGACAATTGTTTCCTTCTAAATTTTAGGAATCTTAGTTCCTTTCTTGTCAATTACTGTCAAGATTTATTTTATTAAAAAAGGAAATTTCATGGTCCTAGAGTTCAAATAAGCTAATGTACAAGTTCTAGGTGGGTAGAAGACTTTGTATTTTCTCCTTTTCAAATAATGCTTTCAAAAGCTGGGCATATGTGACAGCATTTGGTTTCCGGTCAGAACGATCACGATTAGCTGATTTGCAGTACAAATCTGCCATAAAAACCTACGTACAAGATCTAGTATCTGATTTAGAGCTAGGCCAAAGGTCAGATGTACTTGATTGTTAGCGCTTCGCACGGGGCGGGAAATCGAGTTGTAGCCGGATGTGACGTTCATGAACAACTTCCTCTCGTGACCAGTTAAACCTGTAAGAGAAAAATTGTTGTAATGGTGTTTTTCGTTTGCAGTAGTTCAAACATTTTTAATTCATATCTCGGCCGAAGCTCAGTCATTCAAGTATTCCCAGGTTTTAACAGTGTCATAGACCGAGGCTGTATATTACCATGCCAAAGATCACATCCAAATGAAAGCAAAGCTGCAGGGCTGGAATGGTATAATGTGATAAACAATCCCTGCTGCAAGCGAGTGTAGATCCAAGGAGTGCAAATTCTGCACTCAATTACAGCCACGCATAACACCGGGGAAATGAATATTTCCGAAACCTATAATCACGTAGTGTGACTTATCGACATGGTACAAAGACGTGTTCCAAGTCTGTTTCAAGAGATAACCGTTTATCAACCGTAAGGTGCAGCGTCATGGGTGACATACAGACCAAATTGTGTCACTAAAAAGCCAGCTCAATAGCAAGTCTGGCTGCAAGTATTTATATGTAATCCGGTCTAACCGGTCTCCATAATGTCCCTTCGAGAAGTCTCGAGCCCGAGACTTATAAATACACAAATACAACATAGGGAATATGTAATTCAACCCCACCAGCTATGATGTCCAAACTTTGCCGCCAACTGCAGCATGCGATGGCCTTGTCACACGTCCATACCGTCGAGCGCTTGTTGCTTAACTATCACATAGAGACAGACACCTAACTGCATCACTGTTAACAACAACAACAAGGCTTTCTGTATGTAATGTACCAAACTGCTCTCACTGGCACAACAATCTTCTGCTTCAACGTCCCTGACAGTGACTAATTTCGAAAACATTGAAGGAATAGAAGAAAATGCTGGTAACCAGCAGACGACAATTCAAGTGTGGCTCAAACGATTATCGTTTGAGCCACACTTGAATTGTCGTCTGCAAAATTAAGGTTTCAAATAAAAGGAGCCTAAAAAACTGTTGTTTCATAAAGCACATAGTACTTAATGGCATAAAAACTTACCAGTCGGTAATTCCAAACATCGATTGACCACAATCCAATAAAAGATACAAACTATCACTCCAAATGTCCAGTTCGCGTGAAACATTTCCCCGCCAAGATTAATACGCTCCGTCAAATATCACCTGAAACGAAAAGGTCAAATGAGACGAATAAATATATCTGTACCAATCTACAGGCTGCGTCGCTGATGCATTAGACAAAATTGATCCAAACTGAACGGAAAAAGTACAGCCGCGAAGAACCCCAGCGCCATTGAAAAAAAAAACACAAGTAGATTTTGATCTCGTCTGCCTACAGAAAATGTCTCTCTTACCACAGTAATTTCCAATTTGCAGTAATTGGAGTCCGAACCATAAATGCTCCAATCGATACGTTTCGGACGTTAATGAAATCTGATGTTTTGTCATTTTCGGAAGAGCTATCACAAATAGCGCAATTTTCGTATTTGCCTCAGTTCCATGAATTTAACTTTTATCTTGCTATATCGGGAAAATAAAAGAAGCTACTCGCAGAACGTGCTGTTTGATCTTGTATCTGCACTGTCTGATCAGAAGATATCGTTCTCCCTAAATTACCTTTTAACTCATTACCAAACGACAAAATTTTAGGATTTTCCAAGTCGAACGCATTTGCAGACGACAAAATAAAAGTGACTGAAAATTCGAAACTATAATCAACCGAGGATACGTTCCACAATACAGTATACGTGACGACACCTCTTAATTCTAAACCAAACGACAATATTTTAGGCTTGCCCAAATTGGAAGCATTTGCAGACAACAAAATAGAAGTGACTGAAAATATGATATTTGTTTTGTGAAGGGTAGAAAACATTGTGGGAAAAGGAGAAAATGCTGGTTACCAGCATTTTCTCCTTTTCCCAAAATGTTTTCTAATGTCTTCTTTTTCAGGGGCGTCAAAAGTAGGGATTGTGTGGTAATGGGTTAATTCTTTACCATAAGACTGAATTTTAGATTTGTCCAAACGGATAGCATATGCAGATGACAATTTAAATCTGACTAAAATTATTGGATTTGTGGCTGGAAAACAACAGGGGAAAAATGAGAAAATACTGGTTGTCAATATTTTCTTCTTTTTCCACATTTTTTTTTTCAAGATGTCTTTACCGTCAGAGTCTATCACTATTACATTGTTAAATAAACAAGATAACAATAAGGTCCTGAGTTTGATACTCGGGAGCCGGTATCAACTTTGGGATTTTTCATTGGCCCGTACATTCGGCATGAGTACTGGTGTAGTTCCCAGGAACCAGAATTGAGAGAGATTAGAAAAAGTTGTTAGAACTTGTTTCGCAATCGATGTGAAATAAAAATGTTTAAACTAAATAAACAAGATACATGTTCAAGGTCACAAATGTATTATTGCATTAAGAAGAAGGGGCAGCTCGGTTATGATCTAGAAAAACTGAGAGAAAAGACAGATCACAGATCAGACTGTATGTTCATTGCTGTCTGATCTTGATCTACACAGTCCACTAAAGCTTGTGTCGTCTATGGAACTGTTTGGTACAGGGTTAATTCAATTAGACATCTATCATCCGCTTGATTAACTTGTTACGCGA
Source organism: Tridacna crocea (assembly GCA_943736015.1). Classification (NCBI taxonomy): domain Eukaryota; kingdom Metazoa; phylum Mollusca; class Bivalvia; order Cardiida; family Cardiidae; genus Tridacna; species Tridacna crocea. The sequence goes on along the minus strand of OX031066.1, from coordinate 804,294 downwards.
TGCTCTCCGGCTTTAGACACCATAGTCTGATTGATGGTTGAGAATATCAATAACCGGCTTCACTCCCAGTAACATGTACGTGGCGAGATGTTGCGGTTTTTGCAAACACAATTGATATCCTTTTCCGACAGTGAAACTTGAATAAAAGTTACTTTCACTCTTTTTTTTTCCGTTGTAGACGCAATAATCTATTGTGGACATTGTAGATCAAGATCAGACGGCACAGAAAGTGCAGTCTGATCTCTGATCTATAGTCCACTCTTTTACTTTAGATTACAACTGAAATGTCTTTTCATGGTGCAGAATTATATAACGTCCTTTTACTTCCAAAACCTCGTAACTACAGCTTGTTACAAGCTGTAGGTACGAGATATTTTAAGTAAACGGACGATTTGTAACCAATAAAACAAATGAAGAATATAGTGAAAGATTTAAACCTTCCTTTCTTACTTTTCACACACGAAAGTGGTTAAGTCCATGATTTTTGTCACATAACCTTTTTGGCTCCTCAGAATACGCTGACTTTTGACCTACTTCTAGGTATTTATATACTCGGCTGAATAAAGAGTAATTTGTTATTGGTAGAAAATGCTGACATGTTTATTTTTCGGGCCCCTGCATCTTATCTTGAAAAACACAGTATATCTAATTGAAATCTTACTTTTCAATAAATTAGAATAAAGTACTGGTAAGGTTTCAGAAAAGAGTTTCAGTATATAAATTATATTCCAGTACCTCTTACGACGTTTTCAATGGATCTTTATTTATTGTTCTATTCCTAATTTCCAATACATGTTTCTTGCACACATATGGATAAACGTTCATATCCAAACGAACCTATAACTTGGGTCCATATTCACCAACCATTCTTGAGTATATTCTTAGTCTTATTCTCCAAGATTTTCTAAATTTGTAATTAACACAACTTCTGATTGGCTAAACCGAATGGTTTACTGCTAATCAGAAGTTGTGCTACTTGCTATGTAGAAAATTATGGAGAATAAGTAAAGAACGTTCTTAACAATAGCTTGTGAATAAGAGCCCATGTTTGAGCAATACTAAATTTGAACAAAGTAATCTCTTGAATTGTGTTATTAGCCGTTACAGACATTGAGTTTTTACATGGGAAGGTCAGAAAACATTCCAGGAAAATGAAAAAATACGATGGTAACCAAAACAGCAAGGGATGGTTTAGGGATTTTCCATACTGAGGTGCCTCGAACACAAAAGAAAGAACAAAAAAGAAGAGATGGTACAAATGACAACCAGATTGTATGAGAAGCTCGAGAGAATGACAGTTCTAACTTTTGACCCTGATTCTGTTGTCTGTGACAGAATTGTATCTGCTTGTTATTTTCAAAAAAACATGTCGACTTTGATGACAAACATTGAGATTTATGGTTGTTCCCCTATCTTTTCTGAGTCATGGAACAAAACTGGTGAAGTTTTGGCCTGGATTTAGTTTATGCAGTCAAACCACATGCTTCCCAGTTCCAAAAACTTTTCTTCATTATTCCTTGTCGCTTGTCGAAGCTCCTGATCGCGGTCTATCAAAGACCTTTTGGGAAAAAATATTTTAACGTCTCTTGCAAAAGAATATGATTTTCAATTCTTAAAAGAAAATTGGAAAAATAAGAATTGGGGAACATAATCAGACTGGAACCTAGGCTGAAAGTATACGGTCGATATCACGAACCTATGAATTGCAGGTGCCAGATACATTACGATATAGTACAATACAATAAACTTTATTGCGTAAGACAAGGCCACCGGCCTATAAAACAGGTCATAACATACCAACATACACAGACATGAAACTCCCTTTACCAATAACTTAAATACTTCTTTCATAACATAATCTACCTTCGAAATTTTTAATTCCACGATAAGAATTTTCTACAACTGAATCATAGAACCACAGAAAGCGACTGCTTATAGTTAACCTTCACCTGCTGAAAAAAAAAAAATAAACAAAAGAAACTACCAATCTGATAGTAAAAACCCGAATACTGCTGTTTCAACCTTTTTTCGTATGGAATATTTCCTCATCGGACAGTGTAGATCCAAGATCGGACTGCACGCCCTGTGCAGTCTGATCTTGATTTACACTGTCCTCCAAAGGTCAGCGTGTCGCATTTAGTAGACTAAGGACTAAATGTTTCAACATATTCAGGAGCAGACATCGAGATACTGGGAAAAAAAAACTCGAGTAACCTAAGAAATCGAAGCGTAAAATGCAATTTGCATTTTGAAAAGAGCCGTCATTATGGGAACGTGAGGTCGCAAAATCTAATTTTCCACCGAACAATTCTAAGAAAACGAGAAGACAATTTTCTGAATTGCACGGTTAAATAGTTTTTCTGTCGTTACTAAAACATGGGAGTGGAATACTTGATTTAGAGCCTACTTCAACGATTTCCTGGTTTAAATCTTTCGATGCCATCTGTATAAATTTGATTTCTTACTGCATTTGAAATTGTTTACGGTAATAGAAAGCTAAGATATTGTTGGCCATAGATAAGCATCAGGTAGCAGAAGCTTTTGATCTAAGACAGACTGCATTGAAAAACATCAGGCAACCAGCTATCGCTATTGTTAACCACGCAACATTTTTTTCTTCCTTAACTCATTACCAAACGACACTATTCTAGGCTTGTCCAAATCGAAAGCATCTGCAGACTACAAAATAAAAGTGTCAGAAATTTTGAAAATTGTTTTGTGAAGGGTAGAAAACATTCTTCGGAAAAAGAGAAAATGCTGCTTACCAGCATTTTCTCCTTTTCCCACAATGTTTTCTAAGGCTTCTTTCCAAGGGCCGTCAAAAGTATGTATTGTGTGGTAATGGGTTAAAGGACCCAGAAAATTCTTGCCTTCTAATTTACAGAAATCAATTAGCTCAGAATTGTCCTTAGATATATATAAAACTGAACAATCAGCAGAAGATTTCGACCCGTGTCAGTCTGCTTGGACTGCTCAGGCTGATTTGGATCGATACCTTTGCAGATGTACAGAACTGTCTATTCACAGTGCATGAGTCATATAAATTGAGTGCTGTTCATGTCATTTGTGATGAAGTGGTCACCGTTAATGTAATAACCAAAACAGGATGGGCATGAAGAACAAACAATCCATTAGTTTGTATTCTTCGCGTAAAACTCAGATGTTATTGCCGCATCAGATATCGCGAATGTCAGGAAACATGATTATATAAAAAGCAAAACCATGGTCCCTAATTAGATCTGCGTCTGTATTGACCAACCATCCTAAATAACCCTTTTATTCTTACTGTCTCGATTTGAAAATAAACGCAATTTTGATTGGGGAAGCTATTCGGCTAAGCCGGTCAAAACGGTTAAGCCAACCAGAAGTTGTGTAGCTTTGAAATTTGGAAATTTCTTGAGAATTAAACTATTTCTTAGACTGTTTCTGACTATTAATATCATTATAATGGTTTGTAAATACAGGCATTTTTTGAAAAGTTCTTGTTAGTTTATAAATAAGCATTTGAAATGATATAATACTTTTGCACAGTTCCAACTGACCAGAAAATCCTTTAATGTCTATCTTAAAATTATTTGTTGATACTTTTGTTCCTGAAAAGGGAGATAATTATTATCTTCCTTTCTGATGAGAATATAGTGGTTTCAGATATATAATGACAACTTGACAATTTTAGGAAGGAAAAAAGGGGGAAAGAGGGAAGGGTCGGTGAAAGTCCTACAATAATACACATTTTAAATGATAGCAAAGTTTTTTATAATAATATTATATAGTGAAAAGAACTGATTTTATCAGGAGTCTTCTACCTATAACCGAAATTGAACAAGAAAAATAGGATAATAGAAATATATAGAAATATGAGCTCTGTGAAAAAGAGCTTAAAGGTGGCCCTTCAGATTTTGGGACGAAAATTTTACAAGAATACGAAAAAATCATCCTTATACTCCAAAAGCCTTATAATTTCCATTCATAAAAATCCAGTAGTCCAAAACCATCCGACAACATAAGAAATTAGAGATTTACTACAGCCCAGGTCGACATCGATGGGAAACATGGTCTATTTTTATATGAGCAACTCGCTCATTTACACACCGGAAATATACAGACGAAGCTTCAAACATATAATCCGAAGAAGACATTATGGAAAATAATTACATGTTTGTTATGTTATGGAATTTCAGAGTCATTAGTCACGTGCCAGTCACTTAACATTCCCACAATGCGTTTTTTATTTTTGGCGGGAAATAAAAAAAATAGCTTAAGAGGCTACGTAGCCTTTTAAGGGAATACCATAATCTTTTTTTTGTAAATTTGTGATTCTTAATTATTGATGATTTGCATTTTTTTTTAAATATAAATTTCAGTGATATATATATCTTTTAATTTGGTGGAATGTGAAAATTCTAGATACCAACCTTTAATGTATCGACCAAGCTCACCCTGCCCGAGCTGTGCAGGCTGACCTGAATCGAAACTTTATGCCATTAACCCTTTCCCTACCAACAAATTTTGGACTCTTCCAAGCTGAAACAGTTTGCAGACGACAATTTTAGATTGTGAGAAAATGGCAGAAAATTCTCAAAAAGGGTAGAAAACACTGTGGGAAAAGGAGAAATTGCTCGTTACGAGCAATTTCTCCTTTTCCCACAGTGTTTTCAAAAGACTTTTACTGCAGACACGTAAAAACCAGGGCTTGTTCTGGACAGAGTTAAAATGTAGTTTTTCTGTATGTCAAAGGATCAGTTTACCCCATGTTTAGAAGGATTTTGGACGACATTAAAATTTCATTTATCCGTAGTTATGTGATGACTGGCCTGGTATACTGGGTTGAGAAGATGACTTTACCCCCCCCCCCTCCCCCCCGCTCCCCTCTCCCACCTCTTCACAGAGCATGGCTTATGAACATTGTTTCCTGTGAAGTAAAATCCCGATTCTAGATATATTCAACGAGTAAGCGAAAAAGAACGACAGTGACAAGGCCAAAAGTAGAAATTTTGTATCTATAATTACATCATACAATATCTCTGATCTGCATCATAACAATTTATACTCATATATGTTACATCATAAAAACTGTATAATCACAGAGAGAGAGAGAGAAGGAGGGAGGGAGGGAGGGAGGGAAGGAGGAAGTGAGGGGTGACAGAGAGAGAGAGAGAGAGAGAGAGAGAAAGAGGGAGAAAGAGGGAGGGAGGGAGGGAGGGAAAGAGGAAGTGAGGGGAGACAGACAGAGAGAGAGAGAGAGAGAGAGAGAGAAAGAGGGAGAGTGTGCCAGAGTGTTTCATTTTTTCAACAGAAATCAGAGCAAAACGTGACACATTGTATGGGTTGCAATCGAAAAATAAATGAATATGTATTGATTCTGACTTTTTCTGTAACGAATCTCTAGAAGATATACAAACGTAATAGTTCGGAATTTCTATGTATTGCATATAGAACTGGCTAGAGGAACCACGCGACAATATTGCGAGTGTAAATTTTCAGAAACAAATCAGTTAGCACCGTAAATGTCCTTTACTGAAGAAATTGTTTCAAAATCAATCCCATATGACAAGTTTAAACTTTTACCAAACAATCCCTGCTTTTTACAACCCTGAGATGGAAGCCTTATGAAAACATTGAGAGAAAAGGAGAAAATGCTGGTAACCAGCATTTTCTCCTTCTCCCACAGTGTTTTCTATCGTGCTAGAAACAAATTTCAATGTTTGAGTTACGCTGAATTTGTTGTCTGCAAGTGCTTTCAGTTTGGACCAGTCTAAAATTTTGTCGTTTGGTAAAGTGTTAAGCTATTTTTCGACATTCTGTAAGCATTTCATAATATCATGGGCCCGCACGGGTGGCTCAGTGGTGAGCCTGTTGGACTCATGGCCTGGTGGTTGTGAGTTCGATACCCGGTTGAGGCGAACTTTTTTCCGGTGTATTTTCGCCTCTCACTTCTGCTAAAGCATGTGAGAAAAGTAATCAGTGGCTTTGGAAAGAAAGTAGTGTTAGTACTGGTGTGAGAAAGCCAGGAAACTATGTGCGTCACCTACCGCCATGATATGACCTTAGCTGTTAAAGTGGCGTTAAACCCCAACACAACCAACCAACCATAATATCTATCATGACCTACAACAATTGACGAGCATGATTTATGAGGGAAATTAAAAAGAGTAGCTTTTTTATCTTAAATTTGTATGAAATCATTTGGAAAAGGGCAACATTAGCTTTATGCAGGCATTTGCATTTATTCCCATATTTTTACCTTTTATCCTACTAAATAACTAAAATGAAATTCTCATTTCTATTGTAAAAAGCTCAAATATCAATGTTTTTAAGTTTTTTTTTTTGGGGGGGGGGGAATAACATCTTATCGGACAGTGTTGATCCAAGATCGGATTGCACATTCTGTGCAGTCTAATCTTAATCTACACTGTCCGCAAAAGGTCAGTGATTCCCGCTTTAGTGACCTTAGGGTTAAGCAGAACGGTACAGGTCGAATTTGTATATCTGTGGTTAACATTTCGGGCTTTTTAACACGTTGCTTTGATAAAAAAATGCACACTACCGAATTAATCAACACTTACAAACACTTTTCGGATTCTATGTTCAAGGTCTACTTTTTTTACGGCTCTGAGGTTGAAGGCGTTTGAAAACACAGTGGAAAAAAGGATAAAATGCTCATTTCGAGCATTTTCTCCATTTTCCACAGTGTTTTCTTCCTTTACAGATCAAAATACCACCGTTTCAGCCACTCTAAATTTGTAGTCGGCAAATTCTTTCAACTTCCGTTGACCAAAACTACCTCACCCGGTAAAGAGTTAAATTCAACTGGAATTATGAAAGGCAACGAAACACTAGAAAACGTGGGAAAAGGAAGCAACTGATGATTATCCGCATTTCCCTTTTTTTCTAACAATATTTTCAAACTGCTTCTTTCTTCGGGTCACTCCAAATTTGAAGGTACATGATTAAAACAGGCCTATGCCTATATAACGAGAAACAGACGAGTTACCTATGACAGTTAAAAATATTTTCTGTTTAATTTCCTTGAAGTAAACTTCCTCAGCACTTGAAAGGATGCCAGCGTGGAATGAAGCGTAGTTTGCTGCTAGCCAATAAACCAATAAAGTAACTATTGGATCGATTGATTGATTGACTGATAGATTGATTGATTGATCGATCGATTGATTGATTGCCGGAGTAGTGTTTGGCCACATTTAAAGTAATATCATATCATGAAAAACAGCTTATTGATTTAAACTTTTTCTTGGTTTCATTCTTTCATTAGTAGTTAGTAAAGTACTGGAACTTTGAGATGTCTTGCCTGAGGAAACTTTTAAGTAAAATCAAGGAGTTTAAGAGAGGATCAAGCATTTCCCTCTATTCTCCAGCCATTGCAAATCCAACCTATCGTCATTCAGCCATGTTGGACATTTCATATTTTTGGTAATGGCAATTAAGTTCTTCACATAGGGTCTAAGTTACAACCTCATTCGAAGCCAATAACTTGATTTATTCTGTGATAAATAGAATTAACCTATAAACAGTGTTAACTGATACATACTTATCAGCCATCTAAGTCGTTTAATTTGTAGACCCTTTACCAAACAATCCTGTTTTACATTTAATAAGAAAGAAGGATTTTCAAAAATTGTGGCAAAAGGGGAAAATGCTGGTAACCAGCATTTTCTCCATTTCCCACAAAATTTTCTTCTCGTCAAGAAGACGAGCTTAGTCATATGAATAATAATTGATCTGTTATGTATAAATACTTTCAATAAGTAATGTCTGAGATTTTGTGATGGGAGAGGGGTTTATATATTGAAAAGATCGTAACTTATATCTTTATTTCTGAAACAGGAAGTGGAACGTGTTTTATAGACATTCCTGGCATTTATGAAATAATGGTGGTTGGATGATGCCAGATGGGTTTGAATAAAAACTTTTTTCATAGCAGTTTTCAAATGCGTCTATATAGATGTGTTATTGCTCTGAGAGAGAGAGAGAGAGAGAGAGAGAGAGAGATTTGACGGCATATATCAAGTTTACAACAAAAATTTAGAATCGTCTGTATTTAACACATTTGCAGAAGAAAGCGCAGGCTGACGTGGGTCTATATTTTTTTAACTGCATTGAATACGCTTTTCACATAGAATTGCTTAAATATAAACATATATAGACACACTGTTAAAACAGCATTAATTTGTTTAACACTAAAAGAGATCAAAAGAAGCCTGATCTTAAAATAGCACCTGAAAGTGTCTAGTTTGATTTGATCGCCCCTCGATCCTAGAATTGAAGTAGTTTCTGTCACGCAATGTCAATGAACCGTTTTATACCACTCAATGTTTGCTAAGCACAAAAGAATATATAAATCCAGGTTGGATGACCTTACATGCTTTTAGCAGACGATCCCTATTTTTCAACGACCCAGAAGAAGACAGCGTTTGAAAGGAAATAATCGGTAATCACCATTTTCTCCTTTTTTTATTAATGTTTTCTAAAGTTCAGACGCCTTGTTTCAATTTGTGATTTGTATTTATTTAGCCATCGGCACATGCTGTCAATTTGAACTACCTTACAAGTCTTAAGTTATGTCGTTATGTGGCAAAAATTAAAACAAGAAGATATTTTGCTGAAAGTTTGTAAGATATTTTCATAAAATGTGTAACCTTCAAAAGTCGCAAATACAATACAAAAGTTTAATAGAGTATTTAGGCCTCCGGCCCATGTACATAGACGTGGTGAAACATTCATATGTAGAAAAGAGGAATACTAAGTGTTATTAATGTGCAACAATTATACTTATATGGAGATAAATATACATAACAAGAGAAGTTTTTCGTTGAACATGCACTAAATAGCATCTAAACCTTTAGAGCGCTGAGAATAGCTTAGTTATCATTAATCAACGTAGATCAAGATCAGACCATCTATTTGGACTAATTGAATATCACATGTCAAGATCAGAGAGCAAAGTAGTGTGCAGTATAATTTGAGGACTGCACTACCAGCTTTTTTTTTCACATATAGAGATGAGTGTAGTTGTGCAGGTCAAGATCAGTTCTCAACTGAAATGTTCCGGTCGGCTAATGTTAAAGGGTTTTGATAAAAGTAGCCGTAAAAATTTTCATAACAATTTGGTCTGCAATTGAGAAAATGAATTTCAATGCTTAAGAACATGAAAACAAGAACTTTAAGGAAAAACAGAACAAAGTAAAAAAAAAAAAAATCACTGCCTCATGCTTGGAGCCTTACAAATAGAAAAGAGCTAAAGATACAAGTTCGATAGGGTATATCGTCGGTTTGCTTCCAAAACCTCGTAACTACAGCTTGTTTCAAGTATGTGACCTGACAGCGGTTACTTACTACATGGACTAATCGGTAAAAGAGTATATATAATAATTTCGCCAATCCATTCTACTCCGACCGACCATGGAGCAAGTCCCACAAATATCGTAGCCTGAAATGATCCAGAGTGTAATAGCAAAAAAATGACAGTAATAATGGTCGGGTAACATGTAGGTCTACCTTGACAAAAATCTACACGCCATTCACTTAGATACTTCACTTCACTTAAATATTTGAACATAAACATAAACTCCTATAGATGCACTTTTAAATGTTACATGTTCATTCATGTAACATTTCTATCGTCTATTATTAAAAGAGTAGGAGCTTTCACTTTCTTAGAAATTTTGAAGCGTTCAGCGCTTTCACTTTTTGTTGTTGCTATTTATTTTGTATGATATTTTCATATTTCATCCAGTCTTTATGTTTTTGCCATATTTTTCATAACATATTGTTATGGCCAAAAGCATGTTTTGTGCTGATTTGCCGAATAAATGAATGAATGAATACTGTCTACAAAAAAAAAAACAGAAAAAGTTCATGAGACGCGTCTTTCCATTTAGGAATCACGATCGATCCGTGACACAGTTATGTAATGTCGTCTAAGCTTCTAGACTGCTAACAAGATGGAAATTGACAGTGTGTCGTATGGGAAAGACTTAATTATGGCAAGGTTGTTTGGACCACTGGTTCCGTATCTGACAGTGTGGATTTGAAGTTCTATGCTGATCGTTATTTACCCCTATCCTGGTATATAACTAAAATTATATTAAATTTCAATACCGTATTAATAACCACAACGTTGTTGTTACAAATTCATTTTTTTGGAATGTATCTTCTTATCGAACATTGTAGATCAAAGATCAGACTGCACGTTCTGTGCAGTCTGATCTAGATATACACTGTCCACAAAAGGTCAGCTAGTCGCGCTCAGCAGCCAAAGGGTTAATCATTACTGTCAGCAAAGAGCAGTATAACATGTTCTAAAAATTTAGATTGAAACATTCATCAAATTACGATGATTCCTTTCTGTCTATCAACAGACCACTTTTAAACTTTTTGGCAAGATTAAATAGACATCTTTTGATAATGGTATCGAGTTAATTCACGAGAATAAAGCTTTTCATTCAGATATTAAGGTTTATAAACAGTAGGAAACAGTTTGATGACTCAATTTTTCTTTTGAACAGTATCAACAACATTCGTTGAAATCTAAATATTTGTGTACTATTCTAGCAAAAGGAGCTTTGAAGCATCTCCGTGCTACAGTATACCAAGCACATTATTATTTAATCACTGAATCCACTACATCCAGTTAGTCTTACAACCAGCTTACATCGGAGATAAGACGGTCTTTAGGTATGCAAAAAAAGATACATAAAGCAAAAAGTTTCGACCTAGATCAGCCTGTGTGGACTGCGCAGGCTGACCTGGTTCGATACATTTTGCAGTTGCATTAAGCTCCTTTTTCACAAAGTATGGCTCATTTAGGACTTTTTATGGCTCATTTAGGACTTTTTATGGCTCATTTAGGTTTAAAGTTCCGCAGCAAAGAAGAAACAGAAGAGGAGCAGACTTTACAAAATTGAACTGTTCATAATTGATTAAATAAGTACATAACAAATGACATTATGATTCGCCATTTCAAGAGAAAACGTTTACTGCTATACTACAACATCACACAAAAATATTCAAAACTAATAGATGACTGGGACGGAGAAATAAGTCGACTTTAAAACCTATTTGTTGGTCTATTAAACAGTATAAAACTATAAAACTGTACCTATCTGAACCTAATGGCGCATATTTAGCCTTTCATGCCACTGTTTTTCTTTTCTGTTTCATGAAGGAGGCACTTATCTCGGCTTTCTATAACTCTGTAAGTGCCAGGCGTATTAACTTGACCGCTTTTGAGGGATGAATATATACACAATCCAATATAAAGCCTGAAAGACTCTAATCCCGATGGCTTGACTCACGTTGAGTGCTGTCTGATCTTAGTCTTTACCGCAAAATGTACGCAATGGTGAAGGTAAAGAATTTTTTCTTGGTCTAAAACCCTAAGTTTGTCAACAAAATTAGTTTTCTAGGTACCTTCATGGGACAAGCCGTGTGTACCAGAAGTTTAAGAAGTTTTGTTGAAGAATGTTGAAACGGTTGGCTTTTAAACCCGGTAAAGGCAAAGTCTAGATTATAATGTTATCAGAGTTGATATACAAGATTTATCTAACTGGGTACTTTTGGTAAAAAGTTTGACCATAAGTACAAAGGTTCAAACTATATATCGATGCACCAATTATTCGCAAACCAACAATTACCAGCTTTCAAGTTCACAATAAAAATAGACTACATGCATACTGGTATATATAAAGGTCGAAAAAAAGTCATCGACACAAGAAATACCGTACGTACCTTAGAAGCAATTCCTCCAGTAATCCTGTACTTGTGATAAACCAGAGCAATATATTTCCTGCTGTTCCAATAACAGATAAAACTTTGTCTGCAGTGTATCCACTAAATAGACGCCTGGAGCCTTCAGTCGAGGGGGATCGGTACAGCTATCCTTAGCACAATATAGGTAGACAAAAGGAGTTATACCAAAAGTTGTACCAAGATCAGGTTGCATCCTTGTGTTCAGATTGCATCCTTCCCATGTGTTCCATGAATAGATAAAACTTTTCAGGCAATGTGTCTACTATAAAGACGCCAATTTCAGCCGCGGGGGATTGGGACAGCTATTCTAAGCATGATCCAGTTGGCAAAGGGGTGAGGGCCATGAAAAATGTAGATGAAGATTAAACTTTAATTTCTTGGAACAGATATTTAGCTTTGTTGTTAAGCAGTGCTTCCGCTATATTTGACGATGGGGTGGAGCCTCATTGCAACGTGCAATTATATGCCTTAATCTGATATGCCATTTTGAGGCTCTTCAATTTCAGCAGCAAATAAAGATATGATGTAAAAAATATATACAAATGAGGATACAGATATCTGATTGAGTGGAAAACATTGTGGGAAAATAAGAAATTGCTCGTTACGAGCAATTTCTCCTTTTCCCACAGTCTTTTCAAAAGCTGTCTGTTGTTGATACGTCAAAATGAGTCAACAGAAAGATATTAGATGCGGGAAGCGTCGATCAAGATCATACTATACTTTGTCATTCCACTCTCATATATAAATTTTACCTGTATAATTTCAACTTTTCAGACCTCATTTAATCATAGTAATGGAGAAATAGGAATGAGTGTTCGTAGCACAACTTAATGTTATTACTTTAATCCTCCGCGTACTACAGATTATAAGACTGACACTTTTGCAGATACTGTAGATCAAGATAAGGCTAAACATAACGTGTAAACCGATCTTAGATATACATTGTCCGAAATAGCAAAAATGTCTCCAGTAATGTGGTTTGTACGAACTAAGAGAATGTTCATACCATTTTGTCTGAGTGCTTATGGCGGGTTCGGGTTATTTCAGATACAAGGAGAAAACTCGCTCTGATTTACGTGGAGAGCACAACTTACCTTTTCTATAATTGGTTTTGGCAGATTTATAGCTGATATACCTATAAAAATTACAGAAAAAACTTTAGGTTTGGATTGTTTACGAAGTATTCTTTACCAGCATTTCTTCTTGTTCTGAATGCTTAGCAATACGAATGCACGCGATTTAGGCTTTTTCACCCTAGATGATTCGCTTTCAATATCTTTGACAAAAACTGCATGTTACCACCAGAGTACATACAACAGAAATTGGGGTTTCAAGTTATTTTAAGATTATCAAGTATGAAATGGCACTTGGTAGTATAAAATGTAAAATATGTACTGTTCTTGAATATTCTTGGGTCTTTGCAGTCAGTCTTTATTCACTGCTTAATATTATTATTGCTTAAACTCAGATTTTTAAGACTAGTTCTCAGACTGGTCGAGACAGTTTGTGTTGGTCAATCGGATAGCTGGTCTGGAACTTTGGAGTAAGACAGTGCTTTTAAATGGTTTGTGTGGTCATGACTCCTCAAAGATTGCCCACGTGAAAAGCATATTCTTAAGCGCATTGAAGATCTTTTTGATAATTTGTGTAAATCGTTCATGAAAGATTTGAATAAATGTGTGGAATAATTGGTCTGCAAGATGCGAAAAGAAGCTTTCGGACATTAGCGTAGAGTGTCGTCTAGGATCAGCCTCTGCAGTCCGCACAGGGTCATCCGATACGGCATTTTACGTCAGTATTAGATTTTGTCCTATAGTAGGCTTGCATGAAACAGAAAATCATACACAATTGGAAAGCGCCGTTTCGAATTAGTCTGCGTGGACTGCGCACACTGATCTGAAACCACACTTTGCGCAAATGTCCGAATATACCCTTTCGCGTGTTGCCGGTGTAATGCAGAGAAATGACCCCATTACAAAATGACCCACGGTCATTTCTCGACGTAGAGGAATGACCCATGGGTAATTTCTCGACGTAGAGAAATGACCCATGGGTCATTCCTCTACGTCGGTAAAATTCCGCCAGTCATTATGTAATGGGGGTCATTTCTCTGCATTACACCGGCCATATTATAATCTTTCATTTTGAATTCTTTTTAGGTATTCATAAATCATAAACTATTGGGAAAATCAGGGAGCAACATTCTGGGAAAGGGGATTTAGTGCATCTCAGTGATGTTTGATACCAAACAAGTCATTTAAGAAATAATCTTCCTTCTATCGTTGTATATCGTTCAATAAACCACGTTGTGAGTTATGAGGCACAATAAATAATCCATGAGGGCGATAGCCCGAGGGGTTGGTTATTCATTGTGCCTCATAACTCACAACGTAGTTTATTGAACGATATACCACGATAGAAAGAAGATTATTTCGATTCTAACTTGGCCAATTCTTAATGAAAGGATTACAAGTTCAAACTAAGAGTAAAAACGCGGATGAAGATTATGTTCCATTGAATGACGTCACTCTACATGGATTGCCGCAGATTTTACCACGTTTTCTTTGCACTCTGTTTATAGAGCCGAAGTCGCGTGTCATATTAGAATATGTAATAATTTCATGAATCCATAAAACATAAAATTACTTGGTATATCAGCATTAGGTAGACTGATCCTTTGACTTGTAAAAAATCAACAACAGCAAGAAGTTTTAATAATGTCAGCCTGCGCATATTGTTCAGCCTAACCTTGGTGGATATGCTTTAACTCATTACCAAACGACAAAATTTTAGACTTGTCCAAATTGAAAACATTTGCAGACGACAAAATAAAAGTGACTGAAAATTTGTATTTTTTGTGAAGGGTAGAAAATATTGTGGGAAAAGAAGAAAATGCTGGTAACCAGCATTTTCTTCTTTTCCCACAATGTTTTCTAAAGGCTTCTTTCTCGAGGGCGTCAAAAGTAGGGATTGCGTAATGGGTTAACTCTTTACCACACATTCCCCACCTTTAACGACCCATGAGAAAGAAGCCTTTTGAAAACATTGAGGGTAAAGGAGAAAATGCTGGTAACCAGCATTTTCTCATTTTCCCGCATTGTTTTCTACCCTTCTCAAATCAAATTTCAATTTTTCAGTCATACTTACTTTGTCCTCTGCAAACACTTTCTTTACGGACCAGTCTAAAATTTTCTTGTGTGGTAATGAGTTAACCCTTTCCCAAACGGCAAATTTTGGACCAGACCAAATTCAAAGCATTATGCAGATGACAAATTAACAGTTGCCAAAAAAAATTTTTTTATTTTTCTATATGATAGGGTAGAAACATTGTGGGAAGAGGAGAAAATGCTTGTTACCAGCATTTTCTCCTTTTCCCACAATGTTTTCAAAAGGCTTCTATTCCCGACCCGTAAAACCAGGGATTGTTTGGGAAAGGGTTAAACCCCCCTTTTCAAAGGGTAGGACTTGTTCAATATCATCTATCGGTCAGGAGACTTGGCGGATGTCATTTTAAGGTTATCGATTCGTGTTGAAAGTCCTAGAAAGAACGTCAACCGTAGCTACGACTCCACTGTCACATTGAACATCTCTCAAAATAAGAAAATAATGTACATCTCAGTGTAGCTTCCGGTATCTGTCACTTGGAACCTATTCGGGGTTTGTTCAAACCTAGTGAACTGCCTTTTTAAAAAAAAAAAACCTCTCCCTGTGGTAAAATTAACTGCTGTATATAATCATTCTATACAGTTTCCAGCATGTTATCCTACTGAAACTATCCGATTGAAACAAATTTGCAACAGACAACTTTGGAAATATTTTGTGAAGATGATATAATTAACATCATAGTTTAATACATGAAAACAAGTGAAAAACGTACTGCCAAAACGGAAAATGGGCTTATTATCGATTTCAGAAGTTTTATATCATAAAACGGGGGTAAAAGTCTATAGATGGCCTCGTGTCAAAGCCAACAGTGAGAATAGCCTTCTTTCTCTTTCCTATCAATTTGTACTCAATTTTGCAAGGTGAAAGGTCAGTAGCACGGAAATTTGCCTGAAAGCATTTGTACCGTTCTGCGTCGCAACATGCGAAACGTGACCAATAAAAGCTTCAAAGCTTTCAAACATCAAAACTGGCATGTTATTAGGTTGATCAAAACCTTATTCTTCTCTTTATTCTTCTCGACCAGCAGTTATGACATATAGAGAACTAATTTGTTTTATCTTAAAAGCTGCATAAACTGTTACATTGACAGATTTAACTCATTACCAAACGACAACATATTAGACTGGTCCAAAATGAGAGCATTTGCAGACGACAAAATAAAAGTGACTGAAAAATTGAAATTTGTTTTGTGAAGGGTAGAAAACATTTACCAGCATTTTCTCCTTTTCCCACAATGTTTTCTAAAGGCTTTTTTTCTCAGGGGCGTCAAAAGTAGGGATTGTGTAGTAATGGGTTAAAGAAGACATTTTCCTTTTTTTCGGTGAAAGATTGGAAAATTATTTCATCGAGTGAACATCATTCGATAATAACGGTATTTCCTCGAGTAGCGCAGATTGCTTTGCTACAGAAAATGAAAATGTAGCCCAGATCTAGTAAAGCTATAAAAAATGGAATTGACACATAAAAAGGTAAATGATTATAGTTTCAAGAAACTAAAATTCTTAAGAGGCTTGCTTGACACGAATGTGAGTGAAAGGGATTGAAATGCTTCATGTACAATTATTGGCAAAACAAGGAATGGCCATCAAGAACTGATACTGTCGTCTTCAAATGCAGTTCAAATATGCCATCAAGAACTGATATTGTCGTCTCCATTAAATTTTGCAGTATCTGATTCAGACATCAATAAATGACAGTACATTATGACCGTCTGCCAGTCTCCTATAATTGACCTCCAGGGCGCCAATAAGAGCACGTTGTTCGACGAAGTGAGATCACTTACCGGGATATCTGACATGGTCTCTACACGTTGTAGTATCATTGAATCCTTAAGCTGCTAAGCGCGACACACCGATCTTTTGCGGACCATGTAGATCAAGGTCAGACTGCACACAACGTGCAGTCTTATCTTAGATCTAACACTGTCCGACATGGAGATATTTTCCCTGAAGTATGTCTCTACACCCTGTTGTATCGTTTAACGCTCAGGCTGCTAAGCGTGACACTTGGATCTACACTGACACGGCGATATATAACTCTTTACAAACGACAAAACTTTAGACTATTCCAAATTAAAGGCATTTCCAGACGATAAGATAAACGGGATACTAAAATTGAAATTGTTGTTTATTGGTTAATAAGTGACACTCTGGGACTCAAAGATTTAAGTAAAATCAATGAAGAGATGAGAATAAGCAGTTTTGATACAACATTTTAATGTCTCGCTTTAGATTGGTTTCAACAAATAAGTCTCGTGTGCGGGCCTACATTCTCTGACATTCTTTGTCTGCAGTATTTTCAGCTTTGAAAGTGAATAGTTTAGCTAATCTGGAATTGCCAAACCTTCTAAATCTAGAATGAAAGTAAAGAATACAATGTAGAGTGGCTTTTGAGTGCCGCTCCTAATTATTGCAAATCTTTGACAATCTTACATGAGTACTTTAAGCTTGATATCACTCATCACCAAGCTTATGCTGTTGATACAGTTTCCAAATGTACCATCGGGCTCAAAGGCTTCAGCTAAATACCACAAAGACACTCTAAACGTCACAAAGACATTCTAAATACTATAAATATGCACAAAGCCACACAAAGTCATCACAAAAACGCACAAAGACTCACTAAGACACACAGAGGCAAAAAGTCACAGATGGAATGGTAAATTATATAAATAGTGTAGACCTAATCAGACTCAGGGTTTGCACTGTTTGCGAATTTAATAACCATCTATCCTAATGGCCAACATATGCAATTTTGGTCTGAAAGGTCCGTTGGTTATACGGGCGGTCATCCGGGTCATGGAAAATTTCGTTCCCAAATCCAACAGATGCTCATATTCCAATTTGACGTCAGCCTACCTCAAAACTGTTACGTTAAAGGTTCATCACCCCTTTTTTTCATTATGACAATTATGTTTGTCATTTGGTGATTTTTTTTTTTTCAAATTCTTATTACTTATTTTCAACTTTCCTGATCATACCGCTCCGGTATTCACTTTTTGCCCCTGGTCTAGTAAGATTATCCAACTAATGTCAAAGAGCATAATTATAATGTCTTTGATTACGATTCGATTAAACTGAAGTTATATGATGCCGACCAGATAAAAATGTATCAAATGACAACAAGGTACAAATATTTTACATTACTACAGATAATTTGACCAAAGGAGAATAAAAATTGAATAAAATGGTTAATCTAAGCGGAAATTAAAATTGTAAAGTCTATAAAAATTTGATTATGTTTTGAACAAATTTTGATATTGTTTACATGAAGACTTATTATTCAGTTAAGCCCTCATTTCTCTAAAATGCGTAAATATATTCATATGAGGTGCAAACAGATGACTTTGCTGACAAAAATGTATATCATTTCCATTTCCTAAGCACGTGTTGGTGCCTTGTGCATCTTTGTGGCGTCTTTGCACGTCTTTGTGGTATTTAGATTGTCTTTGTGGTATTTCAAAGCTTGGACCGGGCTCAAATACGTGGATATAAGAACGTGTCTGTACAGAAGACTGTGTTTATTCATTTAAACAATACAACACTCGCTCAAACATAAAATATCTATTGAGGAGCAATACAATCTGACATTTTGGGCAGTATGATCCTGAACCACACTATGCATTATTTGTTGTATATTCTATGTTTCACTTGCGGACAGTAAGGGTCCAAATAATGTTTACTCTGACCATATATTTTCACTGTTTAATATTGTGCATGATGTTCTATGTTGCACTTGTGGACTGTGAAGGTCCATATATGGTTCATACTGACCATGGATCTACACCGTCCAACACTTCGCAAGATTTTACAAGTTGCACTTACGGACAGCAAAGGTCCATATAAGAGCATTCTAACAATGAATCTACACTGTCCAATATCTTGCAAGAATTTCAATGTTGCCCTTGCATGATGTTATATATTTCTCGTGCAGACAATGAGGGTCCACGAAATGTTCATTCTGACCATGGATGTCCGATGTCAAATATTTTGCAAGATGTACATGTCGCACTTGCAGACATTAAAGGTCAATATAACGTTTACTCTGACCATGGATCTAAACTGTCCGATTTTTTTGTAAGATGTTTTATGTTGCACTTGCGGACAGTGAAGGCCCAAGAAATATTCATTCTGACCATGGATTTACACTGTCCAAAACTTTGCGAGGTGTTCTATGTTTCACTTGACGGACAGAAGGTCAATATAATGTTAATTCTGACCGTGGATCTAAACTGTCCAATATTTTGCGAGATGTTCTATGTTGCACTTGCGGACAGTAAAGGTCCATAAAATGTTAATTCTGATCATGGATCTAAACTGTCCAATATTTTGCGAGATGTTCTTTGTTTCACTTGCGGACAGTAAAGGTCCATATTGTATTCATTCTGACCATGGATCTACACTGCCCAGTATTTTGCGAGATACTTTGTTTCACTTGCGGACAGAGAAGGTCCATATTCCGTTCATTCTGACCATGGATCTATACTGTCCAATACTTTGCAAGATATTCTATGTTTCACTTGCGGACAGTTTGGGCCATATAGTGTTCACCATGACCATGAATCTACACTGTCGCATAATTTGATAGATGTTCTATGTTACACTTGCAGACAGTGAAGGTTTATAAAGTGTTCATTCTGACCATGATCTAAACTGTCCAAAATTTTGCAAGATGTTCTATGTTGTACTTGCGGGCAGTGAAAGTCCATAGAATGTTCATCTGACCATGGATCTGCACTGTCCATTTTGTTGCAAGATATTCTATGTTGTACTTGCGGACAGTGAAGGTCCATATAATGCTCATTCTGACCATGGATCTACACTGTCCAATATTTTGCAAGCTGTTCTATGTTTCATTTGCGGACAGTGAAGATCAATATCATGCTCATTCTGGCCATGGATCTACACTGTCTAATATTTTGCAGGCTATTCTATGTTTTATTTGCTGACAGTGAAGGTCCATATAATATTCATTCTGGCCATAGATCTAAACTGTCCAGTACTTTTCAAGATGTTTTGTGTTTCACTTGTGGACGGTAAAGGTCCATATTATGTTCATTCTGACCATGAATCTACACTGTCCAATATTCTGGAAGATATTCTATGTTGCACTTGCGGACAGTGAAGGTCCATGTTATGTTCATTCTGGCCATGGATCTAAACTGTCCAATACTTTCAAGATGTCCAATGAAGATTCATATAACAATGAATCTACAACATCCTACATTTTGCAAAGTATGCAGTTCTTGCAGACAGTATAATGTAATTTAAACTATGACCTTGGATCAACACTGTCCAAAAATTTGTTTGTTTGTTGGTCTTGCTAATAGAGAAATCCCAGATATCTGAAATCTAAACATAAGATTTTTATGTTACTGTTGTGGATAATGAATGTTTATTCAGCCCATTTAAACTGTCAAATAATTTGTATGTTATTTCATGTTGTCCTTTCGGAGAGAAATTCCATATAAACCTACATTTAAGAGCACCCTGGTCCTAAATTTCCATGGTTAGTTAATTTGTATAATCTTCAAATTTTCTTTTTTGCTTGTGCAGACTATAAAAATATAGGTTTTGTATGAAATTTCTCTCTGTTCATAAATTTTGATTGTACAACAGTTTGTATACTTTAAGATAAGATATAAGGGTAGGTATGAAGACAAAACATGTATTTAAAAAAATGTGTCCTACAGTTTCAAATGCATAGCATTCACTTCACGTACTGGGAACTTGTAGCGTTAAATTTCAGGTGAACAACAACTACACCTTTGCACACACAAACACATACACGTATAGTAAAATAACTTCACTAATAATTCTGTCTTCATATTTAATCTTCCTCATATTCAGATTCTGTATCTTCCTCACTTCCCACTTTTTTGGGCTGGTTTTTATCATCATTCAGCAATGGCGTTTCTCTGTCTCTGTCCTGGAATGGTACACACAAAAAATTGTATTTACTACCTTGTAAAGGTGGCATATTTTATCAGAGCAGAGAACAAATTTCATGGTGCCCTTTGGATAATTTCATAGTCACAAGCGCCTTTGAAAAAAGTGTTATCTGAATAACTATTGACATTCGTGTTGAAAGTTGGATGGCAGAAAATAAAAAAAAAAGTTTTTCGTCCAATATAAACATGTGTTTGTATAAACTGTCTCACTAGCACCGACCAACAACTGTATTTTACGCTTTAACCAACAGTATAGCAAAATATGAGAAAATGTTCGATATTAGCAATTTCTCTTTGCATAAGTGTTTTAACATACGTCAATGTACGAATTCTTAATTAATATTAATTACACCTAATGTAGTTCAATTTACTTCGAAAGATGTTTGAGTTGGTAATCAGTTGACATGATGTAAAAAGACATCAAAATATCAGTGTTCAATGTAAAAGGGATAACTATAAATCGAAGTACTCTTATCACAGAAATTCAGACAAAGACATGTAGACACAAACATGTTTAAAGACAACCATAGATTAACATGTTACGGGAGACCACTCCTTCCTGCATGGCATATACTCCCGATTTAAATACAATACCTGGCTACTGCGTCAGAGAGATATCTCTTTGGCTCAGTGGTTAGGGTATTGGTCTTGCGTCCGGGAGTTCGGAGTTCGAATCCCGCTCCGACCCTTATTTCTGCCATGCATTTATTCATCTGTTTCTTTGTTACGGACTTCGTTCCTAAGATGGGGGCTCGTCCGGGATTGGCCATTGAGCCATTAATCCCATTTGTTGTCCAAAAATCGGACTTCCTGCCTAATAAGGCTTTGAGTCATCAATAAATGATGACTTTAAGAGGGGGTGTGTTACGGGAGACCACTCCTTCCTGCATGGCATATACTCCCGATTTAAATACAATACCTGGCTACTGCGTCAGAGAGATATCTCTTTGGCTCAGTGGTTAGGGTATTGGTCTTGCGTCCGGGAGTTCGGAGTTCGAATCCCGCTCCGACCCTTATTTCTGCCATGCATTTATTCATCTGTTTCTTTGTTACGGACTTCGTTCCTAAGAAACATCACACAAACCTGCAAAAAATGTCAAATCTTTGCAATTAGTAACAATAACTTTTTTACTTATCAACCCAGACGTATATTTTTTTTTCTTCAAGAAGCAGGCTAATTTTGAACATAGTGACCAAAGAAGATCGTTTATCTAGGGAAAAATTCCATTAGACAAGATACATTTACTACATACTCATTTACATATTCAACTCATTGCTGTTGACAAGCTAAAAGACAGATGCTTGAGAATAATCTCTAAATACTTTATTTCAGATGTTGAAGAGAATTCCCTCAACTCCCTAGACTTTTTCAGATGCTTGAGAATAATCTCTAAATACTTTATTTCAGATGTTGAAGAGAATTCCCTCAACTCCCTAGACTTTTTCTGTTTTTCCCAAATACAACCTCACATAAATTTATAGTTCAACATTTGAATTTAATTGATGTTTAATACAAGCAACACATTGAATTTTGATCACGCTATTCAAGAAACCGTTATTATACTACTACATGAATAAGTACAAATTTCCTTATAAGCTATGATCTACATGCTGTTAGTTAACAAAAATATACCGGTGTGTAAAGTTTGTGCTGAAACAAACAAAATAATGCATGTGCAAGATAGTGACACAAGCAGTCAGAAACATTACTAAATGTTGCAAATTAAAATTATCGTAAGTTTCATGAAGATTACTGGTTGTAGACGATACATACTTATGATAACGGCATGCCTATACCATTGGGTTACCTGACAAATGTACCTAGCAGTAAACTGAATTTTCGATTTCTATAATTCAAAAAGTAGTAAAACTGACCACGAAAGCGTTTTGTTTGAAAATCAGAATTTAGCCAAAGTTAGGCCTTCGGACTTTAACAGCACATTGAATTGAATGTTTTATAACTACATGTATTTCATGCAGTCACCTAGATTAAGCTTTAATTTAGTTGCACCCAAATTTTGTTTCAACATTTTTCTAAGACAAACTTACAAACTAAAAGTAAAATTAAAAAAAAAAAAAAAAAAAAAAAATAGATAATGGAATGATGAAATACTCAGTGAGCTACAAGTAGATGAGTAATGAAGAAGATGCAATGATCTGACTTTCATCACAAACTTAGATGAAAAAAAAAACCACTATATTAGACTTGTCTGTATTGAACGCCTTTGCAGAAAACAAATTGATTGTAGACTCAAGTGGAAAGATTTGACACTGAAAGGTTAAAAAATATTGTGATAATAGAGGAAAATGTTGGTTGATAGCATTCTCATAGAATCAGAAGAAATAGGTAAGAGACTCTACAAAGTATTTGCTCTCTTCACTCAGTGATGTATTACCTGAAATTACTTTTAGGGGTATAGATAAAAAGCAAATGCTTTAAATGAGACAAATAAAAACTAAAGATATCACTAAAAGTGAATATTCCCCCCCCACTAGCTCCTTGTCACAAAAACAGGTCTTTGTCACATAATGTAGAATGGTTTAGTACAAAAGTACAGAAGTAAGAGTTGCAACAAGAGGGCCATGATGGCCCTGGATCGCTCACCTGAATTTTTGAGAGGACAATAGCCATTTTTTCTGAGGTATTGAAACTTTGGAAACAAAATCATTATTTTGCTAATCAATTTTGAAAAGGTCACCTGTAAAAGTCAATTCAAAATTTGTCATCACCCCTACAATCATCAACACAGCAATGATCTTGATGAATCAGAATTCTGCAAATCAGTTTTTTTAAGATCACCCAAGGAGAATTTCTTGAAGAAGAACAAATACTCGAAAGTGACTAAAAATATATGTCGAACAAGAGAACCACATGCAGGTGCCAACAATAAGCTGTTGTTTTTCGACGGATAAAAATTTCCCTCACAGCTTTTGAAAAGGGTCACCCTAGGAACACATATGTGAAATTATTTCAAAATCTGACAAGCTGTTCAAGAGATGAAGAATTGAGAAATTCCTCTTCATGTCCCCATAGTGCAAATTGCCCCCACCACAAGAGCCATGTTTCTTAACAGATCACAATCTTGTGAACAAATTTTGAAAAGAGTCACACAAGGAACATTTCTGTGCAATTATTTCAAAATCTGAATAGAGGTTTCAGAGAAGATTTTTTTAAAAAAAATTTATTCATGTCCATAAAGTGAAAATAATCTGCAGCAATCACAGCCATCTTTCTCAATAGATAAAATTTCGAGACTTTTTTCTAAAAAGTGGTCACCTAAGGAACATCTCCGTGAGATAATTTCAAAATCTGACCAGCCGTTTTAGGGAACACGAATTTTTAAGAATTTCTTCATTTCCGTATAGTGCATGTAGTCCCAAGTCACCAGAGCAATGTTTTTCGACGGGTCACAATTTCACATAATATTTATGAAAAGGGTCACCCAAGGGAAATTTCTGTGAAAATATTCCAAAAGCTGACCAGCCGTTTCAGAGAAGAAGAATTTTTAAAGAATTCTTTCATTTTCGTATAGTGCATGAAGCTCTAGTCACCAGAGCCATGTTTCTCGACGGATCACAATTTCACGAAATATGTTATGAAAAGGGTCCCCCAAGGAAAGTTTCTGTGAAAATATTTCAAAATCTGACCAGCGGTTTCGTCGGAGAAGGTTTAAAAGAAAAAATTCGTAGAATATTCCAAATTTTGTGAACATTTTTTACAGAAGCCCTCTCAAGAAACATTGCAGCCAAATTGGACCAGTGGGTTCAGAAAGAGATGTTTAAAGAAACTGTGGACGACGGACGACGCTGGACAAACACAGCATGTTCCTAAACACTCCCCTTGAGCGTGTTGTGCTAAGGTGAGCTAAAAAGTTTCAGGGGACATATTTCCGCAAACAATCGCAGCAGGGTCATGAAAATTGCAATTGCACAACCTCATATATATATAGGAACCCTGAAATTCGAGCTCGGTACGTGAAAAACTGTCAGAGTATTGCTCCGGACAAATTTGTGTCTATTGACAGACGGGCGGTCAGACAGATAGACATGGTGATTCCAGTATACCCCCTTCCACTTCGTTGTGGGGATGTATAATAAAGGCAAACACTTATAAAAGAAAAGAATGTATCATATTGTTTTAAAGTAACACATATCTATGTGCATAGATGCATAAAATAAGAAAAAACATGTACTGTTTTTTTTTTAACAATCAAATACTAATAAATCTAGACTCATATGATGGCTTAAAAGCCGATCGCATTTCAAGCACGTAATCATTGACAGTTATACGTGGAGATTGCATAATTCGTTTTAAAAACAGTGTTAATTCAAATAAAATCTGAACTATATAGGTTAATTTTCAAAGGTTGGGAAAGGTATCATGGAGATTTTCATACAATTTTAAACTTGTGAAAACACATCAAAAATAGTAATGTGAAATATTAGTTTTGGTCAACCATATCCCTCATAAAATTGGCCAAAATCAAAGCTCTTTCTTGAATTTTAAATTTACTCTTAGACAGCTAGGTCTTAGACTGCAGATAAGTAAATAAAGAATACGATGAGAATATATCTGCGATTATATCACGCTCAAGAATACCCATCTGGGTGTAGAAAAGAGTAGAAAAATAATCAAGCAACACATCATGTACATTCATTCTTAATCAATGGGATTCTTTAGCCCTTACTACACAATAACACGCCTAAGACAAAGTCCTTTGAACTCAAAGAAAACGGTGAAAATATTGGCAACCGGCGTTTAAATGTTTCTACAATGTTAACTACCCCCTCAGAGACAAAGCCCTGAATTTCAGCTGCATCTAATCTTTCGTCTGCAAATGCTTCAAATGTGAACGAGTATAAACTTAATATAGCCATCTTGTAAAAAGTTCCAAATAAATAAAATTGTACTACGTTTGCTTAAAATTAACGGTATCTTTCAATAAGTTTAATCCTACATGCTTTAAGTAATGTTTTATTTTATACTCTTTCAGTTTCGGTTCAGTTGAAGTGTAAATTCTTATTCCTATACAGGATAGGTTTTATTCATTTGTAGTGTATAGTTCCCATTGGTCTCTACTACTTAGCGCCATTTTCTTTTTGTATTTACAGCGGCCAAGGCCAGGGGTTCCTATCTCAGAGTTCACTTCAAGGTATGGATATCAATGAAGTCCTTACCGTTCATCATTGTCTACTTAAGGTCCATCTGTCTTTAGTATAAACTACTACATGCACTGTGACAGGCATTTTAGATCTACTCAAATATGAAAAAAGCACAAGCAGTTGAAGATAGAAAAAAAGATTTTTGTACTGCAATGTGGAAAAATAACTAAAGGATGATACCTTGCTTTTTTTCTGGTATAAACTTCTATTATAAGATACTCAAAGCTGTCAGTTGCACAGGCTAAAATTAGTAATTCTGTAGAAAATGAATTTTAAAGGATCAAGAGAAATACATCAAATGAAATGATTCAAGTTATCTCGTTACCATTTGACAAAATTTTAGGATTGTCCAAATCAAAAGCATTTGCAGATGGCAAAATAAATGTGAAAATTTGAAATTCGTTTTGTAAAGGGTAGGAATTATTGTGAGAAAAGGAGAAAATGCTGGTTACCACAATGTTTTCCAAAGGCTTTTTTCTCAGAGTCATCAGAAGTAGGGATTGTGTGGTAATGGGGATTGTGAATTTGCGTGGTAATGGGTAAATTCATCATTATTAACATCAGTAAAGAAAAGATGTTTACAAATATCTCTGCGATCTCTTCATTGTTAATTTAACCAGAAAGGGAATGCACACCAAAAGGTAAGATATCCTTTGAAGTATTTTGTCCCTTTTTCATCCTAAAATGTTCACACAAAAAGCCACTGCAGCAAAGGGATATCACCTGTTTCATAAGAACAGCTTTTGGAAAATTGATATATATGACATCGGTTTTAACCCTTAACAAACAATCCCTGGTTTTTATGACCCAGAGATAGAAGCTCTTTGAAAACTTTGTGGGAAAAGGAGAAAGTGCTGGTAACCAGCATTTTCTCCTTTTCCCACAATGTTTTCCACCCCGCTGGAAACAAATTTCAATTTTTGAGTTCTGTTCATTTTGTCGTCTGCAAGTGCTTTCAATTTAGACCAGTATAAAATTTTGTCGTAAAGGGTTAATGCATCTTCAAAAAGAACCAGCCCAGGTCAGCTTGAGCAATTTGTGCAGGCTGACCTGGATCAAAACCTTCTGCTATTTGGTCAATTCTCTACATGTCAGAAGACAACTCTAGAGTATTATGCATTTATTTGTTAGACAAAGGGTTTGATAAATTGGTAAGTATGAAGTTTCACAGAAATGTACCAAGCACCCTTTTACCAATGTGTGTGTCATGAACTTTAATAGATTTTTGATGAAAGGAATCTTGTTTTCATGGTAGAACTAACTGATTGACTCATCTTTGTTTTATTGTTAATTATCTAGAACACTAGAGAGACGGCAGGCGCCATCAAGCACATGCACTTGAAGAGGGCCACTCGTTACTTGAAAAATGTGATTGAGAAGAAAGAAATAGTTCCATTTAGGCGTTTCAATGGTACTGTGGGAAGGAAAGCTCAGGTTTGTTGTTAATTAGATCTAGATAACTATTATTCAAAGAAATCTAAAGGAAGAGATTTGCAGCCTAAGTGTTTGAAAAGTTTCAAAATTTGAAAGCATGATTCTGCATGAAATATTTTTAACTTTGGAAGTGCAAGATATTTTCTGTATCTGCAGTGGCAGTATTCACGTTATGGACGAATTAGCAACCATTCTATCCATGTTGAAAAACATGCCACCAATTCATAAATTGTTTCATTTCAGTCTTTTGTTAGCAAGGAACCTAAATATATAAAAATTTGTGTGTTTGAATGATGAATTTAGTTCATGCACATTTATTTTACATCGAGTGAGAAACCAGTTCTAATAACTTATATTAATCTCTCTCGATTCTGCTTCCTGGGAACTACAGCAGTACTTGCGCTGAATGTGTGGGCCAATGACAAATCCCAAAGTTGACACCGGCTCCCGGGTATTGAACTCAGGACCTTATGGTTATGAGGCCGACGCTCTGCCTCACAGACACCACAATGATAAATTTATGTATGAGTCATGTTTAACCTTTACCAAACAACACAAATTTTAGACAGGTATAAATTGAATGCACTTCCAGACGACAAAATAAAAGTGACTGAAAATTTGAAGTATGTTTTGTGAAGGGTAGAAAACATTGTGGGAAAAGGAGAAAATGCTGGACACTAGCATTTTCTCCTTTTCCTGCAGTGTTTTCAAAAGGCTTCTTTCTCAGGGTTGTTAAAAGTCGGGATTGTGTGGTAAAGAGGGTTTAATGCATCTGCAAAACTTCAACCAAGGTCAGCCTGTCAAATCGATTCAGCTGACCTGGGTCCAAACTTTTTGCTGTTGGTCAGTTGCTGTATTTCAAAGGATCAGTGCACCCTGTGATTCAGTTGATGGTTACACAAAGTAGATTTTGTATAAGGATAAACTTTTTTTATAATTCAGGCTAAAGCATTTGGCACCACTCAGGGTAGATGGCCAAAGAAGAGTGCAGAATTCCTGTTGCAACTCCTGAAAAACGCAGAGAGCAATGCTGAATTCAAGGTTGGTGTTTCAGGTTATTGCCTACATGTTTGGCACTGTACCAAACAATCCAAAATGTTTTAAAAAAGTGGGAAAGTAGCCTAAAAACACTGTGTGAAAAGAAAAATAAAAGATTGTTTACAAGCATTTGCTCCTTTTCCCATAATTTTGTACTTTTCTAAAAAGAATTTGTCTGTAGAAGCCATCCAAGGGAATAAGATGTTATGACACTAACCTATGAGGACAAGTGACTGATAAACATGGACACATTTATATTAAAAACTTTATTTGGGAACCTGAAGGTTGTTTGATATCTGTTGTTGTTGATCATCATAGATTTTACTGTTTTATGATTTGAGTGTTTTCACAAAAAATGAATGGGTTCAACATGTTTCCTGGAGGGAATTGGCAATGATAAAAACAATGAGTGCAGACCAAATATAGAATATTTTGATGACTTAACCCATTACCACACCATCCCTACTTTTGACGCCCCTGAGAAAGAAGCCTTTTTAAAAACACTGTGGGAAAAGGAGAAAATGCTGGTAACCAGCATTTTCTCCTTTTCCCACAGTGCTTTCTACCCTTCCCAGAATAAATTTCTATTTTTTAATTAACTTTATTTTGTCGTCTGCTAATGCTTTCAATTTGGACCAGTCTAAAATTTTCTCGTGTGGTAAAGAGTTAAGTAAAATCTTGGCTAATTCTTCTCGGTGGTGTTTGTACTCATTTCAGTTGTTTCATCTGGACAACTCAGTGGGTTTACATAACACAGGCTCTCATTTAGAAATATGTCAGTAGGAATTCATTAGCTCCCTTTCTAATTTTTATCCCTTAACTCTACCAAGCGAGAAAATTTTAGGTTTGTCCAAACCAAAAACATTTGCAGACCACAAAATAAAAGTGACAATGAAATTTGTTTTGTGAAGGGTAGAAAAAAGATTTTCTCCTTTTCCAAATGTTTTCTAAAGGCTTCTTTTTCAGGGTAGTCAAAAATAGGGATTGCGTGGTAATAGGTTTTATAAACAAAATAATTGAATGTTTTTTTTAAATGTTGTCTCTTTAGGGCCTGGATACCGATCATTTGATTATTGAACACATTATGGTGAATGCTGCCCCAAAGATGAGACGGCGAACATACAGAGCTCATGGAAGAATCAATCGTAAGTTGCTATGCATGTCTGAACTTGAGTTTGGTGTTTACATCTTTTGTCTTATTGTTGGGCAATTTCTTGTGTAGTCTTATTATACTCCTGCATTAAATATCAGCAATAAAGTGTTAAAAGTGGGCTCTGTGTATCTGTGTGATGCATTGTACTAAGCAAGTCATTACATAATCATGGATAGAAAAAAATTATTTTATCTCACAACCTACTCAGTAATGAGGTAGACTGGTCCATTGATAAACAGAAAATAGACTAGTAGCAACATGTTTTGACCAAGGTCAGCGTAAGCAGAGTGTGAAGGCTGACCTTGGTCGATACTTTTTGCAGATGTAATAAGCCCTCTTTTCATAGATCATGGCTTATTGTATTATCCCATTACCACACAATCCCTACTTTTGACGCCCCTGAGTAAGAAGCCTTTAGAAAACATTGTTGGAAAAGGAGAAAATGCTGGTAACCAGCATTTTCTCCTTTTCCCACTATGTTTTCTACCCCTCACAAAACAATTTTCAAATTTTCAGTCGCTTTTATTTTGTTGTCTGCAAATGCTTCTGATTTGGACAAGCCTAAAATAGTGTTGTTTGGTAATGAGTTAACCCATTACCACACAATCCCTACTTTTGACACCCCTGAGAAAGACGCCTTTGGAAAACATTATGGGAAAAAGAGAAAATGCTGGTAACCAGCATTTTCTCCTTTCCAACAATGTTTTCTACCATTCATAAAACAAATTTCAAATTTCAGTCACTTTTATTTTGTCGTCCGCAAATGCTTTCAATTTAGACTGGTCTAAAATATTGTTGTTTGGTAATGGGTTAACTGGAATCCGCTTGGCTGTCTGTCCATCAGTCTGTGTACATTCATGCTTTTTTTGCTTCGATTTCCTCCATATGGTTTTTTATCCCCCGCTGTAGGCGGAGGGATATAGTTTTAGCGTTGTCCGTCCTTCCGTCCGTCCGTCCGTCCCGGCAAATATCTCCAATACCAGTGGACGGAATTTCGTGAAACTTTATATACATATACAATGACCCAAGACACTTTTTTTGTTTTTTTGATTCGATGCAAAATGGCCGATTGAGAGCGTTTTTAAGTTTCACTTAAGTTACACTTAAGTACACTTTTAATGTTTGGAGTCTTCTCTTCAAAACTCGATTTCTCCACAACCCCTGGACCAAATTGGATAAAACTTCATATATGAACTCCTTGGGGTAAGGCGCCGACGTATCTTTCCCGGATTTTCAATTTGACCCCGTGTCATGGAAAAAAGGGGCTTAATGCAAAATTGCAATTTTTACTAATATCTCATTCAGTTTTTGTCAGAATATCATGAAACTTCATGGTTATATTGTTTATGGAAAGTTTTACCATGTCCCCTTGCTATTTTTAATCTGGGCATTTTTTAAGTTGACGTTCTGTCATGGAAAAAGGGGGTTTCTTGCAAAATTCCAATTTTTACTAATATTTCATTCAGTTTTGGTCAAAATTTCATTAAACTTCATGGTTATATTGTTTTTTCAAAGTTTCACCATGTGCTCTTGTTTCTTTATCTATGTGTTTTTCAATTTGACCCTCTGTCATGGAAAAAGGGGGTTTCTTGTATAATGACAAGGAAAAAGGGGCCCTAATGCAAAATTGCAATTTTTACTTATATCTTGTTCAGTTTTTGTCAAAATTTCATGAAATTTCATGGTTCCATCTTTTTCTACAAGTTTCAACATGTGCCCTTTGTTTTTTTTCAATCTATTAATTATTAATGCGCAAATATGTCTTTCCTGCTTTCTCAAATTGAGGCTGCATCACGGAAAAAGGCGACTTCATGGAAAAAATTGTTTTTCACTAATATCTCCTTTATCGGTGCTCAAAACTTTGTTAAATTTCAAATCTGAACTTGTTGGAACGTTGCCCAGGTACCTCTCTTCCTGTTTCTCAATTTCAGGCTGCGTCTCGGGAAAAGGGGGCTTCATGTAAAAAATTGTTTTATGTAATATTTACTACATGACTGCTCAAAATTTTATCAAATTTCGAATTTTGAATTATTATTCAAAAATGCCACAACTCACACACCCGTTGTTTTTATTTCAATGATCCAATATTGTCTTATGGGAAAAGGGGGCTTAAAGGGGGCTTATTGTCCTCTACAAGTTTGTGTTGGCTATCTCTAAGATAGTAATTGCCTTTTCACTTCAAATTTTGGGGGGGCATGAACAGGTTCTTTTAGGATAAACGAAGTGAATTTTTATCAATTTCATATATTTTATGACAAGCACTCGTTCGGGGAGCATAACCCGTCTCTGACGGCTCTTCTTTTATCTAATGAAATCCTGTGCCATGGAACAAGGGAGCTTAATGTATAATTTCTTCATGGACCAGTAACAAAAAGGCCACATGTACATGCAAAACAGAATACCTCCTATACGTTTGTATCAAAAAAGGTCTTTTTCGGTGGGGGATATCATTTCAACGAAATTGCTTGTTTACAATGCATTGAAACTTAACCAAACAATCCTGTATGTTAATATCCTAAGGAGAAAGGCATTTTAAAGCTTCATGGGAAAAGTAGAAAATGCTGATTACTAGCATTTGTCAACAATATTTTCTAGAGTGTGAAACACACAAAAATTAAAATAAAAAAGCAATAATTGAGCCATTTTTGTCTCTAAAAAGTTTGCTGTCTAGTAAAGAGTTAACACTTTACCAAAGTACTTGTTTATGACAAAATCAACATAACTCAAAAATTGACATTTATTTTAAGCAGGGTAGAAAACATTGTGGGATAAGGAGAAAATGCTGATTACCAATTACCAGAATTTTCTCCTATTCCCACAATGTTTTCAAAAGACTTCTCTCATCGTCGTAAAAACCAGGAATTGTTTGGTAAAAAGTTGATTTACAGGTAGTTGAAGAGGTTGAAAGAGGCAGTTGTCAGATTTCTAACTGTTTGCATTTAGGGAATTTCTCTCTGCCTGAGCATAAACTTTGTCCGACATGTACATCGTGATGGAATGGTGGTATTGTAGACTAGATCACTTGAAAGAAGTATGAAGTCACTTTTTCTGACCATTCTAATGTTACTGGAGTCCTGTATGGCTGAATGGTTAGGTATAGGACTCCATGTAAGCTGGAGAGCCTGAGTTCAAGCCTATCTCGCAGCGCTGAATTGTTGCCAGATTGTCCAAGAGCAGACACATCAGAGCCCTAGCCTAGAGCTGATGAAACTTGGGATATACATGAAAATGTGGGCTGTCACTATTGACAGAGATACAGTTTAAAGCAGTGTAAAACTTCAGTATTCTTTTGTTACTTTTTCATGGCCTAAAGATTAGAATCTAACTTTAGGTAGCAGAAATACCTTAACTCTTTACCAAACAACAAAATTACAGACTGGTCCAAATTGAAAGCATTTGCAGATGAAAAAAATAAATGTGACTGAAAAATAGAATTTGTGTTAGGAGGGATAGAAAACATTGTGAGAGAAGGAGGAAGTACTGCTACCAGCATTGTTGCCTTTTCCCACAGTGTTTTCAAAGGCTTCTTCACAGGGGTGTTAAAAGTCAGGATTGTGTGATAAAGGCTTAACAATGGCTTTAAAAAAAAAAGATCCAAGTTAAAGAGATTGTAAGAAAAAAAAAGCTTTAACCCTTTCCCAAACAGCAAATTTTGGACCACACCAAATTGAAAGCATTTTGCAAATGACAAGTTAACAGTTGCTAAAAAGATGATTTTTCTATATGGTAGGGTAGAAAACATTGTGGGAAAAGGAGAAAATGCTGGTTACCAGCATTTTCTCCTTTTCCCCACAATGTTTTCAAAGGCTTCTATTCCTGACCGGTAAAAACCAGGGATTGTTTGGGAAAGGGTTAAAAATATTTTGGGAAATGGGGAAGGTTTTGTTACCCAATCAAAGACAAGCAGTATCATTATCAGAATCACATTAAAATCTTTGTCTTGTAAATGCTTTCAACATGGACTGGTCTATTACTGTGCTATCTGGTATTAGAGTCAACCTTTCAAATTTCAGGAGTTTAATGTCCAGATTTCAATTTTACTCTTTACCACACAAGCAAATGAAAGACTCGTCCATTTTACAAGAATTTACAGACCATGGTCTGAAAATAGCTCACAAGATGAAATTTTTTTTTTGATACAGTAGAAAACATTGTGGGAAAAGGAGAAAATTCTGGTCACCTGGGTTGTTAAAACTCATCATTGTGTGGTAAAGTGTTAAACAACGTGGGATAATGTAAATGGATATATTGTTTGTCTTACAAAACAAGTTTCATTTCAGCTTACATGAGCAGTCCCTGTCATATTGAGTTGATCCTGGCTGAACGCGAAAAGGCCGTACCCAGACCATCCGGTGGTGGTGAAGACGAGCCAGTAAAAAAGAAGAAAGTGTCACAGAAAAAACTGAAGAGACAAAAGATGATGATGAGGGACTAGATATTGCAGTGCTTTGTACATGTTGGTCATCAAATAAAGGAAGAAAAATTACCTTGCTTTATGTATTTTTATCTATACTGGCTTTCAGCTAGCAGAGCTTATGTCATGGTGTGGTTTCTGTCGTCCGTCTGTCCGTCCGTTAGTTTTTTTCTTGTTTACGCAATAAAGTCTGCATTTGTAGTCAGACTTTAGTGAAACTTGCACAGTTTATCTCATCAATAGCTTTAACCCTAATGATTTTGAAAAAAAATCCAACAAACAATATGGGAAAAGTAGCCGATTTAAGTTGAAAATTTCCATTTCTTGTTTACGCAATAAAGTCTGTATTTGTTGTCAGATTTCTGTGAAACTTGAACAATTTATCTATCTTATCAATAGCTGTAATCCTATCGATTTTTAAAAAAATCCAACAAACAATATGGGAAAAGTAGCCCATTCAAGTTGATAATTTAGATTTATTGTTTATTCAATAAAGTCTGCAATTGTGGTCAGATTTTGTGAAACTTGCAGTGTTTGTTAATCTTATCAATAGCTTCAACCCTATTGATTTTCAAAAAAAATTCAACAAATAGTATGAGGAAAGTAGCCACTTCAAGTTGAAAATTGTTTGCCTGTCATGGGTGCGAATACTGCCAGAGGCGATTGTATATCAGCTATGCATTTGGTGCGAACTTTCATGTTCATAAGAGACTGAAAGTTTCAACCAATCAAACAATTCGTCTTTAGATGATTCTAGGTGAATATGGACCAAGTATCTTGGAGAAAAGGGTTTTGACATGTTAATATTTTTCAACTTTCTGAACAATGTCTCAGAATGATGCAGAAGCTTAACCCTTATCTGTTAAAACCATCTTATTACCCCTTTTACCACTCAATGACGACTTTGAACACCCCTGAAGGAGAAGGCTTGTGAAAACGTGAGAAAAGGAAAAAATGCTGTTTGCCAGCATTTTTTAGCTCTACTGGCTTTCAGCCAGCAGAGCTTATGTCATGGCGTGGTTTCCGTCGTCCGTCCGTCCGTCTGTACGTCTAGCCGTCCGTCTGTCCGTCCGTTAGTCTTTTTCTTGTTTACGCGATAAAGTCTGCATTTGTTGCCCGATTTTCGTGAAACTTGCACAGTTTGTGTATGTCATCACAAGCTTTAACCCTATTGATTTTGAAAAAAAATCCAACAAACAGTATGGGAAAAGTAGCCATTTCATGTTGAAAATTTCAAATTCTTGTTTACGCGATAAAGTCTGCATTTGTTGCCTGATTTTTGTGAAACTTGCACAGTTTGTTTATCTCATCAATAGCTTCAACCCTATTGATTTTGAAAAAGATCCAAGAAACGGTATGGGAAAAGTAGCCATTTCAAGTTGAAAATTCCAAATTCTTGTTTACGGGATAAAATGTGCATTTGTAATTAGATTTTTGTGAAACATGCACAGTTTGTTTATCTTACCCATAGCTGCAACCCTATCTATTTTGAAATAAATCCAACAAACAGTATGGGAAAAGAAACCATTTCAATTTGAAAATTACCAATTCTTGTTTTCGTGACAAAGTATGCATTTCTTGTCAGATTTTCATGAAAAAGCAAATCAAATTCTCTGCCAGTAGAGCATATTCAGGCCCTTCAGGGCCTTCTAGTTTTCCTTTTCCCACAATCTTTTCTTCCCTTTCGAAGAAAAAAAAATTATATGAGCCACAATGAAACTGTCACCAGCAAATGCTGTCAATTCGGACAAGTCTAAAATGTGGTAAAGGGTTAATTCAAAGGAAAAGAAGGATATTTTTCGCAGCTGTTTACAGAAAGACGAAATTCTAGACTAGATCAATGTGAAAGCATATGCTGACCACAGAGATGGACCAATCAAATATGTCTCTAGAACAGAGAATAGGCAACATTGTAGCAAAAGGAAACGATTCTCGTTATCTTGAGTGTTATACTTAACCCTTTCCCAAACAATCCCTGGTTTTTACGGGTCTGGATTAGTAGCCTTTTGAAAACATTGTGGGAAAAGGAGAAAATGCTGGTAACCAGCATTTTCTCGTTTTCCCACAATGTTTTCTACCCTATCATAGACAGAAATCATCTTTTCAGCAAGAGTTGAATTGTCGTCTGCAAATGCTTTCAGTTTGGTCTAGTCCAAAAATTTGTCGTTTGGGAGAGGATTAAAGCTATTCCTCAGGATTGT
The DNA here is from genome assembly GCA_943736015.1 of Tridacna crocea. Taxonomy (NCBI): domain Eukaryota; kingdom Metazoa; phylum Mollusca; class Bivalvia; order Cardiida; family Cardiidae; genus Tridacna; species Tridacna crocea. The sequence continues at coordinate 768,010 of OX031066.1, read as the reverse complement.
AAGCTCTGTATCACACATCCCGACATTAACTACATTGTGGAAGGAGGTTTTTGAAAATACTGTTGGAAAAGGAGAAAATGTTGATAACCAGCATTTTTCTCCTTTTCTTACAATGGTTTTTATCCTTCCAGAGCCAAATTTCACAATTTTAAACTAAATTGGATTCGTCTTCTGCAAATCTTTTTAGATGTGGACAAGTCCATTATTATATTTTGTTGTAGTGGTGAGTTAAAGCACAGGATTATGAAGTAAAGGCTTTGTAAAGTGTCGGTAAACTAGAGTTTAACCATACAGTGAATTTGAGCAAGAAAATCTGGAAACACTTCGAATGAACTTTTTCATAAGTACGGATTGTTCTCTCAGTTGAGTTGTTTGAAAACAAATACAGATGCCAGTGGTTTGTTTAATGTAATGAGTAATACATGGCCTCTAACGTTAGACATGTAAGCATGCTGGTCTTCGGATGTTTGAGCTACAAATATCAGAACATCTTCAAGCTGTCATTTTATGCCAACATTGTCATATACAAGTGGCTTCTTTAAAAAAGAAACCAGGAGAGGTCGTCATCATTTTTTTCTAATACTTTTTATGCTTTTAGGTTAAATATAATCTAGGTACATGTAAAGAAACAAGCAAGACAATAAACGGGTAGTTGAAATCTGTTCAGTTGTAAATACACATTCATCAAAGTGGATGGCAAAAACAGGATTCCGTATTCATCCGTCCTTGTAATATTTATGTAAGTCACACGACCTTCTTCCCGCGTTTTAAGGTCACGTGATTTTTTCCGCTGTGTTCGTTTCTATTTTTAACGAAATTCTTTTTTCTTTTTCTTCTTTTTGTTAAGATTTAAGATTGTAATACAAAATTAAAATTGTTGGAAAGGGAATATGCAATTAAATCCTTACAATTTTGTTGAAATTCGTGATATAGAAACAAACCACGTCTATTTCCTATTTCAGTTTTTAGACTTCGATTTCTTTATAAAATCATGACGAAACAGACTGTGTATCGGAACAATTCCCCTACAAAGATTGGATTTAGACAGCAATTTCTGAGGCAGTCTGCCTTTTAAACTCAACACTGTTGGAGAGGTCTGATGACCTCTCCAATTACTATCGCATCATTCAGGAATATCCTACATGACTGAAATTCATAGTCACACCTTGTACCTGACAACAAAAAAATAGACATGTGCATGCTGGAACCATTTGCTGTCTACCAATGAAATGTGACTGTAAAGATAGGATTTGTCTTTGACAGAGTACTTTGTGGTATCCAGGATTTTGTCTTTTCCCACATTGTGAGAACACGAGAAATCTGTTTGGTAAAAGGTTAAAAATTTAAGTTACTTTTTTCAAGAACAACACCGATAGCTATAAGTTCTTCTTACACTTTTCAATATATCAAATGAGTAAACAATAACTTTTAAGTCATTACCACAGTTATAAAACATCTTTTTCAAATTTCTGTTGGTGATAATTGAATAACTGCTTTTTACAAGCAAGTGCTAATTTTCCACAATATTTTCAAAACGATTAAAAGCCCAACAATGTCCTGTCTAGTAAGGTTCATTTGTGTCACCTGTTAGAGCTATCGCTTTGCCCAAATTAGTGAGAAAACATGGAGGCAAAAGTGGCTAGCTGCAATACGAAAATTGCGCATATTTCACAAATGATACAGTTAAGTTTTCACCAAAAGAAAAAAAATAGACTTCCCTAAATTCAAAGCTTTACCAGATGACAAAATAATTAAGACTGAAAAATAGAAATACACATTTGGACAGGTAGAAAACATTGTAGATAAAGGAGAATATCGTCTGTTTGCTTCCAAAACCTCGTAACTACAGCTTGTAACAAGCTGTAGTTACGAGGTTTTGGAAACAAGCAGACGATATGCCGGTTTCCAGCATTAATTTTTTCTCCTTTACCTAAGCTTTCAAAAGGCTTTATCATAAGGGCCATTAAAAGTCAGGATTGATTGGTAAAGGGTTACCTGTTTATCAAACTAATCTGTGGTTTTAACAACCATCGGAGATACGCCTTTTGTAAAAAAAAAAAACATTGTGGGAAAAATAGAAAATGCTGGTAAGCAACATTTTCTCCTTATTCCAAAAAGTTTTCTACTTTCTCAATGATAAATTCTACCATATTAGCCATGTTTAATTTGTCGTCTGCAACTGCTTTCAATTTCGACCAGAAATTTTGTCGTTTGGTAAATGATAAATCCTTTCCTGGTTTTTACGGGTCTGGAATAGTAGCCTTTTGAAAACATCGTGGGAAAAGGAGAAATGCTGGTAACCAGCATTTTCTCCTTTTCCCACAATGTTTTCTACCCTATCATAGACAGAAATCATTTTTTTTTTTCAGCAAGAGTTGAATTGTCGTCTGCAAATGCTTTCAATTTCGACCAGTCTAAAACTTTGTCTATTGGTAAATGATTAAGCAAAGTTTGGTACAATTACCAATACTGTCAGAATGCCAGTAAACATGATGACCACATAAATTATAAAGAATAATGTATCTATTACATCTGCAACAAAATACCACTGGTATTTATGACTTATACCGGTGAAAAAGGAGTCGTTCCTCTTTAACCGACTCTTAAACTGAACCCGCCTAGCCGGCGCTTCTCGCTTTCGCGGGCGAGGAACTTTTTTCAGAGCGGTATAATATCCAGCGCCAACTGCGCGTCGGTACGACTGCCTATGTCTGGCAGTTCTATATTCATACGCGTTCGTTATTGACATTGCAGAGTTTTCGCTGAACTGTTTATTCACTGACTTGCCAGGAATTTCGTCGTCAATGGAACACAACGGATTTTCACTTGTGCTATGAGTAACATCACTTTTAAGATCTCTTCGCGGTTTAATGAGATGATCAGTGTATTCGGCTTCTCTTGTAAACCCGTCTATACAACTAGCAGTTGAAAATGTTGATTCGGCAGTCATACAACGCTCCAGATTCCTTGTTTGACTGCCTCCACTACTTGTTTTTATTATTCTATCACATTTCTGTCCAAATCCTGCGGGAGATAAGTCATGTAGTTGAACATATTGGTCACGTGGTCTCGATGGTGGCTCTCTTGATATAGTTCGTCTGAAAGAACCATAGCTATAAGCATCTTCCTCACGAGCACGCGCCAGCATGTCAGTTATAGTATTTGTTGTTTCTTTTGGAATGGTTGCGATTTTCTTCCAGTCGGATATGCTTGTACAAGTGATCCTGCTTAAATAATGCTCACATATATACAGTAGCCAGGGGGCTACCTTTGGTACGGGTTCGTTCTGCGAGCGTTTCTTAATATTCATGACAACAGTGGCGGTGATGAGGGACACACAGTTTAGTGACATCACTAGAAGAAGAAACACACCTACAATGATACAAATGAATATTTTGTATTACTGGTGTTTTACACCACTTTGAACGGTACATCAGTCAGAGATACTCATTTATGTACACTTAGTACTCATTTATGCAGATATCGTTGTCTGCGTATGCCAAAGTCTTTAAAGATTTGAACTGTCTGATATATATACAATGGCTTTTATCAATCCGTTTGAGGAGAAATCTGGCCTGTTTAGCTCCAGATTTCTCTAAGCTGCTGATCATAGCTGAATGAATCGCACCAGGTGGTGCTTTAATGAGTAAAGCTTTATTTTAGTTTGAAATTCAAAGTAACGGTTGTCACGTAGAAAAAAGGTACGGTTCTGTATCCAGAATGCACAAATTAGATCGACGTGTATTTGTAAAATGCCATCTAGCGGGAGATAATGATCTACATTTGTATCATCAGTTTCTTTATGTCTAGGCTAGGACTTTGTTGTTCCTTTCCAAAGGACACTTCTACGTGACGATTGCCTTCATCGGGGTTGACCCTGGATTTTTTTTTATAAAACCCGATCCTTTCTGAGAAATGTTGGTCAGCCATGTTTGGAAACAAGGCGTAGTCAATAGTTATTTGACTAGAGACATCACATTGTGCATGTAAGTAGTATGACTTGCCACACGAGAAAAGGGGCATTCTGACATTTGCGTTAAGTGTCAGCTCAGATCAGCCTGCGCAAGATTCGCATGCTAATCCGAGATGGCACTTCACAAATATATTAAATTTTGTGCTACAGTAGACTTTTGCAAAACAGAAAATTGTATTAAAAGGTAAACTATCTTTTCGGATTAGCCTGCGTGGAATTCGCAGGCTGATCCGAGACGTCATTTTACTTAGTTGTTCAAATGCCCCTTTTCGCAAGTTACAGGCCAAATGTAATATTGGAAAATACGTAAATCTGCTTTTTCACTAGAACAGTGATTTACCAGTAATAAATAAATTACATGAAGTTAAAGATATAGAGGATATTCGTTTTTTTCGGTGAAAGATCGAAATTTATTTCATCGAGTGGACACCATCGGTAATATTTTCACGAGTGGCGCAGCCACTCGTGAAAATATTACCGATGGTGTTCACGAGATGAAATAAATTTCGATCTTTCACCGAAAAAAAAAAAACGAATGTTCTATTTATTTCATGCTTTTAACCCTTTCTGGGAGGAGCTTTATCAAAATTCAGTGGAGTTCTTTTCCGTTATTCCCCGTGGCGTACCCCTCCCGCATAGCAACGTTACGTCAAGCGCGAGAAATGTAAGGTATATGACGTCATATTTCCCATCTGGTTGTTAGGCACGCGCAATTTACCTAGGCGACAAGAACGTGAAAATCGGTATTTTCACTGGTCGTACCAGTGTAAGATCGAAAAATATTTTCACTGCTATTTCTCGATATCCTACCGGAAAGCATGAAATAATTTGGATTAGTTCTCTCAAAATGAAAACTTACTTATCAATGGTGTGGAATTTGTATCCGGTACATTTTCGGCTATCAGCAGCTGCAGCACATAGAGAGTAAGAAACACAGTGAGACCAATGGCGATCTTCCAGCCGCACTCACAGGGCAATAAAAACGTGGCCAACGTTAACACACACAAGTTTATTGTCGGTGCTATCACGATGTAATCGTAGTAAATTGTTTTACGTTTCAATCTGATCTCAAACCGAACCATGGGATGATCTCCGTCTCCTGGGCAACACACGGCGTTTACTATGTGCTTTTCCAGTTTGGTACTCGCTATGTCGAATTCGTTGTTAATTAGGTAGTTTGACAGATCAGGTTGATTTTGAGCCAAGTCTATGTCAATCTGAGAAAGATCGTAGATCCATGACCCGAATTTAATGTAGCATATCTGTTTGTCATAAGGGAAGTAGGTGGCGTCCACTGGGCATGCGCTCTTGATATGAAGGGGAATGGACCACTCAACACTTCCGTCATACTTCACCAGGACGTTGCTTCCCGAGTTGTTCACGAAACCATCAAGGGACGAGCCCGCTCTGTAATGGATAGTAAATTGAAAGGAAATACTGATAAGAATGTCTATAGTCAAAGACTCAGCTTTTCCAGAAGATGAACGCAATACTGTTGGATGTTTGTTTAGCTTTCACCCAATAATGCTGTATAAATTTGACGGATTATAAATGCCAATGGTCAAAAGTCGAAACCTAAATATAGTGATTTCAAACTTATTTTAGCATGACAGAACTCAGCGTTTCAGACTATATAGATGCAATATTAGACACACGTTCCATGCAGTTAGATCATGATCTACAAGGGCAAGAATATGCATTTTGTCCCAGTGCTTTGACTTAAATACTATTCTAAACACCTTGAAAATGTCTTGAAAAGACGCAAAACTAGAATGTATTTATCTTAAAATACAAAATTGACGTTCCTTTATTTATCTACTTGTTTCCCTCTTCATCTTTATCATATTTAATTATTATTAACCCTTTCCCAAACAAACCCTGGTTTTTACGGGTCAGGAATAGAAGCCTTTTGAAAACATTGTGGGAAAAGGAGAAAATGCTGGTAACCAGCATTTTCTCTTTTTCCCACAATGTTTTCTGTTTAGCAACTGTTAAGTTGTCATCTGCAGAATGTTTTCAGTTTGGTGTGGTCCAAAATTTGCGGTTTGGGAAAGGGTTAATTGGCTTGCAACACGCGAAAAGTGGCATTTGCACATTTGCGTATGTACAGTGTCGTCTCGGATCAGCCTACGCAGTCCGAGACAGCACTTTACGACTACATTAGATATTGTGCTACAGTAGACTTGCACTAAACAGAAAATGACACAATAACGTGTCGTTTCGGATTAGCCTGCGTGAACTGCATAGGCTGATCCGAGACGACACTTTGCGTAAATGTCCGAATGCTCCTTTTTCGCCTCATGCAGCCATATGTAACCAGTCGCCTGTTCGTTGTGTGCTCTCTCTCTCTCTCTCTCTCTCTCTCTCTCTCTCTCTGCCTATCTTGTAGATAAAAACTTACACATTAAAAATGTATATGTCTGGTACCCAAATCAACGACGATGGAAACATAATTTTCTGTATTCCATTAAACTCTTCGGGGTTCCATTTTAGATTTTCGTCTTTCCATTTCTATAGAATGCAGAATTAATAGATGCACGTAAAACAGCAACATTTATACAAGTAAACAATTCAAATGATACAAGCAAACAGTTAAAAAGACATAGGCCTACAAGTAAACAGATGAAAATTTAATCTACAGGCAAGCGTTAAATGAAAGATCTTAAATTTGATTCTTTGGAATTTTTAAGATGAGACAAAAAGACATTTACAAACTCGAGTACAATATTTTCTCTCACCTCAATGTTTCCGATATTTGTCTGCGTTAAGTCGCAAAAGCTTTATCATGTTTGGATGACTACGTAAAGGTAATGCATTCTGGAAAAACCCAGGAATGATGTGACAAAGCTTTTGCGGTTAACTTTTCAGCATTTTCAACTTTTTCCACGATGATTTCTAGCCTTTACAAATGTCTTCCATCTTATGAGTCTTATTCGAATTTCGGTCCGCAAATTCTTTGACGAATCCAAATTATGTTCGTGTAGTAAGGACTTTTAAAAAGACCATACGAACGAACTAACGGACGAACTGACATTCAATTTTTGCTTTATTTGTTCGGCGTCTTCAACATTATAACAGTTATATTGCGGAGGACGGTGTACTTACTAATACTTTGTACGATATTTTTCCAAGCCATTGACTGCTTTCCCACCGAACCACCGTCTAAAGAATGATCAGCAATGTGGGACAAGGAAGTACTTATAAGAAATCAAACAAAGTTTACTTAATAAGGTGTGGTACAGAATTTCTCACCTCATATATCCACACGTAGGAAGATAAAATCTGTTGTTTACCGTCCTGAAAAAGGTAGAAACCCGCAATTTACTTTTGTGCCTCAAAATAAACAAATTCATGCAATTTCACAGAAGGACTAATGATGGTTTTTTAGTAAAATGCAGAATGATGAATATTCGATATCAAAGCGAAGACTAAAAAAAATAGTGCAATCAAATCTGACCCTATACTGTCTGTAAAATCTATTTGAGTCGCCTTTTGTGGTTTAACTCATTACCGAAGGACAACATTTTAGGATTGTCCAAATCGAAGGCATTTGCAGACGACAAAATAAAAGTGACTGAAAATTTGAAATTTGTTTTGTGAAGGATAGGTTACCAGCATTTTCTTCTTTTCCCACAATGTTTTCCAAGGCTTCTTTCTCAGGGTCTTCAAAAGTCCAAAAATTTTGGAGGGTGTAGATCAAGATTAGACAGCAGGTTTTTGTACACTCTCATCTTGATCCGCAAAAGCACATACACTTTTCCCATGTATCAAAATACTGTATAAATGGGAAGAAAACTGTCAATCAAAAAATAAAAGAGTAAGAACAAAAAAGAATTCGACGGCTCCCAGGGAATTTTAATCATTCCAAATAGTTTATAGAATTCCCCAAAAGTTATTTCGGCATGAATAGATTTACGAGAAATCCGCCTTGAAATTAGACCAGACGGGCAATCTTGTTTATCTTAGATGGAAGCGCAAACCCAATTAACGATCCTAAATATCCAAAACCCTTCTTCATCGACGCTTGATTTTATTTTCGTCTGTAAAATCAATTGATACGGAAACGGTCTTGGTAAATTTTACATTACCCTCTTTTTAAAACGGCAGATTAAATCATTTCGGAGTCCGTGTTCATGCACTCATCACTCTGAAGGGTATTTCAATTCTTACTCTTCGGGATTTTTTAAAAGTTGAAAGTAACACAACTTCCGATTGGCTAAACCAAATGGTTTAGCCAATCAGAAGTTGTGTTACTTTCCAACTGGCAAAAATGGGGAATAAGACGGAATGTTTATAGGAAAGGTTGGTGAATATGGACCCACATTCCTCACGGCTCATTGATAGAAGCGTTCAGTTTGTAATCAGATAATCCTGGTTTGATCCACGATGACGCCACTAGCATACGTGGGAGTGTCCCTGGGGAAGGCACTACAGAGCCTTGGTTTGGTATAGATGTAAAACAGCAAATGCATGCCTAATTAAACTGTCTCCGTCTTGTGACTTCAATGAGGAAGAATCATTCAAGCAAACAAGCAAATTAAAAGCGCTTCGCGATTTTTATGGTCGGTCAAATCATAGGTGTGCACTCGCTTTGATGACTGATAGATTTCCTGCAGTGTTGGCATTCTCCGTGACTCCGTGGTTGAGATATTTGATTTTGAAATTAGGCTAGGTGTACTGGGCTCGATCCTCAAATGCGGTCATGGCCAGTGTTAAAGTACCTTTTAACCCTTTACCAAACAATCCCTAGTTTTTAACGACTAAGAGGAAGAAGCCTTCTGAAACTTTGTTGGAAAAGGAGAAAATGCTGTTAACCAGCATTTTCTCCTTTTCCCACAATGTTTTCGACTCTTCTATAGTGAAGTATCTATCAGTGAATCACGTTTATTTTGTCGTTTGCAAATGCTTTCAAGACTAAAATGTTGTCCTCTGGTAAACCTTAATTCATTACCAAACGACGATATTTTGGGCTTGTCCAAATCGAAAGCATTTGCAGACGACAGAGAAAAAGTGACTGAAAATTTGAATTTGTTTCGTATAGTATAGAAAATATTGTTGGAAAAGGAGAAAATACTGGTTACCAGCATTTTCTCCTTTTCCCACAATGTTTCCTAACGGCTTCTTTCTCAGGGTCTTCAAAAGTATGGATTATGTGGTGATGGGTTACATGAATTTATATTCAACTTCTTCAACACTAGGTACCACGTGAACTAACTTGTATAGGAGCCTTTCTGTGTCCGAGTCTGCGACAACAGGAGATAATGCATCTGAAAAACGTATCGACTTATTTCAGCTTGCACAGTCCGCTCATACCATCGTGGAACAAAACTGATTGCTCTTTGTCAATTTTCTGCATGTTCAAGGACCATTCTTTTCCAGGATTCAATCGGTTGTTGGCCAGAATATATTTCTATGGATCCATAATTACATTTCAACCCATTATCACACAATCCCTACTTTTGACGACCCTTAGAAAGAAGCCGTTAGAAAACATTGTGGGAAAAGGAGAAAATGCTGTTAGCCAGCATTTTCTCCTTTTCCCACAATGTTTTCTACTCTTCACAAAACAATTTTCAAATTTTCAGTCACTTTTATTTTGTCGTCTGCAAATGCTTTCGAATTGGACGAGCTTAAAATATTGTCGTTTGGTAATGGGTTAATGATAGTAAAAATAGATATGTTAATGATACTGATGATGACTAGCTCGATGATGATGAAGAAGTAGATAACGGTATATTGTCGTGTCACCCTGACGATCTCTCACAGATTTTTACATCATATTTTGAAAAATTACTAGTCGTGCACAGGCAGTACCAGATAACGACTGCCTAAGGGAAGTGTGAAAAAATATTTCTATAAATTCTGCCAACTCTCCAAGAATTTTTTCCCCATAAATAAAATATGTAACGACACATTTTTACTGTAGAAGACGAAAAATTTCAGTAAATTTCTGACAGTCTGTCAATTTACAGTGAAGTAAAATAGATTCCTGTCTGTGTAACTGTTACTTATAGTAGCTTTCGCAGATAAATTTTCTAAGCATTCCAATGACATCGCCAAGACAATTGTTTCCTTCTAAATTTTAGGAATCTTAGTTCCTTTCTTGTCAATTACTGTCAAGATTTATTTTATTAAAAAAGGAAATTTCATGGTCCTAGAGTTCAAATAAGCTAATGTACAAGTTCTAGGTGGGTAGAAGACTTTGTATTTTCTCCTTTTCAAATAATGCTTTCAAAAGCTGGGCATATGTGACAGCATTTGGTTTCCGGTCAGAACGATCACAATTAGCTGATTTGCTGTAAAAATCTACTATAAAAACCTACGTACAAGATCTAGTATTTGATTTAGAGCTAGGCCAAAGGTCAGATGTACTTGGTTGTTAGCGCTTCGCACGGGGCGGGAAATCGAGTTGTAGCCGGATGTGACGTTCATGAACAACTTCCTCTCGTGACCAGTTAAACCTGTAAGAGAAAAATTGTTGTAATGGTGTTTTTCGTTTGCAGTAGTTCAAACATTTTTAATTCATATCTCGGCCGAAGCTCAGTCATTCAAGTATTCCCAGGTTTTAACAGTGTTATAGACCGAGGCTGTATATTGCAATGCCAAAGATCACATCCAAATGAAAGCAAAGCTGCAGGGCTGGTATGGTATAATGTGATACACAATCCCTGCTGCAAGCGAGGGTAGATCGAACAAGGAGTGCAAATTCTGCACTCAATTACAGCCACGCATAACACCGGGGAAATGAATATTTCCGAAACCTATAATCACGTAGTGTGACTTATCGACATGGTACAAAGACGTGTTCCAAGTCTGTTTCAAGAGATAACCGTTTATCAACCGTAAGGTGCAGCGTCATGGGTGACATACAGACCAAATTGTGTCACTAAAAAGCCAGCTCAATAGCAAGTCTGGCTGCAAGTATTTATATGTAATCCGGTCTAACCGGTCTCCATAATGTCCCTTCGAGAAGTCTCGAGCCCGAGACTAATAAATACACAAATACAACATTAGGAATACATGTGAGTAAGGCAACTCCAGCAGCTGTGATAAGTCCAACCTTTGCCGCCAAATGCAGCATGCAATGGCCTTGTCACACGTCCAGGTACTAACCATACGTCTAGCGCACGTTGCTTAACTATCACATAGAGACTGACACCTAACTGCATCACTGTTAATCAACAACAACAAGGCTTTCTGTATGTAATGTACCGAACCGCTCTCACTGGCACAAACAATCTCCTGCTTCAACGACCCTGATAGTGACTAATTTCGAAAACATTGTAGGAATAGACGAAAATGCTGGTAACCAGCATTTTCTTCTATTCCAACAATGTTTTCGATCCTTGCAGATAAACATATAATCGCTTGAGCCACATTTGAATTGCCGTCTGCAAAATTTAAGTTTTCAAATAAAAGGAGCCTAAAAATTTGTTGTTTCATAAAGCACATAGTACTTAATGGAGTCAAAACTTACCAGTCGGTAATTCCAAACATCGATTGACCACAATCCAATAAAAGATACAAACTATCACTCCAAATGTCCAGTTCGCGTGAAACATTTCCCCGCGAAGATTAATACGCTCCGTCAAATATCACCTGAAACGAAAAGGTCAAATGAGACGAATAAATATATCTGTACCAATCTACAGGCTGCGTCGCTGATGCATTAGACAAAATTGATCCAAACTGAACGGAAAAAGTACAGCCGCGAAGAACCCCAGCGCCATTGAAAAAAAAAACCCAAGTAGATTTTGATCTCGTCTGCCTACAGAAAATGTCTCTCTTACCACAGTAATTTCCAATTTGCAGTAATTGGAGTCCGAACCATAAATGCTCCAATCGATACGTTTCGGACGTTAATGAAATCTGATGTTTTGTCATTTTCGGAAGAGCTATCACAAATAGCGTAATTTTCGTATTTGCCTCAGTTCCATGAATTTAACTCTTATCTTGTTATATGGAGTGCAACACGCGAAAAGGTGCATTCGGACATTTGCGTAAAGTGTCGTCCCGGATTAGCCTGCGCAGTCCGCGCAGGCTAATCCGAGACGGCACTTTACGACTACATTAGATTTTGTGCTACAGTAGACTTGCGTAAAACAGAAAATCACATAAAATCGGAAAGTGTCGTTTCGGATTAGCCTCTGCAGACTCCGCAGGCTGATCCGAGACTACAATTTACGCAAATGTCCGAATGACCCTTTTCGCGTGTTGCACTCCAATTATTATTATTATTATCGAGAAAATAAAAGAAGCTACTCGCAGAACGTGCTGTTTGAACTTGTATCTGCACTGTCTGATCAGAAGATACCGTTCTCCCCAAATTACCTTTTAACTCATTACCAAACGACAAAATTTCAGGATTCTCCAAATCGAACGCATTTGCAGACGACAAAATAAAAGTGACTGAAAATTCGAAACTATAATCAACCGAGGATACGTTCCACAATACAGTATACGTGCCGACATCTCTTAACTCTTTACCAGAAGACTGAATTTTAGATTTGTCCAAACTGATAGCATTTGCAGACGACAATTTAAATTTGACTAAAATTATTGGATTTGTGGCTGGAAAAAAACAGGGGAAACAGAAAAAATACTAGTTGTCAGTATTTTCTTCTTTTTCCACATTTTTTTCTTCAAAATGTCTTTACCCTCAGAGTCTATCACTATTACATTGTAAATAAATAAGATAACAATAAGGTCCTGAGTTCGATACCCGGGAACGGGTATCAACTTTGGGATTTTTCATTGGCCGGTACATTCGGCTTGAGTACTGGTGTAGTTCCCAGGAAGCAGAATTGAGAGAGATTAGTAAAAGTTTGTTAGAACTTGTTTCGCAATCGATGTGAAATAAAAATGTTTAAACTAAATAAACAAGATACACGTATTCAAAGTCACAAATACATTATTGCATTAAGAAGAAAGTACAGCTCGGTTATGATCTAGAAAAAGAGAAAAACTGTGAAGATCATAGATCAGACTGTACGTTCATTGCAGTCTGATTTTGATCTACACAGCCATTGTCGTCTATGGAACTGTTTGGTACAGGGTTAATTCAATTAGACATCTATCATCCGCTTGATTAACTTGTTACGCGATGCTCTCCAGCTTCAGACACCATAGTCTGATTGATGGTTGAGAATATCAATAACCGGCTTCACTCCCAGTAACATGTACGTGGCGAGATGTTGCGGTTTTTGCAAACACAATTGGTATCCTTTTCCGACAGTGAAACTTGAATAAAAGTTACTTTCACTCTTTTCTTTCCGTTGTAGACGCAAGAATCTATCGTGGACAGCGTAGATCAAGATCAGACTGCACATAACGTGCAGTCTGGTCTTTGATCTACACTGTCCACTCTTTTATTCTAGATTACAACTGAAATGACTCTTCGTCTTGCAGAACTGTATATCGTCGGTTTACTTCTAAAACCTCGTAACTACAGCTTGTTACAAGTAAACGGACGACAATATGTAACCAATAAAACATAAAGTGAAGATTTAAACCTTCCTTTCTTACTCTTCACACACGAAAGTTGTTAGGTCCATGATTTTTTTCTCATAACCTTTTTGGCGCCGCAGAATACGCTGGCTTTTGACCTACTTCTTGGTATTTATATACTCGGCTGAAAGAACAGTAATATGTGATTGGTAGAAAATGCTTCAACATGTTTATTTTGTGGGCCCCTGCATCTTATCTTGAAAAACACAGTATACCGGTATCTAATCGAAATCTCACTTTTCAATAAATACAACAACACCAAAATGCTGGCAAGGTTTTTTACTATGAATTTTTTTTTTCAGAAAAGAGTTTTGATATTTATATTCTAGTACCTCATACGACGTTTTTAACGGACCTTTATTTGTTATCCTTCTCCAATGTCCAATACATGTTTCTTGCATACACATGGATATACGTTCTTATGCTTAGTACTTATAACCCGATTTTTGAGCATCACTAAATTTGAACAAAGTAATTTGTTTAATTGTGCTATTAGCTTTTATAGACAGTGCGTTTTTACACGGGAAGGTTAGAAAACAGTCCAGAAAATTAAAAAACATAAAAAAGAATTGATGGTTACCAAATGAGCAAGGGATGGTTTAGAGATTTTCCATACTGAGGTGCCTCGAACACAAAAGAAAGAAAAGAAGAGATGGTACAAATGACAACCAGATTGTATGAGACGCTCGAGAGAATGACAGTCTTAACTTTTGACCTTGATTCTGTTGTCTGTGACAGAATTGTATCTGCTTGTTATTTCCCAAAAAACATGTTGACTTTGATGACAAGCATTGAGATTTATTGTTATTCCCGCATCTTTTCTGAGTCATGGAACAAAAGTGGTGAAGTTTTGGCCTGGATTTAGTTTATGTAGTCAAACTAACATGCTTACCAGCCTGGATCCAGTGCCAAAATATCTTTTTTTCATTATTCCTTGTCGAATCTCCCGATCGCGGTCTGCCGAAGACCTTTGGGAAAAATACCTGTTAATCTCTCTCGTAGGATTACAATTTTCAATTCTTATAAGAAAATCAGAAAAATAAAAATAGGGGAACATAATCAGACTGGAACTTAGGCTGATAGTTTACCGTCGATATCAAGAACTTATAAATTACCTTATCAGACAGTGTAGATCCAAGATCAGACTGCACGGCCTGTGCAGTCTGATCTTGATCTACACTGTCCTCCAAAGGTCAGCGTGTCGCATTTAGCAGACTAAGGACTAAATGTTTCAACATATTCAGGAGCAGACATCGAGATACTGGGAAAAAAACTCTTCCACGAGTAACCTAAGAAATCGAAGCGTAAAATGCAATTTGCATTTTGAAAAGAGCCGTCATTATGGGAACGTGAGGTCGCAAAATCTAATTTTCCACCGAACAATTCTAAGAAAACGAGAAGACAATTTTCTGAATTGCACGGTTAAATAGTTTTTCTGTCGTTACTAAAACATGGGAGTGGAATACTTGATTTAGAGCCTACTTCAACGATTTCCTGGTTTAAATCTTTCGATGCCATCTGTATAAATTCGATTTCTTACTGCATTTGAAATTGTTTATGGTAATAGAAAGCTAAGATGTTGTTGGCCATAGATAAGCATCAGGTAGCAGAAGCTTTTGATCTAAGACAGACTGCATTGAAAAACATCGGGCAACCAGCTATCGCTATTGTTAACCACGCAACATTTTTTTCTTCCTTAACTCATTACCAAACGACACTATTCTAGGCTTGTCCAAATCGAAAGCATCTGCAGACTACAAAATAAAAGTGTCAGAAATTTTGAAAATTGTTTTGTGAAGGGTAGAAAACATTCTTCGGAAAAAGAGAAAATGCTGCTTACCAGCATTTTCTCCTTTTCCCACTATGTTTTCTAAGGCTTCTTTACAAGGGCCGTCAAAAGTATGTATTGTATATAAAACTGAACAATCAGCAGAAGATTTCGGCCCGTGTCAGTCTGCTTGGACTGCTCAGGCTGATCTGGATCGATACCTTTGCAGATGTATAGAACTGTCTATTCACAGTGCATGAGTCATATAAATTGAGTGCTGTTCATGTCATTTGTGATGAAGTGGTCACCGTTAATGTAATAACCAAAACAGGATGGGCATGAAGAACAAACAATCCATTAGTTTGTATTCTTCGCGTAAAACTCAGATGTTATTGCCGCATCAGATATCGCGAATGTCAGGAAACATGATTATATAAAAAGCAAAACCATGGTCCCTAATTAGATCTGCGTCTGTATTGACCAACCATCCTAAATAACCCTTTTATTCTTACTGTCTCGATTTGAAAAGAAACGCAATTTTGATTGGTGAAGCTATTCGGCTAAGCCGGTCAAAACGGTTAAGCCAACCAGAAGTTGTGTAGCTTTGAAATTTGGAAATTTCTTGAGAATTAAACTATTTCTTAGACTATTTTTGACTATTAATGTCATTATAATGGTTTGTAAATACGGGCATTTTTTGAAAAGTTCTTGTTAGTTTATAAATAAGCATTTGAAATGATATAATACTTTTGCACAGTTCCAACTGACCAGAAAATCCTTTAATGTCTATCTTAAAATTATTTGTTGATACTTTTGTTCCTGAAAAGGGAGATAATTATTATCTTCCTTTCTGATGAGAATATAGTGGTTTCAGATATATAATGACAACTTGACAATTTTAGGAAGGAAAAAAGGGGGGAAAGAGGGAAGGGTCGGTGAAAGTCCTACAATAATACACATTTTAAATGATAGCAAAGTTTTCATAATACATGTAATACATGTATTATATAGTGAAAAGAACTGATTTTATCAGGAGTCTTCTACCTATAACCGAAATTGAACAAGAAAAATAGGATAATAGAAATATATAGAAATATGAGCTCTGTGAAAAAGAGCTTAAAGGTGGCCCTTCAGATTTTGGGACGAAAATTTTACAAGAATACGAAAAAATCATCCTTATACTCCAAAAGCCTTATAATTTCCATTCATAAAAACCCAGTAGTCCAAAACCATCCGACAACATAAGAAATTAGAGATTTACTACAGCCCAGGTCGACATCGATGGGAAACATGGTCTATTTTTATATGAGCAACTCGCTCATTTACACACCGGAAATATACAGACGAAGCTTCAAACATATAATCCGAAGAAGACATTATGGAAAATAATTACATGTTTGTTATGTTATGGAATTTCAGAGTCATTAGTCACGTGCCAGTCACTTAACATTCCCACAATGCGTTTTTTATTTTTGGCGGGAAATCTAAAAATAGCTAAAGAGGCTACGTAGCCTTTTAAGGGAATACCATAATCTTTTTTTGTAATTTTGTGATTCTTAATTATTGATGATTTGCATTTTTTTTTAAATATAAATTTCAGTGATATATATATCTTTTAATTTGGTGGGATGTGAAAATTCTAGATACCCACCTTTAATGTATCGACCAAGTTCACCCTGCCCGAGCTGTGGAGGCTGACCTGAATCGAAACTTTATGCCATTAACCCTTTCCCAACCAACAAATTTTGGACTCTTCCAAGCTGAAACAGTTTGCAGACGACAATTTTAGATTGTGAGAAAATGGCAGAAAGTTCTCAAAAAGGGTAGAAAACACTGTGGGAAAAGGAGAAATTGCTCGTTACGAGTAACTTTTCCTTTTCCCACAGTGTTTTCAAACGACTTTTCCTGCAGACACGTAAAAACCAGGGCTTGTTTGGGAAAGGGTTAAAATGTATTTTTTCTGCATGTCAAAGGACCAGTTTACGCCATGATTAGAATGATTTTGGACAACATTAATTTTATTTATCCGCAGTTATGTGATGACTGGCCTGGTATACTGGATTGAGAAGATGTTTTCAACCACCATTTTCACAGAGCATGGCTTATGAACATTGTTTCCTGTGAAGTAAGATCCCGATACTAGATATATTCAACGGGTAAGCGAAAAAGAATGTAATTTACGACAGTGACAAGGCCAAAAGTAGAAATATTGCATCTATAATTAGGCCTATATCTCTGATCTGTATCATAACAAATTATCTTCGTATATGTTACATCTTAAAAACTGTAAAATGAGAGAGAGAGAGAGAGAGAGAGAGAGAGAGAGAGAGGGAGGGAGGGAGGGAGTGAGTGAAGGGAGAGAGAGAGGGAGAGGGAGGGACAGAGAGAGAGACAGAGAGACAGAGAGACAGAGAGAGAGTGTTTCATCTTTTTGACAGAAAACAGACCAAAACGTGACATGTTGTATGGATTGCAATCGAAAAATAAATGAATATTTATTGATTCTGACCTTTTCTGTAACGAATCTCTAGAAGATATACAAACGTAATAGTTCTGAATTTCTATGTATTGCATATAGATTTGGCTAGAGAAACCGCGCGGTAATATTGTAAGAGTAAGTTTTCAGAGACAAATCAGTTAGCACCGTAAATGTCCTTTACTGAAGAAATTGTATCAAAATCAATCCCATATGACAAGTTTAAACTTTTACCAAACAATCCCTGGCTTTTTACAACCCTGTGATAGAAAACATTGTGAGAAAATGAGAAAACGCCGGTAACCAGCATTTTCTCCTTTTCCCACAATGTTTTCTACCCTACTGGAAACACATTTCAATGTTTGAGTTACACTGAATTTGTTGTCTGCAAGTGCGTTCAATTTGGACCAGTCTAAAATTTTGTCGTTTGGTAAAGTGTTAAGCTATTTTTGGGCTTTCTGCAAATGTAACATTTCATAATATCATGGCCTATAGAAACTGGCGAGCATAATTTATGAGGGAAATTAAAAAAGAGTAGCTTTTTTATGTTAAATTTGTATGGAATCATTTGGAAAAGTACAAGGTTGGCTTTATGAAGGCAGTTGCATTTATTCCCTATTTTTTACCTTTTATCCTACTAAATAACTAAAATGAAATTCTCATTTCTATTGTAAAAAGCTCGAATATCAATATTTCAAAGTTTTTTGGGGGGGAATAACATCTGTGCAGTCTGATCTTGATCTACACAGTCCGCAAAAGGTCAGTGAGACCTTTTGGGCTTTTTAACACGTTGCCATAATAAAAACGCATACTGCCGAATTAATCAACACTTACATGTACAAACAATTTTCGAATTCTATCTTCAAGGACTACGTTTTGAAAAAACAAAATCAACAAAAGTTTGAAATCATTATCAAATATGGTGGAAATCAAAGAGAAACGTATAGCGGAAGTTTACAGCGCTCCTATCTCTTGACACCTTACCACACCACAAAAAGTTGGAGTCATCCAAATTGAAATATTTGGAACCGATAATTTAGCCTTTTCCCAGAAAAGCCATGTTTTTTTACGACTCTGAGGTTGAATGCATTTGAAAACACTGTGGAAAAAGGAGAAAATGGTCATCATGAGCATTTTCTCCATTTTCCACAGTGTTTTTCCCCTTGCAGTTTAAAATACCACCGTTTCAGCCACTGTAAATTTGTCTTCTTCTTAAATTCTTTCAATTTCAGTAGACCAAAATTACCTCAACTGGCAGAGTTAAATTCAAATGGAATTATGAAAGGCAACGAAACAGTAGAAAACGTGGGAAAAGGAAGCAACTGATGATTACCTGCATTTCCTACTTTTCCAACAATATTTTCAAACTGCTTCTTTCCTAAGGTCACTCGGAATTTTAAGGTACAGGATTAAAACAGGCACATGCCGATATAACGAGAAACAGACGAGTTACCTATGACAGTTAAAAATATTTTCTTTTTAATTTCTTTGAAGTACACTTCCTCAGCACGTGAAAGGATGCCAGCATTGAAAAAAGCATAGAACTGTTGCTGCTAGCTAATTAATCCAGAAAGTAGCTATCGGGTCGATCGATTGATTGATTGATAGATTGATTGATTGCCGGAGTAGTGTTTGGCCACATTCAAAACATTATCATAATATGATACAGCTTACTGATTTAAACATTTTCTTGGTTTCATTCTTTCCTTCGTAAAGTAAATTACTGGAACTCTGAGATGTCTTGCCTGAGGAAACTTTTAAGTAAAACCAAGAACATTAAGAGGATCAAGCATTGCCTTCTTTTCCTCAGCCATTGCCAATCCAATCTATCGCCATTCAGCCATGTTGGACATTTCATATATTTGGTAATGGCAATTAAGTTCTTCACATAGGGTCTAAGTTACAACCACATTCGCGGCCAATAACTTGATTTATTTCTGTGATAAATAGAATTAACCTATAAACAGTGTTAACTGATACATACTTATCAGCCATCTAAGTCGTCTAATTTGTAGACTCTTTACCAAACAATCCTGTTTTACCTATAATAAGGAAAAAGGCTTTTCAAAATATTGTGGCAAAAGGAGGAAATGCTAGTGACCAGCATTTTCTCCTTTTCCCACAAAATTTTCTTCTCATCAAGAAGACGAGCCTATTCATATCAGCAGTAATTGATCTGATATGTACAAATACTTTCAACAAGTAATGTCTGACATTTTGTGATGGAAGAGGGGTTTATATATTGAAAAGATCGTAAATAGTATCTTTATTTCTGAAACAGGAAGTGGAACGTGTTTTATAGACATTCCTGGAATTTATGAAATAATGCTGGTTGGATGATGCCAGATGGGTTTGAATGTAACTTTTTTCATAGCAGTTTTCAAATGAATCTATATAGATGTGTTATTGCTCTTAGAGAGAGAGAGAGAGAGAGAGAGAGAGAGAGAGATTTTTGACTTCATATCTATATATTTTAGAATCGTCTGTAGTTAACATATTTACAGAAGACAGCACAGGCTGACGTGGGTCTATAATTTTTGTAAATGCATTAAATATTCTTTTCACGTAGAATTGCTCAAATATAAACATATCTAGACACACGACTCTGTTAAAACACCATTAATTTGTTTAACACTAAAAGAGATCAAAAGAAGCCTGATCTTAAAATAGCCCCTGAAAGTGTCTAGTTTGATTTGATCGCCCCTCGATCCTGGAATCGAAGTAGTTTCTGTCACGCAATGTCAATGAACCGTTTTATACCACTCAATGTTTGCTATGCACAAAAGAATATATATACATGTGAATCCAGGTTGGATGACATGCCTTTAGCAGACGATCCCTAATTTCAACAACCAAGAAGAAGACGGCGTTTTAAAAGAAATAACTGGTAATCAGCATTTTCTCCTTTTTTATACGCCCGAAGGGTCGTATTATGTTATACCCCCGGTCGTCCGTCCGTCCGTCCGTCCGTCCGTCCGTCCGTCCGTCCGTCCGTCTGTCCGTCCGTCCGTCCGTCCGTCCGTCCGTTAGCAATTTCTTGTGTGCGCAACTCCTCCTACAGTTTTCATCGGAATTATTTGAAACTTGCCACAATGAATCTCCATGATGTCTAGTTGTGCACCTGGGTCTTAGAATTTTGATCGCTGTTTCCGTTCCAAAATTATCTGCCCTTGATTTCTGAAATAACCAACTTTTCACTTAAAATTTTTGTTTAGGCCATAACTTCCATACCATAAAAGGTATTAAATTGAAACTACATACACTGATAGAACACATTATGGAGAAGTGCAGTGCACAAGAACCATAACTCTGCCACTTTTATTTTTTGAGTTACAGCCCTTTGTTAATTTTCTGTTCGAATTTTTGTCCAGGCCATAACTTCTAAACTATAAAAGCTATTGACTTTGAACTTCATACACTGATAGATAACATTGTGAAGAAGTGCATCGCACATGAACCATAACTCTGCCACTTTTATTTTTTTAGTTATTGCCCTTTGTTAATTTTCAGTTTGAATTTTTGTCCAAGCCATAACTTCCAAACTATAAAAGCTAATAACTTGCAACCTCATATAGTGATAGAACACTTTATGGAGAAGTGCATTGCACATGAACCATAACTCTGCGACCTTTATTTTTTGAGTTATTGCCCTTTATTAATTTTCAGTTTGAATTTTTGACCAGGCCATAACTTCCAAACTATAAAAGCTAATAACTTGCAACTTCATACACCGATAGAACACATTATGGAGAAGTGCAGTGTACATGAACCATAACTCTGTGACTTTTATTTTTTTAGTTATTGCCCTTTGTTAATTTTTTAGTTTGAATTTTTGTCCAGGCAATAACTCCCAAACTTTAAAACGTATCATCTTGAAACTTCAAAGACTTATAGAACACATTATAAAGAAGTGCACTGCATAAGAACCATAACTCTGCCATCCTTCTGTTTTTAGTTATTGCCCTTTCTTAGTTTTCTCTTTGAATTTTCGTCTGGGCCATAATTTCTAAAATATAAAAGCTATGATCTTGAACCTTTCAAAACTGATAGAACATCTTGTGGAGAACAGTAATTTACAAAATTTGTAACTGTGCCACCCTTTCTTTTTTTAGTTATTGCCCTTTAATATTTTTCACATATGGAGATTAACTACTCTTCATTCATGGCCCTTCCGTCATTTCAACTCATTTCACTGACAAGCCCCTTCGGGCGTATATGCGCCGCTTTGCGAAGCTCTTGTTATTAATGTTTTCTAAAGTTCAGACACCTTGTTTCAATTTGTGATTTGTATTTATTTTGCCATCGGCACATGCTATCAATTTGAACAAGCTTACAAGTCTAAAGTTATGTCGTTATGTAGCAAAACATAAAAAAAAAAAGAATTTTGCTAAAAATTTGTAAGATAAGTTCACAAAATGTGTAACCTTCAAAAGTCGCAAACAGAAAAGAGCTAAGGATGCAAGTTCGATAGGATTGATATCAGGTATATGACCTGACAGCGGTTATGTAGTACATGGACTCATTGGTAAAAGAGTATAATAATTTCGCCACTCTATTCTACTCGAATCGACCAAAGACCAAGTCCCACAAATATCGTAGCCTGAAATGATTCTGAGTTTAATAGCAAAAAATGACAGTAATAATGGTCGGGTAACATGTAGGTTTACTTTAACAAAAATCGAGACGCCATTCTCTTAGATACTTCACTGTCTACGAAAGAATAGAAAAGGTTCACGAGACGCGTCTTTCCATTTAGGGATCACAATCGATCTGTGACACAGTTATGTAATGTCGACTTAGCCTCCAGACTGCTAAAAAGATGGAAATTGACAGTGTGTCGTATGCGAAAGACTTAATTACGTCAAGGTTGTTTAGACCACTGGTACAGTATCTGACAGTGTGGATTAGAAGTTCTATGCTGGTCGTGGTTAACCCCTATCCTGCTGTATAACTAAAATTAAATTAAATTTCAATACCGTATTCATAACCAAAACATTGTTGTTACAAAGTCATTTTTTTGGAATAATATCTTCTTATTGGACATTGTAGATTAAGATCTGACTGCACGTTCTGTGCAGTCTGATCTTGATCTACACTGTCCGTAAAAGGTCAGCTAATCGCGCTTAGCAGCCAAAGGGTTAATCATTACTGTCAGCAAAGAGCACTATATCATGTTCTAAGAATTTAGATTGAAACATTTATCAAATTTAGATGATTCTCTTTTGTCCGGCAACAGACCACTTTGAAACCTTTTTAGCGAAATTAATATCTTTTGATAATGTTGTCGATTTTGTTCACGAGAACACCGCTTTTCATTCAGATATTAAGGTTTATAAACATTAGGAAAAAGTTTGATGACTCAATTTTTCTTTTGAACGGTATCAACAACATTTGATGAAATCTAAATATTTGTGTACTATTCTAGCAAAAGGAGCTTTGAAGCATCTCCGTGCTACAGTATACCAAGCACATTATTATTTAATCACTGAATCCACTACATCCAGTTAGTCTTACAACCAGCTTACATCGGAGATAAGACGGTCTTTAGGTATGCAAAAAAAGATACATAAAGCAAAAAGTTTCGACCTAGATCAGCCTGTGTGGACTGCGCAGGCTGACCTGGTTCGATACATTTTGCAGTTGCATTAAACTCCTTTTTCACAAAGTATGGCTCATTTAGGACTTTTTATGGCTCATTTAGGACTTTTTATGGCTCATTTAGGTTTAAAGTTCCGCAGCAAAGAAGAAACAGAAGAGGAGCAGACTTTACAAAATTGAACTGTTCAGAATTGATTAAATAAGTACATAACAAATGACATTATGATTCGCCATTTCAAGAGAAAACGTTTACTGCTATACTACAACATCAAACAAAAATATTCAAAACTAATAGATGACTGGGACGGAGAAATAAGTCGACTTTAAAACCTATTTGTTGGTCTATAAAACTTTATAAAACTATAAAACTGTACCTATCTGAACCTAAGGGCGCATATTTAGCCTTTCATGCCACTGTTTTTCTTTTCTGTTTCATGGAGGAGGCACTTATCTCGGCTTTCTATAACTCTGTAAGTGCCAGGCGTATTAACTTGACCGCTTTTGAGGGATGAATATATATACGATCCAATAAAAACCCTGAAAGACTATGATCCCGATGGCTTGACTCACGTGGTGTGCTGTCTGATCTTAGTCTTTACCGCAAAATGTACGCAATGGTGAAGGTAAAGATTTTTTCGAGGGGTCTAAAACCGTAAGTTTGTCAACAAAAATAGTTTTCTCGGTACCTACATGGGACAAGCCATGTGTACTAGAAGTGTAAGAAGTTTTGTTGAAGATTGTTGAAATGGTTGGCTTTTAAACCCGGTAAAGACAAAGTCTAGATTATAATGTTACAAGAGTTAATATATATAAGATTTATCTAACTGGGTAATTTTGGTAAAAAGTTTGACCTTGAGTACAAAGGTTCAACTATATATCGATGCACCAATGGTATTATTCGCAAACCAACAATAATTATTACCAGTTTTCAAGTTCACAATAAAAATAGACTAAATGCATACTGGTATATATAAAGATCGAAAAAAGTCACTGACACAAGAAATACCGTACGTACCTTAGAAGCAATTCCTTCAGTAATCCTGTACTTGTGATAAACCAGAGCAATATATTTCCTGCTGTTCCAATAACAGATAAAACTTTGTCTGCAGTGTATCCACTAAATAGACGCCTGGAGCCTTCAGTCGAGGGGGATCGGTACAGCTATCCTTACCACCAAATAGGTAGACAAGGGAGTTATACCAAAACTTGGACCAAAATATTGCATCCTTGTATTAAGATTGCATCCTTCCCATGTGTTGTTCAGATTGCATCCTTTCCATGTGTTCCATGAATTGATAAAGCTTTTCAGGCAATGTGTCTACCATAAAGACGCCAATTTCAGTCGCGGGGGATTTGGACAGCCATCCTTAGCATGATGCAGTTGGCAAAGGGGTGAGGTCCATGAAAAATGTAGATGAAGATTAAACTTTAGTATCTTGGAACAGATAATTAGCTTTGTTGTTAAGCAGTGCTTCCGCTTTATTTGACGATGGGGTGGAGCCTCATTGCAACGTACAATTATGTCTTAATCTTCAACAAGCTTTAACCCTTTACCTGATATGCCAATTTGAGGCTCTTTCATTTCAGCAGCAAATAAAGATATGATGTAAAAAATATGGACAAATGAGGATACAAATATCTGATTGCATGGAAAACATTGTGGGAAAAGGAGAAATTGCTCGTTACGAGCAATTTCACCTTTTCCCACAGTGTTTTCAAAAGCTGTCTGTTGTTGATACGTCACAGTGGGTATCTGTGGAGTAAAACAACAGAAAGGTATTCTGCGGGAAGCATCGATCAAGATCATACTATACTTTGTCATTCCATTCTCAGATATAAATTTTACCTGCATAATTTCCAATTTTCAGACCTCACTTAGTCATAGGAATGGAGTGGTAGGAATGAGAGTACGTATATAGCACAACTTAATGTTATTACTTTAATTCTACGCGTACTACAGATTATAAGACTGACACTTTTGGAGACACTTTAGATCAAGATCAGACTAAACATAACGTGTAAACCGATCTTACTATACATTGTCCGAAATAGCAAAAATGTCTCCAGTAATGTGGTTTGTACGAACTAAGAGAATGTTCATACCATTTTGTCTGAGTGCTTATGGCGGGTTCGGGTTATTTCAGACACAAGGAGAAAACTCGCTCTGATTTACGTGGAGAGCACAACTTACCTTTTCTATAATTGGTTTTGGCAGATTTATGGCTGATATAACTATAAAAATTACAGAAAAAACTTTAGGTTTGGATTGTTTACGAAGTATTCTTTACCAGCGTTTCTTCTTGTTCTGAATGCTTAGCAATAAGGATGAACGCGATTTACGTTCAGGGTCATCCGAGACGGCATTTTACGTCAATACAAGTGGCTTCTTTAAAAAAGAAGCCAGGAGAGGTCGACATCATTTTTTTCTAATACCTTTTATGCTTTTAGGTTAAATATAATCTAGGTACATGTAAAGAAACAAGCAAGACAATAAACGGGTAGTTGAAATCTGTTCAGTTGTAAATACACATTCATCAAAGTGGATGGCAAAAATAGGATTCCGTATTCATCCGTCCTTGTAATTTATGTAAGTCACACGACCTTCTTCCCGCGTTTTAAGGTCACGTGATTTTTTCCGCTGTGTTCGTTTCTATTTTTAACGAAATTCTTTTTTCTTTTTCTTCTTTTTGTTAAGATTTAAGATTGTAATACAAAATTAAAATTGTTGGAAAGGGAATATGCAATTAAATCCTTGCAATTTTGTTGAAATTCGTGATATAGAAACAAACCACGTCTATTTCCAATTTCAGTTTTTAGACTTCGATTTCTTTATAAAATCATGACGAAACAGACTGTGTTTCGCAACAATTCCCCTACAAAGATTGGATTTAGACAGCAATTTCTGAGGCAGTCTGCCTTTTAAACTCAACACTGTTGGAGAGGTCTGATGACCTCTCCAATTAGATTTTGTCCTATAGTAGGCTTGCATGAAACAGAAAATCATACACAATTGGAAAGCGCCCTTTCGAATTAGTCTGCGTGAACTGCGCATACTGATCAGAAACCACACCTTGCGCAAAAGTCCGAATATCCCCTTTCGCGTGTTGCCGGCGTAATGCAGAGAAATGATCCCCCATTATAGAATGACCCAAAGTCATACCTCGACGTAGAGGAATGACCCACGGGTCATTTCTCTACGTCGAGAAATGACCCACGGATCATTCCTCTACGTCGAGAAATGACCCGTGGGTCATTTTGTAATGGGGGTCATTTCTCTGCATTACACCGTTCATATTATAATCTTTCATTTTGAATTCGTTTTAGGTATTCATAATTCATAAACTATTGGGAATATCAGGGAGTGACATTCTGGGAAAGGGGATTTAGTACATCTCAGTGATATTTGATACCAAACAAGTCATTACGTAATAATTCACGAATCAATAAAACAGATTACTTGGTATATCAGCATTAGGTAGATCGATCCTTTGACTTGTAAAAAAACAACAACAGCAAGAAGTTTTGATCAAGTCAGCCTGCACATACTGTTCAGCCTAACCTTGGTGGAGACGCTTAAACTCTTTACCAAATGACAAAACTTTAGACTGGTCCAAATTGAAAACATTTGCAGAAGACAAAATAAAAGTGACTGAAAATTTGAAATTTGTTTTGTGAATGGTAGAAAATATTGTGGGAAAAGGAGAAAATGCTGGTAACCAGTATTTTCTCTTTTTCCCACAATGTTTTCTAAAGGCCTCTTTCTCAAGGGCGTCAAAAGTAGGGAATGTGTAATACGTTAACTCTTTACCACACATTCCCCACCTTTAACGACCCATGAGAAAGAAGCCTTTTGAAAACATTGTGGGTAAAGGAGAAAATGCTGGTAACCAGCATTTTCTCATTTTCCCGCATTGATTTCTACCCTTCTCAAATCAAATTTCAATTTTTCAGTCATACTTACTTTGTCCTCTGCAAACACTTTCTTTACGGACCAGTCTAAAATTTTCTTGTGTGGTAATGAGTTAACCCTTTCCCAAACGGCAAATTTTGGACCAGACCAAATTCAAAGCATTATGCAGATGACAAATTAACAGTTGCCAAAAAAAAAATTTTTTTTTTCTATATGATAGGGTAGAAACATTGTGGGAAAAGGAGAAAATGCTGGTTACCAGCATTTTCTCCTTTTCCCACAATGTTTTCAAAAGGCTTCTATTCCCGACCCGTAAAACCAGGGATTGTTTGGGAAAGGGTTAAACCCCCCTTTTCAAAGGGTAGGACTTGTTCAATATCATCTATCGGTACGGAGACTTGGCGGATGTCAATTTAAGGTTATCGATTCGTGTTGAAAGTCCTAGAAAGAACGTCAACCGTATATAGCTACGACTCCACTGTCACATTGAACATCTCTCAAAATAAGAAAATAATGTACATCTCAGTGTAGCTTCCGGTATCTGTCACTTGGAACCTATTCGGGGTTTATTCAAACCTAGTGAACTGCCTTTTTAAAAAAAAACCTCTCCCTGTGGTAAAATTAACTGCTGTATATAATCATTCTATACAGTTTCCAGCATGTTATCCTACTGAAACTATCCGATTGAAACAAATTTGCAACAGACAACTTTGGAAATATTTTGTGAAGATGATATAATTAACATCATAGTTTAATACATGAAAACAAGTGAAAAACGTACTGCCAAAACGGAAAATGGGCTTATTATCGATTTCAGAAGTTTTATATCATAAAACGGGGGTAAAAGTCTATAGATGGCCTCGTGTCAAAGCCAACAGTGAGAATAGCCTTCTTTCTCTTTCCTATCAATTTGTACTCAATTTTGCAAGGTGAAAGGTCAGTAGCACGGAAATTTGCCTGAAAGCATTTGTACCGTTCTGCGTCGCAACATGCGAAACGTGACCAATAAAAGCTTCAAAGCTTTCAAACATCAAAACTGGCATGTTATTAGGTTGATCAAAACCTTATTCTTCTCTTTATTCTTCTCGACCAGCAGTTATGACATATAGAGAACTAATTTGTTTTATCTTAAAAGCTGCATAAACTGTTACATTGACAGATTTAACTCATTACCAAACGACAATATATTAGACTGGTCCAAAATGAAAGCATTTGCAGACGACAAAATAAAAGTGACTGAAAAATTGAAATTTGTTTTGTGAAGGGTAGAAAACATTGTGGGAAAAGAAGAAAATGCTGGTTACCAGCATTTTCTCCTTTTCCCACAATGTTTTCTAAAGGCTTTTTTTCTCAGGGGCGTCAAAAGTAGGGATTGTGTAGTAATGGGTTAAAGAAGACATTTTCCTTTTTTTCGGTGAAAGATTGGAATATTATTTCATCGAGTGAACATCATTCGATAATAACGGTATTTCCTCGAGTAGCGCAGATTGCTTTGCTACAGAAAATGAAAATGTAGCCCAGATCTAGGAGAGCTATAAAAAATGGAATTGACACATAAAAAGGTAAATGATTATAGTTTCAAGAAATTAAAATTCTTAAGAGGCTTGCTTGACATGAATGTGAGTGAAAGGGATTGAAATGCTTCATGTACAATTATTGGCAAAACAAGGAATGGCCATCAAGAACTGATATTTTCGTCTTCAAATGCAGTTCAAATATGCCATCAAGAACTGATATTGTCGTCTCCATTTGCAGTATCTGATTCAGACATCAATAAATGACAGTACATTATGACCGTCTGCCAGTCTCCTATAATTGACCTCCAGGGCGCCAATAAGAGCACGTTGTTCGACGAAGTGAGATCACTTACCGGGATATCTGACATGGTCTCTACACGTTGTAGTATCATTGAATCCTTAAGCTGCTAAGCGCGACACACCGATCTTTTGCGGACCATGTAGATCAAGATCAGACTGCACACAACGTGCAGTCTTATCTTAGATCTAACACTGTCCGACATGGAGATATTTTCCCTGAAGTATGTCTCTACACCCTGTTGTATCGTTTAACGCTCAGGCTGCTAAGCGTGACACTTGGATCTACACCGACACGGCGATATATAACTCTTTACAAACGACAAAACTTTAGACTATTCCAAATTAAAGGCATTTCCAGACGATAAGATAAACGGGATACTAAAATTGAAATTGTTGTTTATTGGTTAATAAGTGACACTCTGGGACTCAAAGATTTAAGTAAAATCAATGAAGAGATGAGAATAAGCAGTTTTGATACAACATTTTAATGTCTCGCTTTAGAATGGTTTCAACAAATAAGTCTCGTGTACGGGCCTACATTCTCTGACATTCTTTGTCTGCAGTATTTTCAACTTTGAAAGTGAATAGTTTAGCTAATCTGGAATTGCCTAACCTTCTAAATCTAGAATGAAAGTAAAGAATACAATGTAGAGTGGCTTTTGAGTGCCGCTCCTAATTATTGCAAATCTTTGACAATCTTACATGAGTACTTTAAGCTTGATATCACTCATCACCAAGCTGATGCTGTTGATACAGTTTCCAAATGTACCATCGGGCTCAAATGCTTCAGCTAAATACCACAAAGACACTCTAAACGTCACAAAGACATTCTAAATACTATAAATATGCACAAAGCCACACAAAGTCATCACAAAAACGCACAAAGACTCACTAAGACACACAGAGGCAAAAAGTCACAGATGGAATGGTAAATTATATAAATAGTGTAGACCTAATCAGACTCAGGGTTTGCACTGTTTGCGAATTTAATAACCATCTATCCTAATGGCCAACATATGCAATTTTGGTCTGATAGGTCCGTTGGTTATACGGGCGGTCATCCGGGTCATGGAAAATTTCGTTCCCAAATCCAACAGATGCTCATATTCCAATTTGACGTCAGCCTACCTCAAAACTGTTACGTTAAAGGTTCATCACCCCTTTTTTTCATTATGACAATTATGTTTGTCATTTGGTGATTTTTTTTTCAAATTCTTATTACTTATTTTCAACTTTCCTGATCATACCGCTCCGGTATTCACTTTTTGCCCCTGGTCTAGTAAGATTATCCAACTAATGTCAAAGAACATATAATGTCTTTGATTACGATTCGATTAAACTGAAGTTATATGATGCCGACCAGATAAAAATGTATCAAATGACAACAAGGTACAAATATTTTACATTACTACAGATAATTTGACCAAAGGAGAATAAAAATTGAATAAAATGGTTAATCTAAGCGGAAATTAAAATTGTAAAGTCTATAAAAATTTGATTATGTTTTGAACAAATTTTGATATTGTTTACATGAAGACTTATTATTCAGTTAAGCCCTCATTTCTCTAAAATGCGTAAATATATTCATATGAGGTGCAAACAGATGACTTTGCTGACAAAAATGTATATCATTTCCATTTCCTAAGCACGTGTTGGTGCCTTGTGCATCTTTGTGGCGTCTTTGCACGTCTTTGTGGTATTTAGATTGTCTTTGTGGTATTTCAAAGCTTGGACCGGGCTCAAATACGTGGATATAAGAACGTGTCTGTACAGAAGACTGTGTTTATTCATTTAAACAATACAACACTCGCTCAAACATAAAATATCTATTGAGGAGCAATACAATCTGACATTTTGGGCAGTATGATCCTGAACCACACTATGCATTATTTGTTGTATATTCTATGTTTCACTTGCGGACAGTAAGGGTCCAAATAATGTTTACTCTGACCATATATTTTCACTGTTTAATATTGTGCATGATGTTCTATGTTGCACTTGTGGACTGTGAAGGTCCATATATGGTTCATACTGACCATGGATCTACACCGTCCAACACTTCGCAAGATTTTACAAGTTGCACTTACGGACAGCAAAGGTCCATATAAGAGCATTCTAACAATGGATCTACACTGTCCAATATCTTGCAAGAATTTCAATGTTGCCCTTGCGAACAGGGAGGGCCCAGGAAATGTTCCTTGTAACCATGGATCTACACGATTGAAAAGCTTGCATGATGTTATATATTTCTCGTGCAGACAACGAGGGTCCACGAAATGTTCATTCTGACCATGGATGTCCGATGTCAAATATTTTGCAAGATGTACATGTCGCACTTGCAGACATTAAAGGTCAATATAACGTTTACTCTGACCATGGATCTAAACTGTCCGATTTTTTTGTAAGATGTTTTATGTTGCACTTGCGGACAGTGAAGGCCCAAGAAATATTCATTCTGACCATGGATTTACACTGTCCAAAACTTTGCGAGGTGTTCTATGTTTCACTTGACGGACAGAAGGTCAATATAATGTTAATTCTGACCATGGATCTAAACTGTCCAATATTTTGCGAGATGTTCTATGTTGCACTTGCGGACAGTAAAGGTCCATAAAATGTTAATTCTGATCATGGATCTAAACTGTCCAATATTTTGCGAGATGTTCTTTGTTTCACTTGCGGACAGTAAAGGTCCATATTGTATTCATTCTGACCATGGATCTACACTGTCCAGTATTTTGCGAGATACTTTGTTTCACTTGCGGACAGAGAAGGTCCATATTCCGTTCATTCTGACCATGGATCTATACTGTCCAATACTTTGCAAGATATTCTATGTTTCACTTGCGGACAGTTTGGGCCATATAGTGTTCACCATGACCATGAATCTACACTGTCGCATAATTTGATAGATGTTCTATGTTACACTTGCAGACAGTGAAGGTTTATAAAATGTTCATTCTGACCATGATCTAAACTGTCCAAAATTTTGCAAGATGTTCTATGTTGTACTTGCGGGCAGTGAAAGTCCATAGAATGTTCATCTGACCATGGATCTGCACTGTCCATTTTGTTGCAAGATGTTCTATGTTGTACTTGCGGACAGTGAAGGTCCATATAATGCTCATTCTGACCATGGATCTACACTGTCCAATATTTTGCAAGCTGTTCTTTGTTTCATTTGCGGACAGTGAAGATCAATATCATGCTCATTCTGGCCATGGATCTACACTGTATAATATTTTGCAGGCTATTCTATGTTTTATTTGCTGACAGGGAAGGTCCATATAATATTCATTCTGGCCATAGATCTAAACTGTCCAGTACTTTTCAAGATGTTTTGTGTTTCACTTGTGGACGGTAAAGGTCCATATTATGTTCATTCTGACCATGAATCTACACTGTCCAATATTCTGGAAGATATTCTATGTTGCACTTGCGGACAGTGAAGGTCCATGTTATGTTCATTCTGGCCATGGATCTAAACTGTCCAATACTTTCAAGATGTCCAATGAAGATTCATATAACAATGAATCTACAACATCCTACATTTTGCAAAGTATGCAGTTCTTGCAGACAGTACAATGTAATTTAAACTATGACCTATGACCGTGGATCAACACTGTCCAAAAATTTGTTTGTTTGTTGGCCTTGCTAATAGAGAAATCCCAGATATCTGAAATCTAAGCATAAGATTTTTATGTTACTGTTGTGGTTAATGAATGTTTATTCAGCCCATTTAAACTGTCAAATAATTTGTATGTTATTTCATGTTGTCCTTTCGGAGAGAAATTCCATATAAACCTACATTTAAGAGCACCCTGGTCCTAAATTTCCATGGTTAGTTAATTTGTATAATCTTCAAATTTTCTTTTTTGCTTGTGCAGACTATAAAAATATAGGTTTTGTATGAAATTTCTCTCTGTTCATAAATTTTGATTGTACAACAGTTTGTATACTTTAAGATAAGATATAAGGGTAGGTATGAAGACAAAACATGTATTTAAAAAAATGTGTCCTACAGTTTCAAATGCATAGCATTCACTTCACGTACTGGGAACTTGTAGCGTTAAATTTCAGGTGAACAACAACTACACCTTTGCACACACAAACACATACACGTATAGTAAAATAACTTCACTAATAATTCAGTCTTCATATTTAATCTTCCTCATATTCAGATTCTGTATCTTCCTCACTTCCCACTTTTTTGGGCTGGTTTTTATCATCATTCAGCAATGGCGTTTCTCTGTCTCTGTCCTGGAATGGTACACACAAAAAATTGTATTTACTACCTTGTAAAGGTGGCATATTTTATCAGAGCAGAGAACAAATTTCATGGTGCCCTTTGGATAATTTCATAGTCACAAGCGCCTTTGAAAAAAGTGTTATCTGAATAACTATTGACATTCGTGTTGAAAGTTGGATGGCAGAAAATAAAAAAAAAAGTTTTTCGTCCAATATAAACATGTGTTTGTATAAACTGTCTCACTAGCACCGACCAACAACTGTATTTTACGCTTTAACCAACAGTATAGCAAAATATGAGAAAATGTTCGATATTAGCAATTTCTCTTTGCATAAGTGTTTTAACATACGTCAATGTACGAATTCTTAATTAATATTAATTACACCTAATGTAGTTCAATTTACTTCGAAAGATGTTTGAGTTGGTAATCAGTTGACATGATGTAAAAAGACATCAAAATATCAGTGTTCAATGTAAAAGGGATAACTATAAATCGAAGTACTCTTATCGCAGAAATTCAGACAAAGACATGTAGACACAAACATGTTTAAAGACAACCATAGATTAACATCACACAAACCTGCAAAAAATGTCAAATCTTTGCAATTAGTAACAATAACTTTTTTACTTATCAACCCAGACGTATATTTTATTTTCTTCAAGAAGCAGGCTAATTTTGAACATAGTGACCAAAGAAGATCGTTTATCTAGGGAAAAATTCCATTAGACAAGATACATTTACTACATACTCATTTACATATTCAACTCATTGCTGTTGACAAGCTAAAAGACAGATGCTTGAGAATAATCTCTAAATACTTTATTTCAGATGTTGAAGAGAATTCCCTCAACTCCCTAGACTTTTTCTGTTTTTCCCAAATACAACCTCACATAAATTTATAGTTCAACATTTGAATTTAATTGATGTTTAATACAAGCAACACATTGAATTTTGATCACGCTATTCAAGAAACCGTTATTATACTACTACATGAATAAGTACAAATTTCCTTATAAGCTATGATCTACATGCTGTTAGTTAACAAAAATATACCGGTGTGTAAAGTTTGTGCTGAAATAAACAAAATAATGCATGTGCAAGATAGTGACACAAGCAGTCAGATACATTACTAAATGTCGCAAATTAAAATTATCGTAAGTT
Organism: Tridacna crocea; assembly: GCA_943736015.1. Lineage (NCBI taxonomy): Eukaryota > Metazoa > Mollusca > Bivalvia > Cardiida > Cardiidae > Tridacna > Tridacna crocea. The sequence continues at coordinate 733,550 of OX031066.1, read as the reverse complement.
TCATGAAGATTACTGGTTGTAGACGATACATACTTATGATAACGGCATGCCTATACCATTGGGTTACCTGACAAATGTACCTAGCAGTAAACTGAATTTTCGATTTCTATAATTCAAAAAGTAGTAAAACTGACCACGAAAGCGTTTTGTTTGAAAATCAGAATTTAGCCAAAGTTAGGCCTTCGGACTTTAACAGCACATTGAATTGAATGTTTTATAACTACATGTATTTCATGCAGTCACCTAGATTAAGCTTTAATTTAGTTGCACCCAAATTTTGTTTCAACATTTTTCTAAGACAAACTTACAAACTAAAAGTAAAATTAAAAAAAAAAAAAATAGATAATGGAATGATGAAATACTCAGTGAGCTACAAGTAGATGAGTAATGAAGAAGATGCAATGATCTGACTTTCATCACAAACTTAGATGAAAAAAAACCCCACTATATTAGACTTGTCTGTATTGAACGCCTTTGCAGAAAACAAATTGATTGTAGACTCAAGTGGAAAGATTTGACTCTGAAAGGTTAAAAAATATTGTGATAATAGAGGAAAATGTTGGTTGATAGCATTCTCATAGAATCAGAAGAAATAGGTAAGAGACTCTACAAAGTATTTGCTCTCTTCACTCAGTGATGTATTACCTGAAATTACTTTTAGGGGTATAGATAAAAAGCAAATGCTTTAAATGAGACAAATAAAAACTAAAGATATCACTAAAAGTGAATATTCCCCCCCCCCCCCACTAGCTCCTTGTCACAAAAACAGGTCTTTGTCACATAATGTAGAATGGTTTAGTACAAAAGTACAGAAGTATGAGTTGCAACAAGAGGGCCATGATGGCCCTGGATCGCTCACCTGAATTTTTGAGAGGACAATAGCCATTTTTTCTGAGGTATTGAAACTTTGGAAACAAAATCATTATTTTGCTAATCAATTTTGAAAAGGTCACCTGTAAAAGTCAATTCAAAATTTGTCATCACCCCTACAATCATCAACACAGCAATGATCTTGATGAATCAGAATTCTGCAAATCAGTTTTTTTAAGATCACCCAAGGAGAATTTCTTGAAGAAGAACAAATACTCGAAAGTGACTAAAAATATATGTCGAACAAGAGAACCACATGCAGGTGCCAACAATAAGCTGTTGTTTTTCGACGGATAAAAATTTCCCTCACAGCTTTTGAAAAGGGTCACCCTAGGAACACATATGTGAAATTATTTCAAAATCTGACAAGCTGTTCAAGAGATGAAGAATTGAGAAATTCCTCTTCATGTCCCCATAGTGCAAATTGCCCCCACCACAAGAGCCATGTTTCTTAACAGATCACAATCTTGTGAACAAATTTTGAAAAGCGTCACACAAGGAACATTTCTGTGCAATTATTTCAAAATCTGAATAGAGGTTTCAGAGAAGATTTTTTTAAAAAAAATTTATTCATGTCCATAAAGTGAAAATAATCTGCAGCAATCACAGCCATCTTTCTCAATAGATAAAATTTCGAGACTTTTTTCTAAAAAGTGGTCACCTAAGGAAAATCTCCGTGAGATAATTTCAAAATCTGACCAGCCGTTTTAGGGAACACGAATTTTTAAGAATTTCTTCATTTCCGTATAGTGCATGTAGTCCCAAGTCACCAGAGCAATGTTTTTCGACGGGTCACAATTTCACATAATATTTATGAAAAAGGTCACCCAAGGGAAATTTCTGTGAAAATATTCCAAAAGCTGACCAGCCGTTTCAGAGAAGAAGAATTTTTAAAGAATTCCTTCATTTTCGTATAGTGCATGAAGCCCCAGTCACCAGAGCCATGTTTCTCGACGGATCACAATTTCACAAAATATGTTATGAAAAGGGTCCCCCAAGGAAAGTTTCTGTGAAAATATTTCAAAATCTGACCAGCGGTTTCGTCAGAGAAGGTTTAAAAGAAAAAATTCGTAGAATATTCCAAAGTTTGTGAACATTTTTTACAGAAGCCCTCTCAAGAAACATTGCAGCCAAATTGGACCAGTGAAAAGAGATGTTTAAAGAAACTGTGGACGACGGACGACGCTAGACAAACACAGCATGTTCCTAAACACTCCCCTTGAGCGTGTTGTGCTAAGGTGAGCTAAAAAGTTTAAGGGGACATATTTCCGCAAACAATCGCAGCAGGGTCATGAAAATTGCAATTGCACAACCTCATATATATATAGGAACCCTGAAATTCGAGCTCGGTACGTGAAAAACTGTCAGAGTATTGCTCCGGACAAATTTGTGTCTATTGACAGACGGGCGGTCGGACAGATAGACATGGTGATTCCAGTATACCCCCTTCCACTTCGTTGTGGGGATGTATAATAAAGGCAAACACTTATAAAAGAAAAGAATGTATCATATTGTTTTAAAGTAACACATATCTATGTGGATAGATGCATAAAATAAGAAAAAACATGTACTGTTTTTTTTTTAACAATCAAATACTAATAAATCTAGACTCATATGATGGCTTAAAAGCCGATCGCATTTCAAGCACGTAATCATTGACAGTTATACGTGGAGATTGCATAATTCGTTTTAAAAACAGTGTTAATTCAAATAAAATCTGAACTATATAGGTTAATTTTCAAAGGTTGGGAAAGGTATCATGGAGATTTTCATACAATTTTAAACTTGTGAAAACACATCAAAAATAGTAATGTGAAATATTAGTTTTGGTCAACCATATCCCTCATAAAATTGGCCAAAATCAAAGCTCTTTCTTGAATTTTAAATTTACTCTTAGACAGCTAGGTCTTAGACTGCAGATAAGTAAATAAAGAATACGATGAGAATATATCTGCGATTATATCACGCTCAAGAATACCCATCTGGGTGTAGAAAAGAGTAGAAAAATAATCAAGCAACACATCATGTACATTCATTCTTAATCAATGGGATTCTTTAGCCCTTACTACACAATAACACGCCTAAGACAAAGTCCTTTGAACTCAAAGGAAACGGTGAAAATATTGGCAACCGGCGTTTAAATGTTTCTACAATGTTAACTACCCCCTCAGAGACAAAGCCCTGAATTTCAGCTGCATCTAATCTTTCATCTGCAAATGCTTCAAATGTGAACGAGTATAAACTTAACATAGCCATCTTGTAAAAGTTCCAAATAAATAAAATTGTACTAAGTTTGCTTAAAATTAACGGTATCTTTCAATAAGTTTAATCCCACATGCTTTAAGTAATGTTTTATTTTATACTCTTTTAGGATTTCAAACCAAAAAGAAAAATGGACTGTCAAATGAATACAGTTTAAAGGGCTATGCTACTTTTTCTGTCTTCCAAAGCTGCAAACTGCAGGGGGAAAATCAAAACTGACCATGAGGGAAAAGGTTAAGCTCTTAGAAGACTTAGAAAAAATATAGATGTTGAAAATTTTGAGAAAAAAAAGAATTCTAGTATAAGAAGAAAAATCATGGGAGAAAAACAGGCAGATTTCTTGAAACACATGTACCTTAATCAATGTTCCATTTTTCTAAAATAAAGTTACAAGATTCATTGAGAGTAAGTTGAATTTTTTGTAATAAAGTCTTTTCAAAAATGACAAAAGACAAAAATTAGAAACATTGGAATCCATACAATTTCTCTAAACTTTCAGAAATAAATGCTTTTCCTTTTTTTCAGGATACAATGAATGAAAAAGTTTTACTTTATCATCAAACCAAAATACACGTATATAAATGCATTGTTTCTATCTAATTTTTTTTACAAAAAAAAAAAAAATATTGAACCTTTTATTCAGAAACAGATTATCTATATTCTAATTCAGTAATCTTAGAAGACTTAGGCAGTAAAACCTGGTGATGTTCAAATTGTTACATTTATTTCAGCAAACTTTTGAAACCTTTCTTTTGTAATACCTGTTCCAGGTTTTGGTGAAAAATCTTAATATTGATCATTACGTGCTTGTCCATGACTGCCTAGCTTGGTAGCTCAGTGATTAGTGCATCTAAACTCAACCTGGAGTTTGCAGGTTCGATACCCTGTTGAGATAAACTTTCTTTCCTGCAATTACTTGCCTCTCACCACCTTTGCATGTGAGAAAAGTAGTCAGTGGCTTTGGCAAAAAAGTTGTGCCAGTAATGGTGTGAGGAAGCCAGGAAACATGGGTGTGTCACTGGCCTCCATGATATGACATAAGTTGTTAACATGACGTAAACTCCAATACAAACAATATTGTTCACGACTGTCACCTTATTGATAGGTAACACCTTAGCCACAGTTAGAGTCATAGCCGTTTTGCAGACAGCATACATCACCATCAGACAGCACAGAACGTGTGCATCAAGATCTAGAATTTAAACTGTCTTAAATAGATTTTTTTCACAAAATGCACTACTATGGCTAAAACAAAATATATGTGGTTTTCGCCTCAAACTTATAATATTTACGTAGGTAGGATATTTATATCATCTTTTGAAAATATGTTTTTCCTAAACTTGTTCTAGTTTCAAATATTGTGAAAATTCATTTTCTCAAAATGTCTTCTATTGTTATTTTACTTTTGTTTGGCCTACTTTTCTTTTTTGGCTCTGATCTAAATGTACCATGTCATGGTAACTATTGTACAGGTGATATCTGGTCTTTGGATGTTGCAACAGAAAACACTTCCAATTCTCCAAAGATGCCATATAACCTCTTTTTAACATTTCTGTGGGCTACTTTATGTCAATTTTATCCATGAAATGGCCAAAGGTTAGCAAATTGTTAATTCAGAAAGAAAGCTATGGGAGTGGAGGGAGAGTTAACCGAGGACAATATGGGTTTATTTAAGAAATAATCTTCTTTCTATCATGGTATATCGTTAAATAAACCACAGTTGTGAGTTATGAGGCACAATAAATAATCCATGAGGGCAATAGCCTGAGTGGTTTATTCATTGCACCTCATAACTCACAACATGGTTTATTGAACAATATACCATGATAGAAAGAAGATTATTTTGATTCTAACATGGCCAATTCTTAATGAAAGGAAAACAAGTCCAAACTGAGAGTAAAAACGCGGATGAAGATTATGTTCCATTGAATAATTCACTCAATAAATGACGTCACTCGATACAGGATGACGTCACTTTACATGGATTGTCTCAGATTTTACCACGCTTTCCTTGAACTGTGTTTATAGAGCCAAAGTCGCGTGTCATGTTAGAATAGAAATTAAATTATCAACTGATGAAATAACTTTATAGACTCATTTGTAAAAATAAGACACAGTCTGGTCACCAGAACAAGATGTACTATATGTTTTGCTTTGGCCTGAGAGGTAAAACATTTATTGGATTTTTTTTTTGTTGGCAAGAATTTTTCATTTATTCAGCAGATAAGGGTAAGACCACAGCAAAGAAGAGTGGAACAGAGCAACCGGATGATTTTTTAAGGAGCTGTCGACAGCATTTCAGTCATATCACGGCAACGGCTCACCTAAAGTCATTCTTCTACTAAATGATTACTCTAAGGTCAATAAAAATGGTAGCTAAATAACATGACCTCTTAATAAAACAGTGAAAATTCTAGCGTTAAGTGAGGCAATGGTCTGAAGCATGATTCACCGTTATACAATAGGCTGTTCTTTTTTATATCTCATAAAGTGAAGTCTATGTAAAGATAAACTTACCCGAAGTCCAATTATCTTGTCACTAAGAATTCTTAGATCAGCTGGATTTTTCGTAAACATAAGTTCTTTTGTCAGGTTGTTAAACTCACGGTTGATGTTCCGTTGCTTCTTTTCCAGGTCCAAAATTTCCTGATCTGTCTGGTCACAGATTCTGAAAACAAATTAATTTTCAGTAGATTGGTATATCAAATCTGCTTACTGTTGTCAAACTGGCTGAAAAGCATCATATGTATCGGCGCATGCACACTTACTTGCAGCTTTGAATGGCTGGTACTACATGTGTATGCTACTGGTTTGACCTTAACAATGAACTGCTGTCGGACTCTCCCAACTCCAGAATATTTGGCATCGCATAAGTAATTTTTCAATCTCACTGTCCACAGACAAGTAGAAGAAAGAAGTCGGTAAAATATGTGGCTCTTTCAACATGTTGACTTTTTGCTTAGGAGAATTTTTGTATACTTTTAAGATCATCATTTTGGATTAAGATATTTCATACTGTCCACAGACAAGTAGAAGAAAGAAGTCGGTAAAATATGTGGCTCTTTCAACATGTTGACTTTTTGCTTAGGAGAATTTTTGTATACTTTTAAGATCATCATTTTGGATTAAGATATTTCATTTTTATCCTTTTAGCATCCATTCACAGATCTCTTACCACAGTGTCAAACAAGTGAATACTTAAGCCTTGAATCCAATAATAGACTTTTGGTGCAGATGGGCAGCTAATTCAGTATTATCTCTTCTGCCTTAATCTTAAACAATTTGCAAGGCAGCAATCAAATGATATGTAAAATTGGAGAAAATGGACCTTTTTACTCTAAATTCTCAATGCAAACAGAACATGAGAAGTCTGAGACCCTTGAAGCAACCAGCAGCTAAGACATAAATACAAAACATACAGCGATAAAGAATACCACAAAAAAGACTGTATTTTTTATCTTGGCAAGGTTGAATGTAATTAAATACGGTTTTGTTTTCTACAAGTAAGCAACACTGGCAGACAAGTGGACTTTTTTAAATTTACTTGTCTGTGGACAAGTAGAAATTTCTATGATTTCCTCACCCCTGCAGCGTTTATATACCTCTAAAATCTTATACCAGGAGAAAACCATTTCAGATTGATGGATCAAATTGTTACTCTTTAAAGTCCCCATTGGGGCAAAATGTAAACATTAAAGGTGGGTATTTATAATTTTTACATCTCACCAAATTAAAAAACGTAATATCACTAAAATTCATACGAAGAAATAATACAAATCATCAATAATTAAGGTTCATAAAATTACAAAAAAAATTTTTTTTTATGGTATTCCCATAAAAGGCTACGTAGCCTCTTAAGCTATTTTTAGAATTCCCGCCAAAAATCAATAAAGCATTGTGGGAATGTCAAGTGACTGGCACGTGACTCATAACGCTTAAATTCCCTATCATAACAAACATGTAATAATTATTTTCCATGATGTATTTTTCGGACGCTATGTTTGAAGCTTCTTCTGTGTATTCCTGTAATTAAATGAGCGAATTGATCATCTAAAAATAGAATGTGTCTCCTGTTGGTGTCAACCTGGGCTGTAGTTAATCTCTAATTTCTCTTGTTGTCGGACGGTTTTCGACTACTGGGGTTTTATGAATGAAAATTAAAAGGCTTTGCGAGTATAAGGAAGTTTTTTTTGCACTTTTTTAAAATTTTCGTCCAAAACTCTGAAGGGCCACCTTTAAAAATGCACCTAAATTCAAATCGTACCAGATAAAAAGTATAGAAATTATTTTGAAGATGATAAACTGTTATTGTACCATTTGTCAAAGTGTTAGCCTCAGGCAGAAAAATGGATTTAAAAAAACTAGGTTAAAAAGTAGCTCTATCTTTTGTTTAGTTTTTACCTGACTTTAAATTTAATCTTTCTGCCAGTAAATAACACTTTGACTTTAATCTTCACAATATTTTCCATATTTTGAAAAAGTATGATAAGTTAAAATCCATTTTAACACCCTAAATTGCCTTCTTTGGATGCTCTTAGACCTAATAACTAATGAAATAATAGTTGCAGCACATCATGCTTGGCAGAAAACTTCCTCTTCCTTTGCTCTTGCTAACTTCACTTTCTAATTGCAGATGCATATTATATATGATCGGAATTAATCATTCATTGAACAACAGCAACTCAGTTCTTGTCGACTTTTCAGGACTTGGGGTGTTCTGATTTTGTCCATTACTGCAATCATTTGCTTTACATCTATATAAAGCCATTTTTATTACAGAGGCTTAACTTTGCAGCAGATATATTCAGAATAAATTCTTCTAAATACAAAATATAAACATTGGCAGAAGTTAAATGTAAGGATACTTAAAAACTAATTCTGCACAGGAAAAAATTGCTCATCATGTGTAATTTATCCCTTTGTAACATTTTTTTCAAGATGATATGCTGCAAAAAAAAAAAATGTTTGTTGTCAAAAATAAAGCATTGCTTACGTTGTTCCGAAACAAAATAATTACTTTACAGATTATTAGCAAAAAATTAAAACAATGCAAGTTACAATCCAGCTGCTTCTTTCCAACAATGTTAACGATAATTACTGATTTCTGCAGTATAAACATATGTTTTCTTGCTGTAATTTATTAATAAAAATTTAACACATATTACTAACCTTGTTGATGCATCTAAGATTTCCCCCTCCTTTTTTTTTATATGGGAAAAAGTTCAAGACTCCACATAAAATACCCTCAAATCAAACACCGTTTAGTATTCATGGATTTCTAAGAACGGAAATTAGACCTTTATATCAGTGAATTACATACAATGAAAAATACATTTCCCTCCAGACATTTTTGTTTGGAAAGTTAATTGATTCTATAGGCCTCATTTTCATCTTGTTTAAAATATTTAATTAATTCAGTTGAACACAAAACCAGTGATTGCTTGCTATAACAAATTGCTATTTTCCTACTGTTTTTCTAAATCTTTTTCTGTATAGAGTAGATATTAACACAGTGATAGGCCAACCATTTTAGCTGACAAACCCATAGCTATACAACTATTGGGAAGGCAGCTATTATCCATTTGAAAACATTGTTGGAAAAGAAAAACAAGAGGACCATGATGGTCCTATATCGCTCACCTGAGTACCAAGCTGTAAAATCAAACTTGCGACCCCTGAGCAGGGCCAGTTTTGACCCCAGGGACATCCTAAGAAAAAAACTTGGTAGAGGTCCACTAGGAGATGCTACTTACAAAATATCAAAGCTCTACGCCTTCTAGTTTCAGAGAAGTAGAATTTTAAAGTTTTCCTTTTTTGTTCCTATATTTCGAACTTGTGACCCCTGGAGCTGGGAAAGTTTTGACCCTAGGGGCATAATATGACAAAAACTGTGTAGAATTCCACTAAGAGATGCTACATACCATATATCCAAGCTCTACGCCTTTTAGTTTCAGAGAAGAAGAAATTTAAAATTTTCTTTCTTTGTTCCTAGGATTCAAACTTGTGACCCCCGGGGCGGGGCCAGTTTTGACCCAAGGGGCATCATATGAACACTATTGGTAGAGGTTCACTAGGAGATGCTACATACCAAATATCAAAGCTCTGCACCACCTAGTTTCAGAATTCTAAATTTTCCTTCTTTATTTCTATCTTTCAAAGTTGTGACCACCTGGACGGGGCCAGTTTTGACCCCAAGGACATCATATGAACAATCTTGGTAGAGGTCAACAAGAAGATGCTACACACCAAATATCAAAGCTCTGCACCACCTAGTTTCAGAGAAGAAGAATTTTAAAGTTTTCTTCCTTTGTTCCTAGGATTCAAACTTTTGACCCCCGGGGCAGGGCCACTTTTGACCCCAGGGACATCATATGTACAATTTTGGCAGAGGTCCGCTAGGAGATGCTACATACCAAATATCAAAGCTCTGCACCACCTAGTTTCAGAGAAGAAGATTTCTAAAGTTTTCCTTCTTTGTTCCTAAGTTTCAAACTTGTGACCCCTGGGGCAGGGCCAGTTTTCACCCAAGGGACATCATATGAACAATCTTGGTAGAGGTCCACTAGGAGATTCTACATACCAAATATCAAAGCTCTGCGCCTCCTAGTTTCAGAGAATAAAATTTTTAAAGTTTTCCTTCTTTGTTCCTAAGTTTCAAACTTGTGACCCCCAGCGGGGATAAGTTTTGATCCAACAGGCATCATATGAACAATCTTGGAAGAGGTCCACTAGGAGATGCTACACACCAAATATCAAAGCTCTGCACCATCTAGTTTCAGAGAAGAAGAATTTTAGTTTTCCTTCTTTGTTCCTATAATACAAACTTGTGAATCCCGGGGCGGGGCCAGTTTTGACTCTAGGGGTATCATATGAACAATCTTGGTAGCCGTCCACTAGGAGATGCTACATACCAAATATCAAAGCTCTACGCCTTCTAGTTTCAGAGAAGAAAAATTTTGAAGTTTTCCTTCATCGATCCTAAGTTTCAAACTTGTGACCCCCGGTGCTGGGCCACTTTTGACCCCAGGGGCATCATATGAACAATCTTGGTAGAGGTCCACTAGGAGATGCTACATACCAAATATCATAGCTCTACGCCTTCTACAGTTATCCGACATAAATATTCGTAAAAAACAAGATGGCGATCACTCCCGTAATTAAGCAGATGTAAGCAGTCGCCGTTCAAGCATTTACAAACCCACCGGTGACCTAGATCGATGGCACTACGTCATCTATGACATAGGGTAGTCACGTGAGGAAGATATATGATGTCATTTATCGAGTGTAAATATTCTAGATAGAACATGAAATGTAATGGGTTGAAAAGGAAAAGAGTTGTCACTTGAACAAAAAAGTCGGATTGCAGCGCTCTTTGATGCAGGATATAGGAAAATAGACATCGTTAGGTTGACAGGGGTAAAACAAAGTACTGTATATAGTTTTGTCAAGAGATACGAAGAACGGGGAGACTTGGAAAACAAACATAGATCAGGGAGGCAAACGGAGTTTACAGATCGGAACTCTGGTAGACTTTCCATTTGTGCATCGTCGGAGAACTTTAGCTGAGATTACGCATATATATAACGAAGGTAGTGTAAGACCTTTCTCAAAGAGGACTTTTGAGAGAGAACTTCATTCGCTCGGATTTCATAAACGGTCGGTGAAGAAGCGGATCAGAATAAGGGAGGTGAATAGGAGGAACCGTGTTGCTTGGTGTCGAGGGAACTTATATAGAACTGTGGGGACTTACTGGAATAGAGTGATCTTTAGTGATGAATGTAAGGTTGTGATTGGCCAAGATTCTCGTGTTAGTGTCTGGAGAAAAGTCGGAAAAGAGTGGTTGAAAGATTGCATATGTCCGCCATCTCGACGTAAGATCAGTTTAATGATATGGGGATGCATTACTTTTCACGGGGTCGGAACTTTAACGGTTGTTGAAGGTAATGTAAATGCAGAAAAATATATTCACATCCTTGACAATAACTTGTGGCCTGAAATTGTTCATCATTTTCCTAACAATGACTATATATTCCATGATGACAATGCACCTGTGCACAGAGCCCGTTCCGTACAAGACTTTCGTCGAGAAAATGACTTAAAATCAATGAATTGGCCTGCACAAAGTCCCGATCTCAATATTATAGAGAATTGTTGGTGGAAACTTAAAAAAGAACTGCAAACACGTGTTGGGAACATAAATAATACTCAGAACCTCGAAAACAACATTAGAGATATATGGACAAATTTACCTGTCTTTTACATTCAGTCATTATATAACAGTATTCCGAGGAGAATTTTAAGAGTAATAAGGAATAAAGGAAACATAACAAAGTATTAAAGGCAGGTGAAACTGTATTTTGTTAGGATTATCTGTTCTCATAAAATAATTACATTTGATTGACTGTTTGGCAGCCATCTTGTTTTTGCGAATACTTATGGCGGATAACTGTAGTTTTAGATAAGAAGAATTTCAAAGTTTTCCTTCTTTGTTCCTGTAATACAAACTTGTGACCCCCGGGGCGGGGCCAGTTTTGACCCCAGGGGCATCATATGAACAATCTTGGTAGACGTCCACTAGGAAATGCTACATACCAAATATCAAAGCTCTACGCCTTCTAGTTTCAGAGAAGAAGAATTTTGAAGTTTTCCTTCTTTGTTCCGAAGTTTCAAACTTGTGACCCCCGGGGCGGGGCCACTTTTGACCCAAGGAGCATCATATGAATAACGTGGTAGAGGTCCACTAGGAGATGCTACATACCAAATATCAAAGCTCTGCACCATTTAGTTTCAGAGAAGAAGATATTTAAAGTTTTCCTTCTTTGTGCCTAAGTTTCAAACTTTTCATCAAAGTTTTCTAACTTTCCTGTGACTTCAGTTCATTTCTACAATTTCGAATTTGTTATCTGAAAATATCATTAATTCTGAAGACTCAGAAGTCTGTCATATGGGAAGGGGCTAATCCTGAATAGTAAAATAAATCCTTACTGCTGATATTCTTTACTCAAGGCATCCGACATTGCCAGTGTGTTGTTAATAAGTTGTTTATAGGTCGGTCCAGGTGACGGGATCTTCACTATCTCTGTTCGACGAACCTTTTGTCCAGGCTGATGCAAATCTTTCAGTTTCCTAAGATGGAGATAATGCGCAATGAGAGGAGAGCGACCACTCGTGTTGAACTTCACCCTTTCATACTCAGGGCCTGGTCCTATCTGGTGGGACTGTAATAATATAAAAAAATAAGTTAAAGAATAATTTGTGAAATCAAATTTGCAGCAGACAATATCATGACATCTATGGATAATAAAAATAATTGCATGAATGGCATTTGAATAAATTGAGACAATGCTAGTTTGACACAGTTTCTCTCTTTCGTAAAATGTTCTAAAAGTTTTAGTTGTTTACTCTCAAACAAAACAACTGTCCACAAATGTTATGGCAGAGTAAAAGTTAAGCCATTTTCAACAATACAAGCACCTTTTGGTGCATCTCTTGCATGTAGCATTTGTATGTTGTGACAAATGAGGACACGTTTCAGTATTATTTCTCCAAATCTCATATTGGATAAATTATAATTCTGTAGAGGTCTTGATGTTGGAAAGTAAAAAGTTGCATACATGACTATGAAAGGGAAAGAACTGATATAAACCACTACTACGAAGCAAAGTTCAACCTTGTTTTGCTTGCTTATTTTGCAATATGACCACCTCATTTATATAAAACTTACATGTTTCTTAAGACATCAACATAAGTTACAGGCGTTGATCCGGTAGCAGTGTATAAAATGCTAAGTTATTTAAAAGTGCTCATTGATTGTCAATGACTTGCAACAAATGCAAACTTACATTCATTAAAACAAAGGTTATTTCAGAGAAAGGGTATTTACATTCTACATATTGTAACAGACCCAGATATTACAATCAAAACTATGCCTTACAACACGCAAAGAGGGGTATTCGGACATTTCCGTAAAGTGTCATCTCTCATCAACCTGCACAGTCTGTGCAGGCCAGTCTGAAATGACACTTTCCACTTTCATGTAATTTTTTGTTTAACGGAAATTTACTGTAAAAATCTAATTTAGTTGTAAAATGCCATCTTGGATTGGCCGTGCGGGCTGTGCTGGCTGATTTGAGGCAACACTCTGCGTAAAATCTCTGATTACCCCTTTTCCCATGTTGTGAGCCATACGACAAAATTTAAGATAATTCCAAATTGAAAGTATTTGCAGAAACCAAATTTAATGTTGCTGAAATGGTGAAATTTGTCAGTAAAGGGCTGCAAAACATTCTGGGAAAAAGAGAATATACATGTACTAGTAACATAAATTTCTCGTTTTACCACAATTTGTTGCTCAGCCATCTCCCTGTAAGTTGTTGAAAATTATTTGATGTAACTTAAGCTGTTTAGCACCGCAGTGTTAGTCTGTTATCAGGTAAGCTACATCCGGCACATATACCATAAAAGCAAATTATTATTCAAATGCAAACCTCTTTATGCTTCCTAATGGATGTGCCTGCTGTGGCAAGTCTAGACTGAGACATACTGGTAGGGCCTTGGGACGAGGTGTTTGTCATCTTTGTCATTTCTCTAGGTACCAGTCCATTAGGGGTCAATCCATATCCTATCTGCTCTGTTCCCAGTCTTTCCACCATCTTCTCAAACGAGTCAATATCCAGGGAATAATTCACTGAGACAAAAATAAGTCATGTTTCTAATCCAATCGACTTCATGGTTCTGTCTACCATTTTCGAAGAGAGGGTCCAATAAATACTCCACTAAGATAACTGACTGGTGAATTTTACTGGCAAGCCCAGGATTCCATTATCATCATCTGACGATTTCTGCTTGTAATGGTGCACTGTATAAGTTTAAACTCATAGAAGACCATCCCTTTCAAGTAAGGAATATTCTACAATCTTCATAAAACACAGAGGGATTCATGCACTTGTAAATACGGCAAAGCATACATCAAAACCTTGACAGGACCCACTTATCTATAGTATTATGTATCAAAGCGTTTCTTTTTCTTTAAAAATTACTTCAAAAATATATTTTACATAATATACATATTAAATAAAAGATAATATGACATAGAGAATGAAACATTTCTCAATTATTTTAGTCACTTGCTATCTAAATATGCTGAAAAAGAGACTGGAATGGTATGTCCTCCTTACATTATGTAAACTCTTTCTTTTGGAAATTAAGTTATCTTTATGATTTACTTACAATTTTTATTAAGTGCAGCAGCGTGCATCATTTGCTCAGCAGTTTTACTTGTCTCTTTTTCAAGTCCTTTAATTTGCTTAGATTCTAATCTCTTCACCTTCCAATGTTTAAATGTACCAGGTAATGGTTTCAGCCCTGCAACCAGAGACAATTGAAAGATTGAAAGATTGTACATGAAATAATTGTTTTCAGAAAAACATACATCAGACTACTTCGAAAAAAAAAAAAAAAAATTAAGAAACAGGAAACATTCAAGCCAACTTTGGTGAGAAAGGTTATTATGTTTCAAACGAGCTGCAGGGATTCACACAAAATCCAAACAGCTTTTCTACAACAAACTGGCATAGGTTTCTTCTAATATTTTACAAAACTTTACAAAGGTAATAAAGACTTAAAGTTGTTAGAAGGGAACATGAACTTTTTAACTCACAACTTAAGAAAAGCAAGCATCTTGTACATGTACCTGTTGTCCACTCGCTGATTGTGTTGATCAATCCCTGTTTAAAAGCATCATCAAACTTGGACCGTGACTCAGGGAAAGCCTCCCAGTAGGCTGAAAATACTGCCTGGGCCAAGCAATCGGGGTAGTACTAGAAAAATAAAATTTAGCTCAATACTAATAAAATTGAACATAAAGTAAATTAAATATAATATAGAGTCCTCTTGAGAAAAAAATGTCTGATATTAGTTGCAAGAGGTATACAGAATAAATACACATACAATGTACATGTAACTATGTTGAATCAATATTTTTCTGCTATATTTAGTAATTAAGTAACATTTTGCACTATGTTGAATTAATATTTTTCTGCCATATTTAGTAACAGTTTGCACTATCATGAATTAAAAAATATGACACAGCAAACTTTTTTTTAATTAAAATACATAAAAAAATTGGGTTGTCTTGAGAAAAAACGTCTGACATTAGTTGCAATTGCTCATGAGGTAGACATTATACCAGTTCCTTGAAACAAAAACAGGTCTTTGTCACAGAATGCAGAATGGTTTAGTACAAAAGTAAGAGTTGAAAAAAGTTCAAGTTGAGATAATTCTGCAACGAATCCTGTCAGGGTCATGAAAATTGCATATGCACAACTTCATATATATAGGAACCCTGTGTGTAAGTTTGAGTTCAGTATGTGAAAAACTGCCAGAGTAATGCTCCTGAAAAATTTTTGTCTATGGACTTATGGACGGACAAATGGACAGATGGACAGAGAGCCATGGCAATTCCCCTATACCCCTCCACTTCCTTGTGGCGTGGGACCCCCTCCACTTCGTTGTGGCACGGGGAGGGGGGGAGTGGTATGCTAAACAAGCACTCACACTTTTGGCTCCCACAGGAGGTAGTAGTGTTGATTTGTGCTTATATAAGGTAAATGTCTGACTTGAACAAGTAACTTTCCAGTGTCCCTAGAGAAACTCACTTAACATAGATTGGACTGTATACAACTTATACTAATCTCTCTTCATTCTGCTTCCTGGGAACTACACCAGTACTCGCGCCAAATGTGTGGGCCTATGAAAAATCCCAAAGATGACAACTGCTCCCAGGTATGGAACTCAGGATCTTATGATTACGAGGCTTACGCTATACATAACAATGACAAACACCACAAATTACCAATTTTGAGCTCTTG
Source organism: Tridacna crocea (assembly GCA_943736015.1). Lineage (NCBI taxonomy): Eukaryota > Metazoa > Mollusca > Bivalvia > Cardiida > Cardiidae > Tridacna > Tridacna crocea. The sequence goes on along the minus strand of OX031066.1, from coordinate 717,549 downwards.
TTTGAGAAGAAATCTGAAAATCCTTTAGAAAAAAAAATACAAACAAAGAAAAATTCTAGAATGATGGAATCAATACAGACACATCTGAAAGCAGCTCAGAATATAAAATGCCATACAATCATGTTTGCATTCCCTTTCTGTACATCTTTAGGTGACAAATAAAAATGTGTTGGCAAAGAAGGAATTATGTATCAATTTTCATGATATGGAAAGAATTATTTTCTACATTTGAACAATGTCACATGTAAGAAAAATTTACTTTTTCTGTGATAGTAGTTCGACATTCTTACCACTAAAAATTTGTCTTTCACATCTTCATTAATACTGGTAAACAGAGCCACATAACTGTCGGCAATCCTATCATAAAACAAGTTCTTGTCTATAGGCTTGGACTTCTGAAATAAAGATTTACATATTTTCTTTCTTCATTGACAACTTTCCTTTTTGCATCCGATAAGTTAGAAAAACAAAGCCCATGTGTGGTTTATCACAAACGCCTTCATTTTGCTTTATTCATGCAAGTTATGAATGTGTTGCAAAACTATTTTCGAAATCTTCTACTTTTTTCTAATGTAAATGCTTTTCAATACCTTCCAGGATATTCTTGCAATTTCATAAACTCCTTTGGGTGCTAAGCGCAGCTATACTTATAGGATAAGACAATGCAGATTTAAAGGAAAAAAAAAAAAAATTCTGCGCCGAAGGATAAGGCTGATATTTGATCAACACAGTCCTTAACATATTTTTTTTTTCTTTCATCTATGCTGAAAATAGCCTACACAATGCTGTTATTGAGTCTGGCTAACTACAATATTCATTCCATTTATTTTGCATTATTAACGTCAATTGATCTTTTACAAATCATATCATCTTCTTATTTTTGAAATGCAAGAAATACATAAGAGAGAGACAGAGAGAGAGAGAGAGAAAGTGCGATTAATCATGTATCAATTAACTCATTACCACACGACAAAATTTTACACTGGTTCAAATAGAAAGCATTTGCAGACAACAAATTGAAGGTGACTGAAAATTTGAAATTTGTTCTGTGAAGGATAGAAAACATTGTAGGAAAAGGAGAAAATACTGGTTACCAGGATTTTCTCCTTTTCCTACAGTGTTTTCAAAAAGGCTTCTTTCTCACGGGCGTCAAAAGTAGGAATTGTGTGGTAATGGGTTAATCTATGGACAGATTTCAACTTCCCTTGAAACCTTTTACTATGTGTGAAATAAAGAAGAAAAAAAAAAACAACACACACTTACATCGAAATTCTGCAGAAAGACCCACCAAAAAGTATCTTGCATCATGGCTACTGAGGCTTCAGACAGAAACAGTTTCTTCCAGAACTTCTTGAATCCAGGCTTTTTGTAAAAGAGGGATGCAACACTTATCTTTTTTTATTTCTGCAAAATCTTGTTAAAATCTGTGAACCTAACCATATAATAAACATACTTTCAATCTTATTCAATGTGTATTAGTTAAAAAATAACCAAACAGTTTCCATTGTATGACTATGAGACAAGTGACATATGAATATAAAGTGGGAGAGGGGAATATGTAGCTTAGAAGTATTTCCTTTTACTTTTATTTAATACTCATTTCATTCTACAAATCTAAAACCAAATTCAATCATTTCAGCCATATTCAATGTTCTTATCGGCACTATAGTTTCAGAATGAATAAATCTTTTTTTTCACTTAGATTGTTAACAATGATAATTCAATGGCATGATGACCAGTTAAAAATATTTCGAATAATATCTATTTAAATAAGACAGATGAAAAAATATGAAAATAGCCTACATTAAAGTCCTGTGCTTTAGTGACTCTGTGTAATATGGGAGGAGACTCTAACTGGCCTGGCAACTCTATCAGCTCTCCATGTCTGAACCCAGGGCACTGACAGTATTCTAAACTTTTCTTCCTTGTCTCCATTAAAGAATCAACAAAATCCTGTAATGTGGAAAGAAATAGAATCTCTAAAGCTACTTACACTTAGATTTTGTCCAAAATTACATTAACTCTTTATCTTAATACTATTGAAGAAGAAAAGGTATTTGAAACATTGTGGGAATAGGACTGACAGGTTGAATATATGGTGTTTATCACCATTTCACCATTATTTCAGTTCTATCACAACAAACAGGATACCTGTGCATGCTTTCCTGGAATTTCTTTATACTAGTGCTCTACATGATATTCCTCTCAAGCCACTGGTTGTTTTCCAAAATAATCATCAACTAAACAAAAGTTTGGGGTAAGAAGTGTGAAAAAGAGAAAACCTGGCAACCAGTAATTTCTCTTTGTCTATCAATGTTACTTAACCCTGTCAAAGAAGAATCCTGTAATTTGAGTAGTGTGCTTTGTTGGCAACAAATGCTTTCAAGGTGGACAAGTCTAAACTTTTACAGTCTGGAAAAGGGTTAACTTTGTGCTTCTATCTACCTTTCCCTGAAAAAAGGCCTCTCTTGAAAACATATTTAGTAAGGGGAAACTATCACCCAATGGACTAGAAGAAGACAGCTAAGAAAGCCTGTATCAGGGCCATCACAAGAGGTCCACAATTATGACAATAAACTTTCATAAAGAAATAGTATAGTCCCCTCCCCCTTAAAAAAGGCAAGTCTTTTTTCAAATGCAAAGATTATGTGAGAGAATACAAGTAGGTCTAACCAAGTATCATTCATACGAAAAACCTCAATTTACAATAACAAAGAGTGCTTTGATAAGATTTTTAAATTTTTGAAGCAGAAAACATTTTCTCATTAGTATAAATGGTGAGGTTCTGGAACAAAAAAATAAAATGATAGAAATCTTTTTTTATACTAAATATCAAAATACCTAAAAACAACTATAAACATAAAAAACAAACACTCTCACTAAAAACTGAATATTTCTTTTCAAAGACTTTAGTTCACAATAACAATCATATAAAAGTGCAGTTTGATAATCAAGGGAGCTAAATGGTAACAATTTTTATACCTATTTCAAAAGGAATTATTTTTCTTGATTAGTACATTAGGCTTAAGTCAAACTGGCTTCATGTTCTACAAGAAGGTTTTTGAGGTTTTCACTGTTTAACTCTTTACCACACGGGAAAATTTTAGACTGGTGCAAACTGAAAGCATTTGCAGACGACAAAATAAAAGTGATTGAAAATTTGAAATTTGTTTTGTTAAGGGTAGAAAACATTGTGGGAAAAGGAGAAAATGCTGGTTACCAGCATTTTCTCCTTTTCCCTCAATGTTTTCTAAAGGCTTCTTTCTTAGGGGCGTCAAAGGTAGGGATTGTGTGGTAATGGGTTAAGTCTTTAAGAAAAACTGTGTTACACATAGAGCTACAGTTTTACCAATCTTGCTGCAGGTCTACTGGATGACTAAGCCTGTACCTTATGGCTAGGAACCAGGCAATTCTTTCCGTTTTCAATTTATAAACCCATGTAAAACTTCTGACCCCTGGGATGCATCCAGTACAGACCCTAGGGCTATAAATGTGACACTCTTAGTAGAGGTCTACAATAGGTATTCTATATGACGAGGCAGGCCAAATTTGGTAGCACTAGGCCTTACAGTTAGGTACAAGAATTGTTTTATGTTTTCACTACATTAGCCCATATAAAACTTGTGACAGTGCGTGGGGCCAATTTTGACCCCTAGGCTTAAACTTGTACAGAATCTATAGGTGGGTCCATTAGATGATGCTACTTGCAGAATTTGGTAGTCACATGCTTAACTATTTACAAACATTAAATATTTTGCAAGTTTCACTAGAAAAAGCTCATCTAACAGTTGAGAACAGCCCACCCCATGGAGCCAATTTTGACAGCTGGGTTTATATTCATCAACCAATGTTAAGAATGTTCTTTGTCATATTCTCCAGAATTTTTGGAATTAAGAAAACTTCTAATTGGCTAAACCATTTGGTTTTAAGTATAAAATCTATCAAGAATTATACGCATTTTTTGTAACAGGATCAGTTTACATTTGCGTATACTGTATATAAACCATTTTAAGTTTGAACCTACTATATTGCGCTGGTGAATATGTACTTCAAAATTTTCTTGAGAAAGTCTATGCTTTGAAAATTCTTATTCTTTGTCTTAAATTAGAAAAGTTTAGTGAATACAGACCCCAGATTACTAGTGCTTATCCATTAAGCGATGAGGAACCCATATTGAACTTTTTCTTGTATAAAAACAAGTGGAAATTCTAAGCTGAAAATGGGTAAAACTGTGTCAAAATTATTTCGGGTCACCTGCTCTTATTGTATGGATTCCTTCTATCAAAAATTCACAATTAGCCCAAATTTGAAATACTATCTTCAGTTATAAGCAATGACTGAGATATGAGAAATGCAAAGGTTTTTCAAAATACAAAGTCAAAGCAGACACATACATTTCTTGAAAAAGAAAATGAACAACTATAAGGAAAACATACAATGACATCATCTTTGACCTCTGACAACTGACGCTGACATTGTAAAAATGAGCTTTATAATCTGTTTTACTCAGTATCATCAATAAAAGCACTGAGTTTACCCTAAAGCACTCGGAACAATTACATTTGTTTTAGATGACCATAATCAAACAGCAAAGAACATGTAGTCTGATCTTGAAACTCTAAAGTGAAACTGTTATAGAGCCTCAGCCCTACTGTGGCTACAGTCCTTATATTTTAGTAAACAAAACCTGAAATATATTCAATCATAATTAAAGCCGGTGCAATATTCACAAAATAAAGAAGCTACTTATTGCATGCGTAGTAACCCAAAATCATCTTTACTCCTTAACAAACAACAAAACTGTAGACACTCAAAATTCAAACTTGAACGCATTTGCTGACATCCAATCAAATGGGTCTCAAGTGATCATAATTATGCAGGTCTGAAAATGTTAATAACTTTGTTAAAAAAGGAACAAATTGTGGTTACCAAATATTCATATATAATTTTTCATGCTTTCAAAAACTTTTTAGCAAAGAATCTAAAAGACACACTTGAAACACAAATAAAACCTATACAAAATCCCACTAAAACCAAAGATGAAGACCATAGTCTTTGAAAACTACTTCAGCGTATACCACATGACAAAGTTTTAGGTTCATATAAATTGAAAGCATTTGCAGCAGACAAATAAAAAGTATCTCTAATGATGATATTCACATTGAGGAAAGGGCAGAAAAAAATGTTGCAGAATGATAAATGCTGGCTGCCTTCATTTTATCCTTTTCTACCAATGTTTTCTTTCAAAAGTTTTCTTCCAAAGGTTGTTAAAAAGTATAGACTGTTTGGTAAAGGATAAAAAAAATCATGTATATGTCTTTCTAACTTCACTCAACCAGAACCATAAATTTGTTTCCATGATTGATTATAGGTGGCCTTTTCCTATTAAACGTAACAAAGAAGCTATTTTGGACACCGTAGGTCAATATTAGACTTCACAAAGCATGCAGTTTGAACATGAATCTACAGTATCTTATTTACATTCACATATATTCATAGACAATCCAAAACAAACCCTTCCTGAAACAAACCCTTCCTTGAATAAAGTTATCCTTCGTAAATAGTAGGTCTATAATCTAAAACACTTGAAATTATTGGTATTGCCTTATTTCTATTCCCTTAAACTAGCTTTTTTATTGACAGAGACATTGGCAGAGACAGCCACATGTAATATCAAAATTTTGAATAAAAAATGTATTTAGAATTCGAGATTTCTAAGGTACACAACCAATAACAATATTCTCATACTGATTGTGCAAAAATATGTGAGCGCTTGTAACAAGCACTTGTCCCATTCATTACCACAGTATTTTCAAATAAGTGTCAGCTGTCACTGTAAAGAGTTCTATCTGTCTGTTTATAGATTTATTTTGTGCAAAAGCTGTTACTAACTTTGAAAATTATGTGTGACCTTACTGTATTATAATCATACATGTGTGCTGCAAATTGTTATGCATAGGTGTGTATTTTGAGTATTTAACTAGAAAACAAAGTTTAAGACTTGCCTATGGTGAAGGCAATTAAAGATCTATAAAGTGATGGAATTTTTTCTTGCTAAAGCATATGCTATTGTGGGAAAAGGGGAGAATGCTAGTTGTCAGCATTTCCTCAATTTTTCACATATCATTTTTAAAGACCTTTACCAGATAGGAATGTTTGGAAGACCATTAAAAATAATAAAAAAATATATATTATATAAAAATTTAGATATACCTGAACCAGCTGTAAAAATGATGTAAGTGAATAAGTAAATATGCAAATTGAGAAACCTTAACCATGTAAAATGTGATGTGCATTATTACAATACCGAGATCATTTCTCTTCGAACTCCTTCTTTCTCAGCATACAGAGTTAATTTGAACAAATCTTCATGCTAGAAAGTTATACATAGATGCAAATTACAATTAATTTTTCTGCTATTTCATTTTGTGGCATTAACCCATTACCATACAATCCCTACTTTTGATGCCCCTGAGAAAGAAGCCTTTAGAAAACATTGTGGGAAAAAGAGAAAATGCTGGTAACCAGCATTTTCTCCTTTTCCCACAATATTTTCTACCCTTCACAAAACAAATTTCAAATTTTCAGTCACTTTTATTTTGTCGTCTGCAAATGCTTTCATTTTGGACCAGTCTAAAATATTGTCATTTGGTAATGGGTTAAGTTTGTTTGTAAGTACATGTATCACCCCTATACACATATTTTTCTATCTCATTTCAGAACAGTTTATCTTTTCAAAACATTGTGGCAAAAGGAGAAATTACTTATGATGACATTTTTTTCCATGTTGCCACAATGTCATAACATTTATTCAGGGATTGAACTTGTTTTTGTGTTGATTGTCTTTTTTGGTTCATGGATATTTTTAAAGTCTTTTGCTGCAAAAATCAGGGGGTAAGGTGTTTACCTTGACCAGCCAACAAAACCTTAGACTAGTCCACATTAGAACTACTTGCAGACAAGCTATCAAATGTGACTCGAATCAAGATTTGTCTTTGATAGACTAGAAAATACAGTACGAAAAACAGTAAAATGCTGTTTACCAGCATTTTTCCTTTTTCCATAGTATAGGTTTAACCCTTTCCCAAACAAGCCCTGATTTTTACATGTCTACAGTAAAAGTATTTTGAAATCACTGTTGGAAAAGGAGAAATTGCTCGTAACGAGCAATTTCTCCTTTTCCTACAGTGTTTTCTACCCTGTTTGAGAACTTTCTGGCATTTTCTCCAAATCTTAAATTGTAGTCTGCAAACTCTTTTGGTTTGGAAGAGTCCAAAATTTGTTGTTTGGGAAAGGGTTAAACATATTAATGATTCAAACCTTTATTACACTGAGTACCCCCAAAAAAACCTATTATTGTCAACACAATCATCAGTTACTTCAGAAGAAATGTACTAAAACAACATCAAAGCCCTTGACACAAGCATTATCACAAACAAATCACATGTACAGACATATTCTTATATCTACAGATGACTTTTTCTGAGGAAGCAGACCACTTTTATGAACATTCAGAAGGTTGGGGGGAGCTTGAGAGATAGTTGTTGATGAACAATTTTTCCTTTTACCAAATGTTTTCACAGTTTATAATCACCTGTGGTGCATTTTGAATACAGTGTGCCTGAAACATAAAGATGCTTTCAAAGTCATCTGCTGCCATCTGTATACAGCAAATACAGAAAGAATCACAGCCTTTTTGCAACAATCCCTTCTCATCTATTTCTGGATTTCATATGTAATACTTTTGTTGGTTTTTCTTTTTTACCGTATTGGTTAATATTTTTAGCAAAAAAATATCACGTAAAGCATTTCACTACACTGACTTTTTACCTTCATATTAAACTGGTCTTCCTGAATGGCAGCAAGACAAAAAATCAAAATAAGTAAACAACTGCTTCTTTTGGGTACTGTATCCTTGTCCCTTTACCAAACAACTAATTTTTAGACTTGTCCAAATTGAAAGCATTTGTCAATGACAAAATAAACACTCATAACTCAAAAATTGAAACTTGGCTTTGGAAGAGTAGAAAACACTGTTGGTAAAAGGAGAGAATGCTGGTTAGGAGCATTTTCTCCTTCTTTAACAATGTTTTCAGAAGGCTTCTTTCTCTGGGTTGTAAAACCCAGGGAATGTTATGTAAAGGGTTAAAGCTCTAAGTGGGATAAGCACTTGAACATTTCCTTTGTTGAAAAAATAGATCCATGATTAGACTGAGCATAATGTGACTTTGAACACGCGAAAAGGGGGCATTCGAACAATTGCGTAAAGTGTCACCTCGAATCAGCCTGCGCAGGCTAATCCAAGACAGCACCACATTAGAGTTTAGTTCTTCAGTAGACTTGTGCAAACTAGAAAATTATATAAAAACGGAAAGTATCACCTCAGATCAGCCTGTGCGAAATGCGCAGTCTGATCTGAGACGACACTTTACACAAAATGTCCGAATGCCCCTTTTCGCTTGTTGCAGGCCATGTGATGTATGATCTAGGTTCTAGACTAGTATGGTCGCCTTTTTCTCCTCACTAAAAGTATCTTATTTCATTTATTGAGCATTACTAGAAGACAACGCCTTTTTCTCCTCACTAAAAGTATCTTATTTCATTTATTGAGCATTACTTTAAGACAAATTTTACACATGTTCCTGTTGAAAAATTTGCAGATTCTGAAGTGACTCATATCTTGGAATTTTCCCTTTAACCCTTTACCACAAAATCCTGAGTTTTTAACAACCCTGAGAAAAAATCCTTTTGAAAATTTTGTGGAAAAAGGAGAAAATCCTGGTTCTCCTTTTCCCACAATCTTTTCTTCCATACTAGACAATAGTTACATCTTTTGAGCCAAACTTAAATTTTCATATGCAAATGCTTTCAATATGAATGAGTCTTAAATCTCATTTCAGTAAAGAGTACTGAAAATAAGGAGAAAATGTTGGGTATCACCTTTTATCACAAAGTTTTGATAGTTTCCTTCCCCTAAGGAAGTGAAAATACAACACTTTTTTAGGCAAACTATCACGGTTCTTTTCCCTCAAAGAGCTAAACAGAATGAAAAAGCTTCAGTCATCACATTTTAAAGCCCAACTGTAAGAAGTACAAGGCTAATGCTGCAAACATTTTTAACCAACAGTATTTGAAGACAAAATTGTGTGCTTTGTTCAGTCTGATCATGAGCAACACTATCTGCATCAGCATCCAGAGCTTTCAACAGTGTTTTAGAAGTCTCCTGTCATGAGACAATCCTAAACATCAAGGATTTTCTATCTTTAACATATCATAGCACAACAACGTATCATATCACATTACAGAAACACATATGTTTTTCTGGCTATTGGATTTTGATGTTGAGGTATATCTCAAACATATGCCTTGCATGCATATGTATGTCAAAGACCTCAATGTGTATTGCTTATCCATGTGTTATCTTTTTAGAAAATGACAAAAATCAAGACTTATCCAAATTGGAAACATTTGAAAATGTTGTTAAATGATAAATTTATCTTTGATGGAGTAGAAAACATTGTGGTTACCTTCATTTTCTCCTTTTTTCACAATGTTTTTAAAAGGCTTTTCCTATAGGGTCATTAAAACTTGTGATTGTGTGGTAAAGAGTTAACTTTTTCCTAAATTTTGTGCAGGTCTAAATTGAAATCATTTGAAAATGACTATATAAATGTGACTGAAAAAAACTAACTTTGTTGTGGAAAAGGTTTGTAACATTGTGGAAAAAGGAGAAAATGAAGGTAACCACAATGTTTTAAAAAGGCTTCTGTCTCTGGCTCATTCAAAGTGGAATTGTGTGGTACATGTTTAGGGTTGAAAGGATGTTTTTGAGATCAAATACTGCAAAACTGCTTCTGCGGGTAGAGGGCTACATTTATATGTGCTACTACATTTTGTGGAAAGACCATGAAATTCGAAAAATAAATCTTAAAATAAAAAATACTCTGTTGAGTCTTGACCAAACACTTTCAATATTTCAAAGAAAAAAAGGCTTTTACCAAACTCCTGTGTCCTTTGGAGCTGTGGTGAGACTTCACTGCATCAGATTCGGAAACTTCTGTTATGAATGCTGAAATAATATTTTGTTCAATTAAAGGAACCATTTTCTATATACTGGTAGCAGTAAAGTCTGTTTAACCCTTTACCAAACAATCCCTTGTTTTTATGACCCTGAGATGGAAGCCCTTTGAAAACAACGTAGGAAAAAGAGAAAATACTGGTAATCAGCATCTTCTCCTTTTCCCACAATGTTTTATACCCTGCTAGAAGCAAATTTTCAATTTTTGAGTTACATATATTTTGTTCTCTGCAAGTGCTTTCGTCTAAAATTTTGTTGTTTGGTAAAGAGTTAATGTTCCTATTCAGTAAAAACTGAAGGTACATGTGGATTTTCTTTTTCAAACAGTCAAAAGTGTAAAGCCATATGCCAAACTTACCACAATATGTGTAGTTTACACAGAGAAAGAGTGACAGACAAGAAAGGGACATATGACAATATTTTAACAATCTGTCGGTGGTATCTTTTTTTTTTTTATTTAATTTTACCAACCTACTCAATAATTTCTAGTCAAGCTATTTAATTGAATGAGATCTTAAATGAAAGCTAGTTTTGAAACTTAAAATTGGAAACATGCTCAGATTTTCATGAAACTTGCACACTTTCTTTACATAATCAATAGCTTGAACCCTACCAAGTTTGAAAACAAAATAATCTTACAATCTTACAATTAGTAAGAGAGAAAAAGCTATTTAAAGTTGAAAGTTTTCATTTTTTGTTTAGTCAATTGAGTGTAGTTTTTTGTGGTCAATTTTCAAGAAACTGTAAAATACAAATAGCTTGAATCCTATTGAAGAACACAGAGAAGGTAGCAGCATAATAAATTGGTTATTTCAGAATTCAAGGACAAAGGACAGATAACTGTAGAATAACTACAGAGATCTAAATGTAAATAGTCACATGAATAACTACACATCATTCATTTAGGAAAGTTTCAACTAATTGCAATAAAAACTGTAGGCGTCGTTGTGAACACAAGAAATTATTGATGGACAGACAGATGACAGGGGCCATAACATAATATAACCTTTCAGGCATATAAAAAGAATAACAAACTTGTACAAAGTGAAAAAAAACTTACTTCTTGATGGAGAATAAAACAGTCCTTCTTGAAGTCTGGATTCCCTATGGCCCTCAGTTACAATTTGAGATGCATAAAAATGCAATGTCTTTTCAAGCTTATTCAATCTCTCTTGCATTTCCTCCAACAAATGTAAACCTAGGGCTTAGAAATTGTCAAGGAATAAATTATTTGTCTGAATGGTGTTTACAAATGCTGATATACAATAAATAGCAATGCCTTGCTTAAATACATCTAGGCCCACATCACCAACCATTCCTATCCCGATACCTGATATGCCAATTTGATGCTCTTCCATTTCAGCAGCAAATAAAGATATGATGTCAAAAATATGGACAAATGAGAATACAAATATCTGATTGAGTATAAAACATTGTGGGGAAAGGAGAAATTACCTGTTATGAGCAATTTCTCCTTTTCCCACAATGTTTTCAAAAGCTGTCTGTTGTTGATATATCAAAATGAGTATCCATGGAGTAAAGGGTTAGGAATCTTCTAAGCCTTCCTCTCTTAAGATTTTCTACATTTGAAAGTAACACAATTTCTGATTGGCCAAACAAAATGGAGTTGAGTTACTTTCAAATGGAGAAAATTCTTCAAAGTACAACTGAGAATTTTATCAAAAATAGTTGGTGTTTACAAAACTAGATTCCTAAGTTTTGTACATGTATCTAGTATCTAAAGTTTAACCCTTCACCAAACAACACAATTCTAGGCTAGTCCCAAATGAAAGCACTTGCAGATGAAAAATAAACATAACTCAAAAATTGAAATTTGTTTTCAGCAGGGTAGAAAATATTGTGGGATAAGGAGAAAATGCTAGTTACCACCACAATGTTTTCAAAAGGCCATCTAAAGCTGGGACTGTGTGGTAAAGGGTTAAGAGTTGGATATTATCTAGAGGTGACACCTAATGTACAACTGCATACTTTTTACAAAACTAAAATTAACACATCCAGCTATGCATTACAGAAATGTCTGATAAAACAAGAAGGACAACAGAGAGCAGGGAAAAGCACAGGAAAAATGAAATACTTTGAAATACTATGTGAGCCAATTATGCAGTTCGTGTAGGATTTCTCAGCTTGAAGTAATATTCAATAGATCTAAGACTAAACATGAAAACATCAATGCAAAGAAAAAAGTGCTAATTTTGAGCAAATTGACGTTTTGATACAATAAATTAATGATGGGTCTGCTGTATGCAGGGGTAGAAAAAGCTGAGTGTATCATGTTAAATAGTAATTCAAATTTTTGACCCCTGTTAAAGAAAGGTCTTTTACAACTATGGCTGTTCTTATGGAAGGTGTAGCTTAAGACCCAACTGAAAAAGTATACAGGGTCTGATTGTCTGCTCAGCTAAGATGCTTTGGCTAAAGCAGCCTTTTACTAACTGTAATTCAAATTTTTATTCTAAATACACAATTACACAGAACAGTTATTGCGCATTAAAACCATGGAAAAAAGGATACGTGCTGAGTCTCGCAGCAAATCAGAAATGTCTTGTTTACTTCCTAATAACAGGCCTTCGTCCTGGATGTCCAATGAGCCTTCTGATGTTAGTCTCTGTGGCCACTCAGCCTGCAAAAGCAATGGGGTTTATTATAATGCTCCAAGGTGTGTTTGATTCAACACCCTGAATTAACCCAATCTCCCTTCCAAAAAATAAACACTCTTCCATATAGAGACAACTACTTGAAATAAGTAATCAATTAGCTTCCTCTCTCCAATATGAAAGTAAATGTTTTGAGAAAAGAAGAAAACACTGATTACCAGTATTTTCTCCTTTTCCAACAACGTTTTCAAAAAACTTTTTCTTTAAGGTCCTTAAAGCTTGGTTAAGGTTAACAATAAGGATACAAGAAGTATCGTAATATTTTTTTTAAAGGGAGCATCTTTGGGTTGTATTAAAAAGCTAAGAAATGAAAAGAAAATGAAAACATAATATGTAGACACAACTTGTTACCTTAGTGGCTATGAAAGTTACTTTAGACTAAAATTTGTTGTTTGGAAAAGGGTTAAATATGGCTCAAACATGGAGTTTGTCTCAGTAAATGTAAAAAACACTGTGCTTGCTTCAAAATAGTTTTGAGTTGTCTAAATTGAAAGCATTTGCTGATATCGAGTTAGTTTTTGTTTAAACAATGGAATTATTTTGTCTCAGAAAATGCAGATAATATTGCAGTTACAAGCATTTTCTTCTTTTCCCATCCTTATTTCAAGAACGTTATCCCTTATGATCATTAAAACATAGGACTGTTAATTTAATTTCTAAAATTTTCATAGAAAAGGGAAACATACATAAATGGAAATTGAATCATTTACCTAATTACAAGTGGCCTGAATTATAGCAATTTCTTCATTAAAGGTTAATAAATCTAAATACATGTATAGGCCATTATATGGGTAAAAGCTGTCTATGACTCCAACACTGTTTTCGAAGCGAGCAGTGGAGGAAATTCTTGGACACAGTCTCACTCTATTAGGAAAAAATGTCCCATCATAATGCACTTTGATTGGATTTTGTTCAATTCAAATTAATTTGAGGTTTAGAGTGCTTTACTCATTATCACACGAGAAAATTTTGGACTGGTCCAAATTGAAAGCATTTGCAGACAACAAAATAAAGGTGACTGAAAAATTGAAATTTGTTCTGGGAAGGGTAGAAAACATTGTGAGAAAAGGAGAAAATGCTGGTTACCAGCATTTTCTCCTTTTCCCACAGTGTTTTCAAAAGGCTTCTTTCTCAGGGGTGTCAAAAGTAGGGATTGTGTGGTAATGGGTTAATTTTGTCTTAATAGTGTTGAAAGTACCCCTTAGTTCTATAAGTTTATGGGACAATGGCAGAATACATCTAGTATATGCCTAAGACATAATTATGTTCTTGTATAGGTCTATGTTTTATGGCAAGTACATGTATCACATGTATTTTTGTAATAACTGAAAAACGTTTCGCTATCTTTTACAGACAACAGCCCTACCTGGGTTAAAGGGAAAATCCTAAAATATTTTGACCAGAATGTTTTTTCCTTTTAATCAGCCGCAAATGATGTCAGTTAACCGTTTACCAAACAACAAATTTTTAGACTGGTCCAAATTGAAAGGACTTGCAGATGAAAAAATAAAAGTAACTCAAAAACTGAAATTTGTTTCTAGCAGGGTAGAAAACATTGTGGGAAAAGGAGGAAACCCTGGCTACCAGCATTTTCTCCTTTTCCCATAAGCCAATTTTTCCTATTTCCACAATTTTTATATCCTAACCCTTTCCCATACAACACAATTTTAGACAGGTCTCTTTTTACTTTTCTTGCTCATAATTTCCTCTTTTCTAAGAATGTTTTATATCCTATCCTGGTGTGTTTTATGCATGTTTTTTCAATATGAAAGAGTCTAAAATCAGATATTTGTTGTCTTTATGTGAAACTGGAAATACGTAACACTTCTGCAGTTGCAGCTGATGACTTTAGAAAACATTTCGGGAAAAGGAGAAACTGCTCTAAACAATGTTATATACAGGCTTTCAATACAAAAACAAACTAACTACGAACTTGCAAACTGTTGTTTTACAAGTCAAAGTTTTAATCATAATTATGCAATTAGTCAATAACAGTTTGAAATAATAGTGTTAAATTATGTATAAGGGCATTTCCTGCAAGTTCAAGTTCAAGTTCAAAGTAGTTTATTGACGAAAAACATTTTACAATGTTTCATTGCCATCAATAGGCTGAACATAAACTGTTATACATTATACAAAAACAAATCAAAGGATGGAATTAATTTCCAACGACAAAAAATGGATATGTGAGAAAAGCAGAAAAACGATATTAATGTCAGCGTAATTGAGCAAAGAAATGTTGTTTTAGGTGGATCGGAGTTCGAATGCTAGATAAACAAGTTTGGCAACTTTGTTGAGTAATACTGCAGACAAACTACCCATCAATTGTACAAATTTACGTTGCACCCATTATTGGTTCAATTGATCTATCAGCAAGTGCTTGTAATAAACAAATATAATTTCTATTGAATACAAATTATTTTGTTGCCCATCCTTTTTGATAATATGAAATTAATCTTTATTGATACCACATAATGCTTTACACAGGGTATGGCTAATTCTTTTAATTTACACAATACATCATGTAAATGTAAAAATGAATGCATAAATCATTATGAATCATATTTATTAAATATATATTAACTATACACATATATAAAATATCTGGTATTTTCTTAATAAACTATATACATGTATTCTAAATTAGCTCTGGCTTTTTTACCTCTGCCTTATTACCTATGGCTTTTTTACAGTTTTACTTCTGGCTTTTTTACCTATGGCCATTTTACCTTGCCCTGTTTTACCTCTGGCCTTTTTACCCAGATTCGTTTTTATTCTATCACTACTTCTCTTTGACATCTTACTCTTAAAAATGATTTTACAACTTCCATGCATTTTAAACAATTTTTGAATTTTATTTTTACAATTTTGATTTGTAGATATTTCCTTGTTCCTATCCATATTATGTCTTCTAGACACGTTACTGAGAGAAATTAATCCTTTGTTTTAACGACCCTGGGGAAGAACCCCATCAAAGACAAGTCCAAAAATGCGAGTAAAACTTTCATAAAGAACATACAATAGCTATACATGTATGATAAATTTTTGTATTGAAAGTATCTTGTGTAATGGAATGAAGGTAAAAATATCAGAGGTAAAAATGCCAGAGGGAAAAATATCATAGGTAAAAATGTCAAAGTGGTAAATATGCCAGAGGTAATAATGTCATAGGTAAAAATGTCAGATGTATTTATCATAGTTTAATTATATGGGGTTAGCTCAGTAGGTCAAGGCTTAGCAAGTTTGAAATCTTTTCGGGGTTCACTTATTACCATGTAACTCAAAAATTGAAATTTGTTACCAGCAGAGCAGAAATCATTTCGGGAAAAGGAGACAATGCTGGGATTGTTTGGTATAGGGTTAAATTTGCAACATGTAATGTTATCATTGTTGAATGAAACATAATTATTTTTACAGTATAGCATGGATATATGATGGTAAATAAATAAATGATAAATAAATGTATGGTTGGTTAATCATTGAATCTACAAAGAATGGCTTTACTTCAATGGATCTAGTGAGAGGCCAGAGGAACATGTTTTTTTCATATCATATACTTAGTACCTCTGACATTTTTACCTATGACATTATTACCTCTGGCATATTTACCACTTTGACTCTGACATTTTTACCTATGACATTTTTTCCTCTGGCATTTTTACCAGTGACATTTTTACTGCACATCCATCAATGTTTATGAACTCTTTACAAGGTACAAATATCAACAATGGCCCATCAACAAATAGTTAGAACTAACATCTCACCACTGTCAATCGTAAAAGTCAAAAAAAAGGTTATTTGACATGAAACTAAAGTGTCTGGGAAATGTCTTCAAAACTGTCAAGGAATTGTCTTGTTGTGGAACTATCTTGAAACCGTCCTTTTTTTATTAATTCCGCCTGTTAATTTACTGAAAATGCTTAACGTGAAACAAAGTTTAAGTCATACACTTAATTTCATCATGTATAGAATAATATTTCTGTAAGCAATGTTTGCCCCATAATAGCCGTATTTCAATAGCATGCGATACTCAACACGCTGTTCAAAAATCTGGCACAACATCGTTATTTTCCCCATTAGTGGGCAAAATGTTACTTTTATCCTCATCATCAGAAACTTAATAAGTTTCTTTAAAAATTGGCTGGTATATGTACGGCCTTCCCGGCCCAGAATAGTCTATTTTTCATCTTTGTTCACTATTGTAAATAAGGTACATATTGAAAGAAACGCTCCTATGACGTCACTAATCAAGGAATGCCACAATAAGTAAGGGAGGTAAGCAATGCAATAAAATTTAATAAGCAAATATATGAACTGGAAAAAAAAAAAGTACTTTTTTTTTTTTTTTGTTTAATTACAACATTACATTTGATAAATGTAGATTTGAAAATTAATCATATCAGAAACTTGATTATTTGCCCTATAAAGTACTATAATCTCACCAGATTTTCACATTTCATAAATTCATCTATATTGGTTGGGGGGTTTATCTCTTCTTCCACTGGTTTGGGAGATTCTTCCTTCTTCTCACCCTGTTCTAGCTTTGCTAAAAGGGCAGCAACCTTTGGGTCCATTATCGTCTGCTGACTTGCCATGTTTGAGTTGATATCTTCTCTTTATTTAGCTTGTTCTTGTTGTGAAGTAGACAATTGTTTACCACAAACCTATCTGGAAAGAAAAGTCATGAGAAATATTGTCAAAAAGTTTTCTCATATCTTTGTGACTCTAATCACAATGTTCATGCCATCAAAGAGATAAATACACCATAAATTTTAGGCACTTGAATTGGCAGGGAAAAAGACAGGTTAAATGTTTTGACCAAGAAACACATTTGATACACTTAACCTGTTATGCATTGAAAACTTTCTCAAAATACTTTTGATCACCACAAAGCCTGACCAGGCACTTTTCCATAACTTTGTGAATCAAATTTGAGAAAAAGAGTCATTCAAAAAATTGTTTATATTTATCATAAATGCATTTTCTGTGGTAGACTTAGAATTCAGCCTTGGAAAAAAGAATAAATAAAAGTTATAATGTATAGATGATTGAAGAATTATACAGTTTCTGATTAAATATGACCTTTTTCATTTTTAATTGTCTCTGACACATTTCTTTGGCATACAGATCTTCTCTGAATTGTTTGCATATGTAAAATTCTGACATGAGACAAAAAAAAAGAATTAGTGTGCACCAAAATATTGCTGGGAAACACAGATTCCATAGTTACGAGGATTCACTGTATTTTCTTTTCAGCAAATCAGTTTGGTGCATGGCTCTGTACAACATCTAAGCAGTTTGCATTATGGTTAGTGCTTGAAAAAGATACACTGAAATAAAATAGATTTCTCCCACTCACTTTGAAAACATTTTTAAACCCTCCCCCCCCCAAAAAAAAAAAAAAAATCCCTTCTTTTAATCATTTGAAATGAGTGGCTTTCAAAGTATCAAAAAGAGCTGGCAAAACATTGTAATTGTGAAAATGATCAAGCGTTCAATAATCTGTTTGAGATTTCTTATTAATTTCTTACAATACTCTTAAAAGAAACCTTTATGTATCCTCAAAGTAGGCTTTTTTACGCTACACAATAATCACGCACCGTTGATCACCCACCAAATCTGTCACCTACACAAATACCCATGTCATACGATAATTTTAGCATTTCCATCCCATGATCTTTAGCTAGCTGTCATAATTAAAAGCAAGGAATCTTCCAGTAAGTTCTTGATTAAACTGTATTATCAGTGTCATTTTGGTACATTTTTCTTAACCTCAAAAATTTTAAGGTGAAAAATGACATATTTTTTCTATTTTCAGTCATTCAACTCGACTGAGAGTTGTCAATTGTTTTTGTTTACATTTGGCCAACAATGTCATGTGACTATCGCATGATTATGAATAAATTATTTAGGAAGTATGGAGGTCCAATCAGACCATACCTGTTATATAAAAACAGAAAAAATGAGAACTGTATGCACTGGACACATTTAAAATACTGTTGCAGCGTCTAAGCGATTTAGAGCAAAGACTTTTTTATTACCCTTGCCATGGTATCCATGTGCATCTGTTGAAGGGTAAAACCTATAAAGTATTTCAAAAACCAAATTTGTAAATATGTTCATTTCTTTGGCTCAAAAACTGTTAGCTATTTTGAGATATCTTTTTTTCAAGTTTTCAACAGTTTCAAACTTAAAACTTATAGATTTCACCACTTACAAACTCTGTTTCAAATTGATAAGTAAGTTAGAATTATGGCCCGTTTAGTTCTCCATACAGAACTCAATTTTGAAAGTGTGTCACTATTGATGACGGCCATATTTGTATTGGAATTTCAGATTGACAACTACAGTGAATGACAAGCAACTTTTTAAATTCTCAATGGTAAAAAAAAATGGACTAAAGTAAATGAAGGGAAGAATATGGATTTTTTTGTGTTCGACCTTGCTCATTAAAAATAAGCCGTGAGACGTTAGGTGTATGATTATTGCTTACACTGGGATATCTGTTATTACAGGAATTTGACATTCTATTACCAAAATAAATGATCAAATATGAAAAAAAAAATCTCCCCTTTATAATATAAACACCAGGAATGCAACGTCTCGATTGCCGGCGCTAGCACAAGACAGCCTTTCCCATCCATAATCACCCATGAAACAAACATTAATCATAATTTCCTTTAGCCTAGCGATTGACAACAGAAAAATGTACCTGTGACATTCGGTAATTCCTCAGTAGACACCTTTTAACCGGAGATATCCGTCATGTTTTACAATCTTTTGACAATTTATATCCATCGAGGAGACCACTCACTGACGTCACCGGAAGAGCCAGGAAGCGTATTTTTGGATTACCTATACTATTATTTTTTTGGTTTTTAAGATATACATGTATTTATAGATATCACATAATACTTAACCCTTTCCCAAACAATCCCTGGTTTTTACGGGTCTGGAATAGTAGCCTTTAGAAAACATTGTGGAAAAAGGAGAAAATGCTGGTAACCGGCATTTTCTCCTTTTCCCACAATGTTTTCTATCCTATCATAGACAGATATCATCTTTTCAGCAACAGTTGAATTGTTGTCTGCAAATGCTTTCAATTTGGTCTAGTCCAAAAGTTTGTCATTTGGGAAAGGGTTAAAGGTGGGTATTTAGAATTTTTACATCTCACCAAATTAAAAAAAAATATATATCACTGAAATCTATATGAAAATATATTACAATTCATCAATAATTAAGACTATTAAAATTACAAAAAAAAAAAAATTGATGGTGTTCCTTTAAAAGGCTATGTAGCCTTTTAAGGTATTTTTAGATTTCGCGCCAAAAATCAATAAACCATTGTGGCAAGTCATGTGACTGGCACATGACTAATAACGCTTAAATTCCACAAACATGAAATAGTCATTTTCCATAATGTCACTTCTTAGGATGCTATGTTTGAAACTTTGTCTGTGTATTCCTGTATGTAAATGAGAGAACTGATAATCTAAAAATATAATGTGTCTGGCGTCGGTCTCCCTAAAAAGCGTCTACAAGTGTCTACAAGCGACTACAAGCGTCTACAACAGAAATTAAACATATGTTTCTCTTTATTTCAAATTTACTACAGCAGTTAAGTCATTTTATATACATTTTGATGCCAAAAGTGTAAAAACAGCCCGTCTTGAAGAATATAGAATGTCCTAACTGAAGACCCTTCGGAATTATGTACAGCATGCGTGAGCGTCTACAGCCTGGAGGCATTTACTAACATGTCTAGATAAAACTTTTCTCTTCTTTTTTTTTTTATTAGAAAATGGAATAGTTTCTCAACTTCAGTCAATTACTAAAACCTGTGCTCTGCAAGCTTTTTTTTATTAGAACATGGAATAGTTTCTCAACTTCAGTCAATTACTAAAACCTGTGCTCTGCAAGCTTATTTATAACTTTCTTGTTGTAAATACAACTGAATCGTAGGTTACTAAAATGTGCACGTGAGAACTTGTTCTCTGTAAGAAATGCACCCTCTCCTGCTTAATGATTATACCATCCCTGCCCATTTTCTTTTTAACAAATGCACAGCAATGGACTTTTTCCTCAATAAGTTAAAGGTGGCACTTCAGATATTGGGACGAAAATTTTACAAAAATTCATCCTTGTACCCCCAAAGCCTTATAATTTTCATTCATTAAACCCCAGTAGTCGAAAACCATCCGACAACTAGATAAATTATAGAGATTTACTACAGCGCAGGTTGACACCAAAGGGAAATACGGTCTATTTTTACATGAGCAACTCGCACATTTTCACACCGGAAATATAAAGACGATGCTTCAGACATAGCATCCAAAGTTTCTAGACAAATGGAAAATAATTACATCTTTGTTATGCTATGGAATTTAATAGTCATTAGACACAGGCGAGTCACTTAACATTCCCAGAATACTTTTTTTGATTTTGGCGGGAAATAAAAAAATAGCTTAAGAGGCTACTTAGCCTTTTAAGGGAATACCACAAAAATTTTTTTTTTTGTAATTTTATGATTCTTAATTACTGATGATTTGTATTGCTTTTTCATATTTAAATAACACTGACATATATATTTTTTGATTTGGTGTGATGTGAAAATTCTAAATACCTACCTTTAAATTCATATCTTTTAAAAGCATAAGGATACCATCTTATCAAATTAATGACATGAACTGAATTCAAATCTTTACATGTTGTGTTATCTTTTCTTACAACTTAGTAAATTGTATGTACACAGGCCAATAGTTTGGTAGTAAAAAAAAAAATATCCTTAAAATCATACAAATTTATAGCAGTTGCTATAGAATTTGAATCAGATCAATCATTATCATGTTGTTTAATGTTTATATTGTTGTTTTAACTCTGCTAGACACTTGTAGATGCTTGTAGACTTTTGTAGACGCTTGTAGACACTTGTAGACGCTTTTTAGGGAGACCCGTCTGGCGTTGGTGTCAGTCTGGGCTGTAGTAAATCTATAATTTCTCGTGTTGTCAGATTTTTTTTGACTACTGGGATTTTATGAACGCAAATTAAAAGACTTGGTGAGTATAAAGATGATTTTTTGGCATGTTTGTAAAATTTCGTCCCAAAATCTGAAGGACCACCTTTAAGATTTTTCTAAGTATTAACCAGCAAAAGTAATTTGACCCGTTTCTCTTTTAAATAAAAGATATCTGATCTAATATTTAATCCGAAAATACACTTCCTAGCCCTTCCTGGGAATCCCGTGACGTCTGCGAATAGCTAAAGGAAATTATCGTCGAGTGCCCTAACTGCGCCACTGCCCTAACTCCGCCACCTTTCTTATTTTCATCAAATTCTCGCGATGTTTCAGAGTACACGAGACTGAGAGTGCGAAAACTTGTTACTACATCATAGTAAATACATTCCAATGGTTTTCACCCCAAATTGAGATGTAAGCAGATATTTATTTTGATTTTTATGTCCTCTCACTGTTTTCCTATGTATTTTCGTAATGCAATTTTTTTTCGTCAAAAATCACCTACAAAGTCACGAAATACAACTGTAAACACGTCCGAGACATTTCATCTGCAAATGTTTACATTTTATGAATGAAAATCATGTGACAAAACAAATTTCTCTAAGGCCAAGCAAATCTTTATAGATAGGTTTTGGTTCCAGGGTCCTTAGCTGATATTTGCTTTCTCCATTTTAATTCAAGCCCAACTCTTGAATCATCAGATGAACAAATAAACAATATTCTCATGTTGCACCTAAGAAAGCTTAACACAAAATTTTCGAGAAGAACATGACAATTAACACGGCCACTAAATATTTAATGTACCTGGCGCCACTCTCAGGTACAGGTTACCAAGAAAAGTGCATTCTCAAACAATAACCACCGGTAAATCACCTTCATTGACGCTACTAGAACTAGTGGAACACATGAAAGCAATGACAAACCCCTGAAGTTATTTATTTTGAAACAACTCAATGTTGAAGTTACATTTGTTAAAAAAAAAAATAACATTAATAATTTGGCCTAATTTTTCCAAGACTTGGGAGAATTTGTCATGTTACGCCAGGTGGCGGAGTTAGGCACACAAAAAATGGCGGTTGTTTGTTTGACATGCAGTTAAGTTTGATCAAGTTTTGGAAGTTTAAAATGATTGTACACATGAATTCTGATGGAGATTGATGGAAAAAGAACACATTTGACATTTGCATTTATTTTTCTTTTCGTATATCTTCTATTTATATTTTTGTTCCAAGATAAAACTTAGAGTGGCGCAGTTTGGTCACTCAAGGATATATCAATGTTTCGTGGGTGATTTTGGGTTGGAAAGGCTGTCTTGTGCTGGCAATCGAGACGTTGCATTCCCTGTGTTTATTTTATATAGGGGAGATTTATTTTTCATATCTGATCATTTATTTTAGCTACAGAACGTCGAATTCCTGTGCTATTATGCATCAGCCGCATATATCCAGCTACCTTTTTATCCGAAAAAACATGCACTTTGGGGAAGAATTTCTTACTTCTGATATGATATTCATTTCATGGCGTTTGCATAAAATAAGTTTTGAATCAAGTCACTGTTACCTTGCAAAAATGTTTAATTTGTTAGAGTCATCTTTCTGCATGAAAAAATACGCTGCAGAATCGTAAATTAGCTGGAGTTGTCTGTTGTCAAGAACGCTTTCTTTTTTATTTATAGCAGCCGTTCAAATTTAGCAGCCATAATAAGAACACAGCCATGAAAATTACTTGTGCTGAAAA
Organism: Tridacna crocea; assembly: GCA_943736015.1. NCBI lineage: Eukaryota > Metazoa > Mollusca > Bivalvia > Cardiida > Cardiidae > Tridacna > Tridacna crocea. The sequence continues at coordinate 694,042 of OX031066.1, read as the reverse complement.
CTTCGTTAAAAAAGTATTACACATCTATCGTTCGTTTTTTTTTTTTAAGAAGACTAAAAATCTAGGATTGAACTATTGACAGATGTGTAAAAGTTCTGGCTACAACATGTTACGTAACCCCTCCCCCTCCTCCAGATCTTATAAGATAATTTAGAGCAATTTGACTTCAAATGCTTCACTGCCTTGCAAGTACAAGAGCCCGAGATCACATCCAGCAGTGGAAGAGGTAATCAACTTCTGCTTGGTATCAAGATTTTTTCTTTCAATGTTTGTACTGTAGACGTTTCACAGCAGCCAGCGACCAAATTTTGAACTGGTCAAATAAACTCAAATATTTGAAATTTGTTTCCACAAGGATAGAAACACTGTGGAAAAAGGGGGAAATGCTGGTTAGCGGAATTTTCTCTTTTTCCCACAATGTCTTTCAAAGCTCTATCTCAGGGTTGTAAAATCTAGGTATTGTTTGGTAAAGGGCTAACAAGGACGTTATACACAACACTATTTTAATCCTTTACTATACTGTCCCATTTTTTTTTTTTTTGGGGGGGGGGGGGGGTACGGGAAATAGGACTTATGAAAACATTGAGGGAAAAGGAGAAAATGCTGGTAACCAGCATTTTCTCCTTTTCCCACAATGGTTTTAAACCTTTCAAGAACAAATTCAATTATTTGGGGCACATATGAATTGTCTTCTGCAAATACTTTCAGTTTGTAATAGATCTAGCCTATTTTTTTTTTTTTCATTTGCGTGGTATTTAACCCTTCACCACACAGCAGAATTTCAGACAGGTCATCATTCATGGAATTCACAGTGGCCAATTTACATGTTTTTAAACAATAACATTTGTTCCTGAACAAGTAGAAAACATTGTGGGAAAAGGAGAAAATGCTGGTTACCAGCATTTTCTCCTTTTCCCATAATGTTTTCAAAAGGCCATTTTCTCAAGGTTGTTAAAGGTAGAGATCGTGTGGTAAAGGGTGAAAGAGTTGAACCGCTTTCTTTCCTACACAAACACGAACTTTTGGTTAATAGCGAAGCTAAAATGAACATTGTTCAACTTGACGACCGGGAAGCATCAGTCATTCAAAAGAACTAAACAAGGCATAGATTCCAGTTTTACAAACAACTGATTGAACACTGGGGCTAGACCTGCTACATGTACCTTGAGCTGTTAGAACTTGCATAACTTCAAAAACGAAGGATTGCTAGTGGATTTATTTGTATGTTGGAGAGAGAGAGAGAGAGAAAGAGAGAGACATACAGACAAAGGAAAGGGAGGGACAGACCGACACAGGACGGAGGGGTGTTCCAAGAAAAATAATGACAGATCCAGGCGTATCGCTATATAAACTATTGATCTTACCCTTTATCAAATAATCACGTGTTTGAACGGCCTTTAACATGGAAATTTTTCGTGGGAAAAGGAGAAAATGCTGGTCACCAGCATTTTCTCCATTTCCCACAATGTTTATGATCGTTTCATTGAAAAAAAAAAAAAAAAATCATTTACGGCACTATTAATTTGTCGTCTGCATAATGCTCATAGTTTGGACATGTCTGAAATTTCGTCATCTAGGACAGCGTTTAAACCTTGCTAATATTGTATGAGCGGTCTGTTACAATGACAATAGGTTGACAACCCAGGTAAAATATAGACTCGATCGTAAAATATTAAATCAATCTATCCTGAAACCAATTATGTAACAGACTTTGAAAATATTCGTGATGAAATGTGGTCGGGTGATGAACAAAACGGCAAAATGTTCGACCTGTCCAAATAAAAAGCATACCTTGAAGAAAAATCAAGTGAGGTTCTAGTGATGATAGATAATGGATAGAAACGAGTAGAAAACATTGTGGAGAAAAAAAAGAATAGGCTGGTGACCAGTATTTAACCGCTTCCTGTCTTTGGACATTATCTCCCGCTAGATGGCATTCTATAAATACTCATCTATCTAATTTGGGCATCCTGGGTACTGAGCCGAGCCACTTTCCTACGCGGCAACCGTTACTTTGAATTTCAAATTAAAATAAACGTTTACTCAATAAAACGCTACCTCGTGCAATTCACTCAGCTATGTCTATGATCAGTAGTTCAGAGAAATCTGGAGCTAAAGCAGGTCTTATTTCTTCTCAAACATATTGATAAAAGCTATTTTCAACATTGCTACTTTATAAAACGTAATATTACAGTCTGCACGCTTTCGGGGCTAGTGATGCGTCATATAAGACAGTCGAATCTTCGAAGAATATGACATGCGCAGGCAACGGTCTTTGGATTGTCAAAAGCGCCGAACAGATTGTTAAAGAGTTAATCCTTTACCAGACGACAAAATGATAGACGTGTCCGAAATTGAAACATTTGCCGACAGAAACGTAGATGTGGCTAAAACGAGAAACTTTGTTTTATTAAGTGAAGCAAACATTTGAAAAAAAAAATACTGCAAATAACAGCTTTTTCTCCCTTTTCGTGTTTTATTGTTTTATTTTTCTTACGTTCAAGTTTCCACTGTGTTTGAAAACACTAGTCTTACGAACGAAGTCCGTAACAAAGAAACAAATGAATAAATGCATGGCAGAAATAAGGATCGGAGCGGGATTCGAACTCCGAACTCCCGGACGCAAAGCCAATACCCTAACCACTGAGCCAAAGAGATATCTCCCTGACGCAGTAGCCAGGTATTGTATTTAAATCGGGAGTATGCCATGCAGGAAGGAGTGGTCTCCCGTAACACTAGCTATTTGGTAAAGAGCTAGTTACCCTTTACTAGCCTACAGTATGCTAAATTGACTGCATTTTAGACATGTCAAATACTATGGCTCAAATGACACATACTGTGTGAAAAATTGGCCCCAGAAAATATTGAGATATTATGTTTTTAGGGACTAATTCTTCCAGAGTGTTATTCAAACACGGGATTGTTTGTTTAACTCATCACCAATGGGCCAGTTTTAGCTTTGTCCAAATCGAAAGTATTTGAAGACGACCATATAAAACTGATTGAAAATTTTAAATTTGTTTTGTGAAGGGTAGAAAGCAACGTGGGAAAAGGAGAAAATGCTGGTTATCAGCATTTTTTTTCCTTTTCCCACAATGTTTTCTAAAGGTTTTTTTCGCAGGGTTGTCAAAAGTTGGGATTCTGTGGTTATGGGTTTGAGAGCTAAGGCATCATTTGTGTATTGATTATTTGTTTAATGAAAAAAAAAAATGATGAGGAAAAAAAATTTTTTTTCCATATGCTCAAACATCAGTGCCGTGTATGTCAATATTTAACCTTTCATTGACCTATTTTCATCCAATCTAGTTTTACACACACCACCCACAAAAAGTGGTACAAACAAGAAAATTTAAAAGGCAGTTAATTTTTTCATGTACATGTGCACATATTTGGAGAAAATTACTGTCTCAAAATGACAATCGCAAATATTACAAATGAAGGAGCTATAACTGATTATACGGTTCGTAATAGTCAATAGCATAAAGATCTTGACCCGAATGTCAATACATTTTCTCGAATCTTTTAATATAGGGTTGAGTGCAGATTTTTGTGTTTTCATCGAGATATAAAATGCAATTGCCTTATTACATGGCAAATAACGCCCGAAGGGCGTTATGTTAAGCCATGTAATAAGGCAATTGCATTTTATATCTCGATGAAAACACAAAAATCTGCACTCAACCCTTATAATTGCACTCGCTGTTCACTTAAATCACTTTTCGAAAATGATAGAGAGAAAAAAATCACGGACAAATACGACAGTAAATACGAGTTGATTTCCTTCGCGGATACATGGTAGAACGGGCATGAATACAAAATCTATTTTTAGCTTTTCAACATTTTTTTTTAGTCGAAGGCGGCCATTTTGCTGGCATTGAAATCATACTTTCGATGATTCATCGAACAAAATTTAAGAATAAAATAATCATGTAGATCTATATGTATATGAACAATACAATCAACTATCTAAACTTGAGGCTAACTGGACGAGGTGTTCTTTCGAGTGACCTTTTCATAGATAATTTGTAAAGAATATGCGTACGTACCGTCGGCAGATCTGTTCTCGACGAGTATCTATTTGTTGCCGATATAAGACTTGGTCTATCCTATGTTTCTTGTAAGATATGAATCGAATGGCGCCAACGTTTTGTGACCCACTTATTAGAACATAAAAAACGGTGTCGCAGCTGTTAATTTTTCAATATGTATTTTTGGTTTCCAAGTTCTAGGCTTGTTTCTAATATTCCTATCACGCCAACATTTCAAAAATTCTTAACACTGTGTAGTCACTTCTTTCGATCCTTTCTCCAACAGTTCTTTCACTATATACAATCCATCAAATCCACGATAACTTTTTCCGGTCAATAGCATTTTTTTTAAACCTAATCCCCGCAATAAAAAAGTTTAACTCCCGTCATGAAACAAATCAAATTAATTTATGCCAGAGTGGTTTTTCCGTTTACACAGTGTGCTAAATTTAACTCAGTGACCTCGGCTTCATAGAAATCGATCGCTGACGTATTGAATGATGTAACTGATGACGTCGACCATTCAGATTCTTTATTCACTGTTGGCATAGTGTATTTTTTTTAGGGTGCAAATAAAGTTAAACACGCATCATTTTGTCAAGGTTTATTTTGTTAGTTTCCTTTTTGCAAGTTTTTTACAGAAAAAGAAATCGGTCTTTTTGCATGTGACTGATTCAGCGATGAACCTCTAAATATAGCCCATAAACAGTTTGCATGAAATCTAAAATTAGATTCCAACAACAATTTGGAAAAACCGAAAGTAGTGCTATTGCGTTTCATCGAAAAATAACATGCAGGTTTTTTCATCACATGACCCGATTCTGACCAATCAAAAAACGATTTTACACCATGAGTGCAATTATGTATGTGTGGTTCGAGTATCTCGATAATTCGATGTCTTCAATTATATACATGGTGCCTCGTATTATCGCGATGGTACTGTATACGTGTGTATTGTACACTGTTTGAATAATCGTTGGAAGAGAGCTGTTACTCTTGACAGTTAATTATAATAAGCCATTGCCCCTTTTCTTGTAATTTTCCCGAAAATGTCCATCATGTAGGGGCATGAAATGTCATAATCTGCGGATACGACTAAAATGGTGACATTGCTTTTGCATGATTTTCATACTAACTAATTAGTTAAAAGGTGAGAATTGAAATTATATAAATTTTTTGTCTTCTTACGAGTAACCCCCCTTTTTTCAGTCCTAAAACGTAGTTTGTAAGTCTATGTTGCTTTTTTTCTTGCGAATTTGTACAGAAATAGAAGCGTTTGTGTAGATTTTTTAAAAAGTTTCAAACAGAAATAAAAACAGTTTTGTCGCAGTATTGAGAGTTCGATTTAACCTTAACAGTGCTGAATTAAAACAAGAGACATGTTTAAATAGGAAAATCATCTGAAATATTGCTGTACCACGTTTTTTCTTGGCCTGAACATGTAACAAAATAGTGGACAGTGTAGATCTAAGATCAGACAGCACGTTCTGTGCAGTCTGGTCTTGATCTACACTGTCCACAAAAACAATTTAAGACGGTTTCAGCGCTTTAAGGATTGAGACACGGAAAATTAGAGTATGCAAATGGATTTCTGCTCTATACAAGAGCCCTAAAGACGAAAAGTTGAATGGAATGAAATATAAGTTTGGATTTCAACTGCTCCTTTGCTACAGCAAATCATTTTACAGCAAATACGTATTTATTAACCCTTTACTCCATAGATACTCATTTCTACGCATGGCTTGTAGGAGCCTTTGGAAAACATTGTGGCAAAAGGTGAAATTGCTCGTGACGAGCAATTTCACCTTTTGTCACAATGTTTTCTATGCTATCAAAAGGTGTCATTTACTCATAAAAACGCCTTCATCCTTGTCGTTATTTAGGGTCAATTAGAGATGCGATAGGAATGCCTTATGGAGGAAAGGGTTAAAGTCGCACTAGTAAGGTGACGAGTTAACCTTTTAGCAAATTAGAAAAAAAAAAAGAAACATCCTATTTGGTTTGTAAGTCAACAAAATGAACATGCATCTCCATCTTGTACACATATGATAAAATGCTAATTTGGCCCGAATATTCCCGAACAGGGTGTATTCAAGATCGGACTGCAAGCTCTTTTTTTCTTTTTTTTTTAAGCTTTAATTGCCACGTCTATCGGTATGTGAGGGTCGTGGCTATCCCCCAACTGGACTGCAAGCTCTGTACAGTGTGATCTCTCTCTAAACTTTACGATTAATCACCGTATTTCGTGCCCAGTATTTAACGGGGTCAAAACACAAAACGCCAACGCCGTTCCTTTGTTAAACACACAGAACAAAACATTTCAGTTTTCCTGTTTATACAATTCTGACGTATTTGATGTCAATTCTCGGTTTAATTATATTAATTCAGTTTGTATTTTATTCGTTTACATTGCGTTATCTGTATAATCTCTTTCGTCACTGAATTAATTGATTTTAGAAAAAAAGAACCTCCTTAATAATGCAAAATCGCAGGTCTTGTTCCTTTATTCATAAGCTCTGGGCCGACGGATGAAAATAATTTATTATGTTTTCAAAAAGTAGGATCAATTCATGTATTTACAAGAAAAAGTTGATGCAAAGCATCAAAGTCGCCGCAAAAAAAAAAAATGTTTAATACTTCAAGAAAGCCAGGCCAAGTGAGTAAATGTCAGTTTTCATCAGCAGATTTTTTAACACATTATGAAATTGATGTGACTGTGAATCTTTATCAAAACTTGTCTTGTGTTACAGTATCTAATATCCTATCACAGCGCTCTCTTAGCTCTTTTTCAAACGACAAATATCAGACTCTTCCAAATTCAAAGACTTGGCAGACGACAATTTAAAAAGCTGCAAAAATGATGGAAAATTCGCTAGTAGTGGGGAAAAAGTATTTAATAAAGAAGAAATTGCTTATAACGAGCAATTTCTCCTTATCCAACATGTTTTTTTCAAAAGAATTTGACAGCAGACATATGATAACCCGTGTTTATTTGGGAAAGCAGGGCTAAATTACTAAAATGTTGCTGTCCTAGGAAAGTATGATTCAAGAAGACGTAAGTTTGCAAGGCATGCTTTCAATTTAAACAAGTCTAAGACTATAGTATTTGGTGAACAGTGTTTATAAAGAATCATGGTTTTGCATCGCGCTTTATGAACAACACAGCGAAAAAGTGGCCTCTCTCCAGATTTTTTCCACAAATTAAATTTATGCAGAGCTCGTTGAGAAATAAACAAAGGAGTTCGAAACTATCTTGTTTTAAAAACTAAACTTAGAAAGAAGTAACCAATAATGGTCAGATACAATCATAACCATCATACTCGTTCTTCGGCGGAATTTAGCATTATCTCCCGCTAGATGGCATTCTATAAATACTCATCTATCTGATATGGGCATCCTGGGTACAGAACCGAACCACTTTCCTACGCGACAACCGTTACTTTGAATTTAAAACAAACAAAAAAAGGTTTACCCAATAAAACGCTACCTCGTGCAATTCACTCAACTATGACCACCAGTTTAGAGAAATCTGTTGCTATTTAAGCAGGTCTCATTTCTCCTCAAACGTATTGATACGTAAAAGCTATTTTCAACATTGCTACTTTATAGAGCGTACAGTCAGCCCGATTTCGGGGCTAGTAGCGATGCGTCATATAAGACAGTCGAATCTTCGAAGAATATGACATGCGCAGACAACACGGAATTTAGCACAATTTCAGCAATGTACAATTTTAACAGTGGTCATTCAACAAAAAACACACAAATAGTAGGAAAAACTATCCACTAAATAATCAAAATGATAATTAAACCTGTGTACGAAGTTTGTACGAAATGACCAACTGGTTACGAAATGACCAAAATAGAAAGTATAAGTAGACCTGTACGAAATGACCAAAATCGTACGAAATGGCTTAGGTACGAAATTAACAAGGTACGAAATGACTGGAAACCTGTACCGCCTTGACCAATGGAAACAAGGCATTTATGTGGACGAGTCCATTTCTCACGAATAGCGAAAATAAAAGTAATAGTTGGGCGGATTTTTTTTAAGTTGTAAGTATTAACAGAATAAAAATAGTATTGTATTGTAATTTCTTAGTTTAAGAATGCATTAAAAAGCCAGTTTAAAGGCCAAGTAGAAAGATTTCTTGTTAACCTAACACCCCTATAAAAATGAAATTCCCACTATCCATGTCCTAACTCGAAAAACTATTAAAAATATAGTCGCGCGCTTCTGCGCGGCGACTAATTAACATACACTGGGGATCTTTGAAGCACCAGATAGAAGATCACTCGAGTTCAACCATCCTGGAACAAGACATCCTCCCTCTCTTTCTTTAGAATTCTTCTAAATGGCGTCCTAAACTTTTTTCATTAACCCTTTTAGAGCCATAAGCGAAAACAGTGACGTTTACGGACGGCATAGATCAAGATCAGACTGCACAGAACGTGCAGTCTGATCTTTGATCTATACCGTCCGCTTGTGTGGTCAAGTCTAAACATACAGAATGTTTGTAAGTTTCAATGGATAGCCGTCGAAAGAGGTTGTGTTTATTTATGTGACATTGAAAGTGTTAAGCTTCTTCTAAAGGGTCGTGCAAAGTCTCGATAAGCCTCTTCGTGAAGGTCCCGCGATGTTTTCAACAGGATTCTAATATGAGATCCCAACCTATTTTCAGCACTTTTTTCCTAGGAGTTTTTATTTGGTCAGGGCACAAGACCATTTCAGGGTCGTAAAACCACTGAATTGCCAAGTGACGGGTTGAAGGAAATATTCGACCCCTACCAATGTCTACTCCAAACGCACCTACGTTTTAACACAGATGATCATACTATTGACATTGAGTAGAGAGTCTGAAGATAGTAACAGGATATATGGCAAAACTACATGTGTAGCACGAATGAGTTGATTGAAACAATTTTAGATGCTGAAACAGAGCTGAAATTTTCCCTTCTTTTCATCCACCAGAACGGAAAGATAGAACTGACGACAGATATGGAGGCGTTATCTTATATGTTAAAAACACCTTGTCATATATTCGTAGACATGATCTTGAACCGAATAGACTTGAGTGTATTTGGATACAAATAAAGTCTAGCAATAATAGGAATATTTTGTACGGTATTTTCTATAGACCACCGAACTCCGACTCCGCTTATTACTCACTTATTGAAGATTCTATTGGCCTTGCAATAGATTCTGGTATTTCTGATGTCATCATTACCGGGGATTTTAACCTGAATGTAATGAACCAACACTATTTCCGTAAAGTTGAATCCCTGTGTAATGAATATAATATGATTCAATGTATTGACGAACCGACTCATTTCACAGAAAATTCTGTATCTACGATTGATCTTCTTTTCGTTACTAATAAAGATTCAATCCTTACAACTGGCGTTGGGGAACCCTGTCTGGATCTTACCATGCGTTACCACTGTCCTGTTTTTGGTGTTTTTAATTTCCTGAAACCAAAGTTTAGAAATATCCAACGTACGATTTGGAAATATGACCAAGGAAATTATAATGAGCTCAGAACCAGTCTTTCAAATTTTAATTGGGACTCTATATATGATAGTGACATTAACACATATGCTGAAAGAATTGCAGGTGTCATTACTGATAACGCAAGCAAGTTTATCCCTAGTAAGACAATTATCGTTAATCCACAAGAACCACCCTGGATGAATTGCTCGATCAAAAAAGAAATTCGCCGTCGTAAGAGACTTTATAAAAAAGCAAAACTATCAAACAGAGTCAATCACTGGTCAAAATTCAAATCTGTCAGAAACAACGTGATCTCTTTAATTCGTCAAAGTAAATTAAACTATTATGAACGACTGTCTTTGAGGTTAAAATCTGGTTCTCTGTCTCCTCGTGATTGGTGGAAAACCCTTAAGTCAATGATGTCTACACAGTCTTCATCATCCATCCCTCCTCTCTTTGACATTTCTAGAGATTCTTTGATCATTGACGAATATGAGAAAGCAAATACATTGAATATTTATTTTGTTGATCAGTCTTATATAGATGATTCATTCAATGAAGTACCCGATGAACGTTTCTACGTCATAAATGATTCTTTAGATTCAATCAATGTCATGCCATCTGAAGTACTGGATGTTCTGAAAACACTTAAAACGGGCAAAGCCTCTGGCCCTGATGGCATAAATAATAAAATTCTTATTGAAGCAGCTGGTCAGCTGGCACCACATTTATGCGATCTATTTAATTACTCATTGAATACCAGTACTGTCCCATCTTCGTGGAAAATATCCAATGTATGTCCCATATTTAAGTCGGGTGACCCCTCTCTGCCTTCCAACTACAGACCAGTTTCATTACTAAATAACATAGAAAAAGTCTTAGAACGAATCATATTCAAGCATGTCTATAATTATCTAAAGGATACAGATTTTTTTACTCCATATCAGTCTGGTTTTATGCCAGGTGATTCTACTGTTAATCAGGTAACTTGTCTTTATAACACCATATGCAAAGCTTTAGATGATGGATTGGAATTCAGAGCAGTATTCTTTGACATAAGCAAAGCATTTGATAAAGTCTGGCATAAGGGCTTGTTATTCAAGATGCGAAGAGCCGGTATTAGAGGTAAATTATTGTCCTGGTTTTCTGATTATCTTTTAAATCGTTTTCAACGAGTTCTTATACCAGGTGGTATCTCTGACTTACGCCATGTGCAGGCAGGTGTGCCCCAAGGATCTATTTTAGGACCTCTTTTGTTCCTAATATATATTAATGATATTGTTGATGATATTCGGGCAAACATTAATCTCTTTGCAGATGATACCAGTCTATCGATGGTTGTATCTGACCCAGCTGCCGCTGGAACTATATTACAAACTGATATCGATACAATTACTCGTTGGGCACAGAAGTGGTTGGTCAAGTTCAATCCAGCAAAATCAGAATCCTTAGTTATATCTCGAAAACGTTTTAAGACTAACCACCCTGGTCTGTTTATGTCGAATACCGAAATTCCCCCTGTTACTAGTCATAAACATTTAGGCATATTTCTTTCTAGCGACGGGTCTTGGGACTCTCATATTAGTAATTCCATCAAAAAGGCATGGAAAAGAATTGGAGTCATGCGTCATCTAAAAACCAGCCTTGATCGACTTTCACTCCAAATCATGTACTTTTCTTTTATTCGACCTATTCTTGAATATGGTGATGTCATATGGGATAATGTTTCTCAAGGGTTGAAAGATCAACTGGATAAAGTACAAAATGAGGCTGCACGGATCGTTACCGGCTGTACTAAATTAGTTTCTATCATTGATCTATACCAAGAGTCTGGTTGGGAAACATTAAGCCATCGACGGCGTAAGCACAAACTCATCCTTTTCTATAAAATGGTCAACGGACTTACCCCAAATTATCTTAATACTCTTGTTCCGTCTACGGTTGGCAATTCTTGCAGTTACAATCTTCGTAGGCCCAACAATTTGAGAAACATTACTTGTAGAACGAGCTTGTACAGCGCTTCATTTTTGCCGTCTGTGATTAATGATTGGAATTCACTTGCAGATGATACTAAGAATGCAGAATCATTGTCAGCTTTTAAATATCGTTTAAACATGGATAAACCTTGTCCAAGGAGGCTTTATTTTTTTGGCGAAAGGAAACTTCAAGTTATACATGCCAGATTACGCAACCGATGCAGCAGTCTCAATGAACATCTGTACTTAAAAAAACTAGTGGAATCCCCGCTCTGTAGATGTGGTGTGGTTGAATCGACTAAGCACTTCTTTTTAGAATGTCCATTTTATAATAGCCAAAGAATTAGTCTTAGTTTCAGTGTAAACGCTATAACAAACTTAACACTCCAAACCATTTTATATGGGGATGAAAATCTTAACTTGTTTGATAACCAAAGATTATTTGCCGCCGTGCACATCTATATCCGCGATAGTAAAAGATTTACCAAGTGATATGTAATTCTTATGTTTCCTATGTAACAGTTGATTTTATACCCGATCTGTTGTATAAATTCAAATCATTTCATTACCTTTTCTTTTAAAATTAAATATTGGTTTGGACCTCTTGAGTACGATTTGCTAACATCCTTATACGATTTTGGTTCCCTTAGTTTAAAGCAATCACTAGTTCTGTCATTTGTTTGGTCAAGCTGGAGGTTCCTACAGCTAGTAAATAGGTGTCTTCAATTAAAATCTTCACCAATACCACTCCACACCTTTTGGATATTCACTATGTTTTACAACTTTTTCTTTCAATTGCGTTCTTTGTCAGTGATTAGTAAGGATATGCTAATATAATAACCTTAAGCCGGATCTAGGAGAAGAACTTTATAAGCATAGCTTCCGTTCTTATCCTTTTCCTCAGTATATTTATCATATATTTGTATTTCTTTTTGTTTTGTAAAATTTGTATCTAATACTGATGAATAAAATATGTTTAAACTAAACTTAACTAGAGCTGAAATTAATGGCCCGATAGGCTTCCCGGCTTACGGCAATAAGTTTACGTTCGATTGAAAAGCGGTAACGGAAAAAATTAAATAAAACCAATAGAATCTATATTGCAATAAACCAATAAGCCTGCGAGATTACCACATATATCAACATACATCTAAGTAAACGATCTGTATACGTACATTGTTGCATGAATGGAAAAGGGGGGAAATGGGACAAGTTGCTGTTTTGATTTTCTAGAATCATTACTTGTCCCTAACTAAAACATCTCTAGATATCAAACCCACAAACGCAGAGCACACATGTACACATTTTTGTGAACTGCAGAGATTCAAGAGACATTCTTTTCACTTATTACGCGTATTTTTGTCCTCCCCGTTCAAGCCACGCCGTCCTGGGATTAGATCTGGGTCCGTATTCACCGACCATTTTTAAGAACATTCTTAGTCTTATTCTTCAGAATTCGTCAATGTGAAAGTAACAGAACTTCTGGTTGGCTAAACCATTTGGTTAAGCCAATCAGAAGTCCTGTTACTTAGTTTAGTTTAGTTTAAACATATTTATTTTACATCGATTGAGAAACAAGTTCTTACAACTTATACTAATCTCTCTCGATCCTGTTACTTTCACGAGGGGAATCTTGAAGAACAAGATCAAAAACCTTCTTAAGAATGGTTGGTGAATACAGACCCTAGTTTCTGTACAAAGTAAATGGAGCAAGATACATGGGAGCACAGCTGACGATCTGAATGGCAAGCTAATAGATAGGTTAATGACGTTTAAATGGTTTATTATCTTACTTGCACAGGGTGTGATTACCTGGTAGAGCACAAACATGTTTACAGACTGACTGGTAAATAAATAACTCAAAATGCCCTTATCAATGGTGGACTAATTGGCTAGCTAATATCTAACTTGTTGACGGACTGAGTGGCTAGCACACATCTTTTCAATGGTGGACTAATTGGCTAGCAAATATCTCACATGTCGACGGACTGACTGGCTAACAAACATCTTATGAATGGTGGAATAATTGACAAGCAAATATCTCACATGTTGACGGACTGACTGGCTAACACATATCTTATCAATGGTGAACTAATTGGCTAGCAGATATCTCACATGTTGACGGACTGACTGGCTAGCACACATCTTATCTATGATGAACTAATGAGAGAGAGAGAGAGAGAGAGAGAGAGAGAGAGAGAGAGAGGTGTTGAATGGGGAAAACAGATGGGCTTGAACGGGTATAGAGAGTGGACGAGAGAGAGAGAGAGAGAGAGAGAGAGAGAGAGAGAGGAGTTAGTGGATCAGACCGACAGACAAGCGAGGGAAAGGACTTTATCAGTCGGTCAGACGGATGAACAAACAGGCTTTATCATCGTTTTAATGATCGGCGAGTATCCCTGCCTCTTACCTCACAAATCATCTGGGATCAATCATTTATGTAATATAGTTATCGATCAAAACCTGCGTAACACGTTGTTAATTGCAAATATTTGAGTTCTGTTTTAAAGTATTTACTTTTGGTCCGAATGGGAAAAATCAGCCAGCAAGGAAGCATCGATTCTAGATTCCAATCCTTCCCAGTAGTAATGATGAACTTCTACTGTGTGTTGATAATGCACACGTAGCTTCTTGAAATACAAACATGTTATAATGAGATAAACCTGTTTAAATTCTTTACAAAACGACAAAACTTTAGACCTTTACCTATTTAAAGGATTTGCAAAAGCCATTCTTATCATATGGGTGAACAGGCACAAAAAGACGTTCTTGCAGACGAAATAGATCAAAATCAGACTGACCAGAATTTGCAGCCTTGGATTTATGCAGCCCCTTTTTCGTGGTAAGCCCCTGAAAACGTCTCTCAGAGTTTTAATGGACTCGAAATAGGTAGAGTTGGTATATTTGGTGTTGAACAAACTAACCGTACATTAACTCTTTCCCAAACGACCAATCGTAGACTCTTCCAAACTAAGAGCATCTTGAGACTACAAATTCAAAATTGGTGTAAATTAGCTTTATGTCTCTGATAGGGTAGAAAACATTGTGGGAAAAGGAGAAAATGCTGGTCACCAGCGTTTTCTCCTTTTCCCACAATGTTTTCAAAAGCATTCTTTTCCAGGGTCGTGAAAACCAGGGATTGTTTGGTAAAGGGTTAAAAGAATGAATGGTAAGCCTAAAATTTTAATAAATTGCTCTATAGGGATCTTCGCGAGTCAAGTTTACGATCACTACGTGGATCTTACCTTGGCTGATTGAGCTCGATTTCGAGATTCCTGCGATGCGCCCTCTATTGGATATTGGTTATTACCCCTTTTCATCATATTTCTAAAAACAAATGAAATATTGATTTACAAACGCTTACGAATACACATGAAGCGAGAAGCAGACATCCACGTGGGTTTCCATGTTTACCTTCTATTCGAAAGGTATCGACCTTGTTCTATTTCTATCAAAGATGAAATGCTACAAGCAATTTCATTTGTTGCAGCTAGAGCTGGCTGCATCCAATGAAAAAGCGTATCGGGTGAATATAAAAATCAAGCTCGATCCGCCAAGGGTAAAGTTGCGTAGTGAATCGTCAGCCTTGGCTTGCGAAGATGCCTTATAAAATGCTTTGGGTAATCGTATCAATACTGTGTCATTTCTTATCACCTGAGTTAAACTTGGAAAAATATTTTGTAGTAATAATCAACTGTCGCACGCTATCGATCTCGGGTTTTTGCGAAGAAAACGATCAGACACTGCCTTATCCATGTTGTCATTTGCTTTGTCGAACGTTCGGACGTAAAGTGTCGTATTTTCTGCGTTTGTTTTCTAACATTTTGAACTTGAAAAGAAATATTTTGAAGTAAATCACCGTCGCACATTACCGATCTCAGGTTTGCGAAGAATACGCTGAGGTACATATATGTCATTAGCTGCTTTGTCGCAGGTTCGGATTTAAAGTCTGGTATTGTCTGGGTTCGTATTTACCACCTATTCTTCATCTCATTTTTAGCCTGACTTTAGATTTAGAAAGCAACACAACTTCTGTTTGTATTATTTGTGTTACATTCAAATTGAGAAAACGATTGAGAATTCGACTGTGTTCTGTAAGATGAATGGCGAATAAGGGCTCTGCCGATGTCTCAATGGTTGTATTTTACGCAATATTTTGGCTTGTTTGCCACCCATCAAAAAAAGAAAGCGTACCAGAAGGACTTGTATCCATCTTAATATCACGGCGGGGAATCACGTGACACAACAACAACAAAAATGACCCGTCATTTGAAAAAATTCCCCAACTTGAGGTAAGAAAATCTTCAATAATTCCGTTAATACATGACCGATTGGAATATGGTTTGAAGCAGAGAAGGCGGAAGGACTCCAGAGATTTGCTTGATGTGTTAGATTTTTTAAACAACACCCGATAAAAAAGTTATTGACGAGCAAACACATTTTTTACCCTGGATAATTTGTTTGCTTGTCAATAACTTTTTTATCAGGTGTTGTTTAAGCAAATCCCCGGGGTCCTTCCGCCTTCTCTGCTTCAAACCAAATTCCAATCGGTCACGTATTAACGGAATTATTGAAGATTTTCTTACCTGAAGTGGGGGAATTTCTTCAAATGTCGGTTATTCTTTTTGTTGTTGTGTCACGTGATTCCCCGCCGTGTTAATATATTTGACATAGTTATACCCCGTGTTCGACAAAAAAGAAACTGCTGGCGGACCTTTTAACCCGCATGCGTCATATATAGCCACATGAAACGTTACTGTAGAATTTTGAGCCCGTTGAAACCCGCAACTTGCCTGATTCCGAAACTGCATTTAACCTCCGAATCAAAGAAATTTCGACCGGAAATAGTTTCAGTCAACGGATCTTAACTCATTACCAAACGACAACATTTTAGGTTGGTCGAAATCGAAAGCATTTGAAGACGACGAAATAAAAGTGACTGAAATTTTGAAATTTGTTTTGTGAAGGGTAGAAAGCAATGTGGGGGAAAGGAGAAAATACTGGTTACCAGCATTTTCTCAATTTTTCACAGTATTTTCTGAAGGCTTCTTTCTCAGGGTCGTCAAAAGTAGTGATCGTGTGGTAATAAGTTAAACCAGCCAGTGCCCATGAAAATGTTCTAATCAACAACAGTCAAGTTACATGTATTTACATTTCTATCAGCTAACTTCCATGGAAATTGATTAATCAAGTTAACTCAATGATATCGAAAATATTTCACGTCACTTTACCTGACAATTGTAACTCGGGTATTTTTTTTAGCGGAGTCTTATGATTCGGAGAGCTGTAACGCGGTCTTTTGTCTGCGAAAAAATGTAGGGTGTGTGCACGTAGATATCACACAACGTAGTTAACTCTTTCCCAAACAACAAACTTTTGGACCAGACCAAATTGAGGGCATTTGCAGACGACAATTCAACTCGTGCTGAAAAGATGATTTCTGTCTCTAATAGGGTAGAAAACATTGTGGGAAAAGGAGAAAATGCTGGTTATCAGCATTTTCTCCTTTTCCCACAATGTTTTCAAAAGGCAATTATTCCAGACTTGTAAAAACCAGGGATTGTTTGGGAAAGGGTTAAGCCGAAGAATTTGATCAACTCGAGGCTTACCGAATGCTCTGGTGCTCGAAGGGTTAACGAATTTCAATTCTGTCAATCAGTCAGGGCACGGAGAATAATCAGTCGATCAATCAAACAGACGTTCCAATCATTGATTGCACTTCCTATAAACACATTCCTACCTGTAGACAACTTCTTGAATTGTGCATCTGACAAACATTGGAGACAATTTGGCAAAAGGAGAATTTGCTACTGACGAGCGATATCTTTCTTTGACGCGATGTTTTAACTGGTAGTTTTTGTACTAAACTTTTATTCTTGTTGATAATTTATATTTCTTGTGTGGATGATTTTCAAAGGTTGCCTCAGAGCGTATGCAATTTTATTTCAGTAGTCATTGATTGAGTTAAACGGTTCGTTGAACGATGCAGCTGACATGGTTTTAACGATTGGATTTTACTGGAAATGTGAATAGGGAATAGCTCGGATGTGTTCTTGCGATAGCCTTGTTATGAATAATTGAGTTCAATTATAAATGCTTATAACCCGCATTGTCCCTCCAGAATGGGACAGTTTATTGGAAAAAATTTCTGTGAAATGATGGATAATTATGGCTTTATATATCTTTATTAAATCACAATAACGGTGTGTTCATGACTGGATTTCTTGTGTCAGAAACAAAACATATACTATAACAACCATCTTTGTGATAATTTAGGTGTTTCTAATATTCTTTTTATTTGATATTTCTATTATCTGTCTGTTTGTCTTTCTTTTTTTATGCATATCTGTCTCTCATTCTAGCCTATTATTGTCCTTTTTATCATGTAACCTTTTAAGAGCCTACACGGTTGATACGAATACAAAATTGAATGCCTAAATTCCATAAAACATTGACAAATTTATTGGGGAAATTAAAGTTTTTTTTTGCCAGATGATCTTTCTGTCAGGCTGTCTGTATCTGTCTGTTTCTCTCTTGTTGAAACCTGATTATCTCTCATGTTCTTTCTCTGTCTGTCTGTCTGCTCCGAAAACAAAGGATATTCAAAGGTCTGAAAATATTATTCGATGTCAACCAGAAATGTATAAGAAATCTAATCTTGGTTTCATACCGCTTACATTATTGTACATTTATTGTACATTACAAGCCAATTCCATTCAATTTGCGATGAAAGAATTGAGAAGGATTGTTGCAGAAACTTGTGCTGGACATCTAAATATAGAAAAAGCCAAATAAACCTGGTGGCACAGACAACAATATTTATGATGCTTTCAGGACTGTTTATTGTCTGTGTTGCCTTTGTTGTCCTTAGGGAATCCATAAAGTTTCCATGCTAAACAATTGAAACATGTAAAACTAGCATTTGGATTTTAAGCTTCCAAGAACTACATAAATGAGAGTGTTTGATTTATATTCATTTAAATGAAAGTTGAATTAATTCTAAAAAAGAACTAGTTGTCTTTCATCATTTGGGAAAATCTAGATTTCGGCCGAATCTGAACTACAATATATTGCATTCAAATTTGCTTCTATTCTGTTTCATGCATTCAGTTCACTTCAACTATAATAATACAACGTACTTCTCTAGCAATAAACATTTATGCTTTCGACGTTAAAGAATTGCTTAACTTTTAACCCACTGGCTGCGGAGTGCGACTCGCTCACTTTTGCGGACAGTGTAGATCAAGATCAGACTGCACAAAACGTACCGTCTGATCTTTGATCCACACTATCCGATAAGAAGATATTATTCCCCAAAATACAACTTTGAAATGGCAATATCTGGGTTGTTAATATCGATCTGAAAATTTAATTTTAGTTTTTTTCTCTTAAGCAGGATAAGATTAAATATTTTTTCTTATGTCAGTACACGAAAGGCGCACTGTTTAGCATGAAACGCATACCTTTGGTTTTCTTACGAAATGCATTCAATTTAGCAAAGTTTACAACGAAAAACATACTGCTTAGCAGGTTTTACAATATTTTAAAGCAGGCTTTATTATAAAACGCGAACTATTTAGCAGATTTTACGATTAAAAAGCGTAATACTGGGCAGGTTTTACAACGAAAAGCTTATTGTTTAGAAGGTTTTACACGTATTAGTAAAGCTAGTATTACCATTAATAGCATTCTGTTGAACAAGTTTTCCTACGAATTGCATACTATGTTTAAGTTTTATTATCAAACGCAAACTTTTTTGCAGGTTTTATTATGAAATCATAATTTTTGTAAGTTTTATTATAATACAAGAAGTGTGTAGCAGGTTTCATTACGAAATCAAAGTGTTCAACAAGTTTCATTATAAAACTCGAACTGTTCAGAGCAGGTTTCACTGTGAAATCATGGTTTAAAGCAAGTTTTATTATAAAAATCGAACAGTTTAACAGGTTTCACTATGAAACCAAAGTGTTTATAAAAAATATTGTAAAACACAAACTGTTTTTACTATGAAATCATAGTGTTAAGCATGTTTTATTCTACATCATGAACTGTTAAGCAGGTTTCACTATGAAATCATAGCGCTAGGCAAGTTTTATTTCAAATCAAGAACTCTCTAGTAGGTTTTACTGTGAAATCATAGTGTTAAGCCAGTTTTATATTAAAACACGAACTGTTAAGCAGGTTTTATTATGAAACCATAGTGTTAAGCAAGTTTTATTTTAAATTGCCAACTGTTTGGCAGGTTTAACTATAAAATTATAGTGTTAAGCAAGTTTGATTTCAAATCGCGAACAGTTTAGCAGGTTTCACTATGAAATCATTGTGTTAAGCAAGTTTTATTTTAAATCACAAACTGTATTGCTGGTTTTACAATTAATCATTGTGTTAAGCAAGTTTTATCTAAATTCGAATATTTAGCAGGTTTCACTATGAAGTAGTAGTGTTTACCAAATTCCATTATAAATCGCGAACTTTTTAACAGGTTTTACTATGAAATCATTGTGTTAAGCAAGTTTGATTTCAAATCGCGAACTGTTTCACATGTTTTCCTATGAAATCATAGTGTTAGGCTAGTTTTATTATAAATCACGAACTCTTAAGCAGGTTTCAAAAATTAAGTCATAATGTTAAGCAAATTTGATTTGAAATCTGAAACTGTTTAGCACGTTTCACAATGAAACCATAGTGTTAAGCAAGTTTAATTATAAACTCGCGAACTGTCTAGCAGGTTTTACCATGACCTCATAGTATTATGCAAGTTTTATTTCAAATTGCGGACTGTTCAACAAGTTTTACCATGAAACCTTAGTGTTAAGAAAGTTTTATTTTAAATCACGAACTGTCTAGCAGATTTCACTATAAAATCATAGTGTTAAGCAAGTTTTATTTTAAATCACCAATGGTTTAGCAGGTTTTAGCATGAAACCATAGTGTTAAGCAACTTTTATTCTAAAAACACGAACTGTTAAGCAGGTTTAACTATGAAATCATAGTGTTAAGCAAGTTTTATTTTAAAAACACGAGCTGTTAAGTAGGTTTAACTATGAAATCATAGTGTTGAGCAAGTTTTATTATAAAAACACGAGCTGTTAATCAGGTTTCACTATGAAATCATAGTGTTAAGCAAGTTTTATTTCAAATCGCGAATTGTTAGGCAGATTTAACTATGAAATCATTGTGTTAAGGAAGATTTATTTAAATCTCGAACTGCTTAGCAGGTTTTACTCTGAAATCAAAGTGTTTAGCAAGTTTTGTTATTAATAGCGAACTGTTCAGCAGCTTTCACTATGAAATCATGGTGGTAAGCAAGTTTTATTTTAAGTCATGAACTGTTTAGCAGGTTTCACTGTGAAGTTATAGTGTTTAGCAAGTTTTATCATAAATTTTGAACTGTTTAGCAGGTTTCGCTATGAAATCATATGGCTGTGCAAGATTTGTTGTAAAACATGAACACTTTAGTGGCGTTTACTATGAAATCACAGTGGTTAGCAATGTTTTTATATATAAAAGGCGAACTGTACAAGGACTGTATCTTTTGCAACATCAATGCACGTTCTTTATAGTCTCATCTTGATCTACACAGACAGTAGAGTTCTTCTTGGAGCTCTATTAGTAAAACTAGGGGCCCGAAGATTTTTGTTTTTATATCTTTTATGCATTATTACTCGGATAAACTAAGATTTATTTTTAAAAAATCAGATACATTATACAGCAGCATAGATTTAAGATCAGATCGTATGCTTTATGTAGTATTATCTCAATTAAAACTATTCGCGGAAATAAACTCAAGTTGCCCGAAGCACAACAAGAGATGACCATAGTTCGAGACTAAAGGGTATGCTTTTACCCTTTACTCCATAAGACATTTCCATGGTATCTCTAATTGACACTAAATAACAGCAAGGATGAATCTGTTTATGTGTATATGACACCTTTTGACAGCATAGAAAACATTGTGCCAAAAGGTGAAATTGCTCTTGACGAGCAATTTCACCTTTTTCCACAATGTTTTCCAAAGGCTCCTACAAGAAGTGAGTAGAAATGACTATCTATGGAGTAAAGGGAATGATTTAAAGTATCCGATGCATTACCACAACTGAACAATTCATGAAAAGTTAATGGTCGTAACGGAAAAGGTTCCTAATGAACGCGCACAAATAATAAATGAGAGTCAACAAGGCTTTGTAAAACTTTGACGTTTTGTAAAACGTTTGTTGCTTTTCGACCCTTTCGCCGCTATGGTGGTTTTGCGGGGAATGCTGCAGTCTGATATATATGGTCTGCGCAAGCTAATCTGAAAAGACACTGTCCGTAGTTCTGCAATTTACTGTATTGCACAAGTGTACAGTAGCACAAAATCTAATGTAGCCGTAAAGTGTCGTCTCGGGTTAGCCTGCGCGGACTGCACATACCGATCCGAGACAAAACTTTACGCAAATGTCCGAATTCCCCTTTGGCGTGTTGCAAGCCATATCGGATCCCCGCCGTCCACTAGCTTAGAGAATAATGACATTTTGAAACCATGTCTCCCTTTCTTAGCTTCCTCCTTCCCTAGTTTTATTTGCGAACTGTTTACTTCCAAGACCAAATTGCACAAGACCTGTGGTCTGATCCGAGATCTACACCATTCGCTATTTCGTAAGACATGGGTGTCTTAAAATTTTATTGACCTTTTAGCCTGACATCGTTACACGTGACATAGAATAGAAAAGAATAAATATTTCATAGAACAAGTACGGTCGCACACAGTCCAAATCATATAATGTGAGTAAACAAGACAATATTTGAGGACATATGAAGATCGGGCTGCACAGCAGATGAATCTAAACCTACACTATCTGGTACTTGAATTTAAACCATGACACACAACAAAAACAACAAGAACAAAAACAACAACAACACTTTTTTGTTGATCAAAAGCAGATATTTTTTATCTAAAGTTTAGCGTTTAAAATTCATTTCATTAATGAAAACTTATGAAACAGAACTTCGGCAATCAAAGTTCTCTCGTCTAAAAATAAAGACTATAGTAGGAAACTCCCTTAGGGCCTGACGGGGTAGGGGACGGCCATAACCAATTTTCTCACCATTCATACATTTGAGATAATTGTGTTGTATTTTGTCAAAGCTCTGTAATCAGACGCCATATTTCTAAAAACATTGCTGAGCCAGATTTCTCTGTGAAATTGAATTATACAATCGATGTGGCTGCCGATTGTATCGTCGTTATGTTCAGGACAAATTTCAATCATATCACACAGATTTCTTTGGAATTTCTTTTCGCTCTGATTTACTCATTTATCAAAGCGGCGATTAGGTTCATGTATATTTCAGTACATTGAAACGTCTTGATGCATTACGCTCTATAATTCTTGAGGTTCACTTGCAAATAAAAAGAATCTGACATTCGTTGACCTTTGACGTAAAACTTTATTTAACAGGGCTCGCCAATTATTGGTTTGATGTGTCTTTTTACATGCAGAAAATTTAGAAGTTTCTGCATGTACCGGCGACAAACATATTCGCAAGTCAAGGCTAACGATTCACTACGCTACTCTACCCTTGGTGGATCGAGCTTGATTTTTACATCCACCCGATGCGCTTTTTCATTGGATGCAGCCAGCTCTAACTGCAACGAATAAAATCGCT
The DNA here is from genome assembly GCA_943736015.1 of Tridacna crocea. Taxonomy (NCBI): domain Eukaryota; kingdom Metazoa; phylum Mollusca; class Bivalvia; order Cardiida; family Cardiidae; genus Tridacna; species Tridacna crocea. The sequence continues at coordinate 670,901 of OX031066.1, read as the reverse complement.
CGTAGCATTTCATCTTTGATAAAAATAGAACAAGGTAAACATTGAAACCCACGTAGATGTCTGCTTATCGCTTCATGTGTATTCGTAAGCCGTTTGTAAAACGATATTTCATTAGCTTTTAGAAATATGATGTAAAGGCGGATAATAACCAGCATCCAAAAGAGGGCGCATCGCAGGAATCTCGAAATCGGGATCAATCAGCCAAGGTAAGATCCACGTAGTGATCGTAACCTTGACTCGCGAAGATAAAAATAGCTAGCTAAAGACTATTTGAATCGTTACTTTAAATGTAAATAATGTAACGTTACATAGAGTTATTCTAAGATTCTTAATCATGGTTTATAGGAAAACATTTTTTGTTTTAGATTCTTAAAACAAGTGGTGTCCAAAAACAGCATAAGATGCACTTTCCTAAAAAAATTTCGATTTGACTTCGCAGAAAATGTAGTCTGCATCATGCGGACATATTGATAGTTTCTGTGCAGTAATAATAATAGACAACCATATAGTATCTGCATCTGACTGTTGTGCTCAGTGAATCTCAGAACTTTTTAACGCAGACATCATGTGATTATATGGACCATTTTTAACATATAAAATGGATAATTTATTTGTGCTCAACAAACATAGAAAGGGTGACCTATGCATATCATAGACATGGAATTTATCAAAAAGAAACGGACCAGGGACGAAAATTCTGGAATCGAAGACAAAAGAGTCCGCATCAATGTTGGTGGTAAAGTGTTCGAGACGTGGAGAAGCACTCTTGAGCATATACCTGGAACCCGTCTTGCATTACTAGCGGTCCTTGGGGACGCTGACGAAACCTGGGACCATGCGAGAGAAGAGTTTTTCTTTGATCGCCACCCAGGGGTGTTTGCGTCTGTCTTGCAGTATTATAGAACTGAAGAGCTCCACACAGATCAAAATCTTTGTGGAAACATAATACAGGCGGTAAGATGATATCATTGTATCCCATCTTCCTTTCTAAAAACAATTTATACATTGTTTATATACAGCAATCAGCCAGACGATTCGCCCATACACCAAACCTTGTCCAAACAATAGGTAGACATTGTCTTGAATTAGGTTTAAAAAAAAAAAATCCTTGCACATGTACATGCAGGCTTTGGCTTTTGTTTTCGCATGAATTGATAAATATTTAACAAAGTACGTGTATATGACATTTCTTTTTCTCTCTAAACAGATTTTTTTTATGTGCCAATATGTATGTTAGATATAGACCATTGAGTTAGAAAGGGAAACAACTTGATGGAATTAGGAATTAATCTTGGGCAGAGTCATTTTTTTAAAATGTCCAAAAAGTTTAAGATTTATAATTCTAAACGATAAGGACAAAAAAAAAAATGAATGCTTGTATCCGTGCTTTTATCATCAGAAAACAAGGTTGAAGATCAATGTGGAGGTTAATTTTCAAGGAAAAAAATAAGATAAAAGCTCAGCAGATGTGGTTGGAAAAGGACAAATTGCCCAATAGGAGCGATTTCTTCTTTTTTTCCCGGCAGTATTCTTTGTTTCCTAGTTTTGTGTGTAAAGCGGAGTAAGAAGAATTTTAATGATTTCACGCTGACCTTTCATAGATCCAGGTTTTTAGCTCCACTGGCCGAAGGCCAGCGAGCTATTGTCATGGCGTTGTGTCTGTCGTGCATCCGTCCATCCGTTCATTCGTCCGTTCGTCCGTGCGTGCGTCCGTAAACTTTTTCTTTTAAAAACTTCTCCTCAGACACTATTGACTGGATTTTTACCAAATTTCACAGGAATGTTCCTTAGGTGATCCTCTTTCGAATTCCTTCAAATAATTGTGTTCCATGAATAATTCTGGTTGCCATAGCAACCAAAGTAAAAAACCTTTAAAAATCTTCTCCTCCCAAACCGCTAATTGGATAGCATTATTTTTTTGCAGGAATGTTCCTTAGGTAGAGCTCTACAGAATTCCTTAAAAAGAAAATATCCGTCTAAAAACATGGCTTTTATGGGAGACTCATTTTCGTTTTATGGTATAAAGTAAAATCTTTGAAAGATTTCTTCTCTCAAACTATTCGTTTTGATTTCATTGTTGTATTGCAGGTTAGTTCCTATGGTGGTAAGTCTTTACCATACAATCCTGATTTTTAGTGACCCTAAAGAAGAAGTCTTTGGAAAACACTCGTGGAAAAGGAGAAAATGCTGCATTTTCTCCTTTTCCCTCAGTGTTTTCTACTGTATGAAAGAGAGAAATCATCATTTCATCAATGTTTAATTTGTTGTCTGCAAATGCTTTCAGTTTGGTCACATCCCAAATTTTGTCGTTTGGTAAAGAGTTAAAGATGGCTGCTATACATAATCTATAATCCTTTTCATATGAAACAAGAGAACCTCTGCACTTTGATTAGTTTTGGTAAAGGTTTGTTGACCTACTGGTGACCTAATACAAAGAGGGACAGGGCTTTACTGTTGTGATAAGGCATTTTGTTATCCAATCAAACTGAACCTGCAATTTCAATAAAACAATTGCCCCAATACATATTTTCTATATTTTGATGTTTCCCCACCCAAAATGGTTTGTAACAAGACCCTTTTTAACCCATTACCACACAGTCCCTACTTTTGACGTCCCTGACAAAGAAGACTTTAGAAAACATTGTGGGAAAAGGAGAAAATGCTGGTAACCAGCATTTTCTCCTTTTCCCACAATGTTATCTACCCTTCACAAAACTTTCAAATTTTCAGTCACTTTTATTTTTTCATCTGCAGATGCTTTCCATTTGGACAACCCTAAAATATTGTTATTTTGTAATGAGTTAACTATAACCAGAAGACAAAATCTTTATAACTGGTCATAATTGAAAGATGTTGCAGACAACATGATAAATCTTCAAATTACTAAAACTTGTATCAAAAAGGATATAAATTATTGTGTTAAACTAGTAAAATGCAGGTTATTATTATTTTCTTCTTTTCTCAATGTTTTTCATAGCTTTTTTTCTTTAGTGACCTAAAATGCAGGAATGAATGGTAATTGTTAAAAACTTCTCTTCATGTTACAGAAAAATCAGGCCTGTGGAGCGATACAGGCGCTCAAGCGCCTCTAGTTTTCCTTTTCACCAATACCATCCTATGAAAGCTCTACGTGTTTCAGTGCACCAATATTAATTACCATTATGTGCAAAAATGCATACATCGAGGGGTGAAAGCAAAACTATTCTATCTGCGCATGTTAGATCACATTTTTATATATGTGGTGTAGAATTGTGTAATTGAATTCAGCATTGCATATCTAACAATGTGTGATCTATCAATGCTTTCCAGAGAAATGAAGTTTTTTTTCCCCCTCACTTGTAACATTTTCCAAAATGCAGATGGAATAGTTTCGCATTCACCCTTCGAGGTGCACTTTTGATTCAATCTCCACGACAGAAATACGTGCGCAGTAGGATGCGCACGAACATCTGTCATATACGTCCTAAAGACCATTACCATTAACCCATTACCACACAATCCTTACTTTTTACGCCCCTGAGAAAGAGGCCTTTAGAAAACACTGTGGGTAAATTAGAAAATGCTGGTAACCAGCATTTTCTCCTTTTCCCACAATGTTTTCTACCCTTCACAAAATAAATTTCAAATTTTCAGTAACTTTTATTTTGTAGTCTGCAAATGCTTTCAATTTGGATCAGCCTAAAATATTGTCGTATGGTAATGAGTAAAGAGTTAAAGTCGTCTGTAGTAAATTTATGTCAAAACATTTATCAAAATATGGTTTTTGTTTTGCAAGTCCATGTAAACCGCACGTGAACTTGGTACAATAATTATCGATGAAATCTGTCAAATAATGTTTTTCTTACATCATATTCGCTTTCGATCAAAGCTATTTTGGTATATTGATTTCACAAACACGGCCCTGAAAACGAATCTGACAGGCAAGGGTTTAATTGCATTCATACAAATGCTTATTATCTTAAAGTTTGAAAACGCTTTTTGTAAAACTAGATGCAATTTTAAAGGTTACGCGTTTCGTGTTGATCAGATCTCAATAGTTTATCTAACACATAAGCTGTTATGTAACAAGTACAGACCGATTCAAACATTTTAAAATGAACGGGAAATTAATCTGGAGCACGGAGAAGGATTGAGCGGAAATAAGAGCGCTAAATCGAAGATGCGGCGCTCCTGTCAATAAGCAACAATACCGAGGTATACCGAACATACATGGGATAGCCAATCAAAAACATCGATCGGTTGTCGTAATGATGTCGCACCCTTTTGGCGATGAAATCTTATGCAGAATCTGAAACTTTAAACTAAAACAGTCTTAAAATAGGACATGCAACATGTAAATGAAAGTATTACCTTGTCAGATTTTTTTCAGTGTTGAATTTAATTCGGGGAAACCTGTAAAAATAGATACCAGAGCAAACAACAATGGCAATATAAATTAAGTGCACCACACTTTCGATATTTAAAGAAAACTAGAGTGAAAGTGAACATAAAGAAACGGGTCGTTTACTTCTTTCCGGGCCCGTGTAATGAGTGTTAAGTGGGAGGCTAGGTCAATGCGGGTATTAAAGAGAAATGATTAATAATCGCCCACTAATTAAGGCCTTGTCCAACGGTGCTTCGGCTGATACTTAATTCTTTATTCGATAACCCTTCAATCTACAGGACAGATACCCCTAAAAATCTTATCCAAGGACCTGTGCTGATTAACCCATTACCACACAATCCCTACTTTTGACGCCCCTGAGAAAGAAGCCTTTTGAAAACACTGTGGGAAAAGGAGAAAATGCTGGTAACCAGCATTTTCTCCTTTCCCCACAGTGTTTTCTACCCTTTCCAGAACAAATTTCAATTTTTCAGTCACCTTTATTTTGTCGTCTGCAAATGTTTTCAATTTGATACAGTCTAAAATTTTGTCATTTGGTAATGAGTTAAGAGCAAACTACACAGAGCTCTGGCAAAAGGGGGTTTTATGCATCTCCGTATTATGGAAACCAAGCAAGTCACCACATAAAAAAAATTAATCTCGAGCAAACGGCTGAACCTTAAGATAGAATGGTACTTGGAATCGCAAAACGTTTACCGAAGGCATAAAATTTGGACTCAAGTCAGCCTCCGCAGTCTGCTCAAACTGACTTGGGTTGATATTTTTTCCAGATTTATTAAACCCCCTTCTTATAGAACATGGCTCATTTAAAATCAGAACAGTTTCGATTTTTTTCTGAAATTCGCATCTAAACGTCAGTATCAAGAAGGCATATCAAAGTATATTTCCAAAACTTGACGTATGGGCAGGTCATGCAGAATGACAATATTCTAAATAGTATTGTTTCCGTCTAATAGCCTTCCACTGTGATTCAGATCTCTACATGATCCATGCTCTGTAAAGATAAGGTAAAACGCATCTGCTAGAAGTATCGACCCATGTCAACCTACGCAAAAGGCTTCTTCCCATGGTCGTTGAAAGTCGTCATTGTATAGTAAAGGGTTCACTGACAACTATAATTGGCCTGCAACACGGGAAAAGGGGCATTCGGACATTTGCGTAAAGCGCCGTCTCGGATCAGCCTGCGCAGTCTGCGCAGGCTGATCCAAGACGTCACTTTCCGTTTTTATGTAATTTTCTGTTTCACACAAGTCTGCTGTAGCACAAAGTATAATGTAGTCGTAAAGTGCCGTCTCAGATTAGCCTGTGCGGACTGCGCAGGCTAATCCGAGACGGCACTTTACGCAAATGTCCGAATGCCCCTTTTCCCGTGTTGTAAGCCATATATTCCTTAAAACTTCCTGGTTTTGGTATGGTTTTTTGCTTGTTTGTGTTGATCCGAGGCTGAACACTCGAGAAATATAGTACAGGGCAAACTGGTTCATCAATTCATCAAAGATGTTTTATTATGAATTTATGTGTTTAAATTCAATATTGTGTATGATACAAGTCCCATTACCTAACAGTCTAATCTGTCTGTCTCTGCTTCCAACATCTTAAGTAGAACATAGCGCAACGAAAAGATTTCCGGTTCAGTCCATCCAAATAATCCTGAGTTAACGATCTTTGGGAAAAATCGTTTGAAACATTTCGAGAAAAGAAGATAGCTGCAGTGGGAGAGAGCGAAACTTTTTGATAGTGGGCAAATTTTATGCACGTTAACCCATTACCAAACGACAATACTATAGACTTGTCCAAATTGAAAGCATTTGCAGACGACAAAATGAAAGTGTCTGAAAATTTGAGATTTGTTTTGTGAAGGGTAGAAAACATTGTGAGAAAAGGAGAAAATGCTGGTTACCAGCATTTTCTCCTTTTCCCACAATGTTTTCAAAAGGCTTCTTTCTCAGGGGCGTCAAAAGTAGGGATTGTGTAGTAATTTCGTGATACAGCTAGCTGCTCTGTTTGTATGTCCAAATTTGAATGAGCAATTAGTGTTTTAGAATAAAATATAGATATCGGAAAATATGTGATTCTCTGTTTCAAATTAACGCTTTGAGTTTTTATATTGGAGCAAGAATCATTAATCATCCCATTATGTGTATGAAAATTGATACAATAGTGTGTTTACCCAGGCAGTTATATTTGTTCAATGTTCGATTTTTGTACAACTATTGTGGAGCTGTCAGCCGATTAGTTCAACAGAAAGGATGTTGTAACAAGGCAGAAATACAGCTATCAAGATATATGACACTATTGTTTGAACCCAAATGCGGAAAAAAACAACTTTTTGTCTGATATTACAGAATATATAGAGGGCATTTGTTTTTTCGGTGAAAGATCGAAGTTTATTTCATCGAGTGGACGCCATCAGTAATATTTTCCGAAAATATTACCGATGGTGTTCACGAGATAAAATAAATTTCGATCTTTCACCCGAAAAAAACAAATATTCTATTTATTTCATGCCTTTAACCCTTTCTCGGAGGAGCTTTATCAAAGTACAGTATAGTTTTTTTTTTCCGTTGATGCCCGTGGCGTACCCCTCCCGCATAGCAACGCATTACAATATTACGTCAAGCGCGAGAAATGTAAGGTACATTTATATGACGTCATATGTCCTATCTGGTTGTGAGGCACGCGCTACTTACCTAGGCAACAAGAACGTGAAAATCGGTATTTTCACTGGTGCTACTAGTGTAAGATCGAAAAATATTTTAACTGCTATTTCTCGATATGATTCCGGAAAGCATGAAATAAGGCTCTGTAATTAACTCAACTAACGGACGGATAGACGAACGCGGGCACGGACGGACAGAGTTATCAAATACTTATTAAAACAACTTGGCTTCTTTAACCCATTACCACACAATCCCTACTTTTGACGCCCCTGAGGAAGAAGCTTTAAGAAAACATTGTGGGAAAAGGAGAAAATGCTGGTAACCAGCATTTTCTCCTTTTCCCACAATGTTTTCTACCCTTAACAAAACAAATTTCAAATTTTCTTTCACTTTTATTTTGTCGTCTGCAAATGCTTTCGATTTGGACAGACCTAAAATTTTGTTGTTTGGTAATGAGTTAAAAGAGAAATCAGGTTTTATCTCTTTAAGTAGTTATTTAACGCAGAGCAGTATAACTTTATACATGATTTCATGTGCCTACTCATGTGCAACCATTTGTATTTCTTGTCATATATCGCTTTTCTATCAACAAAATTGTTTTAATATTCATTATATATGCATATAAAATTAAGCCATGCTTAGGTAAAGTGGTGTTTAACTCTTTACCAAACGACAAAATTTTAGACTGGTCCAAATTGAAAGCATTTGCAGACGACAAAATAAAGGTGACTGAAAAATTGAAATTTGTTTTGAGAAGGGTAGAAAGTAGTGTGGGAAAAGGAGAAAATGCTGGTTACCAGCATTTTCTCCTTTTCCTACCGTGTTTTCAAAAGGCTTCTTTCTCAGGGGGCGTCAAAAGTAGGGATTGTGTGGTAATGGGTTAATGCTTCTACGTGACACGTCAAACGATGAAAATTTCGATTTTCGTTCTTCAATGTTCGAGATTCATAATACGAGTAAGTAGTTAGTTCGATTTTCATTTTTGATTTTGATATTCAGAATCTTTATGCTGAAAAATTAAGTATGGCATTCGGACCGATGCTGAATATCATGTTCTTAATGTCAAAACTCAACATGATCGATATTGAAATACATGTACTGCTTCGTAATTCGATTTTTCGTTTTCGGGCTCTTGCTGTTTCTAATATTTAAGTGTTCCAAAATAAAGTTTGACACGTAGACCGAATATCATATTTTCAATGTCAAAACTCAATCTGACCCTTCGATTGTAGACAATCCGGACGAAGTAGGAAGAGTTTTACAATCAGACATTGACAAAATTAATCAGTGGGCTCAGAAGTGGTTGGTCAAGTTTAATCCATCTAAGGCTCAGTCTTTAGTAATTTCTCATAAATGTTCCAAGCCAAATCACCCAGGTCTGTTTATGCCAAATATAGAAATAACGTCTGTTACCAGTCATAAACACTTGGGATTCTTTCTCTCCAATGACGGTTCTTTGGATATTTACGTTAGTTAATCTATTGAAAACGCCTGGAATAGGATTGGGATCATGCGGCATCTTATAACGCGTCTCGATCGTCTTTCTCTTCAAACTATTTACTTTTCATTTATCAGGCCTATTGTTGAATATAGTGATGTTGTATGGGACAACTTTTCTCAGGGTCTGAAAGATCAAATGGATAAAGTTCAAAATGAAGCGGCTCGCATAGTAACAGGCTGCACCAAACTAACTGCTATCCGTGATTTATATCAAGAAACTGGATGGGAAACTTTAAGCCAAAGGAGGCGAAAACACAAACTGATTCTCTTTTATAAAATGTTCAACGGACTTTCTCCTAACTATCTTAATGCTCTTGTTCCTCAGACAGTTGGAGACTCATCATCTTACAATCTTCGAAGACCTAATAACTTCCGAACCATTGCTTGCAGAACCACTTTGTACAAAAATTTATTCTTGCCATCAGTGATAAATGATTGGAACTGTTTATCGGATGAAACGAAAAATGCCGGAACGTTGTTTTCTTATAAATTTCGCTTAAACATTGATAAACCGAGACCAAATAAGCTTTATTTCTTTGGAGACAGAAAAACTCAAATCATACATGTATGCTAGGTTACGTAATAAGTGTAGTTGACTAATGAGCATTTGTATTTGAAAAATATAGTCCAGTCGCCCTTTTGTTGATGCGGCTCTGTTGAATCAACACTTCATTACTTCTTTGAATGCTCATTTTACCAAGACTTAAAAATCAGTCTAAATGATGACATAAGTACAATTACGAGAGTTACTCTTCAAGTCATCTTACATGGAGATGAAGATCTTGATCAACCTGATAACGAAAATATATTCGCAGCAGTTTATTCTTATAATTATTAGTCATAGCGGAAGATTTACTTAGAACAATTATGGCTTTTTCTTTCTTTGGATGTGTAAATCCTGCTTCCAAAACTCAATTTAAATGCTTATATTTAAATAAGTAACCGCATTTTCTGTTATTGATAGCATCCAATATCTATTGATATGTGATGGTCACGGAGGAGGACAATTGTTTGTGAAAAATTCCTCCTTGTTCGCCCAGTGGAACACTCCACACCAGTCTTGCTTATTTTTCAGTTTATTTTCCTGTTCTGTTTTTCTTTCCCACGGTTTTCTTTCAAAAGCAATCGAAATACCGTTATATTTTTTTTTATTCCGTTATCAACCTGTAACTGTGTACCTGGAATTTTGGAGAAGAACAATATAAGCTTAGCTTTCGTTCTGATCCATTTCGTCAATTATTGTTTGTTATTTTGTTGATTTGTCTTTAGATCTTTGTAATTACACGAAATTGATGAATAAAATATTTTTATACTACTCTTCGACCAAAGAAACGGTTTGTAAAATTTCAATATAAAACACTGCTTTGTGTTTCGATTTTTGATAGTCGGACTATTGTGTGTTTTAAGTCCAAATATCAAAAGTCGAAATACAAAGCGGTATTTCGATATTCAAATTTGAGTTCTTCTTCGGTCGAAGGGTCAAGTTGCGTTTTGACATTGAAAACATGATATTCAGCATCGGTCCGTATGCCAAAATAAATTGTTGAACATACAAACTTTAAAAACATCAAGTCAGAATATCCAAAATCGAAACCAAAACCAGTCTTTTGATATTCAAATTTTGTAAAGTTTTTCTTTTGTTTAAGGAACATGATTAGTTTTGACATTGAGAACACGATATTCGGCATCGGCCCTCATGCCAATTAAATTTTGGAGCATAAAAACTTAAAAACAGCAAGAGTCAGAACCTCATGAATCGAAAAAAGAAAATCGAACTAACTTTTGTGTGTGTGGGAGTGGGTGTGGGTCTGTGTGTGTGTGTGTGAATCTCGAAAATTGAAAAACGAATATCAAACTTTCTTCTTTTCCTGAAACTCGGAAATTGAAAAACGAAAATCGAACTAACTTCTCAGTGCTGGTGCATCATACAAAGCAAGTCAGCTCATCAATAGGTATCCATTAAATCCATTTAGTCTAACAGTTGACTTAATCTGGAGGTAGAAGCCTCTTTTGACATGCAGAAAATTGATAGCTAAAGGTCTCGACCCAAATCAGAGTGCGCAAGCTGATACGTGTCCATAATAGACAACCATATGGCCTTGCATGATGCATTGATCTCCCTTTTTCGCAGAGCTTGATTCATTTATTTTAGAATCATTTAACAATAATAATGATAATAGAAAGATGCGGACCGTCCAACGACGAAAATTCAATGTTGTGTGGGACCTTAACAATTTCTGTGGTACACAATTTTTAGAACTTTCAAAAACTATTACATAATGTCACAACAGAAAAGAAAATTATTGAAAGTAAAACGCTCTTTATAAAATCAGAGATGGGCCAATCGCTTATAGCAAGCATTTTTTTCTCTCTACAATTTATTTCTAAAACTGAAACACAAAAAGGAGGCATACAGGGCGCTGCTTGTACAGTAAAGAGCCAAACTTTTCAAAAGAATGAGACCGAACAATGCTCGTACCAGATTTACTTATGGTTGTCAAATGAACCAAAGCAAGTAAACCAAGCCATGTCGTATCATTTCACCGTAATGGTCCAAAAACAGTAAAAATAGCCAAGCTTATACACGGCTTAACTTGTCAAAAACGACTCGACATTGTTTGTGAAAGGTTATTTTTTACGCGTTAATAACGATCTACGAGTACTCTACTTCTGTCAACTCAAAGAAACTTACTAGAATCGGATTTGCTATTACTCTCTTGGTCTGATTTAGTTCTAAGTTCCTACTTCAAGTTTTCCCTCTTATCTGTGTGAAACCTTATAGAGTCATCTATACGTAAAAACAGGGGCTTTTACAGATGGCACAAATTCCAAGATTTGTCTGACCGATGATAACTTACCATCCGCCTGTTTCGTCAAACAAGTAGCTTGAAAACCCTTCCGGGATTATTATTTTTTCAGCGGTCAAAAAAGCTCGATGGTAATCATTGTACTCCGTGACGGCTACGTATCAGCTCTAGTATCATAGTGCAAAATTTAAGAAGAGTTTGTGTTTGCATACACCCATTCTCTGCGTCTGCAAGAAGGTCGGTAATTATTGCAGAAAGGGAACACCAAAATGCTACACAAACAGGTCGTAGAAGGTGGATTTGAAAGCAATACACTCAGTACATTTAAAACAGCAACACTAGATGTGAGTTGGAAATAAGTTTTTGACTACATTCAACGTTGTAACATGGACTCACAAAACAAAGTGCATCACTCAACTGAACAGTAATAAATTACATTACAGATAAATTTGACAAAAAAAACTTCTCTTTTCGGCTGATTTTCAACTTATTACTAGTGTTGCCTTTCAAATGTACTCGGCGTGGTACAAAAAAACCTCTTGAAATGCACAGTATTACTTTAATTTGCTTGAGGAAGTCATTGACGAATTTCTTTATACTAGATGTGTTATCACAGGCCTCGAAGCCTCAGTTTCGGGCTTCAGCTCAGGTACCGGATGCATGGCTCACATGGCTCACTCTCATACGATGCTTTTGTAGTAGCTTGGCAAATCAAGCTGATTTTTAACTGTTATTGTTAGGTTAATCTGTGTCTGGGGATCATTGCTTAGCCTTTTGTTTTCACATCCTAATTTGCTCCTTGCAGTTGTAAGTGCAAAAATTACATTCCTGTTTTCGGTTGCTGAGACTTAAATGAGCATTTTGTTCCAGTCACGTTTTATTATGCTCCTTCTCAAACCATGGATGACGTGTTGGATTGTAGTTTCACATATCTCATCGTAGCGCTTTGGGAACCAAGTACTTATTCTTTATTCTTGTTGTTAGTACCATTCCAGTCCCTTTGACTGGAGCAGATCAAAACTATATTGAACAGAAAATGAAAAGTCTGGTCTTCCTGATGCCACATGGTCACCAAAAAGTCTCTTTATATATTTTTTTTTCATTTTTTTTTCATCCTTCGAAAAAAGCAAATGTAATTTATGCATTGGATATTTTTATTCTAGAGAATCCATGCGATCTCATCCCTAAACGTGCAGAAGAGTTTTAGCCTCATCCAAATTGAACGGATTTATAGACAAAATTATAAATGTTTTCTAAATGATAGTATCTGTCTTAATTAAATAGGAAAATGTCGGGAAAGGGTGAAACCAATTGCTGTTTACCAGTTTTTCCTCTTTTTTTAGCAAAATTTTTTAAACGCTATCTTTCTCTAGGTCATTAAAACAGGGGGTTGCGCTGTAAAGGGTTGGTGTTGCTATCTAAATAGTCTAAAATTATTAATGAAGTAGAATAATACGTTTTTAGACCGGGGTTCAGTTGCCATTTGTGGTCTTTGTATTTTTTCTGTAACCGATCCTTTTCTATGACAGCGGCGGAAAGGGTTGACCAGAAAAGTACCTGATAAAATACAGCTTGCGGCCAAATTACATCTTTCAGAGTTGTGCTCCTCTTATAATTCATACCATTTTTGGCAAAAGCGAATCTTTTACGGCATGCACTAATCAATTTGGATTGAGAGTTAAATTCAAATGGTAAAACCGTAAGAAACCAGATTTCATTTTGCAAAGTTCAAAAGAGAAAATAATATTATTTAACACAAAATGATGATCTAAAGGATCTGTTGTTGTGGTTGCTAATCTCGTAGGTTCATATACCTGATTAGTAACGGATAGCGAACTAACAATAAGAAAGCAAGAAATATGTCGGTATGAGAGTTAAATACTAGTAATTTTCTTTTGTTCCATGGTTTTTCTGAGATTTCCTTAGCTTTTTTGCTGAGTATATGTAATATAAATTTGGTCTACATGCCGATTCTTAATTCCAAGGTTTTGCGTTTGACTACCCATCATTGCATTGTTTGTACTTTTCCTCCATAGAGACTAAACACACAGCCCAATGTATTTTATGTTACATACAAAATATTATATTCCTTTTCAAAAACGGTCAAAATCTAGTACAGAAAAGCTTTCATGAGTAACATATGTAACAGGGTGTAACCAAAGTGCACGACATAAACTTCAGGGAAGCGTACCATACCTCGGGAATATTCCAATTCATTATTCATGCGGTTATGATTTACAAATATTGATTCCTTCTGTCAAAAGCCTATTCAAGCGCAACGACTTATCTTTTCAAAGAGGTCGCAAATAAATTGTCGCTTTGAACTGGTCCACGGAGAGCGATCTTATTGGGATTGACGTTCTCGGTACAACGATCACGTGGTGTAGTATACAGTTGTTATTGGTCTCATTAATGCTTCACTCTGTACTACTCGACAATATTGCTGGACTTGTCCAAATTCAAAGCTTTTATTCAGCTTAGCTGATAAATTGGCATTCGACCTACCTCTTGGTATTGATAGTATACTCGAATGAATAAGTAGTAATTTGCTACAAGTCATAAATGTGGTGATGGATAATCGACGGGCTCCAGCAGACCGGCAATTTTATACTAACGGCAGTAATACTCAACAGAAAAAAGAATTGTGTTTTAGCGGCTATAACAAGAGAGCTAAAACATTTTAAGAAATTTGAATTACACAGTATTGTAAGGCATTTATTTTCTTCAAACGCGTGGTATATTTGACTTTATAAAGCATCTGTAGTCAATGTCACAGCTAACTGGTGTTCCCGCCATTTTTCGCAAATATTTAACACTGATTGGTTTGAGTCCAGACTGTCATGGATGAGTCTCACCCAAGAAATCCTTCTTTAAAAATGAAAATTAGGTTATTTACTCAGATTACTCTAGCAATACCTTCCAATGTGTCGACATTTCAATTTTCAAATCAGTTCAGTGTATCTCCATTGTTATCGTCCAGACATGTTTGCAATTCTGTTGTCCGAACAATGTTGTGCTCATTGACTGGCCAGAACGCTCACCAGACATGTCTCCCATTAAACATGTGAGAGACATTTTGGACTAAAGGTCTTACCGAAAATACTGAAACCACTGCTAGGCTCGTGCTGTGGCGCTACAGGAGAATTGAGACTGATTTGTCAGCTCAAATCGCCAGAATGTATTGGCGTATGCAATAGTGTGTGTCCTCATTTGCCGCTGAAGGGGGACACACTGTACTGAAGAGATATTTTGAACATTCTCTTCTTCCATATATGACGTTTGAGACTGAGAAGAGACTTCTTTAAATTTCATGTGACATTTGAAGGAATTTAATTTCAAGCTATGAAAAAATTATTGCGTATTCATGACATGATTTGTATGAAAAGAGAGGATAATCTGTAAACATTAATCTTGCGAGAAATGATTTTGACTCTGGGCAGCGTTACATGACAAAGTGCCATGGTATAAGTTCTTTCAAGCTAAACGGAACTTTGCTATTAATTTTCTTTTGTTCCATGTTTTTTCTGAGATTTCCTTAGCTTTCTTTGTTGAGTATATGTAATATAAATTTGACAGTGAATAGTTTTTCTTGCACCAATAGGGTAATTAACTATTTTCAAAGCTTTACTCTGTAAGTCATTAAATTACTGTATTTACAGACTAGCCGTATAGCTGCAGCTGCTCTAAGCTTTTCATTATATTAATTCATATCGAAGCACCGGAGAGTTTCAAAGTCGATATTCCAGTTTGCTTTACGCTTTCTATTTTTTCAAACTATCCATTTAACATGCTCCAAATTTATGTCTCTGAACGAATCTTACAATAGCTTATCCCATTCTAAAGAGCAACAATGCAAATTAGTCTAAAATAATCTTCAAGGTAGTCTAGCTCATTAAAATGATTCTGAATTAAGTAACAGTTACACAGTTTTCTTTCCTAGAAAAAAATATCAACAGAAACACCAGGAGATTTCTGAATATGAAATGAACATAGAAGTCTAGCTCTTAACCGAATTAAGATAAGAGTTACTGTCCTTTTATCACTTGTTTCTGAAGATCGAATGAAAAGTTTTTTAGTCATCAAATGGGTGTCTAAAATGAAAAGCGCAGTAACTGAGAACATTTTCAGTAATGTAAACAGATGTACAAGTTTCCTTTATTGACGCATTTACTAAAAGTATATATATTTACAGATGTCTCCAAGATGAATGTTTTGAATAAATTTCATACTTTCGAGACCTTTTCAAACTGCTATTCAATTTGTATTTGGCCTGCTGCTTCAATCTTCTTTACGCTGTAATAATATACGATCGTAACACTGCCTCCTTTTTTTGCATGTAATATTCAGATGACTGTGATCTGTACAGAGTATTAGAGTAGATAAGCCCGGTGAAAAATTTATCTATTGACCTGCCGTCATGGCTCAGGTATTGTCTTTCATTTAACTTATTTAGCAAGTTAAGGGTTAGATCAGTTTCCAGTGACTATAAACTTGTTACTATCCCTATTAATGACATTACATTTACTGTGACTATATCATATTTGCCGGAACTACATTTGCCGTTTATCCTTTACCACACAATATCGAGTTTTAATGTACCTAAAGAAGAAGACTTTATTGCCAGAGCGCAGTTCAATTATAACTTCATTTAATGACAAAACTGTCAATTGGAGAGGAACTATATAACGTTCTAATCCTTCTCTTTTTAAATTTATGTTAAATTAGTCTATATTAATTATATTAATAAACTATGTTTAAACTAAGACTTTAAAAAAACTGTGTGAAAGAAGAAAAGGTGAAAATATAAGTAACTAACATTTTAATATTTTCTCACTATCTTTTCTACCCTATTAAAGAGTAATTTTATCATTTGAGCAAAATTTCAATTGTCGCCTGCAAATGCTTTCAGTTTGTGCAGGTCTCCGTTAGGTCGAGTGGTAGGCCAAATGGTTTAATTAGAAAAATAAGGTTCCGGCTGTTTTCAAAGATCGGCTATTTTCCGATCTGTACTATACTTTCTGCATTTATATTTTCAGGAACTAGATTTCTGGGGTTTAACAGAACTCGATATAGAGCCATGTTGTTGGGGTCATTACAGCAAGTTCAAGGACCATAGAGAAACTTTAGCGGCTCTAGATGACAACTTCACGCAACAAAATGAAATGGCAGCTTGGGAGGACAATATATCAAATTGGGAAAAATTAAGATTTAGAATTTGGCAGTTCTTAGAAGAGCCTTCCACGTCACGAGCTGCAAAGGTTATTCTGTTAAACCGAAATTGTTTGTTTTACGTGCTAGATTGTCTTTCCTTTTTTCTATCTATATGTCTGTCGATGTCATTGACTACACTTCTACACTTCTTGATGTATTTCTTTCTCTATACCGCTTTTCTGAATGCGTCCAATGTTGGTCTGTCCAACACTGTCCTGATTACACTGTCTTCATCTTTGCAAAATTATTTCCCACACCAAAATCTTATTATCCGGTAAAACACAGACCCGGCCACGGTTGTGTTTTCAAAACCAGTCCCCTATCAGACCCAAAAAGAATGAAATGATACAGATATGGTTATATGCTTAACTTGAAATACAAAAAAAAGCAAATATATATGAAAATTGTTCTGGAGCAGTGTTCATTGTATGCCTTCATGCTCGACTTACATCAGCCTATTCAAATATATTGATTTCATATCGATATGATGAGAAACGATACATAAAAATATCGTGACTTTGAACAAAGGCCGTACTTTTTGCCCTTGTTTATTTTACATGTAGAATACTAATGATGATCATTACGAAAGGAACCCCTTCAAGTAGGAAAATCAACCTTCAAAAAGTCCTTCACGGCCAAGTTGCTTTTTCCTGCCAATGTCTACGAAGATCAGACAACACAAAACACAAAAGCATTTACTTACCTAGGTGGAGATTTTACGTGAAAACATTTACTTGTTGTGCTATGTGAACCTATTTGCTTACCTCTTATGCTTACTTAAAGAGTGAAGTCAGGGTAACTAAATTACTTTGAAGATCATGCAAATGCATATTTGTACTTCATAAGCCGAGTAGATCTACATGTATGTCGGCTAAACTTTTTCACATGCGGGTAAATGGTGCTAAACACGTGCAAGAAAATACAACTTTTTCAAGACTGATCATTTGTAAAGGTTCTGGTTTACCTTTAAACCTTTTCAGACTTGAGAAAAACCCATGGAGTCTACTTTGCACAAGGCTCTATCTGCCAAAATGTAATAAATAATAATGGCAAGTGCAATGAAGAGGAAAATAGCGATGATCGTAAAAATTATAATGATACTTATGAATAGAATGAATACTTTATAATTATGATTATAAATGAAAAATAACACAAAGAGTGTAGGACTGAAATGTATAGGAAACACTAAGATGGTTGTTTTTACTTTTTCTTCTGTGTTTAATTCCAGATATACGCCGTAGTGTCCATGTTTTTTGTCGTCATGTCAATCGCCATTTTCTGTCTCGAAACATATCATTGGTTCCGCGTTCCAATAGAGAATGCAAAGCCTCAGAACTCATCAAACAATATAGAAGCTTATTTCTCACCGACGGGAGACCAGTGTGTCCGGAAGAAGTACGACGACGGGGAGTACGCTTTCGCCGACACGGAGCCACATCCGGCGATGACGTACATTGATTACTTGTGCGCGGCTTATTTTACTTTGGAGTTTGTATCACGTGTAGTGTTTTGTCCAAGTAAATTAGCATTTTTCAGAGGACCATTGAATGTTATCGACCTGCTTTGTTTGATTCCACATCTTACAGCCATTATACTTGTTTTAGCGGACCCCGACGGTTCGTCCAAGGACACGAGTAATTTATTTAGGGCATTTTTGGCTCTTAGAACAGTTCGCATCCTAAGAATATTCAAGCTGATGAAACATTACAGCGCCTTTAAAATCTTGGTTTATACAATTAAAGTGTCAACAAAAGAGTTACTCTTGCTTGTAGTGTTCTTGTTTACAGGTGTACTCATATTTGCGAGTGTAATTTTCTACACTGAAAACGACACGTTTGACAGTATCCCTGTTGGGTTTTGGTGGGCGCTTGTTACCATGACAACTGTAGGCTATGGAGACAAAGTTCCAAAAACAGAGGGAGGTTATATCATTGGTTGTTTCTGTGTACTGTGTGGTGTACTTACTGTTGCGTTTACAGTACCAATCGTTGTGAATAATTTCACTTTGTATTACTCACATGCTCAGAGCCGTATTAAGCTTCCAGTTCATAAACGGAAGGAACTTAAGAGAAAAATATTTTTGAAAAATCAGAAATCTGTCGAGTTTTTACAAAAACTGAAATGGAAACGAGACAGGAAAAAGCCTGTTTTCACGGAGCTGGCTGACATAAAATCACCACGAGCACCACCTTGTGGACAGGAAGCTTCAGAGGAAGTTAAAACACCCCCCAAAAAAGTAACATTAAATCTAACGGATCATTTAGACTCCGACATTGATAATGAAGCTGTCCTTGTTGAAGACATGGACTCGCCTACGACTTCAAGTAGCTATATAGATAAAACTTCAACAACCGATTCCTATCGGTCAAGGGCGGCAACTCCGGATAGAATTCATACCGTATCAGAGAGTGTGGACATATCACTAGCTGAATCTGTCTCTCTCAGTTTACCTGGTACTCCGTCTGACTCGAGTATCTATGCTGAACAGGTAAGTGAATTACTTGATATTCAGACCTGTTTCTGTACACACTTTTTCACAAAGTGCTAAAGGTGAGCTATTGTGATCGCCCTATGTCCGTCGTCCGTCCGTCGTCCTTCGTCCGGCGTCCGTTGTCCGCCGTCTGTCGTCCGTCGTCCGTCAACAATTGCTTTAAACATCTTCTCCTCCTAAACCACTGGGCCAATATTCATGAAACTTTGCAGGAATGATCCTTGGGTAAAGCCCTACCAAGATTCTTCAAAGAATTTAATTCGTATAATTCTAGTTGCCATGGCAACAAAAAGAAGGAAAAAAAAAAAAAAAAACACGAAATCTTTGAAAATCTTCTCTGAAACTAGTAGGCGTAGAGCTTTGACATTTGGTATGTAGTATCTCCTAATGGACCTCTACCAAGTTTATTCAAATGACCCTAAGGTCAAAACTAGCCCCAACCTGGGGGATAACGAGTTTGAGCATAGGAACAAAGAAGGAAAACTTTAAAAACTCTTCTCCTCTGAAAGTTGAAGGCGTAGAGCTTTGATATTTGGTATGTAGCATCTCCTAGTAAACCTCTACCAAGTTTGTTCAAATTATGTCCCTGGGATCAAAACTGGCCCCTTCCCGGGGGTCACAAGTTTCAGCATAGTAACAAAGAAGGAAAACTTTAAAATTCTTCTCCTCTGAAAGTTGAAGGCGTAGAGCTTTGATATTTGGTATGTAGCATCTCCTAGTAAACCTCTACCAAGTTTGTTCAAATTATGTCCCTGGGGTCAAAACTGGCCCCACCCCGGGGTCACAAGTTTCAGCATAGGAACAAAGAAGGAACAAAGAAGGAAAACTTTAAAATTCTTCTCCTCTGAAAGTTGAAGGCGTAGAGCTTTGATATTTAGTATGCGGCATCTCCTAGTGGACCTTTAGTAAGTTAATTCAAATGATGCCCCTGGGGTCAGAACTGGCCGCACCCGAGGTGTCACAAGTTTGAGCATAGGAACAAAGAAGGAAAACTTTAAAATTCTTTTCCTCAGAAACTGGAAAGCGTAGAGCTTTGATATTTGGTATGTTGCATCTCCTAGTGGACCTCTATCTACTATGTACAAATGATGTCCCTGGGGTCAGAACTGGCCCCACCCTGGCGGTCACTTGTTTGAGCATAGGAACAAAGAAGGAAAACTTTAAAATTCTTCTCCTCTGAAACTAGATGGCTTAGAGCTTTGATATTTGGTATGTGGCATCTCCGAGTAGACGTCAACCAAGTGTATTTAAATCGTGCCCGTGGGGTCAAAACTGGCCCCGCCCCGGGGGTCACAAGTTCGAACATAGGAACAGAGAAAGAAAATTTTAAAATTCTTCTCTAACCCTAGAAGGCATAGAGCAATGATATTTGGCATGTATCTACTCCTAGTGGACCTGTACAAGTTCATTTTATGCCCTTGGGGTCAAAACTGGCCCTGGCTCGGGGGGGGGGGGGGCGGGGGTCACAGGTTCGAACCTAATAATAAAGAAGGAAAACTTCAGAAATCATCTTCTTTTGGAAACTTGAAGGTGCAGAGCTTTGATATTTGGTATGCAGAATTTTCTAGTGGACCTCTACCAAGTTTAGTCATATGATGTCCCTGGCGTGAAAACTTGCCCAGCCCCGGAGGTCACAGGTTGGAACATAAGAACAGAGAAGGAAATTTTTAAATTTCTTTTTCTATTAAACGGGAAGGTGTAGAGCTTTGATATTTGGTATGTAGCATCTTTGAGTGGACCTCAACCAAGTTTGTTCCAAGGATGCTGCTCTGGTTAAATCTGACCCAGCCTCGGGGATAACAAGTTCGAACATAGGACAAGGAAGGAAAATTTGAAAATCTTCTTTGAAACTGGAAGGTGTAGAGCTTTGATATTTGATTGCCCTGTGTCCGGCGTCTGTCGCCCGTCGTCCGTCAACAATTTCGTTCAACATCTTCTCCTAACCCACTGGGGCAATCTTGATAAAACTTGGCAGGATGTTCCTTGTGTGAAGCTTTACCAAAGTTGTTCAAAGAATTGACTTTCACTCATAAGCTATAGTCTAAGGTGAGCGTTCCAGGGCCAATGGCTCTCTTGTTTTATTCTTGCTTTTAAACACAAAATACGGAAAGTCAACATTATCGAAACATTTTTTAAAAATGAATGATGATCAGCACGTAAAGAAAAAGTCTGCTACTGTAAGATAATCTGGCAACTTAGGAATACGAATACTACAGTGTTATTTACTGATTCAGTATGTCCATTTCACCTTTAGTGTTCTCATGGGGACTACAGTTAACGGCAAAAAGAAAATGTTCCAAGCAAGCCATCGAATATTGTTGCAAGAAAAATATACATTAAAGAGTGTTTTTTAGAACACTGTAGTAAAATACAGGCGAACAAGTACTAAACAAGCACCCTATGGATACTAATGATGCCAGAATATGATACACATGTTGATTGATAAAGGTTCATTACATTTCAACGACTTTTTAAACGTTTTACTATCAAGAAGACTCTTAGTCTAAACATATTTATTTTACATCGATTGAGAAACAAGTTCTAACAACTTATACTAATCTCTCCCGATTCTACCTCCTGGGAAATACACCAGTACTCGGGCTGAATTTGGGGGCCAATGAAAAATCCCAAAGTTGACACCCGCTCCCGGGTATCGAACTCAGGACCTTATGGTTATGAGGCCGACGCTCTACCTAGAAGATTCTTATGAAATACCCTTAGAATTAATTTTAATAGGTAGCCTATATCCTATTATTTCTAGTTTCCCTTCACGAATGTCATCAAAGGGGAAAAAATGAATCATTCTTGAAAATAAGTGAATATAGTCAAGCAAAGTGTCGTAACTCACTTATGGTAAGATTAAAAATAACCTAATAGTCGTTTACTTTTGACAACAAATCATTTGAATGCATAGTTATTTACCTTGAAGTTGTTTAAATTCATGTTTAGATAAAATATATGAAGAATGTCTATCGCAGAGACATCATCAAATACATCCACCAAACTACACGTTTTAAAACTTTTACCAAAGTTTCATTGACGTCAGTTCTAAGGTCCGTCAGTTGGTTTCCATTTAATTGGCACGCTCAGAAGGCACTTCGATGTCGTCAGCGTACTCAGTTCATGGGGAAACAAAACGGAGAAATTATGCTGAATGCATAATCGAATGGTAAAACATTGTATTATGATAATTGTTGTAAGATCGGGTGGCAACGCCTTCGGCTCAGGGCAACATAATTCCCAACTGCCAAGAACAATTTTCCAAGTCCTCTGCAACTTCACCGTGCAACTAATATTATTATACTGCAAAGAAATTTCTCGTGATCTGATTGGTTAACATGCCCGGAACAAATATCATGTACCCTTGAAAAAACCACGTAAAGCCAGTTTCCCTTTTGAGTGCCCATTAAAACATCACTACACTTGTAACACAACATCCAAAATGGTGGAGTTGATCGATCGCCAGACTGTATATTTGTGCCACAAACTGCACGTTTTAGTGACATCAGTTTCCAGTGACGTCAGTTTTCATTGAATTGGAGCCCTCAGAAGGGCATTTTCATTTCGTCAGGTTATACGATTCGTGAAATTATAAAACAGGAAAATTTTGCTTAACGCGCTTTGAAAGGGTAAAACTTTACAGTATAATAAATATGTTGTACGGCCAAGTGGCAGGGGACTTGGACACTTGTTCACGACTGTGGTGAATCATGTCGCCCCGACGGCTATGTCGAATCATGTCGCCAACTTGCTGTCGGCTTGGGGCGACATGATTCACCACAGCCGTGAACAAGTTTCCAAGTCCCCTTCCACCTGACCGTACAACTATAAGGTACAAAATAAGCCGTACGAGAGAACTGGCGAAATATTTTCAAACTTGAAACTTTCCTGGCTACACCCAAGAAATACTTTGAAAATCTACGGGCATTTACTTCTACTTTCAGCACAAGATCGAGACTCAGCAACTGCTCTCTGAATGTGCAGACGCGGATAAGAAGATGAAAGAGGAGAGGAGACGGCAGCTCGAGATGATAAACCGGAAACGAGAAGAGCGGCGCTTACATGCCGCTAGTGAACCCAGGAAGCGACCTTCCTACGGGGGAGGAGCACCTAAAAAGACATCTGACTGTTGATTTTCTTCAAAAATACTTTGATGTTTTTTCTTTCTGAAACATTGATAGGGCCTATCGCAGAGATCTAGACAGATTCCACTTGAATTATTATCTTGGACAAAAATGAATCTATCAAAAAAAAAAAATCACCATGTTAAATGGGTATATTTAATGGCTCCATGCCCAAAATTTCAATCAAATAAGTAGTTTATCTCAAATCAAAAGCCTAAATTTTTGTGATTAAAAATTGAAATTTGGGAAGTTAATATTGAGTGTGACGACCTTGAACGTCATAAGATGCTTTAAGTGTGTGTGATACTCATTTTATGTGACTTCATCAAGCCCAAAATCTAACACCCTTCAGGCACTGATTCAAGAGAGGAAAAATATTCCACAGTAGTGCATAGCTTTGCGTCGGTGATATCAATATTCAATTGAAATTCGAAATAATTTTTGACCACAAAAATTAAGGCATTATCAACGGACACCCGATAAAAAAATCTTTGTAGAAAATGACAATTTGACATGGAGAATTTTTGTTGTCATCTAATCATTTTTGTTCGAGATTCTGATTTAAAACCAATTTGTTCGATTTTATATGTCCTCAGTGTGGTTGACTTAACAAGAAGGCGGTAAGAAAAAGCTCCTATGTCAGTTAACATGTTTTACGCAGTCGTATCTTCATCTAGCCGTCCGAAAATCTTACACTTGCCCATTTTGCTGAATCGGCAAAATGACGTTTGTTCATGCCAGTAGTGCAAAGTGGAGTATTGAGATCTCGAATTTGTTTTACCATATAGATTTAAGCAATGAGTAGACCAAAGATCTGACTTTACGTATTGTCCATGTGCGAGACATATCAAAGCCCTAGCCTTGCACTGGTGAAACCCAGACGGCACCTTAGTAAGTGAGATGTGCCTGTGTCATAGATGAAATAATATTGCAAGCGATGTTTAACATCATTTAATCGGTCAAAAAACCAAGGAACTACAATACGGTGGGTATTTAACTCTGTACTCCATAGATACCCATTTCTACGCATTGCTTGTAGGAGCCTTTGGAAAATATTGTGCCAAAAGGTGAAATTGCTCGTGACGAGCAATTTCACCTTTTAGCACAATATTTTCTATGCTATCAAAAGTGTCATATACCCATATAAAACAGCTTCATCCTTGATATTATTTAGGGTTAATTAGAGATACCACAGAAATGCCTTATGGGGTAAAGGGTTAAAGGGATATTTCAGTACTTCTAACTAGAGCTGTCAGCCCTCCAAAAATAGTTTCTAGAGTGTAGACAGCTTGATATGGTACATACCGATTTTCAAAATTTTCCTGCGAGATTTGTTGAAATTTGATATCGTCGGTTTACTTCAAAAACCTCGTTACTACAGCTTGTTTCACGCTGTAGTTACGAGGTTTTTGAAGTAAACCGACGATAATGCTTTTTACCAAAGGAAACAAAAGACCTATTTGAATTAAAAGTATTTGCAGACAGCAACTTAAACGTTACTAAAATGATTATTTCTGTCTTTGACGGAGTTGAAAACATTGTGGGAAAGGGATAAAATGGTGATTACGAGATGTTTTCAGATGGTTTTTGTCTCAGGGTCGCAACAGGTCGGAGTCCTTGGGATAAAGGCATAATGATCTTCGTCCATGTTTAAAGGATGAATTTACATAACTTGAAAACCCGCTGCTGATTTTTATGTCGTTTTCTCTGCAGGAACAATGTCAAGCTCGTCGCTTTACTCCAAAAACCTCGTAACTACAGCTTGAAATAGGCTTAGTTACGAGACTTTTGAAGTAAACGGACGATATACATGTCTGTACAGATTGTGAATTGTGTGTGAAATATCAAAGATATTGATTCAATTTATAATTTATTCCGTCCAAACACTTTCAATTTATTAAGTTTTCAAATTTTATCTTTTTTCTCCAGTAAGTATGAGTATTAATATTGTACTTTTTTGATATCTAAATTGGGTGTTATTGCTTTAATCGTCATGATCTCTCTCTCTCTCTCTCTCTCTCTCTCTCTCTCTCTCTCTCCCATAAATATAAACGGCAAGCATTACGATAAAAGGGGCATTTGGACATTTGGGATATGTGTCGTCTAGGATCAGCCTATTCAGGACAATGCGAACCGACACTTTCATTTTTTGTTTAATTTCCTGTTTTACACAAGTGAACTGAAGAACAAAATCTAATGTAGTCGAAAGTGTCGTCTCAAATTACGCTTTCTGATACGAGACGACAATTAACACAAATGTAGGAATGCCCTTTTTTGCGTGATACAAGCCAAAATTGCTTTTATCGTCAAAACACCTATATAAATATCTAATTATTCCTGTTGCGCGTTTGCTTCCGTGATTTACTTTGCATGTTTACATCAATTTTATTTTCATTTCATGACCATTATAACCCCACACTCAAAAATAAAGAATCGTTATAGAAATACTTTTACCTTGTAACACATTCGACGATTCTAAACACTTTAGGGTCGTTAATTTGATTGGTCACGATAAAACGTCACAACCAATCAGATAACTTGCCTTGAACTTTGGTAGTAAATTTTGATAAAGAATTTAGTGAAAATGGAGTATGAAGAAAGTACAGTGCCTGTACCTTTTCGTGTATGTTCATCATTACCTGACTAAACAGGTTTGTCCTTTCAACTGCTGCTACTACTACATTTTATTCACGCTGGTATTTAGTCTTGTTTTCGAAATTTTATATTGTTTTGATCAGTTAGAATAAGATTCATTTGAATTTTCTCGAAAATAAACCTTTTGAAAGTCAGTATAATGAATCATATACATCATCCCTTCTACACCATCAACTACTTTCCTATAACGTCAGCTTGCGTACGAAAGATAACTCTACAACAACTTTTAATATAAAATCAGGGTTACGTCCCTTGAAAACTGAAAATCTCGGAGCTCTATATGCCCTCTTCATCTCGTTTCGAGATATCTACTCTTTTGTCGGAGGGGTGGGGGGGGGGGGGCTTTTTTATACCAGTCACTACATAAACGAACATAGTCTACCATCGGTTGGGTGCTTTTTTTTTAAAGTTTTGTTTGAAATGGAAAAGAAAAGAAAAGTAAAACCAACGTACAATTTGTGAGGCGCACTTTTTTAGCTTATTTTGTATGTTACTAGAAATATGCTTGATAGAAAGTAACAGCAAAAAGTGCAGCAGAGACTTAAAACCAGTGAGTTTCATTCTATTTGTAAAATAGCATAACGGCAATGGTATGACACCTTGAGTTTTCTGTTGGTTTTTACCGACATGTACCTTTGACGGCACCAAACAGTTATAAATAATGGTTGAAAAACCTGCGTAGATTCATGGAGAGCAGACTGAAATTAGACTATACGTCCCTGTAGTCTAATCGTGGTCTTCTCTCTAATACATACTTGTAAATGGATCGGTGACTCCCTTTGTTTACATGCATATTGCAGCAGAACTTGCCAGACATTTTTCCCTAAAGTGTACTAACAGAGGAAATAAGACTTATGAATTTGTTTTCTTGATTCTTTTCCTGTTTGAAAACAACAAATGTATTTTGCTTACTATATAGATAAAGATCAACTTGCACATACGTGCAGTCTGCTTTTAGTACATGTATGTATACTTTTATAGGGATCACATAAATATTTCAATATGGGTATATGTTACAACGATGCAGTTTTCCATCAAAATGTCCAGTTTCCACGGTTGGTTATTTCATCAGTGTAGCGGTGTAACATATTGGCATACCATAACTGATACATACAATAAACTGAGATCAGATGAATCTAATATGGTGATCCCTAGCAAATTTTGGGTAGTATATATTCCGTTTTTCATTTGTATATATTTGCATGCATATTTCGTTCTTTTTCACAGATATAATCCCACTGTCAGTGAATTTTGCTAAATATAGGTGATTTTGCTTCAACAAAATAAATCAGCGGGACTCAGGAAAAACGGGATTTATTACATCTCCGTGGTGTTTTATACCAAGTGGCCTGCAAAAAGGGGCATTCGGACATTTCCGTAAAGTGTCGTCTTGGATCAGTCTGTGCACTTCGCACAGGTTTATCCCAGACGGCACTTTACGACTACATTAGATTTTGTCCAACAGTAGACTTGCGTGAAACAGAAAATCAAACTCGATCGGATCAGTGTCGTCTTGGATCAGGCTGCGTAGACTGCACGGGCCGATCCGGGACGACACTTTTCACAGAGCATGGCTCAAATATAAGATGTTGCATTATATACCATTGGAAACGATCAAACTTATGCATCAGACAGAGAAATCCTCGACCGAGATCAACATTACAGTCATAGACACAGTGTACGAACTTATGACAATGAATTCACACAAGCAACAGTCGGCTAAAACGCAACAAAGCAAGCAAGACCTTTAGTCAAGAAAACAAAAAAACATAAAGAATTCTAAAGGTACATTGTATTTCAATATTGTTTGTCAGCAGCTGCTAATACCTCACTAAGATACAGAAGGCATGGTTTGTTTAATAGGCTGCATTGTTTCTATTGTAAGGCTGTTGAAGCCAATTCAAGCCAATTTATTAAAGAAAAAAATGCACTTAAACTTTCAAGCACGACAAAAATCAAAGCAAACCTCAGGCATCTCTCTACAAATCAATTTTCAACATCGTATCTCTACAAATGTCGGCTTCTGGCTAAATGAGGGAACGTATGACTAACTGACCTGGCCACCGTAATATAACTGAAACATCGTGAAGATGGATGCAAAAGGATTGAACTAAAAAAACTAAACAAAACTTTTGAGATAAAGAACAACACAAAAACAGACGTCGGGCATTTTCTCCACGAATTCCAATATTATATCCCAGCACATGTCTATTCCTGGCTAGTGTTTGGCCGTTACTGTGTTTTGATATGAAATAGTTTGAGCCAGTTATGAATTCTGTCGGAGTATCATTTCAGTGTGGTTTATCTTAGCAATAAAGTAAGGTAAGAAAAGTTAAGTTCTTTTGGTGCTATGGGGGATGTTAATAGCTTTTGCAGACGGTCGTACATCAAGATCAGGCTGAACAGAAGCTACTGTCTGATCTATGATTTACACCGTCCACTTCTAGATTCTAAGTAAGGATAGAAGAGTCACCTCTCTTTACTTATGTGCCGTATTCGAACTAAGTTTTATACTCTTTTCATTAGTAACTCAGCAATATTTCAGAGAGACAGATTGTTTATTTATTTCTTTACTAGTTTTCACCAATACTACTTACATGTAGTTTGCGGCCCTCAGTGGCTTGTCCACAGACACACCAAATTGATCAGCCAAATCAGCCAGTATCGAACCAAGATCTGTTTTTAACAACCATTTCTGAGAATAGTTTAGATTTTACCCTAAAACAAAAAAGGGTAAGAGTAGGGGAGAAGAAAAAGAAGTAAGTTCTAAATTTGGAAGTAGCGCAACATCTAATTGGCTTTTCCATTTCGTTTAGCCAATTAGATAATGTGTTACTTTCCAAATATAGAATAAGACTAAGAGTGAAACTACGAATGGTCGGTGAGGACTTTATGGTTACATATACAATTTACCCTTTACCACACGATCGCGAGCCTAAAGGCCTCCGAGGGAGAGGGTTTTTCAAAACATTGTGGGAAATGGAGAATTGGAGAAATGCATATAAGCTTTTCCCACAACATTTTATGTACTTAAACTTACAAGTTCTATCATCTTAGCCATACCAAATTTGTCGTCTGTAAAATCCAATGAATTTATAAAAGTTCAAAATTTTGTCGTTTTGTAATGTTTTAAAGGGTAAGCCTCATCCTCCCTCTTGTCGAGAGATGAAACGTATGCCAGGTGCCGAGTTTAAGCACTATTTCGAGCCAAGAGATGACTATTTATTAGCCAGCCTGATGTCTGTCTGTCTGAACTGAATTATGTGGTTTAATATCAGATTTACCATTAATCCTCTGTTAAAACCACTTTTGAAATAAAATCAATTTTCAAAGTGGTTCTGACAAACCCTTTC
This sequence comes from Tridacna crocea, assembly GCA_943736015.1. Taxonomy (NCBI): domain Eukaryota; kingdom Metazoa; phylum Mollusca; class Bivalvia; order Cardiida; family Cardiidae; genus Tridacna; species Tridacna crocea. The sequence goes on along the minus strand of OX031066.1, from coordinate 641,716 downwards.
CCAAACAATTCCTGGTTTTCACGGGTCTGGAATAGCAGCCTTTTGAAAACATTGTGGGAAAAGTAGAAAATGCTGGTAACCAGCATTTTCTCCTTTTTCCACAATGTTTTCTACCCGATCATAGACAGAAATCATCTCTTCAGCAAGAGTTGAATTGTCGTCTGCGAATGCTTTCAATTTGGTCTAGTCCAAAAGTTCGTTGTTTAGGAAAGGGTTAAAAAAATAGCGTGTTCGCCATAAGCGACGTAAAATAGCTTTTCCGGACGGCAAAGATTAAGGTAAGTCAGTAAAGAACAATCAGACTGGTCTTGATGCTCACTGTAGATTGAATCTTATAGTTTTGTTCATTTGCCATAGATATGTATCTTTAGACAGAGAACATGGCGGGGACTGAGCTGTTACTATCGCTTTACCAAAACGATCCTCATTCAATACGGCCCCGAAAAAAAAGGGCTTTTGAAAATATTACGGACAAAAGAAAAAGAAAATGGTGGTAACCAAGAAATTCTGATTTTCCATATTATTTTCTACGCTTTCATCGATAAATGGCTACATTTGGGCCGCCTTGATTTGCTGTCTAGCAATGGTTTTAGTATATGGACAAGATCAGAAGTTAGTAAAGATTTTGATTAACTGCATTATTGGATAAAATGTTTTTCTGAAGCAAACACCAGAGTCACTTGTGAAAGTCCGGCAAGATTTAACTCATTTCCAAACGATAACATTTTAGGCTTGTGCAAATAGAAAGCATTTGCAGACAACAGAATAAAAGTGACTGAAAATTTGAAATTTGTTTTGTGAAGGGTATGTTTGAAGCGTCATTTGTGTATTTCTGGTATACGAATGAGCAAGTTGCTCATCTAAAAATAGACCATGGTTCCCGTCGGTGTCGACCTGGGCCGTAGTAAATCTCTAATTTCTCTTGTTGTCGGATGGTTTTCGACTCCTGGGGTTTTATGAATGAAAATTAAAAGGCCTTGGGAGTAAAAGGATGAATTTTTTGTATTTCTGTAAAAAATTCTGAAGAAATCTGAAGGGCCACCTTTAATAAGCTGTAAAGCTTTAAAGGTGGGTATTTAGAATTTTCACATCACACCAAATTAAAAAATATATATGTCAATGAAATTTATATGATAAAACATTACAAATCATCAGTAATTAAGAATCATAAAATTGCAAAAAAAAAAAATTTGGTGGTATTCTCTTAAAAGGCTACGTAGCCGTTAAGCTATTTTTAGATTTCCCCCAAAATCAAAAAAAGCATTGTGGGAATGTTAAGTGACTCGCACGTGACTAATGACTATTAAATTCCATAGCATAATAAACATGTAGTTATTTTCCATAATGTCTAGAAATTCGGACGCTATGTTTGAAGCTTCGTCTGTATATTTCTGGTATGTAAATAAGCGAGTTGCTCATGTAAAAATAGACCGTGTTTCCCTTCTGTGTCGACCTGGGCTGTAGTAAAGCCCTAATTTATCTAGTTGTCGGATGGTTTTCGACTACTGGGGTTTAATGAATGAAAATCATAAGGCTTTGGGAGTATAAGGATGATTTTTTTTGTATTTTTGTAACATTTTCGTCCCAGTATCTGAAGGGCCACCTTTAACAGATAGCAACATTTCGAAGGAGTTCCAATTGGAAGCAGTTGGAAACGACAAAATCAGTGGTGTTCAATTGATGGCAGATCCTACAGAAAATAGTTGTTCGTTAGCAAATTACCGCGACTGATCTAATGGCAAAAATGCGGGCTTTTGGGGGAAACAGGTATCTTGTTAATATATTTCAACTTCTTTATAACTTTTTAACCCTCAATTTAAAGCTCGGACAACTTTTTTAACCACATAGAAATTAACTATATTTAAGTGCTATGTATGTAGCGGTTTATCTGCAAAGCTGTATTATGTCACTTGGTATATCAGAAAGAGGATATAACTTAATCAAAACAGGAAATAGACATTTGACCCGAAGACTCCGTGCTAGATTTTATAACTTTTCATGCATCATAATCTGTTCATTGTTCAATTAATACTGTTTAAGAGAGCATAGTGTGTAAGGAAGCTTAAGTTTAGTTAGCATGTAAAGGATAAAACTTATAATGCTGCATAAGTGTACTATTTAAAGATAGACACAGAACTGTACTGTTTAGAGATAGACACAGGCCTATAATTCACGAAACCTCTTAGAGAAAATTACAAGCTCTAAGTATATGGTTCCATTATAGTAATTTATATAAATTGTCTCGAGTCTATTATCCTAAGATCAAGGTCATGCACGAAATTTGTGGCGAGTAAAGAAAAAGGTAAGCCTAGCTTAGTGTCATGCGTCACGGAGATGTTAAATTCCTTTTTGCCAGGGAGCCTTTCAGATGTATCTGGATACATCTGACATTAGGTAATTGACGTGATTTTACGTCTGCCCTCACTCTAAACAGCTGTAGCCCTACCCTCTGAAAGGCTGCTTCATAAAGTTACTTAGACAGATGGTGTCAAACTGTTAATCTGAACTGCGTTACAGAAGGGATAATTAAAGTCAATTATCAACGTCATTCAACTTTACATCGAAACCACAACATTTGGATCACATATCCAAATTCTAAAAAGCTAAGCCATAAATGCCAAACAATCTTTGCCATAAATGATCTCCTTCTAAAAAGTTACTGAATATAATAATAGTTAAGTTCGGAGGATTGTGCTGAAACTTAAATCCAACTTGACCGATTGCGGAGAAATAAAATCATTCATTCGTATGATTCGTCCTCAATTTCTTTTGCCAACAAGAATCGAAATCAGAACCTCAATAAAGCCTGTAACCCCGAACCATAGATTGTCGGTTTACCTCAAAAACCTCGTAATTTCAGCTTGAAACAAACTGTAGTTACGAGGTTTTTTTCAAGTAAACCGACGATATAAAGCTCCAGCCCGTTCCTGGATGAGTTCCGGGGACAGAACAATTGTTGCGGATTGTGTTGAAATGTTGTTCCATCTTGCGTGGTAGAAGGGAGCTAAACCCATTCATTAACGTCATTCGCCTCACGTCTTCTGATCTTCTTGATAATCCATTATCTGGTCAGTTCATCGCAACCTCATGGACATCAGATATCGCGGATAACCCCAGCTGGATTCTTCCGAGAAATTATTACATTAAAACTGACCATTAAAATGTGGTATAAAGATAACTGTAATTAAACTGTAAATAAACCAAATTTTGTTGACCAAAAAAAAAGCCAGTGCTCGTGCGAGCAATGGCGCCGTTTTTCATGTCCTTGGCAATGGTTTACTCTTTAATATATAACGACTAGAGCCATCCATAGGCACAGGGTTTGTGCGTAACTCAGGTTTCATAGATAGCCCATCTACACCCGGGATTACCCGATATAGGGCACTTGTATCACAACCACAACATTTGGATCACATATTCAAATTCTAAAAAGCTAAGCCATAAGTGCCAAACAATCTTTGTCATTAATGATCTCCTTCTGAAAAGTTACTGAACATTATAATCGTTAATTTCTGAGGATTGTGCTGAAACTTAAATCCAAATCGAGCGATTGCGGAGAAATAAAATCGTTCATTCGTATGATTCGTCCTCAATTTTTTGCCAACAAGAATCGAAATCAGAACCTCAATAAAGCCTGTAACCCCGAACCATAGATTGTCAGTTTACTTCAAAGACCTCGTAACTATAGCTTGAAACAAGCTGTAGTTACGAGGTCTTTGAAGTAAACCGACAATATAAAGCTCCAGCCCGTTCCTCGATGAGTTCTGGGTACAGAACTATTGTTGCAGATTGTGTTGAAATGTTGTTCCAGCTTGTGCGATAGAAGGGAACTAAACCCATTCATTAACGTCATTCGCCTCACGTCTTCTGATCTTCTTGATAATCCATTATCTGGTCAGTTCATCGCAACTTCCTGGACATCAGATATCGCGGATAACCCCAGCTGGATTCTTCCGAGAAATTATTACATTAAAACTGACCGATAAAGTGTGATGTAAAGATAATTGTAAATAATCTGTAAATAAACCAAATTTTGTTGACAAAAAAAAGCCAGTGCTCGAGCGAGCAATGACGACATTTTTCATGGCCTTGGCGATGGGTTACGCTTTAATATGTAACGAGTAGAGCCATCCATATGCACAGGGTTTGCGCTTAACTCAGGTTTCGTAGATAGCCCATCTATACTTATCAGTTTCTCAGACACGATATATCATCGTCTTTCTATCTTAGTCAGTTATAACTGGTCCTGTTCGGAAACCTTTTTTATTCTTTGAAGTGATGTTTAACCCTTTACCAAACAATCCTTGGTAAGCCTTTTGAAAACATTGTGGGAAAAGGAGAAATTGCTGGTAACCAGCATTTTCTCCTTTTCTCACAATGTTTTTCTACCCTGCTGGAAACGAGCTTTGATTGTTGAGTAACGTTTATTTTGTCGTCTGCACTTGTTTTCAATTTGGACCAGTCTAAAATTTTGTCGTTTGGTAAAGAGTTAATATCGGAACTAATCGATATTTCTGACTTTTCACAGCGGCCAGTGCAACTATATAATTATGTATTCCTTCAGTTTTATATTGCTGGATTGATCACATAAGTAGTGCATAACTACAAAATTTCAGTTCTATACTTAACCATTATCTCCTCATTTCGATGCCTGGTTTTGATGCTGACCCATGAATTGTTTCCACATTACAGAAAATGTCGGAAATATTCGATGAAAGCTGTCGTATTTCTTTCTTTCTATACGTGTAGTTTTTTTTGCCTAGGTTATCTCCCTTTAGTGAATGCCAATTAAAATGCATTGGAGAAGTGTATGGGTGCTTCGTGTGAGCTGAAGGTGAAAAAGCTCTATTGAAATACTGGATGCTTCCAGCCTGTTTATCTACAGTGGGTGCCCAAGTCAGGCGCCTTCACCATTATTCTTATTTACGTGACACCACTGGATTTTTGCTTCTTTGAGAAAATAATGGAATTCACGCAAATGTCCGAATCCGCATTTTCGCGTATTGCAAGCCAGAGTATGTCGAAATAAAAAAGCTACAAAATGATATCTAAACCGTTTGCGTGTTTTCGCTATTTTACCTCAAAAACAAGTTTCCTTAAAAATTCACGAAAAATCACAAACTTTCGATCTGTTTGCGCAGAATCAGAACCACATCTAAAATAGGACCTTTTCATTTTCAGCAGAAATATTTGCTTTCAAATTTGAATTACTTTTTGGTAATAGTACCAGAAGCATTTTGCATTGGCGCACCATTATTTGTATCACGGGATAAGCCGAGGCAGCTGACGAAGTATGGCGGAATTTGCCGATTTAAATGTGTTCTGCACACTTTAGATTAAATATTGAGGAAAATATTTCAAACTGTTTTGCAAGGTCATGAGTTTAATTACATGTAAGGCTGAAAGCTCGAGGGAAATCAATCTCGTAAGCAAAACATTACTAGGTCTAGTAGCACAGGGGGCTAAATTAATTAAGGCTTTAGTTATCTTTAATGATGAAATTAAGGCGTAGCTATAGAACCTAGTCTTATCTAATCAATAAGATGTGTTCTGTGCTTCCTGAAATCTCGCCAGGTAGCTGGATCACTAAATTAAATAGCTTGAAACCAATAAATTGAGATTTCGAACCCCCAGCTCCGGCAATTCTCTTTGTATGACTGATCATAGTTCTCGCGACAGGATTCATTTTGGTAACCAGCACTTTCTCCTCTTCCCACAATATTTTGGACCCTTTCCAAAACAAAACTTCAATTTTTGATTCACATTTACGTGTATATTGTTGTCTGCAAATGCCTTCAATTTGGATTGATCGAAAATTTTGTCGTTTGGTAAAAAGAGTTGAAAGTCTCGTTTTAATCATCTATAAGGGTAAGTGTTCACCTATGTCTGTTGGGTCTCTCTTCAGATTTTTAAATGGGTACCCATTACATAGAATCTAGTCGTCACTAGGTACGATGTCCCCTGTGCGGAAGGTAAAACAGCTATTACTTATGCCATGTACAGAAGTACAAAAGACAACATGGACTCTTTAGACGTTGATAATGACAGTCGTTGTAAAAGACTAATTTAAGTCTAACTTCTATTTAAGGTAGTGAAAGAAGCCATATTGAAACAGGATATATCGTTTACTTATAGATCATGTCAGCACAACCAGTTTTTGAAATAGTGCTACAGAGAGCAGAAAACGTTTACTTTCCGGGCCAGATAGTCCAGGGGCGGATCACCTTAGAGCTGAAACAACAGTTCAAACTATCAAGTAAGTACTGGCAAACTTGTCCTAGAGGCCACCTCTAGGGTCCTAGAGGCCACCTCGACTCTTTTACTGGCATTGGTGAATTAAATAGTAGTGTCTGTGGTTATGAGATAGCATGTCGGCGTCGTAACCTTAAGTTCCTGAGTTCGATACCCGGGAGCGGGTGTCAACTTTGGGATTTATTATTGGCCTACACACTCGGCGCGAGTTCTGGTATAGTTCCCATGAAGCAGAATGGAGAAAGATTAGTGTCATAAGATGTAAGAACTTGTTTCTCAATCGATGTAAAATAAATATATTGAAACTAATTAGACAGCTGTTGCGGACGCTGTAAATCAAAACGAGGTTGCACAGAACGTGCAGTCTGATCTTGAACCTATATCGTCCGCTAACTGCTTCTGGATTATGACCAAAACTTTAATTCAGTTTTGATGAAATTGTATTACAATACCTTGTAAATAGCCGAATTCATCGCAAGCAATATTGGGAAAGGGGCCAAAAACTAGTTTTATGATGTTTTAAATACCCTACAATACATCCATAGGTATTATCTACTTCATTTAATCTGACCCAGTTCAAAATCATCTATATAAAATAATATTCTACTTTTACCCTTGGCAACAACCGGCATATGTCCCGAATGGTCGGAAATATTTCGTGCGGTTTACCCTTAAATTACTAGATAAGTGATGGAGTCTTTCCGGTCAATAGTGAAAAAATAGCAAAAATTGCAATTTCAAATTTATTCTTTGGGCGAAATATCTCCTCGACGGTCAGTGTAGATCCAAGATCAGACTGCACATTTTGTGCAGTTTGATCTTGATCTACACTAACAGCAAATCCGCCTTCAATCGCATTTTGCAGCCAAGGGTTAAATTGATTCCCCGTGTATTTAAGTACCTTCCCGTGTATACGTAAGTTTCCGAATAATAGTCGTACATGCATGTGTATATATATATGTATGTTTCGGAATAATAGTCGGACTTCTATTTATATGCCTACTTATATATTCAGGATAAAGGTCAGGGCTAGGTTAAATAAAGGTAATAACTTGTCGGCATTATGACAGGATTAATCACAAAGGTCTGTCCATACTGAAGTTAAAATGCGGGAATGCAAACATTATTGGTGACGGCAATGACACCTATATATTCATGCCTGCTAAGAGTTCGTTTTAACAAACTTTTGCGAGATATTCTTCAGAAGTCACTGGCTGCTTTCACACATAACCGTCGTTGAAACGCTGATCAGCGGTGAGAGAAGAATGGATCCTGTCTCTATCATTATCTCCCGCTAGATGGCATTCTAAAAATAGACATCTAACTAATTTGGGCACCCTGGGTACAGAACCGGACTACTTTTCTACGAGACAACCGTTACTTTGAATGTCAAACTAAAATAAACGTCTACTCAATAAAGCGCTATTTGGTGCTATTCATTCAGCTATGATCAGCAGTATAGAGAGATCTGAAGCTAGAACAGGCTAAACTTCTCGTTAACGCATTGATAAAAGTCATTTTCTCCATTGCTACTATATAGCTCTCATTACTACAACCCCCCATACTAAGGAAGGGGGGGGGGTATGCGTCATAGCAGACAGGTCGAAGCTTCGAAGAAAATGACATGCGCAGACAACGCTGTCGCAATGACAATCATCAACCCTCGGCAGGAAGTGTTCTGTCTTGATTCGAACCAAAAACTTCCTGGACTTAAGCCCTATAATTTACCGGATGATTGACAGGGCTTGGCCGTTTCAAAATGTAATGAGACAAAGGAAGATGCCTAACCGAAGCAATTTACCGAGAAATAAGACAGAATTGTCTTTCCATATGATTAACAGAATGCTTTAACCTCGGTCACTCAATATAAATATATAAGTGTGGGAAGCTACAGTTCTACAATTACACAGCCTGCTCACATTGTAATCTTAACTTCTTCGGTTGCTCCTTACTCATCGTGGAAATAACGTAGATGTGTCTGTTTCAATCTCGTGTAAATTACACAGAAAAATGTTTGTTAGAGCAAAATTGTGCTTTTATTAGTCTTATTTATTTTATCCGGGCACTCCTAATATCTTTTTTTGTGTGTCAAAAGTTTTACGCATGGTAAAGAGTTAATTAAGGGACCATAAATGAAAGCGGACATATAAGCAATATCAGAAGTACAGGAGGATTCCTCGATATTCGGAGCAAAATCATCGTAAGGCAAAATCCTCGGTTAGCAAAATCATCGGTGATCTGATGACGTCATAGCAGAGGATATAAAAATCAATTGATTTTATGGATTTCTTCAATCTTTTGTTTAGCTGTGAGGGAGATAGATAATCAGAAAAAAATATAGCAGGTTTTGGTGGATCGCAAAACTTATGGAAAGTGTTAGATCGGAAGTATTCCGGTGTGTTTACGATCGATTATGTGCGACAATGGTTGAGCAATCAAGATTCGTATACAATGCAAAAGCCAGTACGATATCGGTTTAAGACTGCAAATGTACGACTAACATCTGTTAATGAGCAGTGGGTTACAGATTTTCTGTCCATGGCTAACTTAACGGAAGAAAATAACGGAGTGCAATTTTTACTTTTTGAGATAGACATCTTGTCAAAAAAATATGAGTACGAACGCTGAAAAACAGAACGGCGAAAACTGTCTTAGTTCTAAGCGATGAAGTGTATTTTACGACAGCAGAAGCTGAAGAAGATTCGACCTGATCGCGGATCGGAAATTATGCGAATGAATCCTACACTCGAACAGACTGTCACCCGACACCTGAGAAAATGGTCGAACTTCTTCATAATAAACGTCTTTCACGCTTGTTTGAGTTGGTGGCAAATCAAATAAAGGAAGTTCAGACACAAGTCCTTCTTTAAATTGTTCCTCCTTATACAGAAACATTGTTAATTTAATTCGAAAATGTCACGCGATCGTTTAGTGCTGCGTTTTCTCTTCTATTTCCTTTCGTTAGGTCGCCACGATTAACCTGCACCGTATTGTCTTTTAACAAGTTTGTTCAATTTTTTTCCGATTATTACGTTTCTGTTTGGTTCCTCTTTTCAACGGTTCTTGCTAGTCTGAAGCACATTTACATTGCACATAGATTTATATCCTGTAGTTCTAGTTCTGACTTTGTTTGAGCCACTGTTTGCTCTGCTGGTAAAACTGTTTTGAAAGGATATTGCTTTTCGTCACGTCTTTTTATGCGGTCAGCAGGTATCACTTGTAATCTCCTTCCAGCGCCTGATGGATTAAAAAACGCGTGACTTGAGCTGACAACACCAAAGGAATCGACCCATTTTGCAGATTAGGAACGTATATTTTCACTTTACTTACAAACATAGATATGGTTTTAAATGAAGTGTTTAGCGCACTGGTTTAATCAACTCTGTCACGTTTTCATCGTCCTCTTTAAAATTTGTTATATAGGTTTCAAATTCTCTCACCTCACTTCTTTTGACAGGAATATAGAACGAATTGTCAAATACGTAGTTCCACTCGGATTTTCCTTTTCAGTTCGTCTCAGCAATGCTCTTTTTTGTTTAGCTTTTTTGCAATACTTTCCTTGCAAAAGAACTTGATATATGTAAATACAATCTGATGCCTTAGATTTTTCTTTTTCCTTGGTACTAAACTGAACTAATGTCACTTCGAAATCCCCGGTAAAAATAAAGGTAGATTTAAATGTATTCTAAATTTAAAGGTTTAATCATTCTGGAGGTAGGCCTTGCTCCAATTACTTTGAACATAGACGTATCGATCCATGTCTGTTTACGGCACGTTTTCACCAACGTCTTTGAGTTCATCTGTGTCTATCCAGCTATTAAATGTCTTCGGAAATCCTTGTCACACGACAAAGTACTGCAGCTTCTTGTTTCGCTTCCTCTTTCGTATGATTCGCTGATTAAACTACGAACTGTTCTTGTCTTTATTGACATTTTGTAACTCGGCCGCGTAAATCAAACCTTTAGTATTATCAATTTTTAAATCCTGTAATTTGTACATGGGTATTTCCTGTTTCGCTGATTTTGCAGACCCCTTAAAGACCTGTGTAGTGAATTGTTCTTGGTATGCTCGGCGGAACGGTTGTTTAGTAAAACTAATGCGCACCATATCACCAACTTTACAAATACACGCAGATTTTGTAATCAGCTTTGGTAGCTTTTTTTTTAAATACATGTAAGTCCACACATCAGTTTCCTTTGTTTTATCGACCTACATGGGCATTAAACCAATCAAACCACGATGCGGTGTATTATTTCCTTACGACGTTTTCTACGGAATCGATAAAAGGATACGAGCGATTGTGTAGCATCTTTCTGCGTCGTAAAAAAATAAATATCTTTATTTTTCATTAGCTTTTTAAACCAGCGATTAAGAAATTCCGATCAGCTTGAATCTTATTCAGCTTTTGCTGTCGTGAAATACTCTTCAATGCTTCTAAGACAGATTTCGTCGTTCTCGTTCTGTTTTTCAACGTTCTTACCCGTACCCTTCTTGACAAGATGTCTACCTCAAAAAGCAGAAATTGCACTCCGTCATTTTCTTCCGTTAAGTTATCCATGGACAGTAAATCTGTAACCCACTGCTCATTTACAGATGTTAATCGTACATTTGCAGTCTTAAACCGATATCGTTCAAGCTTTGTTGCACACAATGGATCGTAAACACACCGGGATACTTTCGATCTACCGCTTTCCATAACTTCTGTTTTCCATCAAACGCTGCAGGACTTTGTTTTTTGAAAGTAATACTTATTAAATATATTTTCTTTTTTCTGATCATCTATCTCCCGTACAGCTAACACAAGATTTAAAAGATACGTAAAATCAATGGAATGACGTCATCAGATCACAGAAGATTTTCGCTCGCCGAGGATTTCCCACAACGAGGATTTTGCTCCGAATACTGAGGATTCCTCCTGTACTTTTGAAACGGATTCTCAAGATTTCAAGGTTTCAAAACTTTTAAAGTAAGGGAAGGTCAAAGTTAAACAAATGAGCTAAAACAAATGACCTGGGTCGAAATTTTTCACTATCAGTAAGTTTGCTCTATGTTCATCGATGCACTGAAAACAGCTAAACAAAAGATTGAAAAAATGATTAATGGATTGACATCAGATCACAGAAGATTTTTGCTCGCCGAGGACTTCGCTCAAAAGAGGATTTTGCTCCGAATACCGAGGATTCCTCCTGTATTTTTGACACTGATTCTCAAGATTTTTTTTAACTTTTAAAGTAACGGAAGGTCTAAACTAAAACAAATGAGCTAAAACAAATGACTTGGGTCGAAACTTTTCGCTATCGATCAATTTTCTGTATGGCTAAGCACCAGTCTACCTGAGGATTAAGTCGGTTGTTAGAAAAAGATGGCCTTTATAGGTCACTAAGTAGTGATAGTTTTTTTGTTACCATGAATCACAGAGATGCATTAACCCAATACCCCAAAATCCCTACTTTTGACGCCCCTGAGAAAGATGCCTTTAGAAAACATTGTGGGAAAAGTAGAAAATGCTGGTAACCAGCATTTTCTCCTTTTCCCACAATGTTTTCTACCCTTCACAAAACAAATTTCAAATTTTCAGTCACTTTTATTATGTCGTCTGCAAATGCTTTTGATTTGGACAAGCCTAAAATATTGTCTGTCGGTAACGGGTTAAGCCCCGTTTTCGCAGGACATCATGGTTTTGCCCATCAGATATTGATTTACTTTCTAACACTAAATTAGGAATAAGCGAAGGATTTGACAGTAGTAGGTGAATACGGCCTCGTTCCTCACCCGAGACCGAGGATTTTTTATAAGAGAGTCAATGACCAAATATTTCCGAGCTCTAGCCGAGGATGGCAACCCACGACATGCATAATCAGTAAATAAGTAAGCTGTCGCCATGAGATGATCGAAATCGTGTTGAAAGCGGCAACATTATTAAATGAACCTTCACATGGACGAAATAAGCATTATCTCCCGCTAGATGGCATTCTAAAAATAGGGCCTACACATCTATCTAATTTTGGCATCCTGGGTACAGAACCGGACTACTTTTCAACGCGACAACCGTTACTTTGAATTTTAAACTAGAATAAACGTTTGCTCGATAAAACTCTACCTGGTGCGATTCATTTAGCTATGATCAGCAGTTTAGAGAAATCTGGGGCTAAATCAGACCTGAATTATCCTCGAATGTATTGATAAAAGCTATTTTCTCCACTGCTACTCTATTGCGCATTTTACTCCAATTCCCTCAAACGTTTGAGGGAGTGATACGTCATAGGATACTGGTCGAATCTTCGAAGATGACATGCGCAGACAACGACGAAATAAGAGTTCAGGTAAAGAAAAGGATACTGCGCTATCGGTATCAAAGATAGATATCTTTTACAATGTTGTTACTGGCAGTCAGTTTATCAGCTAAACTAGCCCGTACAGAAAACTGAACATGATTTATACCGTCAGCGAGGAATTGGATTTCAATGTTTACCGGCCTCACTTGTTTCAGTAACCCTTATCTTGCTCAATAACTAAAAGGAAATTTTCAATTCGACAGTAAAAATCTAAAATATTGCTATTTGAAATGTATGTTTTGGGGACTAATGTCTCCTTGGCGGACAGTGTAGACCAAGATCAGACTGCACAGAACGTGCAGTCTGATCTTGATCTACATTGTCCGCAAAAGGTCAGAGAGTCGCGCTTAGCAGCCTAAGGATTAATAGATACTAGAGTACATGCATTTTCATGCCAGGCCCTACAGTACAGTGTGCTTATGCAAATGCACTTAGATCTTTCGCAGTCTTTCTATCAACCCATCCGTCTGTCTGTCTGAAGATACCATTTCATGCATTGCAAGGCATTCAGTGCAACAAATCAAAGGGAAACTTTATTGACATTTGTGTGCATATAATTATACAACAGAAAGAATTGTTATAATGGTGATTATAGGAAGAGATAGGAGTGGTGGAATGTCAACGGGACTCTACCTTACTTTCAAAAGTATATCAGTCACATCACACCTACACTTCAATAAAAAATTAATTAATTGATTAATTTAGGGGGTAAATATAGCTTTATCGGACAGTGTAGATCAACGATCAGACTGCTCTTCCCATGCATCTTGATCTACACTGTTCGCAAATGGTCATTGAGGGGCGGATAGCAGACGAAGGGTTCAAGGCACTGGATTCGTATCCAGGTTTGATTGAAACGACCAATTCAAGCATACAAACACTATTTGAACAGAGGCAAGGACGCATTTTGACAGAAAAGATTTTAACCCTAAAAACGCTGGAACCGACTTAACTTGTTTTTGTGGACAGTGTAGATCAAGATCAGACTGCATAGAACGTGAAGTCTGATCTTAGGTCTGTACTGTCCACTATTTTGTCACATATTCTGGCAAAGGAAAAAAACTTTGTACTGCAATATTTCAGAATATTTTCCTATTTAAAAATGTATCTTGTTTTATTTCAGCACTTTAAGGATTAAATCATAGACAATCATAAAAAAAGTTCCTTAACTATATTGATCTACCTCAGATAATGGTCACAATGTATTTAAAACATCTCATCTAGTGCAGCATGTAAAATAGAGCCTTTATGCTTTATGATTTCTTCAATGAATGCCTTCCAAACAACAGGATTTTAGACAAGATCAAATGAAAGGATTTACAGACAACTAATTACACATAGGCTAATTATTAACCCTTTCCCAAAACAAGCCATTGTTTTTACGTGTCAGCAGTACAAGTCTTATGAAAATACTGTGGGAAAAGGAGAAATTGCTCGTAACAAGCAATTTCTCCTTTTCCCACAGTGTTTTCTACCCATTTGGAGAACTTTCTGCCATTTTTAACAAATTTGAAATTGACGTCTGCAAATTCTTTGAGTTTGGAAGAGTCTAAAATTTGTCGTTTGGGAAAGAATTAATGGGTCTGAAATGATAATATTTGTCCTTCAACGAATAAGAAACAATATAGATTAAAAAGGACAAAATGCTGGATACCAACATTTCCCCCCACAATGTTTTCAAATGTTTTTTTTTTCTTAAAGGTGGCCTTTCAGATTTTGGGACGAAAATTTTACAAAAATGCAAAAAAATCATCCTTATACTCCCAAAGCTTTCTAATTTGCGTTGATAAAACCCCAGTAGCCGAAAACCATCCGATAACACGAGATATTAGAGATTTATTACAGACCAGGTTGACACCAACGGTAGACACGTTCTATTTTTAGATTATCAATTTTCTCTTTTAAATACAGGAAAACACAGACAAGGTTTCAAACATCCGTCCGAAGAAGACATTATGGAAAATTATTATTACATGCTTGTTATGTAATGGAATTTAAGCGTTATTAGTCACGTGCCAGTCACTTGACATTCCCACAATGCTTTATTGATTTTTGGCACGAAATCTAAAAATAGCTGAAGAGGCTACATAGCCTTTTAAGGGAATACCATCAATTTTTTTTTTTGTAATTTCATGATTCTTAATTATAGATGATTTGTATTACTTTTTCATATAAATTTCAAAGATATATATATATATTTTTTTTTTCATTTTTTGTGTGATGTGAAAATTCTAAATACCCACCTTTAAAGTGGTAAAACCACGAGATTGTAGGGTTAAAATATAAGCCTGTTGTTTAGAATGAATTCTGTTAGATTCATCTAAGCACGCATGAAACAACCTTACATCCTGGTACATCCTTTATCAGCCATTATAAATTGAAATATCACGTGTTTGGATATAATGTTGGGAGTAAACGACGAGCTCGCTGTATCAAAGGCAATCAATAAGCCCGAACTACACCCATGACTTCAACTTGTGTGAAATAAATATTTAGTGTAGGGCTTTATAAAAGGTAGAGTTCGACCGAAGGCCTTGATTTGCCTTACTAAAGGGAATCAAATGGAAACAAAACTGAAAATCGAAACAGACATTTAGTGTGAGGCATTTCGAAAGAGCAGGTAACAGTTAAAACGACAGTCTAAAGTCCATAGTGTCGTGCTTGAAGGAGATGAGCCTTAGTCAATTTCAAAATTTCAGTCACTTTTATTTTGTCGTCTGCAAATTTCTTTAATTTGGAAAAGTCTAAAATATTGTCGTCTGGTAATGTGTTAACGCATCTCCATGATACATGATGGTAAGCGAGTCATCACTTATTTATGGCTTCATAAAATCCATTTTGTTTAAAAATAGAATGAACCACTAGATAGACTGGTACTTTCACAAGCACAGATTAGACCAATAGCAAAAGATTTCGACCTAGGTTAGCCTGCGCGGACCTTGCATGCTGACCTGACCTGACCGCCGATACTTTTTCTTGTAACGCTCTTGGAAGTAACATTGCACAAACAGAACAAAAATACACAAACCAAATTTTCTTAGAAAACATTTTGATCTAGATTAAATGACATATGGAGTGCAACACGCGAAAAGGTGCATTCGGACATTTGCGTAAAGTGTCGTCCCGGATTAGCCTGCGCAGTCCGCGCAGGCTAATCCGAAAC
Organism: Tridacna crocea; assembly: GCA_943736015.1. Lineage (NCBI taxonomy): Eukaryota > Metazoa > Mollusca > Bivalvia > Cardiida > Cardiidae > Tridacna > Tridacna crocea. Next base: position 625,966 of record OX031066.1, on the reverse strand, counting down.
GACACTTTCCGATTTTATGTGATTTTCTGTTTCACGCAAGTCTACTGTTGCACAAAATCTAATGTAGTCGTAAAGTGCCGTCTCGGATTAGCCTGCGCGGACTGCGCAGGCTAATCCGAGACGACACTTTACGCAAATGTCCGAATGCACCTTTTCGCGTGTTGCACTCCATATGATCTTATACAATGTCAGATCAAAGGATTATTTCTGTCATTTTTCCAGAACTTATGAATAATTCCTGGAGCAAAATATTCTGTCATCGATAAACCGGTTTTGCATTTAACCCTTTTCTCAGTAATTAACACTTCCACTGACGTGTACTTCATTCAGCTTATGTAGGAAAGAAGCCCTAGGCTTGGAAATTAAAGTTTGCGGAGTACTGGTAAAGACAATCCAGGAAAGCATGGATAGGTGTACTGGCCGCCGCGATATAATTGAAATAATGTTGAAGATGGTGTCAGACACAATACGGTAAATCAATCAGTCAGCTAGGGAAAATTTAATGGTTTGGCTCTTAAGCGCGAATAAATGCTCTTGCGGACAGTGCAGCCTGATCTTGATCTACACACTCAGATGTGAGGAGATTTTATTTTCGTACGAAAAATTATATTAAGACAAAATTCCAAAGACGACTTTTCACTTGAAATTTCAATTTAGTTTTATAATCTTTATAAGGGTTAATCTTGAATATATAGAATCGACTGTTGTAGCCACTTCCTCTCCGTTATGAGTAATGATAACTACACATGTTATATTTTTTCATGTAGAGTTTCCTTCTTGTGCGCAGACCCTAAAACCTCATTTGTTAGAATGATGGCACTGTAAAACAAAACGTAGAGGCTTTTTCCTTGCCTCAGTGATAAAAAAAATGCAGAGGCTCCGCCATTGACTCTCAGTTACCAAAAAACAGCAATTGCTATGTCAATGACTCTGTGATAAAAAGACTGGCATTGTTCTGTCATGGACTCTCAGTGATAAAGGACAGCATTGGTCTCGTCCTATGTTCTTAGTGACAAAGGACCGTAGTGGGTTTGTTTTTTGTTTTCAGTGACAAAAGACAGGAATGGCTTCGTCAAAATTTCTAGGAGACACCGGTGGCTCTGTCTGAAGTTCTCGGTAACAAAAGTGCAACCGTAGTTTCGTCATTGGCTATCAATGATAAAAAGAACGCCAAGACTCCTTTGTATGCTTCGAGTAAAAATAAGAAAGCCTTGTCTCCGTCATTATGTTCTAGTTGATAAAAGGATATAGATAGCTCTGATGTTGGCTCTAAAGGACGAAAAAGACAGCAACGGCTCCTTCTCAAGTTCTAGATGTCAAAAGGACACCGGCTTTAAATGACAGAAAACAGTAACGATTCCCTGTTCAAATGATCTATTTCACAAAAAGACAGAGACAGCTCAATTTGTCCATCAATGACTCTAGATGACTAAAGGACAGCGATGGCTCCTTTCCAAGCTCCCAATTATAGTTTGACAGCAATGGCTCCATCTTAAGCTCGTAATGACAGTTTATCGACAATGGCTCCATCCTAAGCTCTGGATGACAAAAGGACAGCAATGGATCCTTCCTAAGCTTTTCAGCACAAAGTAAAATCAGTGGCTTCCTCATAGGCTTTCCTTGATAAAAGGCAGAAAGAGCTCCTTCATAGGGTTGCACTGTCATAGAATATCAGAATGGCTTTGTTTTCAATTGTTGGCGATAAATTTATAGTAATAGTTCCGTCAGAGTATGATATGATAAAGGGATAGGTACCCAGTGATATGAGTATTGCAGTGGATCTGTCTTGAGCTCTCTGTGAAAAAAAACAAGATTAAAATAGGAATGAAAGAAAAGTAATGACTCCCACTGATAAGAGAAAAGCAACAGCTCAAAATTGGGCCTTTAAAGACGACGTAATAGGCTCTCTGTGATAAGGATTATACAGGCTCCGTCATAGACTCTCAGTAATGATAGTATTAGGCAGTGGAGTTGCATTAACCTCTCTGTTTTCAACGGTGTGGCTCGGCCGAGGGCTCTAAATGATAAAAAAGGTAACAATCGTCCAATATATTTATATGCTTTCAGTGATAAAACAATCAAGGCTTAGCTTTAAGCTATCAGTGAGAAAAGGCAGTAGTGGCTCCGTGTAAAGATCTCAGTGATTGTAAGATAGAAATGACTTCGTCCTAAGCTCGGAATGAAAACAGGATAGCAATGGCCGTCGCTACATCCTCCGCTACATCGCATCCAATGTAAACCCAGGGGACTTGACTTACTGTTAAAAATCTCTTAAAATACATGGGCATCGAAGAGCATTCACAGTGATCTTTCAGCTCCTAGCATATAAAGTCGATGTTTTTTCGACCGCTGGAATTGAAACTTACATAAAATCAGATATATTTTATATCTTATGGGACTGACAAAGATAGGTATTATTCAAAGATCAGACTGCGTGGCAGTCTGGACTGGAAATACGTCGTCTGCAAAATACCCTTGTTTTCGACTCTGACTCTGTAAAGGTTAATTAACTGTTTCACTGCCGCTCTAAAATCCGACTTTCCCGAGGTCTCAAAGCAGAAAATCGTCAATAAGTCAATGTTCTTTTAGGTCATATTTTAGCACTGGTTAAATAGCGGAAGGTGTACGTAGGTTCAAAATTATATTGCGTGTTCTGCTCAGTGTGATGTGAATCTACGTCTTCCGCAAAAAGCTGTTTGAGCTGCTAAAGAGTTAAACCAGGTACAGTCAGGTACAGAAAATATAACGTGTTCCAAATTATTACTTCATCATAATTATTAACTCTCTTCTTCCTTAGCCCTTTACATGCAGAGCAAAATCTGGGCCCGTATTCACCAACCATTCTCAAGAACGTTCTTGGTCTTATTCTTCAAGATTTCCTGACTGTGAAAGTAACAGAACATCTGATTGGCTAAACCGGATGGTTTAGCCAATCAGATGTTCTGTTACTTTCACATTGGCAAAATTCTGAAGAATAAGCCTAAGAATATTCTCAAGAATGGTTGGTGAATATGGGCCCTGGTCCCCTTTCATGGGTAGCGTCGGCAAAGATCTTAATTGCAAGACGTATTGTGAGCTATCCCTGTCCTAAACAACATTTTAACAACAGTTTCTGATCTTATTCACGAAGTTTAAAAACAGTTACTATTTATTCCTCGTATCTGGCTGTCTGAATGTAAGACATAAAATATCGAGGGTGTTGTGACGAAAATTGCTAACATCGTGAGGAAATGATATTAATTGTGCTTTTGATGAGAAAGTTCTCCTTTTTTTTGCCGATGCATGTTCTCATATGAAAATATTACTTGCCTTTCAGTTGTTACCGTAACTAGCCGCTGGATTGATAAAAGAGCAAATGCACTGTACTATGGAAGAGACAGGGGTCACAGGGGTTATTATAAGACATGCATGTTTTATATCGTACAACTTGTTACATGAGATAAGATTATAATGTTTACGATGAACATTCATGCTGATAAGACCTCATCTGGCTTTTGGAACATCTCCCTAATTAAAAAGACGGATACTCAGATTGTGATTCGCCTTGTGGATTAGATTAATCTTCGTTCGTTAGATCATGTGGATTAATGGCGAAAATGGTGACATATTCTGTCGTGTTTTCATCTTTAAAACATTCATTTTCATGATAATCCGTTTAAAGTCGAACTTGATTCATGGATATTAAGGGGTGGTCTGAGGTTTAATTTTATCTTGATTTTGCACACATGATTATGAACGTTTACATAATTGTGTTCTGCCTTTCAGGCGGTTAGCAGGTTATCTCTGTCTGTCTGTCTGTCTGTCTAACTGTCTCCCTTACAGCCTGTCCGTCCGTCCATCTTTTTGCATGTATGACGCTGGCTCTCTCTCTCTGTCTCTCTGTCTGTCTCTCTCTCTCTCTTATATTTGCGTTTGGCAAAGAGCGGATAAGACCTGTAGAAAGTTCTCAGTTTTTCTTTCTGTCTTTTTTTTCGTTTGATTTGGAAATTACATGTTTAAACATTATGAGACATAAATTTGGGTGGTTTCCATTGTTATCAGCTGGTATGTAGATCCTTCGTTTACACTCAAATTATTCATATCCAGAATCTATCTTGCTTATATTCTATATCGCCTGCAACTCGCGAAAAGGGACACTCGGACATTTGCGTGAAGTGTCGTTTTGGTTAAGCCAATACAGTTAGCGCAGGCTGATCCGAAACGATACTTTCCTTTTATGTAATTTCTATTTTGCGCGTCTATTGTTGCATAAAATCTAATGTAGTCGTAAAGTGCCGTCTCGGATTTGCCTGCGCGGACTGCGCAGGCTAATCCGAGACAACACTTTACGCAAATGTCCGAAGGCCCCTTTTCGTGTGTTGCAAACCAGAAAGTAATTGATTCTTTATTTCCCCGTCAAACTTTAAACTCCTGTCACGTCATCCATATCTTTATCCATCCACTTCCTATTCATCCAGCAATTTATCCTATTGCCACTTGAATATATTTGTTTACGTCTATCTGTTCTGCGTGATTACTTGTACATGAAATTGACGGAGAACCTCATGACTCAAGTCAAAGAATAAAACTAATGAATTAAATTGTGTCGCCTAAACCCAATTTCGCAAGCAAAGGCTGACGATTCACTACGTTACTTACCCTTGGCGGATCAAGTTTGATTTTTACATCCCCCCCATTTGCTTTTTCATTGGATGCAGCCAGCTGTAAGTGCAACGAATGAAATCGCTCGTAGCATTTCATCTTTGATAAAAATAGAACAAGGTCGCTACCTTTCGAATAAAAGGTAAACATGGAAACCCACGTGGATGTCTGCTTATTGCTTCATGTGTATTCGTAAGCGGTTTGTAAAACGATATGCCACTGGCTTTTAGACATATGATGTAAAAGGGGGACGGGGGTAATAACCAGCAACCAGCATCCATTAGAGGGCTCAATCAGCAAAGGTAAGATCCAAGTAGTGATCGTAACCTTGGCTCTCGAAGATGGCTAAACCGAGTCGTACAGATGCATGGCTCTATATGTTGTATTTCCATACCGAGAAAGAAAGGCTGAATTTATTAATCTTTTGGCGAGCAACAAGCAGTCTCATTTCCCAAAAGTGTTTGTACCCCATCGAAGACAATTTTTCTTTTGTCGTCTGCAAATGTTTTTAAAAAAAATGACGATTTCAAAATTGTGTGGCCATTATGACGAATGTTTAACTTTTTTACCACAAGATAGAAATGTAGACTGATCCAGATTGAAAGCATTTGCAGACAACGAATTAAATGTTACCGAAATGATGGAATATGTCTTTGATAGGATAGAAAACATTGTGGGTAAAGGAGACCAGCATTTTGTCCTTTTCCCACAATGTTTCCCAAAGCTTTCTTTTCTCAGGGTCGTTAAACTTCAGGACTGTGTGGTAAAGGGTAAAAACCTTTGCATGCCATTTATAAGATAAATGTTATTGAGAATGTAGAGTAATATCGAGCTCCGTACTTACCAACCATTCAGAAGAACATTTGTACAGGTGTAGTCTTTTTTCTACAGAATTTTCTAAATGTGAAAGTAAAACGACTTGTGATTGGCTAAACCGGTTGGTTTAGCCAATCAGAAGTGTGCACCTTTCAATCTTAGAAAATCTTAGAGAATAATAGTAAGAAAATTCTTGAGAATGATTGTTGAATACAGATACGAACTTCACCGTCTATTATTATTTGATTATAATGTAATAACCTTACGACAAAAAAAAAGTACTGTAATGAAATTGAGTTGCCAGACCTCGTAAGAAAAGTTGAATTTATTATTTTGGCGGCCAGATACTTATATATTTGACATTGTTACGAGGTTTACGAGACATAAAACGGGAGGAGTCTGTCTAACGCTTCTGTATGCCTTTCACTTTCACAAATTTTAGTATCTCATTTCAGAATTTATTTTTTTATAAGATTAAAAATGTCATGTATGGTTCAGATGTTAAGTCGTAGGATTCGTAAAAAGGCCAAGGTCTCAGGTTCGATACATTATAAAAAGGTAGAAGGAATCTGATTCGGTCAGCATAAAAATCATATGATCCTGCCGAAGTGTCCGGAATCAAGATCAGATTAATATACTTCATATGCAGTCTGATCTTAATTGACCCTGTCTGCAAAAGTGTAGACTAAGGCTTTCAAAATAGCCAATAGAGTAAACATGATCTCTTTCTAACACTTGAAAAATGGAATCCACTGTTAACAGAATAACGTTTGAGAAAATGATTAATTCATGATTGATAAACGGACGGAATAGATCCAAGATCAGACTGCACGTTATGTGCAGTCTGATCTTGGTCTATATCGTCCGCAAAAGCCAATTTTTACATCTATAACACTAGCAAGGTTAAGGGTTGGCCCTTTCAAGAGCACGTGTGCACGTAGTTTAAGTTAACAAGACTTCGTAATTATCAGATAAACTGCTTTTATTACAGAATCGGTATAAAAATCGTTTTCGCTGATTCAATTTATTACCAGATTAAGCCCATCGTTATTCAGATAAGGCTGTTTTTGATAGATTTTATGGCTATAAGAAAAATTGTCTGTGTTTTACCGTTTTTTTTTTGTTCTGAATGATTCGGAGTATAATTTCTTTAGAGTTTGGATTTTTTGTGTGTTGTTTTTTCTTAAAAAAAACAAAACAAACTCTACTCCCAAAAATTTGTTAGCATCATGCAACCAACTCAAAACAGTGTCAGAAAAATCAAGTTATGATTATTATTATCTCGGCAAACGGTTATTTTTTTTAAGAGTTCGGATTTTTGTGTGTGTTTTTATTTTCCTGAAAAAAAAAACTCCACTTTCTAATTTTTCCCCCAAAATTGTTACAATCATGCAGCCAACTCAAAACAGTGTCAGAAAAATCATGGCAAGTTATGAATCTTTATATTTCGGTTATGCATAGCTCCCTTCAAAGCTGTATAAAAACATTATTTTGCCCATTCCATTTTTGATATAAGAAAGCTGGTACATTGTGAAGAAGAATCATAGAGACGGAGGTGTCTTCTTTAAGTATGTATGGGGGGGGGGGGGGGAAAGCGATAAAATACTGCAAAATATTTAGTTTTCTCGGGTTTGAACCTGCAACCATCAAAATAATGGTTCAGCATCTATACCGACAAATTTATCCTGAAATCTTAATTATCTTACGTGTTTTACTCTTTACCAAGCGACAAAATTTTAGAGCGTTTCCAAATTTGTAGCATTTGCAGACGACAAAATTAATTTCTGATGAAAGGTTGAAATTTGGGTTGGAAAGGGTAGGAAACATTATGGGAAAAGGGGGAAATCCTGGTTACCAGCATTTCCTTTTTTTTCCAAAAAATGTTTTCAGATGGCTTCTTCTTCTTCTTCTTTAGGGTCTTGAAAATCCGGTATTGTTGGGTAAAGACTTAAAATCTAGTTATCCTTCGTTACACAGTATTCCGTAGAACAAATTTTTTTTATAGAAAAAAAAAGAGAGAAAAGTCTGTTTTTCCTAAATAACTTCATTCATACCTAGATTTCGTGTTAAAATCGTCTATTCTAGCGAAGAGAATTTTTCAGCTTCTCTTTTAGATTTTCTGAAAAGCTTGCGTGACAAAATTTTATTGTAGACTACTTTCATGATGTAAGACCACGAAACATGCTAAATGTCTTTGATGATAGCACGTAACACTTTCAGAAAATGGGTCAAAAGAATTTAAGGGAAGAAAAAAAAAAACAAAGACGCCGAAGAAATATTTCAGAATCACGTGTGATGAATGGATTAAACTAGAGAGATAAGATAAAACTTTTTTCTGTTGGTTTTTGATGTTTTCTTTGAAGATAAGGGGTAAACCTCGTGGCATCTCCGCCTCTCGTTTATTTATAAACATCCTTTCTAAAGGCTAATTTCATCGATAATTACCTAACTTATGCAATAACATAACATTCTTTGGACTTGGGCCCGTATTCTAAACTGTTTTTGGATGGATATTGTTCTGATTCTAATTTCCAAGGCTAGCAGTCTGATTGGCTGCGTCGCAGCACGTTAAAAAACCAGGCGTAACTTAGAATGGGTTACATCCTGTGTCTTTTACTCATATACTATCGAATGTTATAATGTAAAAGAAAAGGTGGCTTGCAACATACGAGAAAGGGGCATTCGGACATTTGCGTAAAGTGTCGCCCAGGATCAGCCTGCGCAATCCGCGCAGGCTAATCCGAAACGACACTTTTTTATTTTCATTTGATTTTCTGTTTTGCACAGATCTACTGCAACACAAAATCTAATGTAGTCGTAAAGTGCCATCTCGGATTAGCCAGCGGGGACTGCGCGAGTTAATCCGAGACGACACTTTACGCAAATGTCCGAAATTCCTTTTTCGTGTGTTACAGGCCATATGGCCTGCAACATGCGAAAAGAGGCATTCTAACATTTGCGTAAAGTGTCGTCTCGGATCAGCCAGCGCAAACTAGTCCGAGACGCTACTGTACGACTACAATACATTTTGTGCTGTAGTAGACTGGTTACCGCCCCTGATACACTACGTGTATAGGTAATACACGGTATACAACGGTGGCCAGTTCAGTGCTGTAGTAGACGTATGGAAAACAGAAAATTAGCGTCGTCCATGTGGGCAACTGGTGGCGACGAAAAATAAACGAAAATCAGTCAATAATCAAAACGTTGAGAACGCTGAAGTGGTATTTGTCAAGGAAATGGTATTTGTGTGGAATTAATGATTTGAAAGAAAAAGAAAAATGTTAATCAAATATTAGCTTGAAAAACAACCTACTTAGTAAATGAATACATTTTTCTTTGAAAGGAGAGTACACATGGCAATGTTTGGATTATTTGTGTATTGTCAGTGTCGCTTTGATCATAAAGAAGAGTCAGGAGTAACGTCCCTTGACAGTAAGATGCATGATGGATAGAAAGAAAACTTATATGAATAATTAAATGAAATTAACTTTGTACCTGAAAACTATGATTTTAAAATATCTTCAGCCGTTATCATTTAATTCCCAACATAACATTCACTTATTTCAATCTTTAGACATTCATGCGCAATTAAATGAAGTAGCACGCAATCATAGGATGAACTAGCCAAGGGACGAAATTGTTTAGGAACGAAAAAGCTCAGGACCAAGGGATCGGTCGACAAATTTTGTATCATTGCGCCAATAGGAGGCTATGACGGAGTAATTTTTAATGAAAAAAGTGTTTCTCGGATCGATGGCTTCATGATTTAATTTTTAGCATGCAATTTCCAATTATATATCTGAGTGATACTGAAAAACTCGTTTGCCTGTGAAAAATTGAGTTTGATTGCGTTTATTTCCCTCGGCTTTGCACAAAATACGATACATTGTCTTCAAAATTCAATATTGAACTCATGGTGGTATTGCCTTCGACAAAAGCCACAAATATTAGAACAATAAACTTAAACCTCGATAATCCGAGAGCCAGATATTGAGCTTGAATTATCAGGGTAAATGTAGTAGTAAGGACCCATTCGAAGATTTAGTGTGCGAAGATTGCAGCTTAAGGGTTAATTCTGTAGGGTATCTTTTATCAACATTTGATTGCAGCTGTTCTATTTATCATTACATTATTATTATCATTACTTTTATTATCATTACTATTATCATCATTACCATTGTTATTATCCAAAGGGTTTACCTGGATCTGTATTGATGCTTATCCTGCTGGATAGTAAAAACCCAAATATTGCCATTTTAAAGTTAGTTTGATATCTCCTTACCTGACAATGCAAATCCAAGACAATATGGCACTTTCTGTGCAGTCTGATCTTGACCTACATTGTCTGCAAAAGGTCAGTTAGTCGCACTTACAAGCTAAAGGGTTACTGAAGCACTCAGACTCATGTTGAGTGCTAACTAAAAGTCTGTTCATATCAGTGTAGATCGAAGATCATGTTGCATGGTTTGGCAGTCTGAATCTCGATCCGTGTACCGAGTCACGCTTTGGAGTCTAGGGTTTAGATATTTAAAACTCAAAAGATTTGAATTTCAACTTTCCTACACAAAATAAATGGCGCCAAACACGAAAGAAAAAAGAAAAAAACAACAAGAAAATAATACTCAGCTAACGAGATGTTGAGCTACTGTACCGTATATAATTATCAAGTCAGTAAAGATACGCTTTACGATTATCTGAACATTAAGGTACTAAGCGCAACCGAAAAACCCTTTGCGGACGGCGTAGATCAAGATCAGATTTCACAGAACGTGCATTGTTATCTTGGATCTGCGCTATCCGATTAGGAGATATTTCTTCCCTAGAAAAACTATGAAATAGCAACTTTTTGACTTTTACCATCTTCTTGAAAGTTTTATTTTACATATTTAGCAGGATAAGAATTAACATATATCGTATCGTACTTTAAATTAGGCGGATCGCTTGATGATAAAATGGCTTATCAGCCTTGTTGTGCAAGTTTTTTTTTTTTTCCAAACCACAGTTTCATTTGAAGTCTCTGGGCAATTGGAACACTTTGTGTTCAACTATGAACAACCCTCTTTTAACCACATTTCAGAGTGCGATGTCAGTTGTATGGTCACCTGGCAGGGGACTTGAAAACTTGTTCTCGGCAGTGTGAATCATGCCGCCCCGAGCCGAACGCGAGGAGGCGACATGATTCGCCCCAGCCGTTAACAAGTTTTCAAGTCTCCTGCCACGTGACCACATGACGAATTTATTATGCTGCAAATTTTTATCATTCCAACATTTGATAGGCGAATTTTACCTCTTTTATTTTTTGTTAAAAAGCTGAGTACGCAGACGAAGTAGAATTTTCCTTCTAAGTGCCCCATTTCAATGAAAACTGACGTCACTGGGAACTGACGTCACTGAAACCTTGGTTATAATACGTGCTGAGACGTGCAGCTTGGCGCATAATTTTGTTGTTTATCTTGATCGATGCCGCCATTTGGGACGTGGTATTGATGTATAGTGTTGTCATGTACATCCGAAACGGAAACTACGTTTTTAGTTGGTTTTGCCAGTGTACATGATAAATGTTCATATTATCCAATCAGCTCGTGAGAAATTTCTTTGCAGAATAATAATTGCGACATCAAAATTAATTTCCGTGGACAAATTAGTCTTGTCGCTATCGAAAAATCTTGTGCGCTACCTACATAGCTGGGGAGCTCCGATCGTCTACTAGTATCTCCCGGGACAAGAAATCTAGGGACGGTGAGTTCGAATGGTCTGATCTTGATCGACACCGTCTTCCATAGCATGATGAGTCGCGATAGTAACCAAGGGATCAATGTGATGTAGAGCAAACTGCATTTACTCTTATCTTGCTACATAAGTGAAATAACACTTTTTAGTTGATGGTAAAGATCCACGGTGTGCTATTTCAAAGGTATTATTTGGGGGGAAATATGACCTTATCGGACTGTGTAGATCCAAGATCAGACTGCACATTCTGTGCGGTCTGATCTTGATCTACACTGTCCGCAATCGGTTCGCGATTCGTTCCAAGCAGCTTTTAATGGGTTAACTTATTACCATCTGAAGATGGTTTCTTCTTGTAGTAGATCTATCCCACTTTTAACAACATTGTGGTATGTTGGCATTGCTATTTCAAAGGTATTATTTGGGGGGAAATATGACCTTATCGGACTGTGTAGATCCAAGATCAGACTGCACGTTCTGTGCGGTCTGATCTTGATCTACACTGTCCGCAAAAAATCAACGATTTGCTCCTAACAGCTTAAAGATTAACTTATTACCATCTGAAGATGGTTTCTTATTGTAGTATCCCACGTTCAAAAACATTGTGGCAAATGGACAAATTTCTTGCCTGAAGTAATTTTCACTTTTACATAGATCTACATGTATCTATTTTCACAAGTAATTATAATGCATTCTACCTTAACACCTTGATTATTCTACATTCTACAAGAATGTTTCCTTACAATTCGTCTGCAACCGTTTTTGTCTTATTTACAGATTACAACAAGTAAAACATTTCTTACACCATCCCGTTTATTAACGACCTGCAGAAAGCATGGTTTTGAAAACATCGTGGGACAAGGAGAAAATTCTACTAACCAGCATTTCTTCTTTCCTCCCATTGGTTTCTGCTATTCCTAATACAATTTCTGAATTTTGATTTGCGTTTACTTTTTCGTCCTCCAATGCTTTCGATTTAGGCAAGTCTGAAATGTTTAGAGTCTAGTAGAGAGAGAACACTTTTCTTCCTATAAGTGAAATAATACTGTCAAATCGATATTTAGAAATCAAATTCCGCTAATTCAAGGGGTTTTTTTATGGAAAAGTTATCTCCTTATAGGACAGTGTAGATCCAAGATCAGACTGCACATTCTGTGCAGTCTGATCTTGATCTACACTGTCCGCAAAAGATCTTTGAGTCGCGCTGAGCTGCTAAGGATTAATGTCTAATTCTCATCAACTCTTCTGTTCCTTCTATCTAACGCGCCCATTAAATTACGTGGAAAATGAGCTGATATGTAAAATGCTGCAGGTGCAAATCTTACTCGGCAAAAACTTCGACATGTTGAATCTGCTTGTTTGAGACTTTTTTTTCTATAGAGTAGCATATATCTCGATTTGTATACTCCATGGCACAGTCCCCTGGTCTGATAGCTCAGTCGGAAACGCAGAGAGCTTTAAATCGTAGAGTCGCTAGTTCGAAACCACCCAACAGCTTGTCCAGTTTGTTTCCAAGGATTTATAATAGTCATTGTAATAGAAATAATTTCTCTTTCACGTTTATTAATTGTTTCCACGATTGGGTCCGTGGGAAAGAAGCCAGTGGCTTTAAAAGAATACTGTACAAAGTACTGGTGAAAGAAACTCTAGGGAAGCATGGATGGGTGCACTTGCTTCCGCAATTTTGATTGGAATTATTTTGAAAACGGTTTTGCACACCATAAAAAACACATCATAAATCAAATGCCACATGATCCTCCCACCTTGACGAAAACGGCTTTTGAAAACTTCATCTTGATCTAGACTGTCCGCAAAAGGTTCACTGAGTGAGGCGCGCTCAGTCACCTGGGGCTTAAACTATATTCTAACATGACACGCGAATTTGGCTCTATAAACACAGTGCAAGGAAAACGTGAGTTATTCAATGGAACATAATCTTCATCTGCGAAGCTGTAACGTCTCCAACCCAAATAATTCTAAAATTTCACTACTATTAGGCTATGGGATTTGCATTGCCTTAGACGATAACAATTCTCACGTGACCAGCCCCCATCAGCAGGGACAGCCTCCCTTAATCAATGAGCTTTGCAGGAAACTTCTTTTCTGGTAAACCCCAGAGCATTTGACAGCGGGCAGTTACCTTCATTTATAATTCTATTCATTCTGCGAGACGGTGAATCCCTGTGTAAAAGAAAACGTGCAAGTATTTTTTCTCAGAAAGTTTATTGTGAACTTATGGAAATGATCGTTTGGCTGCCACTGAAACGTAAAATTCTTACGACAAAGAAGGGGAGAAAAATCTCTTATTATAAAAATGTATGACATTCTGAAAATTAGAGCGTCTGTCTTCTCACCACGTGACCCTCGACCGCCGTGTGAATTACCTCAATGAAGTGACATAACTAGAATTCTTGTAAAACTGGAGTTCAACATCAATCAAGGTTTCACACTTTAATACATATGCAAAACTGTTCTAACCGTTTTACGACTGAATGAGTGAAATGAGATTGCCGAAAGTAAAAGCTAAAATTTTGCTGTTTCAAAGTTATTTTTGGCGGTAAAGATAATAATCGCCTTACCGAAAAGTGTGGATCCAAGATTAGACTGTGCGTTCTTTGCAGTCTGATTTTGATCTTCACTGTCCTCAGAAAGGACCTTAAGTTACGGTTGCAGCCTGAGGATAGAAAATGTTGGTAACTAGAGTGATTTTCTTTTCCCTATTATAGTTTCAAGCTCTTTTTTTTAGACAGTTCCCATAGTTTTAGCCATATCTAATTTGTCGTCTGTGTTTTTAGTTTATGCTAAGATCAGACTGACAGAATATGCGACCTGATCTATGATTGAATGTCTACGGCCTTTAACTCTCATGTTAAAAGACGGAAACAGCCGAGATTGACCGAATAGCCTTTACGAAATCGTCGATCTTTACCGATGAGTTAAGGACAGTGGACCTTAAACAACCTTATACTTTGTGAGATATCCTCAAAATAGTAAATTTTGAACCACTCGGACCGTGTTGATCAACCCTTCTATATTCCACTTCTACTAGATCTACCATTTTAAATCTACATTTTAGTAGCAACCCAATTTCTGACGGCCTCGAGTATGCCATTTGATTTTTGCCGTTAAGAAATTGCGACTTTTTTTTGCTATCTTAGTTAGAGCATTTTTTTCAGAATTAGACTTTTTTTTAACATCATAAGTCAGTATTTTTCCTAAATTCGTATTCACCAACCATTCTTAACAACGTTCATAGTTTTACACTTCATAATTTTCTAAAATTGAAAAGCAACATCACTGCTGATTGGCTAAACCATAATTATGCTTTAGCCAATCAGAAGTTATGTTAAATTAAAATTTAGAAAATCTTTGGGAGTCAGACTAAGAGTATTCTGAACACTTAGACAGCTAAGCGCGACTCGCTGACGTGTTGCTGACAGTGTAGATCAAGATCAGGCTACACAGAACATACAGTCTGATCTTGTATTTAAACCGTCCGTTAACCCTTTACCCCATAAGGCATTTCCACGGCATCTCTAATTGACCCTAAATGACAGCAAGGATGAAGCCGTTTCTTATGCGTAAATGACACCTTTTGATAGCATAGAAAACACTGTGACAAAAGGTGAAATTGCTCGTCACGAGCAATTTCACCTTTTGCCACAATGTTTTCCAAAGGCTTCTACAAGCAATGTGTAGAAATGAGTATCTATGGAGTAAAGGGTTGAGGAAATATCATTTGCCAAAACAACTTTGAAATATTTGGTTTTGAACTGTCGAAGTGAAGATATATTTTAAGCTATATACCAGGATCATGGGTTAAGAGTGGTAGGTGAATACAAACCCCTATTTTTTTATGAAACAGTATGCCTATTTCACCGATTCTTTGCTTAACTCGTTATCAAATGACAAATTTTGGACTGGTCCAAATTGAAAGCATTTGCAGACGACGTAATAAAGGTGACTGAAAAATTGAAATGTGTTCTGGGAAGGGTAGAAAACACTGTGGGAAAAGGAGAAAATGCTGGTTACCAGTATTTTCTCCTTTTCCTACAATGTTTTCAAAAGGCTTCTCTCTCAGGGTCGTCAAAAGTAGGGATTGTGTGGTAATGGGTTAAAGGGTAAACCTATAAACTGTTGCTTGCGTATAAAACAGATTTTCCCAGACACACAACCAGACCACAGTCTAATTATCCCTTATACTGCTACATTGTATGTAATTTGAATCAAAGTTTTGAGCCGATAGTAAAACACCTCAAAATTTGCTTTTTCAGAAATACTTTTTGGGGATATAACGTCTTTATCGGGAGGGTGTAGATCCAAGATCAGACTGCACGTTCTGTGCAATCTGATCTTGATCTACACTTTCCTCAAGATGTCAGTGAGCCGTACTTCGCAGCTTTAGAATTCACTTATAACCGCAGCGGACTTCTTTCCAAATCCTTGTAAAATATGAATCATAACTATGAATAAATATGAATGAATGTTAAGTACAAACAAAAAATGATTGCAGCAACAAACGAAACTGTTCGCAATTAGAACTTTCACCAGTTGTCATAGAAAGTGGAACTAGAACTTTCTCCAGTTGTCATAGAAAGTGTCTACTGGAAAGAAAATCAGTCGTGATATACAGATTATGTTTTAGTAGTAATTAACTTATTCTAGTCAAACGGTTCATTTTCAATCATAAATGATTTACGCTCTAGCAAAAGGTTGTCAAATGCATCTCCATGATATATTTAATTAAGTTAACCCATTACCACACAATCCCTACTTTTGACGACCCTGAGAAAGAAGCCTTTAGAAAACATTGTGGGAAAAGGAGAAAATGCTGGTAACCAGCATTTTCTCCTTTTCCCACAATTTTTTCTACCCTTCAGAAAACGAATTTCAAATTTTCAGTCACTTTTAGTTTGTCGTCTGCAAATGCTTTCGATTTGGACAAGCCTAAAATATTGTCGTTTGGTAATAAGTTAAGTCATCACAATAATTATTGATCCATTTAAATCTATATATTTTGCCTGAGAACGGGTTAAATCCTCAGGCAGAATGGCCCTTGTTTATGTAGAAAATTAACAGGTGGCAAAAGGTTTTGATTCAGATCGGCCTGCACTGATTTCGCTAAAGGATTAACCCATTACCAAACGACAAAATTTTTAGGTTTGTCCAAATCTAAAGCATTTGCAGACAACAAAATAAACATTACTGAAAAATTGAAATTTTTTTTCCAGTAGGGTAGAAAACATTGTGGGAAAAGGAGAAAATGCTGGTTACCAGCATTTTCTCCTTTTCACACAATGTTTTCAAAAGGATTTTACACTGTTTGTGATCTCGAGGTATCTCAGTGAGAATCTCCTCTATCCTGAAAGCAACTGAGCTCGACTAAAAGAGTGTTTACGGATAGTGCAGATCAAGATCAGATCGTACAGAAAATACATTCCAATCTTGAATCTACACTCTCCAAATAGTGGGATTTTTCATACTATAGGAATTGTGAAATTGAAATACTTTTATATTCGAGAATCGGGTTATTTTAAAATTTTGAAAATTCTTGAGAACTTGACAACGAAAATGTTATTTAGAATGGCTGTTGCAAAATACGCGCTCAGCTGGTTTTAAAGGGTTTAATCCCAAATCTACAGGGATTTATGTAACGCACTTGTGTTCCCATGTCTGGCGATCAAATTAAACACAGTTTAGAGTTTTATTCGATTACAACTCCGCACTGGAACCTGATTCCATTTCGTGTAAATTTCACAAAGGCAGTAGGCTTTGAACGTTTTGCCAGAAACGTCTTGCTATAAATTTAGATATTTAGAACAGTGGTGCTAGTGGGAAAATGATAGAAATTGGACAGGACAGTCTGTTAGAAGGGACTATTTGGTATCACTATGGTCAATTAAACCCTTTTGCAGACCCTTAAACATTTGCAGACGACAAAATTAATGTGACCCAAAAATTTAGATTTGTTTTGGGAAGGGAAGAAAACATAATGGGAAAAGAAGAAAATGCTTGTTACCAGCATTTTTCCCTTTTCCTAAAATGTTTTTAGAAGGCTTCTCTCTCAGGGTCGTGAAAACCAGGGACTGTTTGGGAAAGGATTAAACTAAAGTAACTTATTACAGTTAGTTAACCGTCTTTTGTATCTTGGAAGCTGGCACGACAAAATTTGCAGGCGACTACTCAAGGTGACTCAAAAACTTGAAATCTAGCTTCGAAAGGACAGCAAATTTTATGGAAAAAATTGGGAATGTAGATTACATGCATTTCTCCCTTTCCAATATTTTTTTTCAAAAGTATTCTTCCTCTGTACTGTTAAAACTATCGACTTTGTGGTAAAGGGTTACATATTTGAATTTGGGTACAAATTGTTTAGTCGATAGTGAAACAACCTGACATTGCGATTTTAACATTCTTTCCGCCTGTTCACCGAACCGGACACAAAATAAGACTGCAACTTTTGTGCGGTCTGATGCTGAAAAAAGCGACTAAGATAGCGTTTAACAGCCGACGGGTTACATAACGTAATGCAAGAGAAGTGTGTTGTAATTGAATTCAAGTCTTAATCCACTTAGACCAAAGATGACGTTAACAGTACAAAACAATTACATGCTACATTTTCAAAACTGTTAAGTCAGATTATGTTACAAAGATGCGGACAATGTAGATCAAGATCAGACTGCATTCCATGCAGTCTGATCTTGATCTACACAGTCCGCAACTAAGCAACTGCATCCGGACTAAGCGCGTCTAGGGTTAATGTTGTACAGCTGCAATTCATTAAAGTTCTACATCAACCCTCTTGTTGTGTTAAATTAAAATGAAATTTACATTTTGAGTGAGTGTAAACATTCCAAGCGGTTTCGTTTTTTGCTGCTGTTAAAGTTAATATTTCTTAAAATCTCGAAAAGTGTAGATTTAAGATCAAACGTCTGTGATCTGAGCCGTCTGATCTTGATCTGCACTACATTTAAAAGCAAACTATTATTGATTTACCTTTAAAGCTTGTAATAAGATTCTAAATCGTGTCACATTTGCCGCTATTTTGGTCAAAGCACCGTTAAATATCTAATTGTACATTCTGTGAAACAGGCTCCTTATTCACCAACCATTCTCAAGAACGGTCTCAGTCTTATTCCACTCGTCACAACTCGGCTGATTCCGTACCAACATCTAACGATATGATGGCTCCCATCACCCGAGGTATGCCGAATGAGTCTTATTTTTCAAGTTTTGTCGAAATTTTAAAGTAAAACAACTTCTGATTGGCTTCAACGAATAGTTCAGAAGTTGTGTTACTTTCAAAGTTGGAAAATTATGGCTAAGAAATTTCTTGGTGAATAAGGACCAACAATGTTTAAAATTACCCCGTAAAAGAGAAGTTCCGTATTTTGAGCCTATTTGTAGTCCGCAAACTTGGACTAGTCTAAAATTTGGTCTTTTGGTACAGAATGAATTCATACAGTTTAACCATATTGCATGCGATCTCTTGCAAAGTATTTCGGTGCATTTTTTTTTTAGAATGTCAACACAAAAAAAAAAAAATTCTAATAAATGTCTAAGTTTAAGGCGTTTGCCGACAACATATTAAATATATATACTCGTAACCGGTATATCTTTATCAAAGTAGATCACGTGGGAAAACAGAGAAACTGTTTGTTTTCAACATTTTTTTTCTTGTGCTAATAACAGTTCTAAAACATTTTTCCCTGGGTCGTTAACTCATTACCAGACGACAATGTTTTAGGCTTGTCCAACTTGAAAACATTTGCAGACTACAAAATAAAAGTGACAGAAAAAAATGAAATTTGTTTTACCAGCGTTTTCTCCTTTTCCCACATAATTTTATAAAGGCTTCTTTCTCAGGGTAGTCAAAAGTAGTGATTGTGTTGTAATCGGTTAAAGACATGAGGTTTTTTAGCTAAGAGTTAACACTACCAAACGACAAAAGTCTGGACTAGTGCAATTTGAAAGCGTTTGCAGGCGACAAGTTCAATTTAGCTCATAAGGGAAAAAAAGTCTGATAAAAAGGTAGAAAATATTGTGGGAAAAGGAGAAAATGGTGGTTACCAGCATTTTCTCCTTTTCCCACAATGTTTTCAAAAGCCATCATCCTTCAAGGTCTTTAAAACTCGAAATTGTGTGACAACGGGTTGAACGGGTTGAAGACAGGACTCAATTTAACTGTATTAGTGTGACATGAAAATCTACTTTTGAACGAATTTATGATTTCAAGTGAGCTATGCCAGTTATTCAATGTATTTCTTGAATTTCATCTCTTGGTGCCAATTGGGCTAAATTATTATTTGTCTACTGCCATCGAAAATACTAGTTTAGATTGAAGATTTGTTGTTTCTTTGTCCGTCTGTTTGTTGAGTTTTAAACACCGTTTTCAACAATAACTTAATATAACAATTATATCTATCCATGGTTTCATAGTTTTCTTTGACAAGTAATTTGCACAACACGCTATCCATGTCTTTGTTTTCTGCGCATGTGGGTATAAATTTGTTTACTATGTTGTAAGCTATAAACATGCAAGTGCTGTTTTATGCTGAATAAAATGTTATGTTATGTTAATTTGCACGACACGATATCCGAGCCAATGGCTGCTTTCCCTCATAAACATGGTCGGATAAAAATTCAGCAATCTGGGAGTATTAGGTCCCGTTTTAATAATTATCATCAATCCTTGCAAAAAATGGTCGAGCATGTTTCTAGCCCTGTTTGCTACCGGCTGAGCAACAGATTGTAACATCCGTCAGGAAGAACGTTTATGACAACATTTTGGGAAAAAGAGATAATACTTGTAACCGGCATTTTCTCCTTTTCTCACAATGTTTCTTATCGTTTCAAAGATCTCATCATTTGGCCTAAACTGAACTAATCGGCTGCAAATACTTTTAATTTTAAACCAGCCATAGGTCTTGACATCTAGAGAAGGGCTATGGACAGGAGAAAAAACTGCTTTCTTTAAGTACAACGAAAAACATTATGGTAAACTGATAGCTTCTTGTTTCAAAGTGCGGCCTTTTTTTCGCTAGAGTACTAGTATTTACAAGATCTGTCAATGGAAGAAGCCCAAAATGTCGTATGTATACAGTGATATATGTAGACAGGAAGCGTTTGTACATAGATAAGGCGTTATCTCATACGTGGTCTACCGTATCAAATTATTAGCCCCAAAAGATTCTACACTGTTCTGTGGGCCATATATCTTACTGCCCCGTTAACGCTTCTGTTGAAATATATCAGGTTACACGATGATTTTTCTTTTTCATCACTCAGGCCATCAGACTTTTTCCAGACACGATTTTATTTTGACAAGAGCAATCAGCAAACTCCTTCTGAAAACTTTATGCTTAAAGGAGGAAAGTCTCCTAATGAGCAATTCATCCTTTTGTCATATTGTTATTTCACTAACATTCAAGTAATGAATCGTTATTATTAATGATTAAGTTCGATAATTCGTATTTAACATGGATTCTCTTAGAAAAGCTGCATGCTGTACATTCGTACCAGGAAGTGTTGAGATTTAACTTGGGCAGATTACCACATAATGCGTATTCGCGGACATCATTGTAGATCAAGATCAGCCTGTTCAGGAATTGAAGTCTAATCTCAGATCAACACTAAACTATACGATTTTTTCCCGGCAAAAAGGACATTTAAAATCGCAATATTTAGATTTTTTCACTTGTTTGCACATTTCCATACACCAATGCTTCTCCGTGATGGATTATTTCAAGTAAGACATATAGTTATGGATTCATGAAATATATTTTAACCCGTAGTCTGCTGATCGCGACTTCCTGACTTTTTGCAGATAGTGTAGACCAAGATCAGACTGCACAGAACGTGCAGTCTGATCTTGGATCTACACTGTCCTATAAGGAGACATTTTTCTTCATAAAAATGCACTTGAAATGGCACCATTTGGGGTTTTTCTATGGGCTTGAAATTTTTCATTTTATTTATTCAGCAGAAGAAGGGTTACTCAGAGATGACTGAATCATTAGATAGTTCTAGACTGGTCCAATGACATGCAAAATATGAACCTATAGCTAAAACGTTCGACTCAGGTCAGCCTGGGAGGAAAATGCAGGCTGAACTTAATGCTCCAGATTGGGGGAGGGAATTTGATATCAAATTTGAAAATAGTTATTATTCTCTACTCAACCCTATCTTGTGGGTACTCATTAGAATCGTTTCGTGGAGAGCTTTAGGGTTTAGTCAAGAAATAATGACATATGAATACCATCACTCTCCTTTATCTGTTATTCTGTAATCTGGGCCGATTTCTCTTTCAGCTGCGTTAAATCTATTTTTTACAAAGCACAGCCTTATTTTTAACTCGGCCTCTTATGACGATTGAAAAAAAAAAATTGAAACTCAAACAGATTCTTATCAAACAAGCTTTGACTACACCAGCGGATGGTATAGATCCAAGATCAGACTGCACGTTATGTGCAGTCTGATCTTGATCTGTACCATCCGCAAAAGCTCATGACTTCGCCCGAGGCGCTAAAAGGGTTGCAGGGTTATTTCCGATAACTTACAGGGTTTGAAAGAAAAGCTTAGTTGTTAAGTTCGTCTGAACTTCAGTGTATCAACATCCTTATAGTGTGAAATTCCTGGAACCTTTGTTTTTCTTGGATTTAGGAGCAATGCGACGATAGTGGATGGTAGATAGACTTCAAATTAATATTTTATACCGTAGAAAAGTTAAACAGTAACTTTCTCCAAAAAAAATGAATGGATCTTTATCTTCTAATATCCGTCTTTTTATTTGTACCACTACAATAAAACGGTACCGTTCTATTTTCTGTCTTTCTTTCTTCCTATCTGTCTGTCAGGTTGTGTTGCTTATTTTTCTTTCTTTCTTTCTTTCTTTCTTTCTTTCTTTCTTACTTACTTTTTTTCTTTCTTTCTTTCTTTCTTTCTTTCTTTCTTTCTCTCTTTCCTTCTTTCTTTCTTTCTTTCTTTCTTTCTCTCCCGTTCTTTCTTTCTTTCTTCCTTTTTTCTTTCTTTCTTTTTTTGCTCTTTTTGCATTCTTTTATCTTTCTGCCTAGCTTTCTTCCTACTTTTTCCACCTTACTTCTTTTTGTATAAGACAAACCGACGTCACTATATAGTTCTACAACTAGGAGAACACGTGCTTTTTGTTTTGCTCACTTTTTTAAGAAAGATTTTCCTTAGGCCGCTAAGCGAGACTAACTGACCCTCTGCCGACAGTGTATCTTCAGATCAGACTGCACAAAACCTGCTGTTTGATCTTGGATCTACACTGTCCAATAGGGAGATCTCTTTCTCCCAAAAGTATCTTCAAAATAGCAAAATTTGGTTTTTACTATCAGTTCGAAAATTCCATGTTAGTTATTTAGCACGAAAAGGGTTGATAAAAGTACACGAAAAGTATCATTTTGGGAATGAACGTTTTTAAAATCAAGTGTTGTATAATTATACCTTTGAGTTGACTTTGAGATAGTTTTAGAGAGTTGACGTTCCGTGTAAAGATGAGCAGGACTTAATATAGAACAAAAAACATCATTGTTATTACTATTATTACTATTATTATTATCCATATGATCTTTATCATCTTCAGCCCTTATCCTACTAACTAACTAATATAAAACTTCTTGGCCAATAGCAGAACCCCAGTTGTTTGCTATTTCATGGGTATTTTTGAAAGGAAGATATCTTGTTTACGGACAGTGTAGATCCAAGATCAGACTGCACGTTCTGTGCAGTCTGATCTTGATCTACACTGTCCGCAAAAGGTCAGCGATTCTCTCTCTTAGAGGCCTAAGAATTAACACTTTAATCATTATTGTCATATCATTCATTATCATCAACATTTAAGTGCTGAGAAGAATTTGTGCTGTTTTATAGCTGACGATGTCAATCAGCATTTTCCCCATTCTTTTCTTCGCGTAACTGATAACTTCCAGTTCAACATAAGAAACTTTCCAGTTGTCGATTAGGAAGAAAGATTGATAAATAGTCGATTTTCTGTTAAAAGTTTGACATGTTAAACATGTTCGTGTAAACTTCCAAAGAGTGTCTATATAGTTACCATGAGAAGAGGAAGTTGTGTGCAGGACTTTTCAGTCCATTTACAAAGCCGATGTGAGGGTGGAGTTTACATTAATGGTGACATAGTCACAGGTCACGTGACTTTAGAACTACTTCAGCATTTATCATTAACAAGTAAGTACTTCGCATCATTCTGTATGATTGAGATCTCTATTGGACCTTGTACATCTAAGTAATACACGAAGATTGTTTTGTGGCACAGTGATTTGGCATTCAGTTTCTATCAAACAGGAAGTCCTGGTTTGGCCCCGCTAGTTGCTCTGGTAGCGCGAGAGTATCCACGGGACATGCTGCAGCGTTCAAATTTTGCATTGTTCTTCCGAAGTGTGAATGTTTTTCACTTGCCTTACTTAGCCGATCTTTCAAATTATGACCAGATATTTATTCAAAGCGCCGCATGGATTTCTTTCTTTTATATGAAGTAAAGTATTTTAGTTGATATTTTTTCCGAATCATTCATGAAGCTCAAATATTTTGAGTACGAGCATCAATTTCTCTGTTCTGCTCCATTTCTCTTTTTCTAAACACAAATATGAACTATGACTGTCCCAGCAGTTCGTAGCTCTATTGACGATATGTATTCCTACAATATAGAGTTGTCTAGCTGAACGTCAAACCCCAAATTTCGGTATCAGAATTGATATTTTGATTCTAGATAAAGCTATTTGTTACCAAGGTTGTAAAAGTTCCTCAAAGTGTTATTATGGAACCAGTGAAAAAATAACTTTTATAACAAGAGGACGTTGACGCCAAAAGTCCCACTGGATATAAATATAGTTTGTAACATAACAGAAGTGAAGTAGGTAGACCTTGATTATTAGAACAATTGTGGAATGGACCCTTAAATTTTCTTTATCCCTTAACATGCTAAATAAGTAAATTGGACAGACTAAAAAACTCAGGTAACTCAAAAATTGTGTGCTTTTCTTTTTTTTTGAAAGGGTAGAAAAAACTATGTGGAAAGGAGAAAATGCTGGTTACCAGCATTTTCTCCTTATCCCACAATGTTTTCATAAAAGCTTCTTTCTAAAAGTCGCAAAAACCAGGGATTGTTTGGTAAAGGGTTAAAGCCCTGTAAAATTCAGAGAAGACATGGAGCATATGATGATAAGCGACATGACATTGAAATATGGAGGGAATTTTCAGTGTCATCGCTTATCACCACATTGCCTAGCGAGAAAAGGAAGCTGTGAAATCAACAGCATCGTCATGTTGATGATGATAATGATGATGATGATGATGGTGATGATGGTGATAATCTGTTTGTTGTAGGATATATAGGTTAGCTGCCTGTCTGTCTGTGTGTCTGTCTGTATTTTCTCTCTCCTTCTCTCTCTCTCTCTCTCTCTCTCTCTTTCTCTGTGTGTGTGTGTCTCACACACGGGAAGATATTTCACCTGTCATCTGTCAGTCAGGTGCTGCTCGTTAAAAATCATCACACTTTTAATGAATCTATGTTGAGAAAAAAATCGAGAGATTCAAGAACTCCCAGAAAACGTGAAACACCTGTACACCTGACAATAGATAACACCATTCAAATGTCAACTGCCGCAGGGAAGGCCCGTAAACAGTCTTTTTGACAAGCAGGGAAATATGGGTAAAACATTTGTTGCAAAATTCTTTCCGTTTTAATTCTCTTTCGTACATTTCGAGTATTCCTTCAATACAAAGCTGACTAAATTGGAAGGACTCATTCCTTTCCCATGGCTCACCATTTTTTTCACGATATCTAGCTAGTAAAGAAGTCGATATCATTCTCTCCATATTTCACAATGTTTTCTACCATGTTGAAAAATTCTGGTCATTAGTATTTGATCCATGAAGAAAGGACTTAATGTATCTGCAAAAAGGTATCGACCCAGGTTGGCCTGCACAGTCATCTTACCTCGTTACCAAACGATGAAATATTAGACTGGTTCAATTTGAAAGTATTTGCAGACGACAAAATAGAAGTGACTAAAAACCTGAAATTTGTATTGGGGAGGGTAGAAAACATTGCGGAAAAAGGAGAAAATGCTGGTTACCAGCATTTTCTCCTTTTCCCACAATGTTTTCAAAAGGCTTCTTTAACAGGGTCGTTTAAAGTCGGGGTTGTGCGGTAAAGGGTTAAGTTGAAATTTTTGCTTTATATAAAATGTCTGCATGTCATAGGATCAGTCTATCTCATAATTTCCTCGTTCGTTGGATGTAATTGGTTTATGATAAAAAATGATGCACGGTAGCATTTAGCCCCATTTTCATAAAATAACCCCAGTCCTGCTAAATAACTAAAGTGAAATGTTCGATAGGATAGTAAAAACCAAGATATGATTATTTCAAAGTTCTGTTATGGAGAATGATAACTCCGTATCGGACAGTGTAGATCAAAGATCAGACTGCACGTTCTGTGCAGTCTGATCTTGATCTACACTGTCCGCAAAAGGTCAGTGAGTCAAACAGCAGTTTTAGGGTTAAATCTTCTTGAAACTCTTGACTACGAATATGTCCAGAAAAGTCCATTTTCTTTTCCATAGAAAGATTTTGGCCGAACCAGATATTATGATTGAATTCATCCCTGCACACAGGTCTGAAGTTCCTACCTGATTTGATGGTCACATTTCAAACAGTGTGGCCATGGAAGAAACCACAGAAACTTCAGAACGCATTTTTATCCTTCGGCATCCGTTAATGAACTAGTCAGCAGACCGACCGACCGACCGACAGAACGGTTCATCAACAAATAATTCATAAAGATTTATGAAACTGAATGCTGTTGATTTCTTTTGAGACGAAATACATGTATTTGCAAGTTGGTTAATAGGCACTATTTCGATAAAAGCATTCAAGTTGAAACCATTGGATTCCATTAACTTTTACTGTTTCGCGTTCTATTTTAAGCATTTCTGCATAATTTTGTTAAAGTGTCTACTTGAAGCTCATCAATATTTAAGACAATATGTCTACACAAGTTTTAAATGGGATCCTTCATACTTTTATAACTGTACTAAAGCTTAGAAAATATTTTATCATTTAATATATTGCATACTTTGTTAAGCTAGACAATGGTAACAAACCATTCGTTTTCAAATCATCAATTAGAAATTAATCAAAAATTGCTCGAACGGCATTTTTGTAAAGTTATATTCTTTCTTAAAGTAGTTTAGATTTATCTCCAGAAATTCGTAAAGGCTCATGGGAATGTCATACAATCAGTAACACGCGGCGTCGATTATCCTTGGTTGTATTCAAATAGGTACATGTGCGATGACGTCATATCTGGCCCATTAGCCTGCTGAATCAATAAAAAAAAGGTATTAATCATTTTCTTCTTTTCCTAAAATGTTTTCTACCATTTCCAAAACAATTTCAATTTTTGAGTCACTCTAATTTTTGTCGTCTGCTAATGCTTTCAAATTGGGATAGTCTAAAATTTTGCCGTCTGGTAATAGCAATTCCAGTGAAGCTATTACCCACAATATCACACACCAATGTAAATAAAAGATCAGACAGTATATTTTGTACATTCTGGTACTGATCACCATCGGTGTAAGGTGCTCTAAGGGTTGATAAACGTTGAGGAAAAACAGAACCGTCGTTTTATGTAAACTGTTTACAGAATATAAAACTATCTACGACTGAACAGAAATTGTAAAATGTACGTTTTTTTGTATAGGTTTATTTATGTTGAGAGTCTGGGAAACGTTATTTATTTGGTTTGTTTCATTTATTGATTTCAAATATTTGACACTTATATATCCTTTTTATTTGTCGTTTTTTTTTTCAATTTTTCAAATATCAATAATAAAACGAATCTTATCTGTAAACCCTTGCTTGGTAAAAGGTTAAAATGTTTAACTCGACATAAAGTTCTGTTTTTGGCCGAAGTTACTATTCTGCTTCCCTTTTGATTATCAAGGCGTGTCTGTGGCATTTTCGTGCACATCAAGAATAATCTATCGTTTATCGTATGTTTGCCCCAAAACTTTACACCAAATAGTCTCGACATAATCTAATCTTTGCAAGCCAAGGCTGACGATTCACTTCGCTACTCTACCCTTGGCGGACCAAGCTTGATTTTTACATTCCCCCGATACACTTTTTCATTGAATGCAGCCAGCTCTAACTGCAACGAATGAAATCGCTCGTAGCATTTCATCTTTGATAAAAATAGGATAAGGTCGCTACCTTTCGAATAGAAGGTAAACATGGAAACCCACGTGGATGTCTGCTTATCGCTTCATGTGTATTAGTAAGCGGTTCTTAAAACGATAGTTCATTGGCTTTTAGAAATATGATGTAAAAGGGGGACGGGGGGGATAATAACCAGCACCCAATAGAGGGCGCATTGTAGGAATCTCGAAATCAGGCTCAACCAGCCAAGGTAAGATCCACGTAGTGATCGTAACCTTGGCTCGCGAAGATGCATAATCCCAACACTGTGGAATATGGCTTCTAAATATTGCGGGAAAAGGAAACATAATGTTAATCTAAAGCCATCCAAAGACGATATTCCAATAATTTTAGGAACATTTTATTTGTAAACAGCAAGTATTTTCATGACGGACGTGGCTACTCTTTTGGCGTCTGATTGTGTTACACTGTCAAATGATATTCTTTTTTTCAGACTCCAATTTGAAACAGTTGCAGACAGTATCCCATAAATACCGTGTTCAAAACATGGATTATTAATTATAAGAAATGGAACATAAAATCATGGTAACAAAATGCTAGTTACCAGCATGGTTTCCTTTTCCCTCAATGTTTTCAAGTTCCCTCTCACTCAAGTTCGTTAAAACTGTGAATGGTTAGGCAAAGGGTTACGCGATAATCTACATAATGTGTAATTGGAAAGTGTCTGTAATGGGCTCGAAATCTTGTAATGAGTTTCTTTCATCTTTTTTGTTGAAAAACTTTCCATCATATCTTTCACCCATAGGCTACTAAGCGCGACTCAAGGACCTTTTGCGGACAGTGTAGATCAAGATCAGACTGCACGGGACGTGCAGTCTGATCTTGGATCTACGCTGTCCGTTAAGATATCCCCCCTAAAAAAGTGACTGAAACAGGAATATTTTGGCCTTTTCTATCGGCTTGAAAAGTCTCAATTAGCTTTTGCAGGAGGTTATGGTTTAATCCTCTACGCCACGGACAGGGCTTGATAACAAGGCCTTGCTGATTCGACGATCAATCTCGACATATTTCTTCTCAAATATTGATACAAGTCTGTGCAACAAGATCCATTCCCATCTCAACACAGAACAATATTGCCGGGAGCTTAAAGTTGGACAGCAGCCATTAGTTTGTTGGAGTGTTATTCGAAGCTGTGGTAAAAGAATTTCTTAGAAAGCATGGATTGGTGCTCTGGCCGCTGTAATTTACCTGTAATTAAATAGATGTTGAAAACGGTAACCGGAAACAAAGTAATATCACGAAAAAAAGTATCGGAAATAAAAGTATCATCTTTGCTAGGTGGGAAAGTATCAGGTAAAACCGAATCAGTTTCTGTCAATGAAAACGGCTTTTAAACATTAAACTAACAATCGCGTTTACTGTTTTTATTAGAAAGAGACAGAGACAGAAAGAGACAGACAGAGACAGGGAGAGATAAAGAGAGACGGAGAGCGGAAGACTATCAGTCAGTTAGAATCTAAAGACCTGTTAAGAATTACCGAGTGGGTATCATTTATCATTGCCCCAAACATGTTGAAGTCAAAGAAAATATCTCATGTTCTCGACACAAGGTGTTTATAAACAGCCGGTGCAGTAACGAGATTTGTTTGATCTTTGTCGAATACATCCGGAATCGTTTAATGAACCACCTGCACTCTAACTTCCCCTTTCTTTTTTCTTCTTTCTTTCTTTCTTTCTTTCTTTCTTTCTTTCTTTGTCTGTCTGGCCGCCCACTGGCCCATCCACCCGTCCGTCCATCCACCTGTCCGTCCGTCTCGCTCTCTCTCTTTTTTTTTCTCTCTCTCTCTATACTCATTTGTCAATTCAGTCAGAATCCTGACATATGTTCTGCTATAAATACAACAATACAGGTTTGGCCAGCATAAACGTTCTGTTTGATCTTTGTCTGCACCACATTTTTTATGGTTTGTACAATTCACCATCATGGTCGAGCTTAGCAGGTGAAGGGATCAGGGACAATGTACAAGAAAATTAGTTTCGCGAAATATAGAGGGTATTCCAGCGCTCACATTTGTATATGAACTGTAATATCTATGAAATATATAAACACACCACATAATCTTGAATGCTCGTATTCTTTGATGTATTTTTATAGTAGTTACGCTATGAGTCTAATGACGAAAACAGATTGCTTTCCAGAAACTATTCATGAAATGTTTATATCTGAAAAATACTACTGTTTTCCCCCTCTATGAAACATGTATATAATGCAAACAAGTTTAACATTCACTCCTATGCTTTCAGTACTTTATCAATTATCCATTAAGAGATCTGGTTGCTATCTCTTAGTTGTAGAAACCAAGCTGATGAATCTGGTCGTAGGACTAGAACGGACGGCGTAAGAATCTAACCAAAGTTCCTAATAATCTAAAAGTACCGATCTCGAGGAAGCTTTGAAAAATTTGACTATGCTTTTGCTACTTTGCCGTAGCTCTTGTAATCAAGGTATAAGTCGAAGTACTGGCTAGTCGTCAGATGTAAGAACTGTGCAAATAGTCGACATGTATATATGATGACATGCTTGGTATATAATGCAACAAGGGGAGAGCATTTAGCCGCCTTTTGCTCTGGTAGTGCTCAGGTATATTCGAGGCTAAAGCTCTATCATTACTCACACATATGACCCGACCTCTGGCAAAAGAGATTTTGATACACCACCATAGCATTATAACTAGCAAATTATTCTATAGTAATTGGGCCATTTGTCCGACACATGACGGATTTATGAGATAAGTAAGTTCTTTAATATGTTGGAAAATAAAGAACAGCTAAAATGTTGTGAAACAGATAAGCCTGCGCAGACTGACCAGGGCTGACCTGGACTCGTATTCACTAACTATTCTTAAGGACCTTCTTTGTCTTATTCTCCATAATCTTCCACGCTTGTAAGTAACACAACTTCTGATTGGCTAAACCATTCGGTTTAGCCAATCAGAAGTTGTGTTTCTTACAAATGTAACAAATCTCGGAGAATAAGACAAAAAATATTCTCAAGAATGGTTGGTGAATACAGGTCCTGAATCGATACTTTGTGCAGATACATTTTTGAAGAACGTGGCTCGTATAGGCTACGTTAGACTGGTGTCAGTCCGTTAAATAGAGCCTATTCATTAAAACAAAATCATCAAGTAAAACTGTAAAGTGAAATCTCTATGTTCTCAATGTTCTGATGTCTGTATTTCAGAAGAAGGGCAAGTAACAACACATATTTCTGTGAGTTGACGTAGTTGTGTACCTTGTTCATTAGAATGACTTAAATGCAGGGCCTGATGCCAGGCTAAGTCTACGTGTGTACCATTTAGCGATAATACAACATCCATAACAAGAAGACTATAAAATTTTAGAAACAGTAAATAAGCCGTTCTTAATTATATTTATAGGGGAAATGAGTACAAGGTACTCAAACTTCTTAGTTCCACTGGGAAATACATTCTCCTGATTCATTATATATTCTCTGAGTCTGTATTGCCTGTGCAGTTTGAAATTAGACGCGTCAAGGGAGATGTAAGCTTTACGTAAGTGCATATAATCAAGATTAACGCAGCTGTACATGTCTCTATTGTTTTAGGTACGTGCATAGAGAATTAGCAGAATATAAATGAGCCATGCTCTGAGAAAAAGGGGCTTAATGTGTCTGCGAAAAGTATCGGCCCAGGTCAGCCTGCGCAGTCCGCGCAGGCTGACCTGGGCCGAAAGTTTTCGCTATTGCTCAATTTTCTGTATGTCAAAGAACAGTCTACCTCATGATTATGTCGGGTTTAAAAAGCTGGCTATTATGGATCCATAATTATATGGTGACTTGCCCAACACCATAGATCTCGGGGATGCATTAAGCCCTCATCTGTTAGAGCAAGATTTAAAGCCTTTTTCTAGCGTACTAAGCTATAGATGTACATTTTGGAGTCAGCCTGCGCATGCGTGCAGCCTATCTTGACATACAGTTTTCAAGATTTCACTATATTTTTTCAGCAATACGTATCGCCATTAAAGGCCGGGCCTTTGTTCACTGGACAGAACAAGTTCTACGAGGTGCGGGTGAACCGAGGTACAAAAACATTCGGCATCACTCGGCTATAGAGGACTATTTTGACCAGTCCTTTGTCTTGTTTGGACAAGGTGAGTGGTTAAATGACGCTGATAATAATTTTGAACGTATTTTAATTTAAACATACTTTATTCAATATACTGACATTTACATTCACAATACAAGAAATAATGTGAAAAGGATCGGAACGAAAGCATGTTGCTTATATAGTTCCTCTCCCTAAACTGAATCACGTGATACGCCAATGATATCAAATGTCAAAAAAGAAAAGAAATTATTACAAAAAAAAAAACAGATAGTATGATTGTAAACAAAAACGCATTTTAAGGACAGCATAGCTCAGGATATGGGAAAAAGTTGTTAGGATAGTGTGCTTCGGTCTCTTGCATCAGAGGCTCTGGATTCAGTTTCCACTATAAACCTTTAGAAAAACCCACAACACAGCGTAAAGGCTGGTAAAGGTAAATAGGACGCCATGATCGAGAGTAATTTATATTTGTTGTAAAGAATTGGTTACATGATCTATGTAAAAAAAAAAAACAGGCCGTTAAACTTGATTAAACTATGTGTACATATGCCATTGAATTATACTTAAAATTATACCGTTGAGCTAAATTCAAATGAAGTTAAAAAATAGTACATCAAACTGAAATAAGATGTGGGGCGTTTTCGCCAACCATTGTAAATTCCACTCTTAGTTTATATTCTAGATTTAGAGAGGAACGCTGTTTGTGATGGGCTATAAAAATTGTTTAACCTCCAACTATAGCATTACGTTTAAATTCAGAAAACTTTTGAGATTTTGACAAAAAAAAAAGTTTATAAAAATTGTTGGTGAATAGGGTCGAGACTGAACGTCTGATATACGATCTACAGCTTGCGGTCACGATATTTTACGCATGCCTGCCAAAGGTGCATTGAATTAGATTTTTTTCACGTGCATGGGTGAATAATCATTTTTTGGGATTATGAAACCAAAATCAGGCTCCGTATTCACCAACCTTTCTCAAGAACATTTTTAGTCTTATTCTCCAGAATTTAGTCATTATGAAAGTAACAGAACTTCTGATTAGCTAAACCAAATGGTTTAGCCAATCAGACGCTAAGTTACTTTCACAGTCAGGAAATCTTGATACATAGTGATCTCCGATCTCCATCATCCACTGCCTGACTTTAAAATCTATCAAAACTTCTGTGTAACGGAAGTAGATCTATATTAAAGTCCCAAGGAAAGAAACAAACTTCCTGACTTTTCAATGAAATAATGAAACAAGACCGGAAATGCGATATTATTTTAACCTTCAACAACACAATCGCGAGATTTCAAATGCTCGAACAAGGCTTTCGAAATAAAAATAAAAATAAGAAAATGTTGGTAGGCAGTAATTTCTACTTTTCACTTTTTTTATTATTGCAACTACAGAACACATTTTGCGAGCTCAATGGCATATGAGCTTTTAAAATACTTTAAACATGACACGTCACAGGCGACATTTTTCTTTCTTTTCTTCTAGTACAGGCTTAACCCTTTACTCCATAGATACTCGTTTCTACGCATTGCTTGTAGGAGCCTTAGGAAAACATTGTGGCAAAATGTGAAATTGCTCGTGACGAGCAATTTCATCTTTTGTCACAATGTTTTCTATGGTATCAAAAGGTGTCCTATATACATAAAAAAAAGGCTTCATCCTTGCTGAAATTTAGGGTCAATTAGAGACACCATAGAAATGCCTAATGGGGTAAAGGGTTAAAAGGTTCTATCTTTATACTTTATTCCTTCTGATCTTCGATACCAATACGTACAGTCCACAGTCACAGACAACATACATATAGACAGTTGGGCTCCGACATATATTTTCAATTATTCCCAATTTTCTTTTCAGCAAAGCATGACCGCCCAGAGAAATGCTACTTGCCTGCTGGCCGGTATACCTATCCATTCAAATACCAACTTCCGCCAAATTTACCCTCGTCGTTTGAAGGGGAATATGGATATATTCGATACTGGGTCAAGGCCACCATAGAAAAGGGACGGGAACAATGTCACGTGACACAGAAACCTTTCACCGTGATTAGCCCTCTAGATCTCAATAAAGTGCCGGATAGTAACGTAAGCAAGAAGTCTTGACAATTTCTATTCATCAAATATATTATACATCAAACCATTGATTCCATTTTTTACAATGGCGATTAAGTAGTTGTGCGATTGCAAAAGAAATCAAAATACTGACATTTTTTTTTTACCCAGGAAGAAATACCAAGCTAAGCTGAAAAATGAGACCTAAGAAGGGTAATATAATGGTACAGATTTAATGTTTCAAAATTTGAAGAATAAAAAAATATCTTGAATCAAATCTGCGGATGCCAATTGATTTAACCCATTACCACACAATCACTACTTTTGACGCCCCTGAGAAAGAAGCCTTTAGAAAACATTGTGGGAAAAGGAGAAAATGCTGGTAACCAGCGTTTTCTCCATTTCCCACAATGTTTTCTACCCTTCACAAAACAAATTTCAAATTTTCAGTCACTTTTATTTTGTCGTTTGCAAATGTTTTCAATTTGGATCGGTCTAAAATATTGTCGTTTGGTAATGGGTTAAAGTAGCTGAATGTAAGAGCAAATGTAAAATTTCATTATCCAATTTTCTTTAAGATAACTGTAATTTGATTTATTCCATACTACCTGCATTTTTTTTTCAGAACCCGGTTCAAGAAACTTCTGAGAAATTGTTATGCTGTCTTTGTTGTTTATCGGGACCAATCAGCGCCGCACTTTGTCTTCAGAAACGAGGCTACGTGCCAGGAGAACCAATTAAATTTGGAGCAGAGGTTTCGAATTTGTCTTCTCGGAAAATGAATTCTTATTCAGTGGAGCTCAAAATGGTAGTTCTTAACAAATTTACATGTAGAATTTTAATTGAATGTGCTGTTTACGTAATTTCTTTGTATTGTATGGATGATTTCTTTTTTCTCTTTTTTTTTCAAATAATAATAATTGGCTTGCAACACGCGAGGAAGGTCATTCGGACATTTTTGCGTAAAGTGTCGTTTCGGATCAGCCTGCGCAGTCCGCGCAAGCTAATCCGAAACGACACTTTCCGTTTTTATGTAATTTTCTGTTTTGCACAAGTCTACTGTAACTTACAATTGTTGCGCAAAGGTCGGAATGTCCCTTTTCGTGTGCTGCACACAAATTGTAATGATGATGATTTGTGCCTATTTACTCACTTGAGCTTTTAAAAAACCCATTTGAAATGGATGATTTTTCAACACTCATTTGCCCATATCCATATAGTGGGTTAACCCTTTCCCAGACGGCAAATTTTGGACCAGACCAAATTCAAAGCATTTTGCAGATGACAAATTAACAGTTGCTTAAAATATGATTTTTCTATATGATAGGGTAGAAAACATTGTGGGAAAAGGAGAAAATGCTGGTTACCAGCATTTTCTCCTTTTCCCACAATGTATTCAAAAAGCTTCAATTCCTTTCCCGTAAAAACCAGAGATTGTTTGGGAAAGGGTTAAATGTTAATTTATTAAGCTTTATTTGAAAATGTTGCCACATGTCCGTATTTTGAAAATTTGGTTAAATTAATTGATGGAATGGTGTTCTACATGGCTTTCAATATTATTTCAGTTATATCACAGCGACAGCTCATACAACCGCAAAGTTTTCCTGTGTTTTACCAGTGCTTGGCTAGAGATCTGGGGATCAGAGGTGTCTTTTCCTACGACACTCCCACAAAAAACTAGTTGGCTCCGATGAGTCTCGAAGCCGGGACATCTAAGTCACGAACCCTACACTTTACCACTGAGTCACGCAGGACACTTTGCGATCCTTAGAGGCTCCTTATAGTCTCACTCATGGCAGCTGATAAATATCTTGCAGTGACGATAAAGAATACTTTAAATTGGAAAGGACAGAAATATTGACATATTTTTCAGACGACCATATACAAAACGCCTACAAAATGTCGGAGCGTTAGCAAGCAGATTTGTAAAACCAGACGACATTCTGTTGGTAAAGGTGACACCGATACATGGATGTCCGACCAACTTATGGTGCCTCCACTTCCGCCAAGCTGTTTGATTGGTTGTTCTATAATTAGTATTAAGTACACGCTAGAGGTAAGCCAAGGCATTGTGCCCTTTCTTGTACACCTCTATCTCTGAAAACGTAGAGAAGCTTAGTGTCAAAAAGAGATGTTTTTTAGCGTAAGACGACATTCCTATAAGGAGCATTGAATTGCACCCCAAGTTGTCTGGCTTTTCCTACACCTTTTCTGAAGCACAAAATCCTATTAACCGTCGCACAAGCTTCGTTCTAAACATGCATTGTAGAAATCAGATTTTCTATCCTTATGTCCGTCCATTGTTTAGAAGATTTTTGGCTCAAGAAATAGCTTTAGACTTTAATCTAAAGCTGTCTGTTTTTTCCTATATAGCGTTCTTGATATTTAGAAACAAACCTTTAACCCTATGCCACAAAATTTGGGGTTATAACGACCTCATGGCAAGAGGCTTTTTAAACATTTTGGGAAAGGAGAAAATAGTTAAAGAGTTAGCATTCCGATTTTGGAACTATGGTGACAGATGTTCTGTAAAATGTATATGCCATTAAAACTGCAGTAACTTTCAACAGCTGCAAATATCAATCATTTAAGCAGTATTGTTCTTGAAATCTATAACGATCTTTTACAGCTACGTGTTGATCCAGTAGGTCCCGCTTTCGATTTAACACTTCCAATAGAAGTTGTGATCGGAACTATTCCACACAGATCAGTTCAAGAACACCAATACGCAAAT
Organism: Tridacna crocea; assembly: GCA_943736015.1. NCBI lineage: Eukaryota > Metazoa > Mollusca > Bivalvia > Cardiida > Cardiidae > Tridacna > Tridacna crocea. The sequence continues at coordinate 589,657 of OX031066.1, read as the reverse complement.
ACGCACCAACAACCATCAAATAGTAACGGCACAGATCCTCATAGGAACGTCAGACAGGAAACCCGTCACGTGATCGGTGTTCAAGTACTTCCAGTACAAGGAGGTCATCTCATTGTAAATCCCGCCCATTCACAGCAGCCATCCAACCGCACAAGCGGATCAAGCGCGGCTAGTTCAGAGAGGTTGAATCAACCTCCTCGCCCACCTTCTAGAACGTCAAGTGCGCCATCTACAGCATCAACCTTGTCTTTACATCAACGGCAGAGTAAGTAATATTTCACTTGGGTCGGTGTTAAAAGTCAGGAACAAAGAACCATGTATTGAAAAGCTAAGGTTGAAGATGACCAGTGGACAGTATGTGTAAGTCATTCTCAGAGACAAGGGGACTTAATTCATCTGCAAATTTACTGACACAGGTCAAGCTGCGAAGTCCGCCCAAGCTGACCTGGGTTAAACCTTTTGCTATTGGTCTATTTTCTGCATATAAAAGTACTTGTGTATTCCATGATTTTATTGTGCTAATTTTGTTTGGTACCTCATGAACTAGTTTGTAGTAGTCAATATTAATTCCTCATTTAACTTTTTTTGGTATAATGCATCACGCAGCTCATATATAATCGGGTTGTCAACTCTTTCCCACACGATCCCGAATTTTAACGACCATGAGAAAAAAAGCCTTTTGAAAACATTATGGGAAAAGGAGAAAATGCTGGTATCCAGCATTTTCTCCTTTTCCAACAATGTTTTCTACCCTTCCCAAACCAAATTTCAAACTTTCAGTCATATTTAATTGTCATCTGCAAATGCTTTCAATTTAGACCGGTCTGAAATTTTCTCGTGTGGTAAAGAGTTAAGAGAGTTATGAACCCTTTCGTAATGACAGAATTTCAAGCACAGTACACTATAGACTGTGATACAGTGATATGCATTTGTTGCAGTCCTGACTCAGCGATCATGTCTTTAAAGTACTCGTAATCAACAATGAGTTCATCGATAATGGTAACTTTTTCGAGAAATGCTTTTTTCTCGATCAGAGATTATAGTACGGTTACTCGGATATTTCAATGGTCCCTGTTTAACCCTTTACTCCATAGAGACGCATTTGTACGTATTGCTTGTAGGAGCCTTTGGAAAACATTGTGGCAAAAGGTGAAATTGCTCGTGACGAGTAATTTCACCTTTTATCACAATGTTTTCAATGCTATTAAAAGGTGTCCTACACACATAAGAAACGGTTTCATCCTTGCTGTTATTAAGGGTCAATTAGAGATACCATAGAAATGCCTTATGGGGTAAAGGGTTAAGAAATGCTTTGAAGACTGTTGCTCATAGAGATCCAATTAAAAGTCAATCTGACCAAGATCGTCAAAAGTGTATTAGGGGACAAAGCAGATAGAAACAAACATAAATAGTATAAACAAAGTTACCTCCCCTGCATTCAAACATTCAACGCCTATCCGTTATAGGTCTGTCAGTCTGTCTATTTGGCTCTCTGTCTGTCTGTTTGTCTGTCTCTCTCTCTAGTTTAACATGTTTTTATTAATCATTTTGCTCTCATGATAGCTCACATGATAGATGTATTACCGATCTTTTTCATCTTTTATCTTCCTATGCATTCATTAGCTGTAATTCGAGGAACTCAAGTATAACGTAACGGTAATGTATATTCAGTATCCTTCGTTTTAAATTTACTGTAGGTGATACTTTCAACCGACAAGCTCTTCCTTTCTTAACTTTCACTCATCATTCCTAATCCATAATTCAATGGATCTGTTCTAAATACTTGTAATGAGCTACATATTCGAATCAAGTCGTTACGAGGTTATATAGAAAGATATTAATTTGGACTCAATATTCTTGATATGGTTCATTTATCATTTGATAAAAATTCTCGAACTAGATTCATGTGTAGCAGAAATAGAATTGGGGAAGAAACAGCCACAGTTATTTAAAATTTGGAATACTTATAATAAAGAAGTATATACTGCTGAAGAGCTGGAAAGACTTATATTAACCTGAATTCAGGTACATGTGCTTCGGGTGCATTTTTCGGCGTGTGTTGACTAGCTTTCATACTGCAAGGCGCGACTCAGTGACCTTTTGCAGACGGTGTAGATCAAAATCAGACTGCACAGAACGTGCAGTCTGATCTTGATCTACACTGTCCGATAAGGAGATACCGGTATAATCCCCCAAAATATAATACTAAAATAGCAACAGTGGGGTATTAACTATCAAATTGAATTTTTTATTTTAGAAATTTATCAGGAAAAGCACCAAGATAAATCTTGGTATACCTTCAGTCTAATTCTGGCTCCTTTTTTCCGCTACTAAGTGTCTTCAGTGACTATTGTCGCGAATTCTGCGAGTTTTTATCGTTTTGTTACAATGTTTTCAAATATTAGTTGTTAAATCGCCTGTTTGGCTAATTTCAGTTACTCATGTTGTAAGAGTACATTTTTTCTACTCCGGTAAGACTCCGGTTTTATACCAAGTTAAAGTTATACTCCGTTTATTGCTCCTTTGGTGCGCTAATTGGGTGTCAACTGATTCTTATGTTTCATATGATTTTCATGCAGCGGAGCCAACGGAGCACTAAAACCATATAAATAACAGAGTTTGAAAAGGAGTTTGGAAAGCAGACCAGAATAAAGAGAACGTAAAAGTGTTCTTTCGATAGCTGTAAATCGGCTAATTAAAAATAAGAAGAAAAACAAAGAAATGAAAATAAAAAAGGTTCTTTGGATAGCTGTTGTTGGTCAGCTAATTTAAAATAATGAAGAAAATTGTCTTTGTTGCTGTTATATTTTGGCTTATAAATAGACGAATAAAAACAAAGAATAAAATAAAGGCAGTGAAACTGAAACTATGGACTTGTTTAAAATAACACCCAATGCGCAGAGAATTAAAATAAAGGACTAAAAGGATCTTTGCGACAACTATTCGATACTCAACCCTGTTTCTGAGTTGGAAAACCAGCCATCAGTGTGGCTGAGACGGGGCGTCTAATCTAATCACAATGACTAGTCTTCGACCTTGAACTTAAAACAATAGACGCTGAAACTAAAAAAACATTTCAGACAGTCAATGGGTTTTCGAGTATAGGATAACTGCAATACATAGTTTACCATCCCTGGTTAACTGATATCCTACTAAATAAACTAAATACAACTTTCAAACCGATAGTAAAAACTCGAATATTGCTATTTTCAACTTTAGTTCTGGAGAAAAATATCGCCTGATCGGTCAGTGTAGATCAAGATCAGGCTGCACAGAACATGCAGTCTGATCTTGATCTACACTGTACGTTAAAGGTGAATGAGTTACGCTTAGCAGCCGAAGGGTTAATATAGCTCCTTATTGAGATCACCCATATCCATATTTTTATAATTCATATATTCATCATCAATTCTGATTTTTCAGTGTCAACAGTATTCCTAGAAGCGCCTTACGGACGAATGACGTTGAAGTTTGACGGCAACAGAGACAAGCAAACACCAGAAAATGAGAAATTTGCTCCAGTCTATCCCTTTTATCAATGGCGAAGGTGAACATGTGACCAAGAAAAAGATCATGGCGGACAAAAACAGTGATCGAAGTGGATATTTGTTTACTTATGTTCATGTTGACTGGTACCTGTGCCTAGGTTAAGAAAATCAAATCCAGTTTTATGGCCAATTCTTGCCACCTGACAAGCAACTAAGCGAAATGTAGACTGCTCAATACTGGCCGGCTCAATACTGCCCGTCGATGTCAGTATCTTCAGGACTGTCAGCGTTATTTGGTTTGTGTCTATTAACCAATCTGTGTGCTGCTTTTAATGCTAAGTGGCAATATTATAGCCCGTCCGATTGGCTGGGACGCATTGGCTCAGCCAATTAGAAGACTACTCGTAAAATTCGGAATGTAGAAAGAGAATGGAAGTTAGAATGTCTGATGAACATAATTATATCCTTACTTTTGAGTCCGTCTAGTTAGCCAAACTTCGTCCTGTCTAGTTCTACGGTGTTGGTGCTAGTTGCATATCTGGTAACAAGCACTGACACGAAGTAGAGGCAAGTCGGTTTGTCTTGTTCCTTATCAAAGAGAAATTCAGTCGAAGCTAAAATGATCTGCTTCAAGTTACAAACCATAAATGGTATGCAACACGCGAAAAGGGGCATTCGGACATTGGCGTAAGGTGTCGTCTCGGATAAGCCTGCGTAATCCGCGCAGGCAGATCCGGACCGGCACTTTACGGCTACATTAGATTTTCTGCTTGCAGAAAACAGAAAATTTCATAAAAACGGCAAGTGTAGTTTCAGATTAGCCTGCGAGGACTGTGCAAGATGATTCGAGACGACACTTTACGCAAATGTCCGAATGCCTCTTTTCGCGTGTTGCAGGTATTATATATTGTGTATTGTTTAGAGATGAAAAGTCATACAGTCTGTACTTTTAGTTCTTTCAATTTGCTTCTGGAAAAAGACATTACTTTATTCATAGGTAGTTGTCATCTAAAATGAAGTGACCTCTACGAAAGTTATGCTTTTTTTATGCCATTGCTGCATCGAAAGGAATGATAGGTCAATATGTAGGTAGACAGTGTTTAGAACCGTTTTTCTTAAAGCTGATGACAAAAAGAACTTGCCCTGCGATAAAAAGAAGTAAATGCATAATTTTGTTATAATCAAAGACACATGCGTATCTTACATTCTGTCCTCTTTGTTTACACGCAGTTTAGTAAAAGTTTGACTTTCTGCACCTTCGGAACTTTAATTCTAGTCACACATCCATCCCTTTCCAGCTTACACCTATATGGTGTAATGTTTTAAATAATATATAGAGGATATTTGTTTTTTTCGGTGAAAGATCGAAATTTATTTCATTGAGTGGACACCATCGGTAATATTTTCACGAGTGGCGCAGCCATGAGTGAAACTATTACCGTTGGTGTTCACGAGATGAAATAAATTTCGATCTTTCACCGAAAAAAACAAATATTCTATTTATTTCATGCTTTTAACCCTTTTTCGGAGGAGCTTTATCAAAATTCAGTACAGTTCTTTTCCTTTATTCCCCGTGGCGTACCCCTCCCGCATAGCAACGTTACGTCAAGCGCGAGAAATGTAAGCTACATGTATATGACGTCATATTTCCCATCTGGTTGTTAGGCACGCGCAATTTACCTAGGCAACAAGAACATGGAAATCGGTATTCACACTGGTGGTACCAGTGTAAGAACGAAAAATATTTTCACAGCTATTTCTCATATTCTACCGGAAAGCATGAAATAATATCTTTTAACCCATTACCACGCAATCCCTATTTTTGACGCCCCTGAGAAAGAAGCCTATAAAAAACATTGTGGGAAAAAGAGAAAATGACTGTAACCAACATTTTCTCCTTTTCCCACAATGTTTTCTACCCTTCACAAAACAAATTTCAAATTTTCAGTCACTTTTATTTTGTCGTCTGCAAATACTTTCAATTTGGACCAGTCTAAAATAGTGTCGTTTGGTAATTAGTTAAGCAACTGTGACCAATACGAGTGGTTTTTATACCACTTAAAACCTACATGCATGATTTTGATCAAGAAACGCTTGACGGTAGGTTAATACCCATCTTCGCAAACCAAGGATACTAACTCCACTTTGTTCGTTATGTACCTTGGCCGCTCGCCTCTTTAAAAATCGAAACACCCGCTGCGCCACCTGTCGAATATCATGAGTTGCGTAACCGTTGCTGATGTTATTTCTGACAAATCAAAATGCTCGTAATAAAATTGGTTGGTTATGCATCAAATATGGCTGCGCTTTCGGATTCATCACACCAAAACAAGACGAACAGACGCAATCATTTGGCTATGGAACCCGTCCTAATACTTCACATAATTGATCGTAAACAAAAAAAAAACTCACTATATATCGATCGTCTACTCCTTTTTGGCAAATTTCGTCACAAACACGACAACTTTCGTTTTTGATGGGCGCCGCAATTATTGTTTTCTGTTTTGCGAAAGATTTCTTGTTACGGATGGTTTGATTGGACGCGATTGGTTTTGATCGCATCCAATGAAAAGGCGCAGCGGGAGCTTCGATTTTTAAAGAGGCGAGCGGCCAAGGGTACTATCCTAGTATCCTTGGCTTGCGAAGATGGTTAATACCGTACCTTTGATTGTTGACTATGACATGATAGAAAACTACTCGGAACAAGAAATAGTTCTTTCGACACACAGCGTTTAACCCTTTCCCAAACAATAAATTTTGGACTCTTCCAAACCGAAAGTGTTTGCAGACGACAATTTTAGATTTTGAGAAAATGGGAGAAAGTTCTCAAAAAGGATAGAAAACACTGTGGGAAAAGGAGAAATTGCTCGTTACGAGCAATTTCTCCTTTTCCCACAGTGTTTTCAAAAGACTTTTACTGCAGACAGGTAAAAACCAGGGCTTGTTTGGGAAAGGGTTAAGAGATGGAAAAAAGATGTTTACTTTTGTGGTCTTTAGTTTATGATAAAGTCATTAAAAAACGGGAAAGTCAATATAAATACCCCTCAGGCTCTCTTTATATTGAAGTTAACTTCCGCATTTCTCCTACAAACATGTAATTTCCTTCAACTTGTCATACTCCATTAGGTCTTCAACATATCCTTTTCTTTTCATAACAACGACTTGCAGCTTTTTTTTTAATGTCGAATTCTATTAGATGGTGAATGATATCTGTTCTGATTATTGTTTTTATTCCTAACTTTGTAAGAATATTAATGCAATCAAATTAATGTGAAATACACATTATGGTGTGATTAAAGCTGGATGAATTTCATGCAGAATAAAAGAAATGGAATTTACAAGATATAATTTTTACCTTTTTGTAACATTACTAATGGTCTGCATTAATAACGTTTTGTGTTATCCTGATGGACCACCGCTCTCCGTGTGTGACACCGGATTACCTATACACCTCGGAAACAATGGGACTCCATACGCTCCTCAGACGTCACCATCACCGTTTCAGATAAACGTCAATGTGACATCATACAAACCCGGAGACGTTATAGCCGTAACGGTCACGAGCGATGTTGGAGAAATGTTTAAAGGATTATTTGTGCAGGTAAGGAAGATTCGAAACGTTGATGAAAAACGAATGGAAGATTTTCCTGTAGGTTCGTTTCATCGCAGAATTGTCAATACAAGGATAGTTTCGTGTGAGCTTGGGATGAATACAGTGACACATAGTGACCCCTATCTAAAAGTGTCAGCCATCTTAAACTGGAGAGCCCCGCTTCTAATGAATAATGACGTAATAATTCGTGCAACAATTTTAACTAACTTCAGCACATTCTGGACAAATGTTGAATCGCAAAGAATTAAACTAATTCGACCAGAAAGACTTCCAGCTGAAAACATGGAGAAGCCTTGGTTAGAAGAAGTCGTTAAAAATGTCCATACAAAGGGTGATAAAATAAAATCTCGTGAACTCGTGAAATCCCGTTTTGAGCGAGGATTTAAAGGTGTTATGGATCCACATGGCTACATAATGGTGCATTACGTCATGGATCTACTTCCATTCTACAGCAGTCACTATGGTATCAACAATACTCAACACAATGGCATAGGTATTCATGTACATGTAAATACTAGTGACATGTTCGATCAAGTTAATAACACCACAATTGCCAATAGTTCATCAATCACTGGCAGTCACACAGTTTCCAATATCTCTAAAGACGATGATGATTCCAAAGTCGCCAACAACTCTACATCCAGCAATAACTCTACAGTAATTATCAACCCCGCCGTGAACACGAGCTCTAAGTTCAATAACATGTCTAAAGACGCCCGAAATTCTACAGTTGGTGTCAACTCTACATTAACAAACGGTGTATCCGATAGTTCTACAGAAACAAACAGTTCAACAGTCAAAAAAGATACAGTAAACGTAAGTCGAAAAAACTCCGCAATAGCCAAATCTAGCGACATAACAGACAATGTAGATGCAGGTCGGCACAATGCAACAATCAAGACAACATCAAAATTATCAAATTCCCACATGAATGGATCTTCATCTGGAGATATTACTCCCAAAGCGATTTCAAATGGTTTTACAAAGCAAAGTGGCGATTCTAAAAAGACTTTGAGTAGACAGGCATATGAAGAGTTAATTAGATCAGTTCTTGCAGATGACAGAGATGCCGCTAAAACTCTAGATACTTACTTACATCGTGAACCTCGGACAGAATAAAATATAATATATTATAACCTATATGCTGCCGCATAGCAGAGCGAAAGCTTTACTCCTATGGCCTCAATATCAGTTTTTCTTTTTCAAGTATACCTTGTCTAATAGAAACAGTGCGACCGCATTAACTGAACTCGTATGTATACTTTGTTCGGGTGTCCGACATCTTTATTGTGCGGGCCCTTGCAGGGCTATTTGTGGGTAAAGTAATGACAAAATATGCAAGTCTTGTAATCAATTCCACAATGGATATAAGATTTAACCGATAATTTAAGACTGGTTTAACATTACCTTTTTTTGTCATCTAAAGGTGATTCATAAAGCAACCACCAAGCCGGTGAGATAACCTCTTTTAAAGACAAAACTGTCACACGAGAATCGTCTCCCTTGGATAAATTAACTCAATACGGTTTTGCAAGCGGAGTTGTACAACAAAACAATCGCATGAAAAAAAAAAGAATTAAGTTTCGGTATATAAATATATTGGAAGCATTGTTACAGAAGGACGCTTTGCTTTATGCCAAGAGTTCTGTGGCTGAGTTTCTAAAATGTTTGGTCTGTAATCAGACTATCCTGGATCGAACGCCGCTGGTGGGGATGGTCAAATGGCATGTAGTTGGCCGAGCTACTACAGAACCAAACAGCATGTTAAAAAGAGAGACACAACCTAGCATATTACATGTTGTTAAATAGTTCCTGTCGACCTTGATCACCCAAACCTGATCTTGTCCCGGTAAAGGGCTAAACCTTTGCCATAGAATCTCCTGCTTTAGCAACCTTGAGGATGGTTTTGGCAAACATTAAGGGAAAAAGAGAAAATGCTGGTCAGTAGTACTTTCACCTTTTCCAATATTGTTTTCCACTCTTTCAAGGACACATTTCATTATTTGGCAAGCTTTTTAATTTTCGTCTGCGAATGCTTTCAATTTGAACAAGTCTCAAGTTTTGTCGTTTGGTAAAGAGTTTAGCATACAGGCTATAGGCTATTCCGGAATAAAATTGTTTCCCCACTTAGAAAAATGATCTATTTCTAGAAGTGGTACACTTACTTGATCGTATTTTCCATATTTTCCCTGAGAGGAAGAAAAAATTGCAGTGAGGCTGGCAACTAGACTCACAGTATTTTATGAAGCATATCGTCAATTTACTTCGAAAACCTCGTAACTACAGCTTGTTCCAAGCTGTAGTTACGAGGTTTTCGAAGTAAACCAACGATATCAACTTACTGGTAAGTATAAGGGGGGGATTTTAAGCGCACCTTTTAGCATTAGCTTATTCTAAAAAAGGAATGTATTTTACTTTTGAAATCTGTTAAAGAAAGATACAGTCTTTACCCAACGAAAAAACTATTCCGAATTGAAAGCATTTGCAGACGACAAAATAAATGTGATTCAAATAGTGAAATTTGATATGGAAAGGGTAGCAATAATATAGGAAGAAGATAAAATACTGATCGCCAGTATTTTTCTCCTGTCCCCACAATGTTCTCAAACGCATTTTTGTGGGAGGAGGGGTGTAAATAGTCGGGATTTTGTGGTAAAGGGGGGGATAAACGAGTAATTATGTTTCGTGCTTCAACAGTGCACAAAGAGAGCAAAACTAACAATCTTGCAAAGGTAAGAATATGATAGATCTAAGATCAGACAGGAGGTTCTGTTCAGACTGATCTTGATCTGCACTGTCCTGCCCTTTCTAATACAGGGCTAAAGGTGACTCAGCATCGTCAGTGTAAATTTCATAGCAATCTAATTTTAATGCCTATTAAAGCGTAATAAAAGTTTATAACTTACTAATTATCCCAAATCGAAATCCCCATTAATCTATATTCGACTAACTAAACGTTTCTGAACTGTTTAGATTAAGATCATACTACACATTATTAGAGACAAATGGCTTGGTTCTAGCGTCACATATTTTAACCATTTTGTTGTTGTTGTTATTGTTGTTGTTTTTCCTATCGCTCTGACAAAAACAAACTTTGAAATCGCAATGTTTTGGTATAATATTTGGCACAAAATATCTGATTGGTTTACCTCGCATTTTAAGGTATTTTTTAAGTAGGCGTATATATAAATCAATATTAGAAAGTCATAAAGCAATCATGGAAGAATTTCGTAGACGATCTAAATAACATTAAACTGCTCAGTTTTTCTTATCATGGCAGACTGTTAGATAAACTCAGCCATATTTTAATTGATATCATTTAACGGGACGTTTATTTGAATTATATGACGAGGAAAATACCGGCCTATAACATATAGTAGAGCTCTTAATCAATAATAATGAACCCATCACGCAAAAAGAGACCATCCGGGAACTGCGAAAAATGTCAATCCTGGTCAGACTGCGCACTTCGCGCAGTCTGACCAAGGTTGTCACATTTCGCTTTAATGACATTTTCTGTATGAAAAATCGTAATTGTACCTTGTTATACAATCATTTTTAAATTATCAACTAAAACTGGCCTGCACTGCCGTTGATCTGTTTTCATCTACTTGATGTACAGAATTCCCAGATGGTCCCTTTTTGCGTGATGGGTCACATATCTACCAAAACTTATCTACCCTTTAAATTATCTTTGCTTTATTCAGCCCTAGGGCTCTTAACATAACCGAACTCTTTACCCAAATTGAAACATTTTCAGGACTCAAAATTTAGGAGTTGATTTTCGATTGACAAAACTAAAGGAGAGATTGCTGGTCTCCAGCATTTTCGCCTTTTCCCACAATGTTTTCAAAAGCCTTTTTGCTCGTTAAAGATCGGGCCTTTTTTTTTGTAAAGATTAAACTGTTTTGCACACAACGTAGTTCAGGAGTGGACTGTACAGAACTTGTAGACAGATCTTTGAAAAGCCGCGATTTCAGGAAATCAACAAAGTTTACACAAACGTTACTTTAAATTTATGCAAAGATTTTGTAAGATTTCTCGATAATTATTTACATTTTTATAAAGTATTGGTTTATGGTGCACTTCACAAGCCTATCACATTGAGCCGATGTGTAAAAAGGGGATTTAATGCGTAAAAATTCCTTTGAAAAAAAAAGAAATACATACCCATGTCAGCTGGCTACACAGGCTGACATAGGCCGAAACGTTTTGTGACTGTTTATGCATGTCCAAGAACTGTTCTACCTCACAAGTCCGTAGATTGTTTGACAAAATGATTTTTTGGGTCCATATAATTGGCTTTCAACATGCTAAAAGGGACATTCGGACAACTGCGTAAGTGTCGTCTCGGATCAGCCTGCGCACTCCATTAGATTTTGTGCTACAATCGATATGCGCAAAACAGAAAATGACATAAATACGGAAAGTGTCGCCCCGGATCAGCCTGCGCGGACTGCGCAGGCTGATCCGAGACGACACTTTACGCAGAATTCCGAATGACCCTTTTCGCATGTTGTAACCCAATTATAATGGCTTGCTCGATATGGCCTGCAACACACGAAAAGGGACATTCCAACATTTGCGTAAAGTGTCGTCTCGGATCAACCAGCGCAGTTCTCGCAGGCTAACCCGAAACGACACCCTCCGCTGTTTTGTGCACGTCTACTGTTGCACAAAATCTAATGAAGTAGTAACGTGTCGTCTCGGATTAGCCTGCACGGACTGGGGTGGTTGATCCGAGATGACACTTTACGCAAATGTCCGAATGCCCCTTTTCACGTTAAAAGCCAATTATAATGCATCACAGATATCTATTAAACTCCTGTTTTACTAGACACCACGTTTTATTATTATATTATTATTATTATTATTATTTTTGCTGATAGGTTTTACATGCCTAAAGTTAAGGCGGGAACTCGGAATTAAGTTTTAGCCAGGAATGTGTTTATATCGAAAAAAGAAATCGGAAAAAGAATTCCGTCTTCAAGGGAACAAATTACCCCTTACACCTCTAAATAAGTTAAATAAAACTTTCAAACTGATCGTAAAAAAAAAAAACTGAAAATGAAACTTTTTTTTTTGGAAAAAAAAAATATCGCCATATCGGACAGTGTAGATCCAAGATCTGACTGCACGTTCTGTGCAGTCTGATCTTGATCTACACTGTTCGCAAAAGGTCAGCGATTCCCGCCGATCAGCCTCAGTGTTACATTAATCAAATGTACCGTTTATTCGCGCCTCTCTCTATATGAAGAGCTAATACGTCATTGAAGAAAACGAATGGAGAATTAATTCAGACTCGATTTTATTTTTGTTCTCTGCACGGAAACGTAATAAATAAACCTGTCTATAAACGGAAAAGAATGCGGACAACTGCATGTAGATTGACAACAGTTATTCATCTCTTTTTTTTGTCTTAACTCTTTCACTACTGAGTAAATAATTTACGCCTTTTCATTGGCTGTAAATATAGTTCTATTGCAAGGTGCACAAACAGTTTGGCCTTAATATAAAATAAAAGCACTGGACAGTGTGGATCAAAGATCAGACTGCACATTATGTGCACTCTGATCTTGACCTACACTGTCAACAAACAGTTCTGGTGTAGTCAACAGTTAGGAGAGAGTAAAAGATTCTGCATATTTTACTTAAAGGCCCAATAGCGATAAAAACAATGCAGGTGTTGAAAAAATGTATTTAAATTTAACTCCTACCATTTAAAAGTATGCAAAATGTGGTGAAGATAACAATTTTATTGTGTGGTTGGTCCTTAGTCAGTCGCTGGTAGAAAGATAAATTTCCACATTCAGGCAAAAAGTTAAAATAAATAGAACAACTTTTAACCTGGGTTTGAACTGAACTTTGCTGCCAGCAATCTAAAACACCGACCTTACCATAACAGACTGTCTCATCTTCACATTCATTCCTTTCTTTAAATCCTCTACCAAACTACAAAATTTTAGACTGGTCCAACACGAAAGCACTTACAGACTACAAAATAAACGTAACTCAAAAATTGAAATTTGTTTCCAGCAGGGTAGAAAACATTGTGGGAAAAGGAGAAAATGCTGGTTACCCAGCATTTTCTCCTTTTCCCACAATGTTTTCAAAAGCTTTCTCCTTCAGGGGTGTTAAAAGTCGTTATTGTGTGGTAAAGGGTTAGATAATATGGTTAGAATTCGGATGCATTTTAACTCCAGCTTTGGCTTTTCTTTTTTTTTGGGGGGGGGGGGAGGACACCTTTTGTTAGTTAAACAAATCAACCATGTTCAGTATGTTTGAGTAATGCTTGAGCATTTGGGGTTTAGTGCATCGATCAGGCTCACCAATGCCGAAAATGTTTGCTATTGGTCAATTTCTGCATGTCACAGGATCAGTCTACCTAACGATTCGGTCGGTTGTAAGAGATATCTTTTTGGAAAAGACGCGAAACATTAATTTCGACTATCGTCCATGCTGACATAATCTAGCAGAGCCAGCTTTTTATCATTCCGTCTAGCGCACTTGCTCAATCTATGTATTCTAATGTAAATTTAAACTTGTATTGTATTATTAAGTTTGTGCAATCTGAAGCAAAATTTACGCACAACAAAGAATTCTAAATTGCATGGCGCCACACAATGAGCCTAAATTAACGTAGTCGAGAAAATTTTACTGCTGAAGCAGGAACATGACTTTCTACTTTGTTTGACAATACAATTACCTACGAAGACCGACACAATTACCGAAGGGGACAAGTTGCCGGATATGAGCCCGTTTAACTCTTTACCAAAAGGCAAAATTTTAGGCTGGTCCAAATTGAAAGCACTTGCAGACGACAAAATACACGTAGCTAATTTTTTTTCAGCAGGGATGAAAACATTGCATTTTCTCCTTTTATTAGCATTTTCTCCATTTCTCATAATGGTTTCAAAAGACTTAGAGAACTATCTCAGGATTGTTTAGTAACGGGTTAACGCATATTACACAGGTTTTATCACGTGAGTAACGATGCTTGCGTAAGAAAGTTTTCATGGTGTCATGTAATTACAGTCTCTTGTATTCAGATATTTCTTCTGAGACAAATTTCGGGCAAGTAAAAGCACATTTACCTCACCTAGAATGACGGTCTCGTATAATTTACACATGCAAAAGCACTCCTGTGAGAAATTTGGTAATTCAGACCAGTTATGTAGCGATTTTCATTCCCGTATATATATAAATACCATGACAAAGATTGGGGCCAGTAAAAGCATATTTTCGAAAGCTCATGTGACCGCCTTTTCTCATGAAAATATAAATACATGTACACTTCCTGGGAAAATTTTGACTATTTACAGTTGCTCATGTGAGAGTCTTTGCCCACGTAAAAGTATTTACACCACCTTTCGTGACTGCCTTGATTAACGTAAGCACTTCTACTCTTACACTGTCTTTGGCGACCACGAAAAAGTGCATAAACTTTCTTTCCATGATATAATCCTCTTCTTGAACATTACTGCAGGCATTCTATCACAGGATCACACTTGAAGAAGGCGGTTGTACCGCCGAAAGCTTGTGTTCATTTTATATTCTAACATGACACGCGACTTTGGCTCTATAAACACAGTGCAAAGAAAACGTGGTAAAATCTGCGACAATCCATGTAGAGTGACGTCATTCAATGAGTGAGTTATTCAATGGAACATAATCTTCATTCGCGTTTTTACTCTTAGTTTGAACTTGTTATCCTTTCATAAAGAATTGGCCATGTTAGAATCGAAATAATCTTCTTTCTATCGTGGTATATCGTTCAATAAACCACGTTGTGAGTTATGCGGCGCAATGAATAACCTACAGTTGTGAGTTATGCGAGCAATAAATAATTCACGAGGGCGATAGCCCGAGTGGGTTATTCATTGCGCCGCAAAACTCACAACGTGGTTTATTGAGCGATATTCCACGATAGAAAGAAGATCATTTCTTAAATTAGAATTTAACTTTCTTTAGTTATTATAGTCTTTAACATGTATATGCAAAATGATGTTTGACAACTACTGGGGTTCTGCAGGGATCCATTTGTAACGTACTGGTTCAATACATATCATGTTACTTGTAACCAGCACTTCCTCCTTTTCAGACAATGCTTTCAAATAATTGTTCCATGCTTGAAAATGACAATTGACACGAACTTTGGCTTTATACTTGAAAATGCTAACTTTATTGCTTAACTCTTTTACCAAACAACAAAATTTGAGACTTGTCCAAATTGAAAGCACTGGCAGACGACAAAAATAAACTTTACTCAAAAATTGAAATTTGTCTCCCGCAGGGTAGAAAACATTGTTGGAAAAGGAGAAAATGCTGGTAACCAGCATTTTCTCCTTTTCCAACAATGTTTTCAAAAGGCTGGCTTCTATCTCAGGGTCTTAAAAAGTCAGGATTGAGTGGTAAAGAGTTAAGGAGAAGTTGTGCGTCACGATCAGTGTCTGTACTTGTCACAATGATTTCCAATAATTGTTATACAATAGTAAAAGATGCAGCTGGCAATGTTTTAAAACAATTTATTAAATAACACATACAAATGATACAAAGGAGAAAAAAAGAGAAACCTACTAATGTAAAGCTATAAATATAATTAGGCTTATGTCAAAAGTTTCTAAAGTCCCATTGCTCTCCTTTCTTTTTCATGTGGTATATCTAAATGACCAGTCTAATTCAAGATTTAGTGAGGAACTTTCTGATTGGCTGAACTAAGAAAGGGAGTAAGAATAGAAGTTTGATGAATATGGACCAGAACAGCGATCAAACCTTGGGGCCTAACATGGATTATACCAACAAACTCATTTGCAGCAGAAAACGAAACCTACATGTCGCAAGTTCTAGTCTAAGTAGTTCGGAATTTCTGTATGAGGTAATTATAAATAGCCAATGTACAAATGTACGCCGATACTACCAGGTTGAATGAAAGTGATCACGAATTTCATAAAAAGTCAACCTAAAATCAATCCTAGACTGAATTTGACCTAAATATGTAATATATTCCCGAGTCATATATCTCATAACCTGATGGGAAACACTGACAAGGATACAATCAGAAATCTTTCCATGTTTATTTATGAGGCATTTGGAGTTGGATATTCAGCAATATCTGAGGTATTGTGCGTTTTCACATCAAAGACTTCTGTGGCCTCATCAAACAGTTACAAGCTATAAACTACAACATTTCAGGGGCACTGTCTTTTTTCACAACTATCAAAAGATATCTAAGATATATATCTTGAGGGTAATATGCAATGCATTCAATGTATCAAACTGTCACTAGAATGGAATATTAGCTAGTTGAAAAGCGAGTTTGAAGGACGTGTTTTTTAACAGGACTAGCAACCCATTCTCAAGAGGGACATATTTCAAATATTAAACGCATTAGGTTGATTGTGATGCTTATAACAAACAATTTAACAAAAGATGATCAGAAAAATAACATCCATACTGAGCCAACTCTTCAGCGCCAAATTTCTTAACTTGACCTCTGTTGACGATAAAAACTCAATTCTCTAACATTGAGATTGGTCTCTATCTTTGTAAACATGCTGAACTAAACAAGCAGCATAAATCTATGTTCTGTGCAGCCTGATCGTAATCTATACTGTCTGCAAAAGCCCTGTACCGCCTGTGGTGCCAATACGCTTAAAGAGATACTAGTATTTGATGGCTAAATTGTAATCTTGACTAACGTGATATCGTCACTGCAAGAGATTTATCATCACTATAAAAGCGATATCACCACTAAAAACGATATCAGTCATTTTAAGAATATCCTGTGTCCAACGATCCTGAGGTAAAAATACGTTTTAGCATTATGGAAAAAAAAAATGTTTACTAGCATTTACTTTGTCCCTCACTTTTTCCTACATTTCCAGGAGGGGCCCTGCGTGGATCAGTGGTAAAGTATAGGACTCTTGGCCTGTAGGCCCCGGGTTGGAGCCTCACTGGATCTTCTGGGTGTTTCGTGGGGTCAAGCTTGGTAACAAGTTCTTCAGAGCCTTAACTAGTATTGACAAAATCTATGAAATACATGAATAGGTAATATGACTGAAATATTGTCGAGTGCGGCGTATTTTAGCAGCATCCAGTCCATCAATGGATACATTTTTGTAGAAAAAAAAATACTTCAGTCATTTGATCCACATTGAATCTGTTGTCTGCAAAAGATTCAAATATGGACAAGTCTCAAGTTACGACGTCTCCTGCAGTGTTAACTTACTCTAAATTCCTCTAAATGTTAGAGTAAATATTTTCTTCTGAGCCATGTATAAATATGTTTCAGCTACGTCACAGCGAAGCTCAGGGCGAAAATTTGGGGAAAAAAAAAAAACAGGAAAAGAATCGAATAAATTCACAGATCACTGAGAAATAACTAATATACTGTTAAAACACGACATGAAGTCAAACAAACCAGAATACCCTCCCTCAAACTTCCATCGGGATGGTGCATGTCAACAACACGTTGTAGGTCGAACTAACCTACACGGGAATCTCCTGGGACTGATCCAAACATTTGTGTTTGGTTCATTAACATCTGTACCAGGCGACCTAATGTTTCAGCTTGGCAAAACTGAAAGCATCTGCAGACGAAAATTAAATTATTTGATATGTCCTTAAAGTGGTAGGAAAAATTGTGAGAAAAGAAGAAATGGTGAGAAAAAAAAGTATTTCTTCGTTTCCCACAACGATTTCATTGCCAATTTACCAAGGATTCTTTAAAAACGTATTGATTGGCAAAGGGTGAAGTCTCGGTGTTAAGGTGTGTATGCTTGTGCATGATTCAATACAGTATTTAGCTGTACCTGTCGATACGTCACTGTCAGTGTCAGAACCAGTCCGTCAAATATAAACATTTTTATCCTCATCCCCCCCTAAGTTACATCAAACTTTCAAAATGATAATAAAAAACCCGAATAATGTTATTTCAAACTTACATTTTAGAGATCAACATCTCCTTGTCGTACAGTATCGATCCAAGATCAGACTGCACGTTCTGTGCAGTCTGATCTTGATCTATACTGACCGCAAAAGGCCATTAAGTCGCGCATAGCAGCGTATGGGTTCAATTTCTTTCGACATTTTTTTCTTTTATTTCTGGTAGATACGTTGACCGACATTACGGACTGTCTATGTTCTTCGTATCGACTCTTGGCTAAAAATGAGCAATTTCACCTTTTATGGCAATATTTCTAACTATGAACTATTGTACACTGCAAGTACAGAACCGTATTGCACAAACGAGGCTTGGCTATGTAATATCACACAAAAGTTTCTTCACTAGGCGGACCATGTTCAAACTGCGGTGCGCGTACTTTTACAACGCACAATGTCTTTAAAGTGTTCAATAACCCGGAATCGATAAACCATAAAGTAGGCACAACAGCTGCGCTGGCCGCCCCAAGCCATGTAGCCACTTGATTAAGCTCCATCGATGGAATGCACGTTTGTGAGGAGCACGTTGCTAATAAAAAACTAATACATTGATATGGAAACCACATAGTAACAAATACAAAGTTTATAACACAAAGAACAGTAACACTGTTTCCCTGGCAATGTTTTGCTTCTTTTCTCTGTTGTCTGTTCATTTCGATCATCTCGGTATTTTCCATCAACTCGGTTGTTGAAGCCTCTCCGCTTGTCCCTCGATCCGTTGCACAAGTTCTCTGACCCTGGTGCTGTTGTCGTAGTCGCAGTAATAACATACGAAGTGTAAGGATGATAAGAACGAATAGTGGTATAAAGTAAGTAAGCAGAGGGCAAACTACGGCTGCCTCGCTGGTTATGATGATGATACATTCCCCGGGGTGATTTGTGTATGGAAGGGAGCCGGAAGTCCACAGCGGCACCACTATACTGATCGCGATTAACCATGGCGACAGGATTACAAGCTGAGTTAAACACTTCTTAAACGTGCATGAATATACATTCGGATGTGACATCAGCATCACTCTGTCAATGTTTAGAATTAAAAGTATCACAAATGATGTAAATGGCAAAAGCACGTCAAAGATAATCCATGTTTTACAGAGGATATGTCCAAGTAACCACGGTTGTAGAATATAGTATACAGTAAGAGGTATCACAAACACACTTATCAAAATATTAGCAACTGAAAAGTTCACAATTTGCCCATAGAATATGTCTTTACTAAGGACAGCATCTTTGGAGCAGCAGTAGATTACCAGGACATTCACAAGAAAAGATACTACCGATATAACTATCCCAATGATCGATGTGTTTCTTTGAATGTTTTGCATGAAAGCCTCATGCATTGGTGTTTCCGGTACGCCACCATCCGTGTAAATGTAATATGATAAATTTGCTCTGCTGTCGTAGTCTGGGTAAGCTTTTGTTATAAAATCACCCATTTTAGTTCTTATAGATCACCGGCCAGTGCCTGCAAAAGAAAAGGAAAATTTAAGTCACTTTAGAAAGGTGGTCCTTTCAGTGCTTTGAAAGAATAATTAAATTTTGCAAACTTCTGTTATTTAGTCACGCTATTAACCTTTTGGCTGCTTATCGCGACTCCCAGACGTTTTGCGGACAGCGTAGATCAAGATTAGACTGCACAGAACGAGCACTCTGATCTTGGATCTATGCTGTCCGATCTGGAGATTTTATTCCCTAAAACATAGTTTTGAAATAACAATTTTGGGGGGTTTTACTGTCGAATTGAAAACTTCATTTTAGTTATTTAGCTGGATAAGGGCTAAGTTTAAACCTTTTTCTGAGCTTTAGCGGATAAGTTTTCTGTCATAAAAAGAGGCATTCGGCATACCTCGGGTGATGGGAGATGTAGGTGTGGAATCGGCCGAGTTGTGACGAGTGAAAAAAAGGCTGCGTTTAAAACTGTTTTTGATTAATTACTTAAAAAGATAAATTTGTCGTTGTGTTTGAATAATTGAAGCTGCCACTGATTAAAGATAAAAAAATCAATCGGTATATGGCAAAATCCCTTCGAAGAACAAAAGTTATTTTTAAAATGACAATTATGGCACCCATTAGACATTATCCCAATCTAAGACCTCTCCATGTACCTAATATAATACCTTTCCTGTGGTTATATTTAGAAAAGGTCTTATTATTATATTATATTTAATTCTAACTTCTAAAATAAGCCATCAGATTGGTGGATGAGAGGTTTTGTCTCAGTCAAACAGATGGATAGTCTCGGAACATCACAGAACTACAAATTAAACAAGGAGGGTAAGTTTGCACATTCCGCCGGTCAAAACTAGTAAATTCTCATGGGTCAAAGCAAATCCCACACACTTCTGTCCCCTTGATGAAAGAGTTACAAATTGCTTCACTATTTAACGACGACTTCTTTTCTATTTTTAGCCTGGAAATACATTTACTTGATGGAGAGACTTTTTCTGCCCTCGATCAAGATTCCACTTATATTTTCTCGGGAGCCTGTTGCTTCATTAAGCCTATTCTACTGGGAAATCTATCTCGGTTATCGTGCCAATTCTAGGACCTCTTAGAAAGTAAATTACAAATATCAATATGTGTCATGTGTCTCTGACAAATATTGCTACATTTGATGTTCGTATAATTGTAAGCTTAGTGATTCCTGATCCTCAACATAAAAGGTGGCCCTTCAGACTTTGGGACGAAAATTTTACAGAAATGCAAAAAAATCATCCTTATACTCCCAAAGTCTTTTAATTTGCATTCAGAAAACCCCAAAAGTCGAAAACCATCCTACAAAAGGAGAAATTTGAGATTTACTGCGGCCCAGGTTGACACCAACGGAAGACACGTTCTATTTTTAGATGATCAGTTCTCACAATTACATTCAGGAATACACAAACGAAGTTTCAAACATAGCGTCCGAAGAAGACATGATGGAAAATAATTATTACATGTTTGTTATGTAATGGAATTTAAGAGTCATTAGTCACGTGCCAGTCACTTGACATGCCAACAATAATTTATTGATTTTTGGCGCGAAATTCAAAAATAGCTTAAGAGGTTACGTAGCCTTTTTAAGGGAATACCATTAAAATAATTTATTTTTGTAATCCTATCAATCTAAATTACTGATGATTATTTTTTCATATAAATTTCAGTTACATATATATTTTTTTTAATTTGGTGAGATGTAAAAATTCTAAATACCCATCTTTACCTTGGCAATATAAAAAGGGAGCTCTCCAGAAATGAGCACTAAACGGTGTCTATTATAATAAAAAGAAAAATCTTTTTACCACACAATCAGGAGGTTGAACTGCTCCGAGGAAATAGCCGTTTAACCCTTTCCCAATCGAAAAACTGAAAGAGTTTGCAGACGACAATTCTAGATTTTGAGAAAATGGCAGAAAGTTCTTAAAAAGGGTAGAAAACACTGTGGGAAAAGGAGAAATTGCTCGTTACGAGCAATTTCTCCTTTTCCCACAGTTTGTTCAAAAGACTTTTACTGCAGACACGTAAAAAACCAGGGTTTGTTTGGGAAAGGGTTAAAACTTTGTGGTAGAAAGAAAATGTGCTGCTAGGCAGCTCCTCTTCCTTTTCCGACAAGGTTTTTCACACTTTCACAGACAAGTACTATTACGTCATCCATATTTGATTTTACCTCTGAAAATGCCCTCAATTTCGACAAGTCTATAACTTTGTGGCTTAGGAAAGTATCCACAAAAAATCTCACAGGAGCTAAATATTGGGATGATACCCCTTAGATGCGTAAAGAACTATCATGAAATATCATAATTGGCTTGCAACACGCGAAAAGGGACATTGGGACATCTGCGTAAAGTGTCGTGTCGGGTCAGCCTGCTCAATCCGCGCAGGCTGATCCGAGACGGCACTTTACGTTTTTATGAGTTTTTTTATGTTTTGCGGAAGTGTACTGAGGAAAAAAATCTAATGTAGATGTAAAGTGTCGTCTCGGATTAGCCTGCGCGGACTGCGCAGGCTGATCCGAGAAGACACTTTACGCAGATGTCCGAAAGCTCCTTTTCGTGTGTTGCAGGCCATATCATGCCAAAGATAAGTAGAAATTGGAAATGACTGATTGATTTGCTCGACATTTTACGCATTCTAAATATTGTCTCTGTAGGTATTTTATTTTTTAAAAATTTATTGTTGGATGGTTGGTTGGTTGTGCTAGAGGACGCTGCTTCTGGTATTGGTAGTTTCGGTGTATGATGAAGATGATGATGATGATGATGATGATGAGGTAGACTAAGAAAAAATACTAGTAAATGAAGTTTGCTATAGTAACAATATCTAGACATGATTTTCTTTTTATTGTTTTGCCGTTTTATTTCAAAATTTGTCACCTGAAAGACGAAAAAGTTATCTGCAGAGGTAGAAGAGTTTATACCAGTGGAAATAAGAGTAGAACACAATGAAAGATCGTAAACGAACAGTAGGAATGATAATGGGCCAGATTAAAGAGCTATTTTTGGAAGCTACGTTTTCTTTCACAAATCCAAACCGCAGAGGTAATAGACAGAAGTGACGGAAACGTGTCACGTGTTTCCGGTATGAAAAGCCATTAACCCTTGGCATTACGATGAAGACTTTCGACGCTTGGACAAATTGTTTGTATTGAGATCAGACTACGCAGAATACGCAGTCTGATCTTTGAATTAAACATTCAATAAATTTTGATGTACAAATTTTGTGAATTTGTCTTTTTGAGTTCCGAACCTCCATTCAAACAGCAATAAATTTGTTCTCCTGAAACCATACCGTGCTGTTTTTACATGTATTTCGTGATTTTAACGAACGTACATTTCTGTTACTCTGTCAGCAGGGAAAAAGGGCGGGGGGCATAAATCAAAATCTTTGGTCCGTATTCACCAACCATTCTTTAGAACGTTCTTTGTCTTATTTTTCAAGATTTTTCTGACAAGGAAAGTAACAGAACGTCTGATTGGCTATAACAGAACGTCTGATTGGTTAAACCATATGGTTTAGCCAATCAGAAGTTCTGTTATTTTCACACTGACGAAATCCTAATTCTGAAGAATAAGTCTAAGAATGTTGTTGAGAATGGTTGGTTAATATGGAACCAGATTCTACAATGTTTGAACTCTGATCTCGGATATATTTTCATTCTGTCCGCTCTTTTCGATAACTCTTTACCAAACGACAAAACTTTTAGACTGGTCCAAATTGAAAGCATTTGCAGATGACAAATTGAATGTAACCCAAATGATGATTTCTGTCCTTTGGTAGGGTAGAAAAAAATTGTGGGAAAAGGAGAAAATGCTGGTTACCAGCATTCTCTCCTTTTCCCACAATGTTTTCAAAAGGCTACTTCCTTGGGGGTCGTTAAAAGTCGAGATTGAGTGGTAAAGAGTTAAGCATATAGAATGAAAATCTTTATAATTTTATTAGCTTGTATGTATCACGACCTGTAGAAAGATGCCAAGGATCAGGCTTCACGTATATGCAGACTGATCTTGGCTACAACTCTCCACAAATTGACTTCACAATCACGTGAGATTGGATAACTCTTGAAGTACATTTTCATCTCATTCATTAAGAAATGTAAGGGATAAGCCACTCTAAGAATACGTGAGGAAACTCAGATGTCACGTGACAGTTATTTTTCAGTTCTATTTTAGAGGTATGTCAGCTTATAATAGCCTCTTACACCCTAACCCTGCTTAATAACTAAAATGGAACTTTCAAATCCACAGTTAAAACCCAAATATTGCTGTTTCAGAAGTCAGTTTTTGGGAATGATATCTCCTTACTGGACAGCTAGATCCAAGATCAGACTGCACGTTCATTGCAGTCTGATCTTGATCTACGCTGACCGCAAAAGATCTGTGTCGCGCATATCAGGTTCAGGATAAACGAAATCGTACGAAATCCTATTCTCAGCCCAAGCTGAACGCATTTTGAAGCCAAATTTGACTGAAAGATTTGATTTCAAAGGTCAAAAGAGGAGATAATGTTGATGGAAAAGGGATAAAATGCTGCAGTTAAGTTCAAAGGGGAGATAATTTCATAACTAATGGCAGCAGGGTCATGAAATTCGCACATGCACAATTTTATATACGGAACCCTGTGTGTGTATATTTGAGTTTAGTACGTGGAAAACTGTAGGAATTAAGGTGAGGACAAATTTGTATCTACGGATAGACGGACGGACGAACAGACAGCCATGGCGATTCCAGTATACGCCTTCCCATCCACTACGTTTTTTTTTTTGGGGGGGGGGGAGGGGGGGCGGGGAGTGTATAATAATAATTTTTAATAGTGCAAAGTTATTTTTTAGACTGTTGCATAATATTGTTAAAGACGCATCCTTACGGCTTGAAAAAACAAATGCGGTTAAAATCAGCATGAAAGGTGTATAGAATGACTCGGCTGTTTAGACAGATGAATTACAAATATATAGCTTGCAACACGCGAAAAGGGACCTTCGGACTTTTGCGTAAGGTGTTGTCTCGGATCAGCCTGCGCAGTGCGCACAGGCTGATCCGAAACGACACTTCCCGTTTTTATGCAATTATTTGTTTTGCTCGGGTCTACTGTAGCAAAAAATCTAATGCAGTCGTAAAGTACCGTCTCGGATCAGCCTGCGCAGACTGCGCAGGCTGATCCGAGACGACACTTTACGCAAATGTCCGAGCCTCTATTCGCGTGTTGCAAGCCATAATGATATAAGGGACAGAAAAACACAAAAGATCATTTAAAACCGGAAACGATAACAGCGGTTGCCTTTAAGGCTTCCAAAATATGTGCGAATTTCTATCCATTGTAATCTGTGCGATCTTGCAGCTGTCAGGGGTAACCTTTGGCATTAAACATAATAATGATTACAGTTTTATAAACAAGAGGGCCAAGATGGCCCTCGATCGCTCACCTAGATATTTGAGTATACCATAGACAGTTTATTTCAAAATCTGACCAGCAGTTTCATAAAGAAGAAATTTTACGAATTTCTTCTGTCCGTATAGTGTAAATAGCCCCCACCACCACAGCCTTGTTTCTTGACGGATCAAAATGTCAATTTTCTTTTTATTTTTCAAAGGGACATCTAAGCAACATTTTAGTGAAATTGTTGTTCAAAAAGAGCAAGCAAGGAACATTTCTGTGGAATTGTTTCAAAATCTGACCAGCGGTTTCAGAGAAGAAGATTTAAAAAACAAAAAGGCCAAGATGGCCCTGGATCGCTCATCTGAATTTTTGAGAGGACCATAGCCTATTTATTTATTTATTTATTTATTTATCTATTTTTTGAAGTATTGAAACATTGAAAACAAAATTATTATTTTGTCAAGCCATTTTGAAAGGTCACCTGTAAAAGTCAAATCAAAAACTAACAATCAGTTTCAGAACAGAAAATTTTTCAAGAATTTCTTCATTTCTGTATAGTGCAAGTAGCCCCCATTCACCAGAGCCATGTTTCTTCACAGATCAAAATTTCACGAACAGTTTTTAAAAAGGGTCATCCAAGGAACATTGCTGTGAAATTATTCTAAAATCTGACCAGCGGTTTCAGAGAATAAGAATTTTCAAGGATTTCTTCATTTCCATATAGCGCGAGTAGCCCCCATTCATAAGAGCCATGTTTCCTAACGGATCAAAATTTCACGAACAATTTTTGAAAAGGATCACCCAAGGAATATCTCTGAAATTATTTTAAAATCTCAAACGCCGTTTCAGAGAATAATTTTCAAGAATTTCTTCATTTCTGTATGGTGCAAGTAGCCCCCATTCACAAGAGCCATGTTTCTTGACATATTTCGCGAAACACATTTTTAAAAGGGTCACCCAAAGAACATCCCTGAGAAATTATTTCAAAATCTGACCAGCGGTTTCAGAAAAGAAGAATTTTTAAGAATTTCTTCATTTCTGTATAGTGCGAGTAGCCCCCATTCACCAGAGCCATGTTTCTTGACGGATCAAAATTTCGCGAACAGTTTTTGAAAAGGGTCACCCAAGGAACATCCCTGTGAAATCATTTTAAAATCTGGCCAGCGGTGTCAGAGAAGAAGATTCTTAAAAAAATTCTTTAAAAATTCCATTTGGTTGCTATGGAAACCAGAGTTTTTGATGAAATCAAATTCTGTCAACAACTTTTAAAGAGGACCTCCTAAGGAACAATCCAGCCAAGTTTGGTCCAAATTGACCCGGTGGTTTAAGACATGGGAGTTGATGTTTAAAGAATTGTTGAAAACGTATGACGGACGACGCACTACGGATGACGGCGGCGGACACCGGGTGATCCTAAAAACTCGCCATGAGCACGTTGTGTTCGGGTGAGCTAATGAGGATGAAATGGGTTAAAACTGGCTCAGATTGGCTGAAAAAGAGTACGGCTGAACCTTTGAAATAAACGGGAAAGGAAAAATGGACTGAAATACTTTTGACTCTCACTCAGTACTATTTTAATCTTCATCAGTGAAAAAGCGGTGTGCCTCGAGACTGATGCCACAGATCGATATTGGCCGGCAATACGTGAAAAGGGGCATTCGGATGTTTGCGTAAAGTGTCATCCCGGATAAGCCTGCGCAGTCCGCGAAGGCTAATCCGAGACGAAACTTTCCCATCGTGTGCGATTTTCTGTTTTACGCAAGTCTACTGTAGCACAAAATCTAATGAAGTGATAAAGTGCCGTCTTGGAATAGCCTGCGCATGCCGCTCAGGCTGATCCGTGACGACACTTTCTGCAAAAGCCCGAATGGTCTTTTTCATGTGTCGGTTCTATTCCTAGCTTGCAAAAGTCTCCGATGATAGACTGATGATAGACAACGCAACAGGATCTTTCTCTCTTTCTGTCCTTCTTTCTTCCAATCAGATAAATATCCAATTCTAATATTCACACAAATTTGACTGTTAAATAACATAATATAAAAAATATAACGTGTCTCTCATCGTCTTTTTTTCATGTACATCCTTCCATGTTCAATTACAAGAACTTGGCAGCCATTGATTTACCGCTCCAATTATTGTTCTACAAGACGATACAAAATGACAAACTGTAACACTTCTTCTTAAGACAAAACCCAATAACTAATTTGTAGATGTGCTTGCGTGCCAACAGGGATCACATACCTATTTCTAGCTCCAAAAACACATTCAGCTCACGCTCAGTTTATACCTACAAAACAATCCTAAGTTTTAAAAACCCCGAGTATGAAAGCTTTGGAAGCCACTGGGGGAATAAGAGAAGATGCTGGTTTCCAACATTTTCTCTTTATTTCATTATGTTTTCTGTTCTTAGTGAGACAAATTGAGTCGTCTGAATACAAATTCATTGGTTGACTTCAAACTGAACATATCTATAAATTTCCTGTCTGGTAAAGGAGTGATATAGTTTCAGGTTCGTTCATACAGACGGTTGCAAGTATTTCCTACCGTATCTAGTTCTGGGACAAGTCATATGTTTAATGCGGACCCTAAGCCAATCATATATCCTATAGTGGAATGTAGAGTACGACGAAAATAAGAACGGACAGAGAATACAACAATTCCAGGGTCCGTGTTCACCATTTTTCCTAAGAATATTCCTAGTCTTATTCTTTAAAAGTAATGTAACTTCTAGGCCCTTATTTACCTACCATTCTTAAGAACATTCCTTGTCTTATTCTCCAGAATTTTCTATGTTTGAAAGTAACACAACTTCTGATTGGCTAATTAGCCAATCTGAAGCAGTTTTACTTTCAAAGTTCGAAAATCAAATGGGTAAGCCAGTCAAAGATTGTGTCACTTACAAATTAAGCTAATTCTTCAACCTAAGCCAAAGAGTATTCATATGGTTGGTAAATATTCGCCTTGGGCTATTTTCAAGTCCTTACATTGTTATTATAATTTTTTGGCATTCCTTTTGTTTTAGTTACATTTAAATGTAACAGCCTTTGTTGGCGCTTTTCTTGACATGTAGATCATGATCAGACCATAGGACGTAAATTGGTCAATAAGATAGATGAATAGATAGATAGATAGATAGATAGATAGATAGATAGATAGATCTACCCTTCCAAAACCTAATTAAAAACGTTTCATCTGTAAATGCTCTCACTTTGGACAAGAGTAAAATCTTCTCGTTTGGTAAAGTGTTTTTTGGGTTGGTTCATTAATTATAATATTTACTATTAGCGTGATCAGAATTGAAGACGTAAATGATAGCCTATCTGTCAAGTAATTATATTGCGCATCAGCAGTGTGAAATAAATCAAGGAAAAATCAAGTGAAATAAAACAAAATGTATGCGTCTGTGTTGTTTTAGAAGAACGCTTTGAGTATTCATACGAAAGAAAGTTGCCGTAAACGTAAATAACATATTGAAATTGTTGTAATCTTAAAAAAAAAATTATAATACGAGAATCCATGTAGTACAGCATTGCCATTGCTCTGTGAAATTTAACGTTTGTAGAGCTTGTCGAATAGTAATAATCTAAAGAAAGTCAGAAATGAGTTTTGTTGTCAAGTCAAGTGAATTGTACACTTGATCGGAAAGTTTTTTTTAATCTTCACTCGGTTTCTGCTCAATAGGCTGATATACTTTGCTCTACCTTTAGTACAGTTATGAAACTTACTAGTTGACGTATTCGTGGTCATCCCAAATCATCTGTCAGAATTCTTTGTAAGCAATCCTGCATAACTGCGGTCTTACATTGGCCATAATTATTGTTGTTGTTGTTGTCGTTGTTTTATGAATACACACGGATGTATCAAACTTTCATTTATATTTTCAAGTCTTTCTCATGTTGCTTAGATAAAATTTTCATCTGAAGACCTGTATCTTAAAACTAAAAAAATTCTGAAAGGAGACGACAAAAGAGATACACATTGTGACAGAAAAAAAGACAGAAAAAAAAAAGAGAGAGACGGGACGAGACTTCAGGTAAACTAAAACGGATATATTTAATCTAGTTTGTAGCCAAACACAAATCAATATTTTTGTTGTCGGATGTTTTCTCTGAGGTTTTATTATCCGTGGATCAACCGCCATTTCGTGATTTATAAGCTTGTTATTTTCTTTGAAACATAAGATTTTTTTATATATCTTTTTTATACTGTAGGATTCACGCAAGTCTTTGACTTTCCTATCTACGTCAAGTATCTGGTGGGCTGAGACATTCTGATCAGCTCAGTAGACCGTTGTTTTAGATTGTAGAAATAGAATTACACGTACAGAATTCCTCTGGCCGCCGTAAAAATAGCTTTCAGAACTCTAGATAATAGCGAGTAGTGGCTTTCTAAATCCATTATTTCTCTTCAAAACCAAATATTGTGGGTGCTCATTAGAATTGTCGCATCGAGACGATTCTAATGACTACCTATAACAAAGGGTTTAGTGGAGAATAATTAATATTTTCACTTTTGAGATCAAAATCACTGCCTCTGCCTTGTTGAAAACAAATGACAATTTTACCATTGAGACAGATAAAGGGGTCTAGAGATCCCTCTTGGCTCGATAGTAATGGTGTTGAAATTGTAATCATTCAATCCTGATTCCACCCAGGCTTAACTATGAAATGTGAGGCACTACCAGGCTCAAGTCTCGTAGGACGGACGTTAACCCTTTCGCAAACAATCCCTGGTTTTTACGGGTCTGGAATAGTACCTTTTTGAAAACATTGTGGGAAAAGGAGAAAATGCTGGTAACCAGCATTTTCTCCTTTTCCCACAATTTTTTCTATCCTATCTTAGACAGAAATCATCTTTTCAGCAAGAGTTGAATTGTCGTCTGCAAATGTTTCAATTTGGTCTAGTCCAAAAGTTTGTCGTTTGGGAAAGGGTTAATAAAATGTTGTTACTGCAATATAACCGACATAAACTATTAAAACGACTCATACAAACAAGCTGGTGAATCAGCTTCATAGGAATTTGAGCCAAACTGCATCACACTATCAGAAATTGTCTTTCTATTAAAATTAGAGAATTCGTGAAAATGAGACTTAAAACTGTTGTTACATGAGGCCCCCGGATTAGTATGCAATGTCCACAAAAGAAAAAAAGACATTCTTTGAGCACAAAATGATAAAAAACGTTTCTTTGCGCCTGTGCTGTGATGGTTCGTAGAGTTGAAAAATCTCTTGATAAATACCAACTGACAGAAAATGTTTTGTTTCCGTGGAAATAATCTTTTTTGCACTTATCGTTAACTGGCTCTGAGATAAATTCGTTTACAAGCCCCAGTTATCAAATTATGGTTTGAATTTATCAATAGGCTTTGAAGAGTAACAACCGAAACGAATATTTGATTTAGAGAAGTTTGGAAACGTTCATTTTCTTTTTGTCTTTGACGTATGTTAGACTGTGGAAGATTCGACAGCAGGAATCGCTTTTTGTCGTGCTTTGATTGTTTTTTTGTACAAATTGACAATGAAAAATAGTTTCCATTTTGCCAATCCTGTTTCGACTTGAATTTATAAGCTTTTGAGAATACTTCTTTTCGAGAACAGACGATTTAAGTGACCCGCCAGCTAAATTAAATTCAACATATTCGATGTCGACAGGTACCTCTGAGTCAGGTTTGTATGTTTATGGTTCCATTTGATGGAAAAAGCATATTGAGTTTGTTTGTTTGAATGGTGTTTTACGCCGCTTTCAACGTTATTTCAGTCATATCACGGCGACAGTTAACATATTCATGTTTCTTGGGTTTCACCAGTACTAGGCTGTATATTGAGTATTGAGTCGTACACCTTATTGCTTTACGTGATCAAGGGCACATTATAGGTACCCAAAGATATTACAAACTTGCCCCAAATTGCCACAGAAAGCTACAAATGAAAATCAGACTTGTCAAACCATTATCTCGAAAAAATCTTATGCTGCAGAAGTGCTTGCTGTCCAATCGAGCAGACCAGATATTTGTGACTTCGATCAAGAACTACTTAGGTTGAAGCACGTGTTGCGACAGCATAAGCTCAAACTAAAATAAGACGATATATGCAGTATTTGGATTGGTCAAAATGATCAATGAGCAGATAAGTTAATTAGAAACAAACAGAGGGTTTTTTTTTACCTATCGAATGTTATCTTTTCATTCATGTTGCGTTCAAATGGTAAAAACGTTTGTTGTTTCCCCATAGAAAGTTTTCTGAAAAGGCTTGATAATTTAACTACTGACAGAAAGTGCTGTGTTTCCGTGTTTGTGTGTATATTCATGTATTTAAAAGGAGGAATAGTAAAGCCTGTTTACAAGACACATAAAGCCTGTTTACAAGTTTACAAGACACATCTATTAAAAAAGGTTTGACATGCTGCATGATAAAAAGATAAAAAAAAAAAATAAGCCTCAAACAGAAATATCGACGTCAGGAATTCAATCCTTAACCTTTTCACCGTATGATCCCGGAATATAAGCACCGCAGAAGAAAGCTTCCATGTGATTTGTGGGAAAAGGAGAAATGCTTTTCACCATGATTGCCCTTTACCTTATCAAAGACAAACAATCAAATGAGCTTGTTACGGGAGACCATTCCTTCCTGCATGGCATACTCCCGATTTAAATACAATACCTGGCTACTGCGTCAGGGAGATATCTCTTTGGCTCAGTGGTTAGGGTATTGGCTTTGCGTCCGGGAGTTCGGAGTTCGAATCCCGCTCCGATCCTTATTTCTGCCATGCATTTATTCATTTGTTTCTTTGTTACGGACTTCGTTCGTAAGAAGCTACATTCATTTTGTCGTAGGTAAATGGTTTCAAACTGGTCCAGTCCAAAATCCTGTCGGTTAGGTAAACAGTTTAACCCCTATCCTGCTAAATAACAATCATGGAATTTTAAATTCGATAGTAGATACCAAAATATTGTCATTTCAAAGTCACGTTTTCGGGAATATTATCTCCTTATCGGACAGTGTAGATTCAAGATCAGACTGCACGTTTTGTGCAGTCTGATCTTGAATCTACACTGTCCGCAAAAGGTCTTTGAAAGTCGCTTAGCAGCTTTAGTGCGATGATCCCAGTTGAAAAATATGCATTCTTGTTATTATCTAAGATTTGACATTTGATTGCTTTGGCACTTCAAGGATAAAGATAAGAATTAGGGTTTTGTTCCAGGAAACGCGATGTGCAATAAATCCTGAATCAAGATTTGAGAGCAGTAATTGCTTATTGTGTGTGCTAGATTGTTCCTTTACCAAAATATCCGGAGTTTACCAGAATTTGGGGAAGAAAGCTCTTTAAACAATGCGGAAAAGGGAGAAAAATACCGGTTATTAGCATCATGTCCTTTCCTCACTATATTTTCCATCTTCTCAAAGAAAAAAATCAATTGCAGTCTCAGTGAAATGGACACCTATATCTGGCTTTCAATATGGCTGACTCTACAATTTTGTAGTTTAACCCATTACCACACAATTCCTACTTCTGACGACACTGAGAAGGAAGCCTTTAGAAAACATTGTGGGAAAATGAGAAAATGCTGGTAACCAGCATTTTCTTCTTTTCCCACAATGTTTTCTACTCTTCACAAAACAAATTTCAAAATTCAGTCACTTTTATTTTGTCGTCTGCAAATGCTTTCAATTTGGACAAACCTAAAATGTTGTCGTTTGGAAAAGAGTTACAGACCTACAGTATTTGTCCCTGATATGCAATGTCTGAAACACAAAGCAATATTCGAGAGCAGAAATTGCTTGTTCCGTGCTAGATCATATTTAAGATAATTTCTCAAACGGATGAATAACTGAAAGGGATTCTTATCGCTTGATCTTTTTCGACTGTATATCTTTAGGCCAGCGGGATGTCAAATAATCCATAATCGCATCGTTCATCGTTTAAAATATGTATGTTGTGAACATGCAATGATATAAAAATTGCTAAGTCGGTAACATAGTGGCCTTGAAATTTATGGAAATCGGTCCCATTCCGCAGATTTTGCTAAATTTCGCGAAAGGATTCACTCCCATTCACTTTGCATTGTCCTGACGACATTGACTTAGAATTGAAATGCGATTTTTTTCTAACCAGGCCTTTGTGTTATATATGAATAACATATGGAATAAAAAGATATAGAGGATATTTGTTTCTTTCGGTGTAAGATCGAAATTTATTTCATCGAGTGGACACCATCGGTAATATTTTCACGAGTGGCGAAGCCACGAGTGAAAATATTACCGATGGTGTTCACGAGATGAAATAAATTTCGATCTTTCACCGAAAAAAACAAATATTCTATTTATTTTATGCTTTTAACCCTTTCTGGGAGGAGCTTTATCATAATTCAGTACAGTTCTTTTCCCTTATTCCCCGTGGCGTACCCCTCCCGCATAGCAACGTTACGTCAAGCGCGTGAAATGTAAGGTATATGACGTCATATTTCCCATCTGGTTGTTAGGCACGCGCAATTTACCTAGGCGACAAGAACGTGAAAATCGGTATTTTCACTGGTGATACCAGTGTAAGATCGAAAAATATTTTCACTGCTATTTCTCGATATCCTACCGGAAAGCATGAAATAAAAATTTGCAGATATGTTTTGTAATTGTGACCAATCACGCAGTAAGGGACCCTTCTGGGAAGTGCGAAAAGTGTCAACCCTGGTCAGACTGCGCGAATTGCGCAGGCTGACCAGACTTGACACTTTCCGCTTTAATGACATTTTCTGTATGAAAAGTGGTCATTGTACCTTCTTATGCAATCATTTTGAACTATCAGCTTAAACTCTTTTTTTCATCTGATTGATGTAGAGAATTCCCAGATGGTCCATTTTTGCGAGATGGGTCACATATGAATATCATAAGGATGAAAAGATAAATTTGTAGAGGTGTTATGTTTTGTTACTGCATTGTCCCTTTGTCAAGCCACGTGACAGTTAATCAGTACCTGCCGTTGCATCCCTCTCTACATGTATGGATCAAGTACTCTAGACGACATTAATCGGACATAACTACTTATGACGTCGTCGGGAAATGACGTTCCATTCGAGAACTATTAACGATACTAAAGCTGCGGACAGGCCATTGATATTTTTTTATAACAAACCCAAAATACTGCGAGTGTTCAACGAGATTCATGTCCAACAAGCCTGCCAATGTAAAATGTTATGTTTATAACTAGTCGAGCTAGTGAGATAATCCCTCATGACGTCATTCCTGACGATACCATTAGACGTTCTGTCAATTCCATGCCGTCATAATTGCACTCATGGTGTAAAATCGTTTTTTGATTGGTCAGAATCGGGTCAAGTGATGAAAAAACCTGCATGTTATTTTTCGATGAACGCAACAGCACTACTTTCGGTTTTTCCAAATTGTTGTTGGTATCTAATTTTAGATTTCATGCAAACTGTTTATGGGCTATATTTAGAGTTCCATTGCTGAATCAGTCAAATGCAAAAAGATCGATTCCTTTTTCCTTAAAAAAAAATTGCAAAAAAGAAACTAACGAATAAACCTTGACAAAATGATGCGTGTTTAACATTATTTTCACCCTAAAAGTAAAAAAACACACTATGCAACAGTGAATAGAAAGTCTGAATGGTCGACGTCATCAGTTACATCATTCAATACGTCAGCGATCGATTTCTATGAAGCCAAAGTCACTGAGTTTAATTTAGTACACTGTGTAAACGGAAAAAATCACTCTTGCATAAATGAACTTGATTTCTTGTTTCATGAGGGAGTTAAACTTTTTATTGCGGGGATTAGGTTAAAAAATGCTAGTGACCAGAAAAAAGTTATTGTGGATTTGATGGAATTTATATGGTGAAAGAACTGTTGGAGAAAGGATCGAAAAAAGTTAATACACTGTGTGTAGAATTTGTGAAATGTTGGCGTGATAGGAACGATATTAGAAACAAGCCTAGAACTGGGAAACCAAAAATTCATATTGAAAAATGAACAGCTGCGACACCGTTTTTTATGTTCTAATAAGTGGGTCACAAAACGTTGGTGTCCTTCGATTCATATCTTACAAGAAACATAGGATAGACCAAGTCATATATCGGCAACAGATATATAGTCGTCGAGAACAGATCTGCTGACGGTACATACGCATATTCAAATTATCTATGAAGAAGGTCACTCGAAAGAACATATCGTCCGCTTAGCCTCAAGTTTAGATGGTTGGTTGTCTTGTTCATATAGATCTACAAAATTATTCTATTCTTAATTTTGTTCGATGAATCATCGAAAGTATGATTTCAAAGCCAGCAAAATGGCCGCCTTCGACTAAAAAAAATGTTGAAAAGCTAAAAATAGATTGTGTATTCATGCCCGTTCTACCAAGTATCCGCAAGGGAAATTAACTCGTATTTACTGTCGTATTTGTCCGTGATTTTTTTCTCTCTATCATTTTCGAAAAGTGATTTAGGTGAACAGCGAGGGCAATTATAAGGGTTGAGTGCAGATTTTTGTGTTTTCATCCAGATATAAAATGCAATTGCCTTACCACATGGCTTAACATAACGCCCTTCGGGCATTATCAACCCTATATAGAATACTTAAGTCGATTCGTAGAATGCGAAGCCAAACATGAATACTGATTGATTATCACCTGACAAATATCCCTAGACAAAATACAGTTACAAAACATTACAAATATGCACTTTTTAAAGTTCAGCTCTATGATTTTCACATGCGAACGAATGATTTGGAAATCGTCAAATTTAGTCTAAAGGTCAAAATTGGTACAGCACATAGAGACAAATTTCCCTGTTGTCAACTGCGCATGTTCATTTGAGTATATTAACATGTAGATATTTATCCTGTTCGCCCTTTACCGAAAAATCCCGAGTTTGAATGTCTCTAAAGAAGAAGGCATTGACAAGTTTGTGAAGATAGACACAATTTTGATAAACAACATCTTTCCACAATATGTTCAACCATTTTCAGGACAAATCCAAAGAGTTAATTTGTCTTCTGTAAATGCCTTCCAATATGGAGAAGTACATTTGGGGGAGGATTATTAACCCTTTCCCAAACAATCCCTGTTTTTTGGGTTTTTTACGGGTCAGGAATACAAGCCTTTTGAAAACATTGTGGGAAAAGGAGAAAATGCTGGAAAACAGCATTTTCTCCCCTTTTCCACAATGTTTCCTACCCTACCATATAGAAAAAAAATCTTTTTAGCAACTGTTAATTTGTCATCTGCAAAATGCTTTCAGTTTGGTCTGGTCCAAAATTTGCCATTTGGGAAAGGGTTAAACAGCAACGAAACTA
This sequence comes from Tridacna crocea, assembly GCA_943736015.1. Taxonomy (NCBI): domain Eukaryota; kingdom Metazoa; phylum Mollusca; class Bivalvia; order Cardiida; family Cardiidae; genus Tridacna; species Tridacna crocea. The sequence continues at coordinate 553,460 of OX031066.1, read as the reverse complement.
ACAATTCCGCACGGATTTACTGATTTCCATAGACAAAGTAAAGTTATAAAAAATATGTTGCTTCCTATAGAAAACTAGATTATTCAACTTGAGGTGCCACATGCAAAACCTGAATTGGACAGGACGTGTGATATAAATTTTCTCATTCACCAGACTTTTGAAATGAAAATTAGATTGGATTATCTTCACGTGCTATGTAATTAGGTTCGGCTCCCGTTGAAATAGATAATGCATGTGTCTTAAAAAAGCTTCAACATCTAATGTTAAATCACATTTGATGGTACACACTGCATTGCATGAAATTATTTTCTGCATCTTGAACTATTTAAATCCTATATAAATTAACTAAAGGCAGAACCACTGGCGCAACAGCCATTGCTATACTTTTTATCTTATTTATTTGTTTATTTTTTTCCTTATATACGGAAAGCTACAATGTAAATATATAACACACGAACAGCTTCGATTTGGACATCTATTACAGAAAAAAGCTTTGTTTGGTAAAGCATTGGGAGTATAAAGAAAAGACAGCAGTATAGAGAAGACACACTAGACCCGAAAGTAATTCTTTTGGCTACCTAATAAGAATCGTGACCACCGCTTCACTATTACGTGAAAGCGACATAATATCTTTGTGCCTAGACCTAAATATCTCGTGGCAAGAGACAGTGTATCGTAGCCACAACTTCCAGATCTCGTGACAACGACTTGATATCTCTTTGCTACGACGTAGCTATACAATGGCAAACATATAATGAATCGTGATTACAACTTCGCTATCTCGTGGCCACCAGATAATGAATCGTGACCACCACTTTGCTTCGCCTCGTGACATTGACTTGTTATCTCTGCAGCACGACCTAACTACCTCGTTGCCAAGAGATGATACATCAGGACGATCACTTTGCTATCGTTACAACGACTTGATATTTCTGTGTTACTACCAAACTATCTTGTGGCCACCAGATAATGAATGGCGACCGTCATTTCGCTATCTCGTGAAAATGACTTGATATTTCTGTATTACGGCCTAACTGTCTCGTCGCCAAGAAATAATGAATTGTAACCACTAAAAATGGGTGAATTCGTGTTTCTCTGGGGAAGACCCAGTTCTTTCTTTCGCACAGGGTACACATTCTTTTCACGTTTGATACACGTAATGAGGGAAACCAATCAATGTCTCTGAAAAACTGCTGGAAAATAATTTTCTAAGTCCGTACTTCTTGCAGTGATCTAACCCAGAAACTATTAAAAACGGCATTAAATATCAAGAAAACAAACAAAGAAACCTTTGCAAGTGAGGAGATTTACATACGACATGATGGAGGGAGCCATTCACTAATATCCTGTCGGATGTGTCAACGTGTGTGTCTGTCATGTCCGCAATTGTGTCTATCATGTGTCTGTTTTAAGCTGCTCAAGACGCTAAAAGACAAGTCTGTTTCCTAAACCGGTGCAGACGAGATAAACATTTTTTCCCTATCAACGTATTCTCATTGAACTCTCTCGCTGTCATTTACAAAGCTCGTTCCTGTTTCCAGGTCTAAAAGTGCAATTTCACTTTAAATCGTTTGTTTGCGTGTCAATTTACTTGTTGTCTTGTTTACCGTGATTGTATTTAAGCAGCGCTCTCGCCAAAGGGGGCTTAGTGCATAGCCGTTAGGCATTATAAAAAAGCAAGCTACTTGATTGTTGTTCCATAAAATCGTCTGACATCCGACAGAACCATGTGATAGAATAATCTTTTAAAATGAAATTTTGAAAAAATGACGAAAAGCAAAAAAAAAGTTTTGACTAATGTCAGCCTGCGCAGTCGATACTTTTTTCAGTTCGCATTAGAAGAGCAGTCTAAATCCATTATTTCTCTTCCAAACCCTATATTGTGGGTACTCAGTAGAATGGTCTCGATGGGACGATTCCAATGAGTACCCATCACATAGGGATTAATGGAGAATAATTCATATTATTTTGAAATCAAAATCCCTCTCTCTATCTGAAGCTCTGACATATATCATTTCAGCCATCATGGTAGGCTGTAAACATATCTGTCCATTCCTGGAGTTCCTGTATCGGTTCTTTGCACAGTAATATTCTGAAATCACTGTTGGCTTTTCCACTTATACATTGTGGAAAAAGTTTTCAGTTAAGTAGGAAAAAATGAATCAATTTAGCAATAGCAGTTATCAAATGTCTATAACAGCTTGGCCAACCTGGGCTCAAACCCTCAATTTCTGAATCTTGCTGTATACGTTAACAATCTGAATAGCACTAGAAGGTAGACATTTACTCTTAGCCCTTAATCTAGGAATTTAAGGATTGTAAAAACATTGTGGAGAAAAAGAAACTAGCATTTTCTACTTTTCCAGCAGTGTTTTATACCCTTTTACAGACAAATGTCAAAATTTGAGCCATATTAATTTGTCGTATGCAGATACTTTGAATTTGTACTACTCTATAATGTCGTCATTTGGTGAACATTTAAAAGTATAAACACAGCCTAATTTAAGTTCAATTAAATGTCTACTATCAGTTTGGACCTGTTCAAACTGAAAGGATTTGCAGACGACAGATAGAACTTCTCTCAGATAATATATATATATATAAAACTGTAGTAAATGAGAAAAATGTTGTTTGCCAGCATTTGGCTTCTATTCCTACAATGCTTTATTGGCCTCCTTGTGCATGGTCGTTAAGATACGGTATTGTTAGGCCAAAGTTTAACTCTGAAGCTGCTAAAAGAGCGACTCACTGACCTTTAGCGGACAATGTAGATCAAGATCAGACTGCACAGAACGTGCAGTCTGATCCTTGATCTACATTGTTCGATACTGACATTCCCCCACCCTCCTCTGGGTCGTAAAACCAGGAATTGTTCGGTAAATGTTAACCACTAAATACATGTACACCATTGAAATTGGTTCCAATTACATTCTGCCTCTGTCATAGTCTAAAAAAAATGTTTGACTTGAAATGATTTTTAATGCTCGTAGTCTATTAGATGAGAATCAAGTCACGAGCAGATTACGTATGATCAAATGCCAGACAGTTTTTGTTTCTTATAATGATCTACGAGGCATATAGAAAGGAATACTTTTCTGGTCATTTTAATGAGACCAATCGAGGTCTTACTTAAGTCATTACCACACGACAAAAGTTTAGGTTTTTCCAAATGGAAAGCATTTGCAGACGATAAAATAAAAGCGATTAAACATTTGAATTTTGATTTGTGAAGGGTAAAAACATTGTGGGAAAAGGAGAAAATGCTGGTTACCAGCATATTCTCATCTTCCCACAAAATTTTCTACAGGCTTCTTTCTCAGGGTCATCAAAAGTTGGGATTGTGTGGTAATGGGTTCCGACATTTTTAGATAATTTCATGTCGTAGTAGGTATTGGGTAGCGGGCGGTTGTAGATCAAAGATCAGACTGCACGTTCTGTGCAGTCTGATCTTGATCTATGCTGTCCTCAAAAGATTTTTTTAAACTTAACCACGAGTACTTTCATAAACAGATTATTCCAACAGCAGGAGAAAATATCAAAACTTGAACTTGGAAATATTTTCCGAACCTCTATGATCGGCTTATGTAATATCTTTTTTCCAAAAATACACATGGAATGAACAAAAAAAAAAGAAAACCTAAAAATAAATATGCATGCATTTTAAGCCTTTGATTTCTACTTTTCTGGTTGCATAAGTTGCCCTTTTTTTGTGTACAGAAAAGATCAAGATCAGAATGAACAGAACATGTAATTTGATCTCTGTTCTTTATTGTCCGCACTTTCAGGCATTATGGTTTTTTTTTTGTTTAAAATCATTGCTAGAAACCTTGAATCATGATTATTTTTTATAACCACATATCGTCGATTTACTTCAAAAACCTCGTAACTACAGCTTGAAATAAGATGAAGTAACGATTTTATTCAAAAGGGGGTTATTGCATATGCAAGTAGTGTCGACCCACATCACTTAGTGCAGTCTATGCATACTGAAACGAGAGGCAATATTTTTTATATTTGTAAATTTTCCGTTTGTCGAAGACCATTCCTACGTCATAATCCAGTCGATTTTTAGAAAAAATGGATTTTATGGGTTCGTTATCATATGGTCGGTTAACTTCAAAAACCTCGTAACTACAGCTTGTAATAAGCTGTAGTTACGAGGTTTTTGAAGTAAACCGACGATATGAGGTCTTGTTTGTACAGTGCATGGTTGTGAGACATTTATCCCTTACTCTGTTAAACGTGACTCAAACTGAACGTCCTTTAGCGGACACTGAAGACTCAGATCAGACTGCACAGAACATGTTGTGTGGTCTTGGATAATACCATGTCTAATAAGAAGATAGTTTACTATCAAGCTGTTTCATTTAACCCTTTCCCAAACAATCCCTAGGTTTTACGTGTAATAAATAGAAGCCTTTTGAAAATATTGTGGGAAAAGGAGAAAATGCTGGTAACCAGCATTTTCTCATTTTCCCACAATGTTTTCTACCCTATCATTTAGAAAAATCATCTTTTTAGCAACAGTCAATTTGTCATCTGCAAAATGCTTTGACTTTGGTCTGGTCCAAAATTTGCCGTTTGGGAAAGGGTTAAGTGAATGAGCAGTTTTAGTTCAATTCTCTGTTGCTAAAGAATGTCTCTTTATTAGTTTTTACCTCTATTGAGGATAAAAATAGTCCGTCAAATCATTCCTCTCTGCAAACATTCTGTGATGCATGCAAACCTTGTAATTTTAATACGTTTTCTGTCAGATACAGTAGATTCTATTTTCGCCTCAGAATGACGAAGAAAAGCATTTTGGTGTTGTAAACAACAAATACCTCTAACACTTATCATGCTGAATGAAAATCAAAAAGAATGAAGCTTTCAAGTCAGCAGTAAAAACCTAATCATTGCAGTTCGAAAGATATTTGGGGGTGGGGGGGTGGGGGGAGAGAGGGGGGTAAGTCATCTCCGTAACGGACAGTGTAGATCAAAGATCAGACTGCACGTTCTCTGCAGTCTGATCTTGATCTATGCTCCTCGCAAAATGTTAGTGAGTGCGCTGAGCAGCATATCTATAGGAGTTAAGATATACAGCGTAAGAGGAATATGACTTGGGAAACTTTTTCATTATTCATTACGACGAGATAATGAAAGGTTAACCTAATACAAAATTGTGCTGTTTTCGTCATTAATAATCATAATAATAAATAGATAGATAATTAAATAAAAGATCTCAAAAAATAGGTATTAATAACTAAAAGTGAAATAACTTAATTACATTCAGGCAAAACACCCTGTCTAAACAAACAAATTGTCTCATGGACAGACAAATTATCGCTCATATAATCTGGACCTCTTTCGAGAAAAAATAAATCCAAAAAGACTTGAGAAGTGAATGATATAGATCTAAGATCATAGTTCGTATTCCCCAACCATTCTTTAGAACAGTCTTGGTCCTAATCTCACGTAGTTTCTGAATTTGAAGTAACACGACTTCTGATTGGCTAAACCATTTGGTTTAGCCAATCAGAAGTGGTGTTACTTTTAAATTTACATAATCTTGAAGAATTAGGCTAAGAACCTTCTTGAGAATGATTAAAGTGATTACGAACCCAGACCGCATTTTAGGTGCGCCACAAAAGCCTCGATATTTCTAAACCTATGTAATTTTTGTTTGTAACTGGAGCAGAAACTGTCAACCTGTCAATGCCGGAAGTCAGGGATGTTATTTTCAACACTGATCCTTTCAATTTAAGTATTGCTTCACTATACATTCTTTTGTTTTTACATTTTTTAACAATATCAACAAAGAATGTATTTAATATGACCACGAAAAAAGAAAAAAAACTGGGAACCCTTCGACAGAAGGCTTCCATCATTTAAATTACATTAATGTTTGTCGAGTGCAAATGCTTTCAAATCATGAAAACACTGTTTTTGTATTCTAGTAAAAAAACAAAAAGGAGAAAGAAAGGATTGGAAAAAAAATCACGGCGTGTGACGTAATCCTATTTGTTCACTATATTAAGTAACTATAGAAGCTCCCGTTCTGACAGTGTTGCCCTGTAAATCCTCTTGACATTGATCTTTAGTCGAGCTGGTCGTCCTTCCCGTGCCATGACATAATTTCTGCTTTATTTATCTTTAGAAAAAGGGATTTTGAAAACATTATGATTAAAGGAGAAATTGCTCGTAACGAGCAATTTCTCCTTTAATCATAAAGTTTTTATTAGCATTTTTGGTCACGCAAAACTCAGTGGTGAAGGTGTAGAATTTGCCAACTGGATGCGAAGGATTCGATCCTTATTCACTGCCCTTGTTTTTTCTTTCTCTGGTGTGTCCTTGAGCACAACACTAAACTGAATGCCTAACCCGGTTCTGACACAAACTAGGATTAACGTAATAGGACTGAAATGGTTTTAAAACTGGTGACATCGGCACACAGAACCGTTCATCTTCGCGAGCCAAGGTTACGATCACCACGTAACCCTTGGCTTGAGAAGATGATAACCGATCAGTTAATTCAGTTCGACCAAATTTAACAACCAATCAATTTATCGACATGCATTCACGACTTAGATTTTTATCCATGATGAGAACTCTTTCTTTAGAGTCCTTTGCTGCAAGTTTGTAGCACGGGGTATTTAATCTGTTAAATATCACGTTCTAAGCAGTCTGATCTAAGGTTAAACGTCTTTATTTTACATCGATTGAGAAGCAAGTTCTTACAACTTATACTAATCTCTCTCGATTCTGCTCTCAGGGAAATATACCAATACTCCCGCCGAACGTGTGGACCAATGAAAAATCCCAAATATGACACCTGCTTTTGGGTATCGAACTCGGGACTTCATGGTTACGAGACCGATCTTAATCTATATCATCCGAAAAATCACATTAGTCTACCTTTGGCGCCAAGAGGTTTAAAAATAACTTACATCTTATTTATTAAAAGGATTTGGAGGTAGACTTTTATAGCAGGGGAAAAAATAAACCCGCTTCACCCCATAAGGCATTTCTATGGGATCTCTAACTGACCCTAAATAACAGCAAGGATGAAGCTGTTTCTTATGTGTAAATGATACCTTTTATATGTAAATGACACCTTTCGATAGCATAGAAAACATTGTGACAAAAGGTGAAATTGCTCGTCACGAGCAATTTCACCTTTTGCCACAATGTTTTCCAAAGACTCCTACAAGCAATGTGTAGAAATGAGTATCTATGGAGTAAAGAGTTAATCCTTAGGCTGCTAAGAGCGACTCATCTACGTTTTGCGGACTATGTAGATCAAGATCAGACTGCACAGAACGTACAGTCTGATCTTGGATCTACACTGTCCAATTAGGGGATATACTTCTACAAAAATAAGTTCGTAACAGCATCTATCGTGTTTTTACTATCGGCTTGAAAGTTTCGTTTATCCTTTCACCAGACGATAAAATTCTAGACTGGTCCAAATTGAAAGCATTTGCAGACAACAATGTGAAAATGACTGAAAATTTAAAATTTGTTTTGGGAAGGGAAAGGAAACATTGCGGGAAAAGGAGAAAATGCTGGTAACCAGCATTTTCTCCTTTTTCCACAATGTTTTCTGAAGGTTTCTTTCTCAGCGTCGTTAGAAGTCGGGATTGTGTGGTAAAGTGTTAATTTATTGAGCAGGATAAGAATTAATGTTTACCAAAAGACAAATTCTCGTGAACTCATCCAAACTGAAAGCAATTGTAGACGACAATCTAAATATGACTCTAAATGATGAAAGTCTCCTAAGTATCCGAAGCAAAAATAATGTGGAGTAAAGGAGAAAATGCTGGATATTAGTATTTACTGCTTTATCCCTCTATGTTTTTTCACGGACCTTCTTTAGCAGGACAGTTTACACACGGGGTTCCTTAATAAAGGGTGAAGTAATCTGAATAAAGTTGAAGGCACTTCAAATTTATAGGAATGTTTCAGGAAACATTTCAAAGAGCGGGTATAAATCATTTTAATGATCAATTTTTAGATTACCGTCGATCGATATTGAGAATAGAGCAAGCTTGCATTAATGTGGCGAACAACCAGATTTAAGGGGGTGTACGATCAGATTTTGCTTGGCAAGTTAGTGAGACAACCTGGACTGAACACCTGGTAACATCTGTTCGCCTGCAAAAATGACCTTAGTTTAGACATATTTATTTTACATAGATTGAGAAACAATTTCTGGCTACTTATACTAATCTTTCTCGATTCTGCTTCCTGGGAACTACACCAGTACTCTCACCGAATGTGTGGGCTAACGAAAAATTCCAAAGTTGGCACCCGCTCCCGGGTATCGAACTCAGGACCTTATGGTTATGAGGCCAACGCTCTACCTCACGACCACGGACACCACAGATGACCTTAAAGCTAGGATATGGACACAAATACATGTAGAGTGAATGAAGAATATCTCATTTCTTTGTGTTTGGCTGAATTTACTTTCACGTTTGTAACGGAATAGCCTGTGTTGCAAGCCCCTTTAAATCTCTGAACTCAGTGAAACAGATGCCTGTGGTTCCCAAACAATCCCTGATTTTTACGACCCTGAGATAGAAGCCTTTTGAAAACATTGTGTGAAAAGGAGAAAATGCTGGTAACCAGCATTTTCTCCTTTTCCCACAATGTTTTCTATCCTGTCGGAAACAAATTTCTTTTTTTGAGTTATGTTTATTTTGTCGTCTCAAGTGCTTTCAATTTGGACCAGTCTAAAATTTTGTCGTTTGGTAAAGAGTTAAAGTATCCCAGGGCTGCATTTTACCAAGCAAATAATTATTCCATCATGAATCCATAAAATCTGTCAAGATCAAATAACCGACTAAACCATGAGGCAGAATGGTCCTTGGATATACAGAAATTTGCCCATAGCAAAGAAAGTCAATCTGTATCAGTCTGTTTTCATGCAACGTTCGAGGATTTATTCGCAGATGCATTTAACCCCCTTTTCAAAGAGTATGGTATAACTTGGTCAGTATGGGAAATATACCACAAATGTGGACTTTTTTAAGGGAAGCGATTATGTCAGAATATGCAAGATAATTACCGGTACAAACTAATTTAGATACTCATATATAGCTAACTGAAATAATTAATATAATCTTTCATGTACGTACCGGGGAAAGGAATATTTTAAAACAAAAGGAACTCAAAAAAAGAATCATTGGTTTAATATGTAGATCTATTTATTGCAAATATAATCAAAGGGAAACAAAATGCCTCGAATTTTTGCTCAGGATAAATCAAAAGTGGCCGACAGGCGTTTAGGACATTACTCTATAGGAGAAAGTTGCCGTGGATGGGTTTTCAAACATTCTTGTAAAATTAGGGGGAAAGAAATCTACACGAGTTAAGATTATATACTCGAGTGCATGTGAAAACATTTCGGTAGAAGGAGAAATTGCTCGTTACGAGCAATTTCTCCCTTGGCCACACTGTTTTCAAGACAGGAAAGAAAGTCAGCGGGAGTATCGAGATAATAATTCAAAGAAGTATAATAATTTTCATGGCGCCATTAAGATCTGACATATGGTGTTATTAAATAAACACTTGAAGGATGAAGCTGAGCAAAGTTATGTGTTAATTATATAAGTACCACAAGTAATTAACCTATGTCGAATCAAGGCACTGCAAGTACTTTTTAACATTTACCAAAATTCCTACTTTTAACAACCATGAAAAAGAAGGCTTTTGTAAACATTGTTAGACAAAGAACAAATGCCGGTGACGAGCGTTTTCTCATTTTTTTACAATGATATATTTTCTTTGATAAACAAAATCTATCTTTTGGGTAACATAAAATCAACTACTATCATGTTGGACAGTGCTGCAATTTTGTCGTTTGCAAATGAGTTAAATCATACACCTATTTACTTTAAATAAGATTTGGCAATTTATGTCTTTTCGGTTTGAGATAATTTTGTGTTATCAATACGATACATGCGGTTTAAGGACAAATACTGGTACTTCAAGGTGGAAAATACTAAGAAAAGTAGGAAATATTTCCTATCATAGGAATTTGGAAAGAAAAATCATCGTTACCTTTATCTCCATATACATGTAGTTCTCGTAATAACTGAAAATGCATCATAGTACATGCAAGTACAGCCTCTATGTACGGGTAGTGTCTTTCAATTTACAAATCACTGTTTACGAATACGTAACGTCAACGTCAATTTTCATACGCAGAACTTAAGCAATGAATGGAACCACCTAAGTCGCCACATTTTATAATACATCGACACCTTTTGCCGATAAATAACACGTAAAATATCATTATACTACAAAAGCAGTTTCTTCTACGACAGCTCGGTATACAAGACTACACTATCAACACAACATACAAACTGGCGGCGTCAATCAAGATTAACATCAAGATTATGCACCAAGCAGCACATTTTAGCACGTATTAGTATATTCAAATAACGTCAGTTCCCAGTGACGTCAGTCTTTTAATGAATTGGGGCGCTCAGAATGGAATTTCTACTACATCAGCGAACTCCACTTCTTAAACAAATAAAAAATGGTGAAATTCGCTTAACAAACATTGGTACTTCAAGATGGAAAAAACTTAGTGCAGAATGATACATTCGTTTAACTGTCAGGTGGGAAGGAACATGGAAACTTGTTCACGGCTGTTGTGAATCATGTCACCACCCTGCCTTAAAACTAATAGTGTTCGATAGGCTTTGTTGCGTCTTCTAATGCCGTTCAAAGTTCTTTTAACGTTTCTGGAGTAGGATTTAGCCATCTGTTATGGAAAAATAAGGTTACCCAATGGTGTATGAAACAGGTTAGCATGTGTGTCAAGGTAGAATCACTGAACCATACTACATGTATCTTGGTAATACATATCTGGCTTTCTTTTGCCTGAAGACACGTGCCCATATTCATCGTTCATGATGATGCAACAGCTCATCGTGCAATGATTTTAAGGGAGCATGTTCATGTCTTAACACCCGACAATTGCCATAGCCAGCCACGAATCCCTGCCTATCACCTGTCCAGTATTTATAGAATATTAGTGAAGAAAGCTTCAAAGAGACGTAGTCCACATCCCAAACTGTGGGTGAGCTCAAACACGCTTATACCTATTGGCCTATTCTTACCTTCTGTACAATTCTTGCATATAACGAGTCTATAAAGATCCCCAAAGTTTAATTAAGCCATGCCTATCGACAAGGGGTTTTGATGTGTCCATGAAAAATTTCGACCAATGTCAGCCTGCGCACAAATTTTCTTTATGTCCAAGGATCATACTATCTATCACTGTGCAGAACTATATACCAAGCGATTAATTACATAAACGCCTTTTTTGCCACCGCCATTATTTCATATAACAATGCTACATTGACCACTGATAGTACCGAGAGATTGTCAAAACGCCCCCACATCTCCCCCCCCCCCCCTTGTATAAGCATAAAGTACAGCGTGCGTACATGATATTATGATATTAATGGGAAATAGTAGTAAATTTAATGAGATTCAAAAGTACAAAACCGCCTCGAGCAAATAAAAATGGACAAAAGTGCAGTGTATTAAAACAATAACGTGCTAAAAAAAGGTAATAAGCTATATACGGCAATACCATACTGCGAAATAACAGGAGGTGTGCCTGCTTCATTGATATATAATCTGTAATACACTGCGCAACAGGGTGTTTATGGCCCATAATTATCGTTTTTGTTCATAATCATCTCCTGATTCAAAATTAATCTCTGATCTGTTTCGAGAAAGCTGTTGTCGGTTTTTTGACACAGTTCTAAGATTAGTTTCAAGAAAGAGGTGATATTATAGTTTTGTGAACAACTCAGAGAAAAGTTTCAAGACAACCTTGAGCTTGATTACGAGAAGAGGACAATCAGAAAAGTGCAGAATGTATCTTAAATGTATAACTAATAAAACAGCATCCATACCTATTTCGATAGATGCTATTTTCGGACATATTTTCGGACATACAGCTGGGCTAGCTAATACACGTGACACGAGTAGGGAATTCTGGGAGAAAGGAAAATGCTCTTTCTTCCTTTGAGTGAAATAGAAAGCATTGTTAAAGTATTGCATAGGGAACAGTTGTGTCTTTCATGTTTTCAAGACGTTTTAACCAGTTTTTAGCCCATTTATTCCTCATTTAATGAAACCTTAATCATTCTTGTATCTGGATGCCCAACATGTCCCTGGTGGCTGCAAAATTGCAAAGTTTACGACGGACAGAAAGTGCATTTCATGTTTTGGAAGCATCGCTGTTTGTTGTTTCCTGTTATTGACGAAGATACAACCGAAATGTTATCTGTTATATTATATGGCTTGCAACACGAGAAAAGGGGCATTGTGACATTTGCGTAAAGTGTCGTCTCGAATCAGCCTGCGCAGTCCGCGCAGGCTAATCCGAGACGGTACTTTGCGACTACATTAGATTTTGTACTACAGTAGACTTTTGGGAAACAGAAAATCACATTATAACGGAAAGTGTCGTTTCGGATTAGCCTGCGCAGACAGCCCAGGTTGATCCGTGACGACACTTTACGCAGACGTCCGAAAGCCCCTTTTGGTGTGATGCAGGCCAGTTATTTAATATAAGTAATTTATCTATCTTTAAACAGTTGATCCACTATGGACACTTTCAACCTCTAACAGCGTTTTTGTCCCGCAAGCTGTAAGAATATATAACGTCGTACAAACAATCAAACCTTACAGCGTTACAAAAACTTTTAAAACTCGAAAATGCAACAGTCAGTCAATATCATTTACAGCGCTGAAATTTCTAACAGGTGGAAATTTAATAAGTGATTAATTGAAAATACCTCTATCACTCCGAACCCCTCTTAAGTTATACTTCTATTACTATCAAACTTGTAATTTCCGCTTTAAAGTATTTACACAAATAGCGAAATTGCCTCCAATGAGCCTAATCTTAACTCGGAAAAAATCAACAGCACAGCCGTTAAATCTATGTGATCAATTTACAATACTTAAACTTACAACAGGTGCAAAATAAATATCAATAGATTGAAAATACCTCCATAACTGCGGACCCTTGTGTACTTATAATCCTTTGCCAAACAATTAAGTCTGTAAATACCACTCAACAGAAGACAGCTTTTGAATATTGTAGAGAAAAAGGACAAGTCGTTCCTCCCATTTCCTAGGGACCAACGGCGCCTAGCCTTAGTAACCACGTTTGCATGAAGGCTGCAACCACTCTCAACATCATGTATAAATATGTCTTATTTGCTATCTCTTATTGCTGGAACTGCAACTGCCATTTCTAATTGGCTTGAAACGACACATCCCTCAAAACCACCTTATACCTTACGAGTTATTTATTAGTATCGTTAAAAAAGAAGCTGAAAAGTGGGGGGGGGGGGGGTCGATGTCTACATTCACTGAGAAAATGAGAAAATACCAAAGAAAATATATTTAAAGCAAAAGTTTTTAACAGTGTTTGTGGTTGTAAAGAATTTTAAATGAGAACGCATAAAACAGAAAGAAATTCTCGAGTTATGACACAACCAACACCCGTGTTCAACTTGGATGGTCGCTGTGTGCACACCTTTGGATGCAGATGGAACGTGGCGAAATTGACATTTGACTGATCAATAAGTCTTGTTGTGTGTATCCACGTATCGAGGGTAACAACCGACGTCACAGGAAGTGATATCGGACCTGGGCATTTTCATAATTTATGTCCGCCATATTGAAAATTAAGTACGATATGAAGATAGAGTGAGGCTAGCTTGGATGGATACAAACGGACTACAAAGACTCTCATGTATTTATCAAAGACATTAGATGAATACTTTAATATTCTGATGTTTTAGACAGGAAGCAGATGTCTATATGCACAAACACTTTGACCAAATATCAAAAAGTAACTTGGTTTTAATAGTTGGTCGAAGTCTATTCCATTATTATAAGTAGTTAACAAAAGTTTTGACAAAAAACAAAGTCCATAGGCATTGTACGCTTTGGAGGTCTAAAGACTTTTTTCAGATCATTTAAAGGAACGATTGCAAAAAAAAAACAGTCTTACCAAACACGCACACTGACTTTATAACAAGGGCCCGATATCACTACCTGTGACGTCACACTGACGTATGTTGTGAGGGGTGCGTATGTTGTGTAAAAAGGCGGAGCTTTTTACCATGTCAGCGGTAATACATGTACAAATAGGACAGCTCTTGATAAGTCGGCGTTTTCTCCTGGTGCATGGAAATACTGCAATGGGCCGGAAAGGAGTGGATTGGGCCGGAATGCTCTTCAAGATACGATGTAAACTCTAGTAGCAACACTTTTTACTTATTTGACAATGGAATAGGACAAAACCTGGACATACTCATGTAAGGCAAATAGGAAATCGCAAGAGATAAGGTTATAATATTTCTGTTATTACTGAATATATTTACTTCAAACTGGGACTGGTGTTAGCTATCCAAAAGGGAAACCCATATAGAAGGGACATATATCCATCACAGTATTTTTCAAACATTTATAATTGCCCTGTTTTAACTGAATGTTCGAATATTTTAAAATTTTGTAATGTCTTGGTCATCACTGTCATTACTGAAGACATTTACTTCAAGCTTGAAGTAGTTGCTAACCATCACATTTACTTCAAAGTTGAGCTAGTTGTTAACTATCGTAAGGGAGGGAACCCCTATCAAATCAGGGGCAGGTAAACATATAGACATTTTTGAAACAGAAATGTCCTGATTTTCGACTTACAATTTTCACTTAAAGCAACTGCAGCCGAGCATCTGCATCTTTATTTATTTATTTAACCCATTACCACACAATCCCTACTTTTGACCCCCCTGAGAAAGAAGCCTTTTGAAAACACTGCGGGAAAAGGAGAAAATGCTGGTAACCAGCATTTTCTCCTTTTCCCACAGTGTTTTCTACCCTTCCCAGAACAAATTTCTATTTTTGAGTCGCCTTTATTTTGTTGTCTGCAAATGCTTTCAATTTGGACCAGTCTAAAATTTTCTCGTGTGGTAAAGAGTTAAGGAGAAGTGAAATTATTTGAGACACATGTGACTTGTAAGTTTATCATTCAAAATTAATACTTTCAATATGGTGGATTCTGGAATTTCATTGGATGGTTAAGAGATAACCTGTCACAGGACTATTGATATATCCATACAAACTTGTACTTCATTTAAAAATTTTCAAAAGCAACATACATGTATACTGAATAATGTAGCTTCAGATTAGACGTTTTATACAGTAATATTCATTGTCGTTTAGAAATTCTTGGAATCTGGAGGACTCTACATTAGTGTCATCTAGTAGAGAGTTAAGGTAGTAAACCCTGAACGATTCTAGTGCAACATGGAATAAGATTTCTTGTTAGTTGGCATGCAAATAAGGATTTATACTGATAAAATACTTCTGCACATTTTTAACGACCTGAAATTCCTTTGGTGTCTATCTTGAAATTATTTGTCAATACTTTTGTTAGTTTCCTGAAAAGGGAGGTAATTATTATGTCCCTTTGTACAGAGAAAGTATTGGTTTTGGATTTATAAATGATAATTCTAAGAACGAATAAAAGGAAAAGGTGGTTCGATTACAGTAGTACAATAATATTCATTTTTAATCACTGCAAAATTTGTGGGATAATACTATAGTGGAAATAGCTGGTTTCCATTAGGGATCTACCACTTAAAGTTACCCCTTTTTCGAAAAAAAAAAAAATGCCAAACGAAATTTGGCGACATGCCGTTTTAACACTGCATCTGTAGACTCATCGGCACTTCAACGCGATGCGCCTGCAAAACTGCTTAATTGTACTTCACCAGGGCTCAACGAAAATGATTTCAAAGATATTTTCAAAATCAAAATAGTCGATGAATACGGATTGGCGACCTTTTACAATACGTCGCTGTGTACTGTTAACTAATGACTAATTACATTTTGGTGTACAGTTGTAACTTTGTGATATAAACTTTATGTCGTATATTAACAACAAAACTTAGCCTGAGGTAATTTCATCAAATGTAAAACTCGTCCCGAGAGTAACCCGGATGCTTACCCTATCAATATAGATGTGATCCATGCTCTGAGAAAAGGTTGCTTAATGCATATGTAAAAAGTTTCAAAACACCTCAGCCTGCGCATTCCGTGTAGGCTGACATCTATCGAAGCTTTTCGCTACAGGTAAAATTTGTGCATGTCATAGGATCTTTCTACCTCCAATTCAAATCAGTTATTAGACAGAATGCATGGGTTTTATAAATCCACAAATTGTGATGGCTTGCATCGTATAATGCACCAGGTACATACATTAACCCTTTCCCAAACGACAAACTTTTGGACTGGATCAATTGAAAGCATTTGCAGACGACAATTCAACTCTTGCTGAAAAGATTATTTCTGTCTATGATAGGGTAGAAAACATTGAGGGAAAAGGAGAAAATGCTGGTTATTAGCATTTTCTCCTTTTCCCACAATGTTTTCAAAAGGCTACAATGCCAGACCCGTAAAAACCAGGTATTGTTTGGGAAAGGGTTAAGCTCCTTTTAGTCAGAGTGCTACTCAAATATAGATACCTCAGGGAAATGACAGACATGTCAAACTTAATGGGTAAAAAGTGTAACTGTTCAATCACCTTTGCATGAACGAAAATGAAGTTCGTGCATTTAAACGCATTTGAAGTCGGTCATTCGAGCAGACTGGCTGTATGAGACAATATACCACTTGTTCCGAAATTTAAATGAAGACACAATTTGTGCCCAATCATACGCTTAACACCACTTCCCAACGGTAGCACACTCTACTACTCAGTCCAAAGTTTCAAAAACCCCGATGAAGAGGGCTTTGGTATAACTAATATTTTCTTATTTTCCCACAAAAGTTTTCAAAAATCTTTTCTGTCGGGGTTGTTAAAACTACGGGTTATGTGGTAAAGGGTTAAATTGCATTAATTTCGTGTCTCAATGTCAGTCGTTTACTTACATGAAAGGGTAATATCAAGAGACTTGCGGCGAAATCTGTTTTATGAGAACAATTGACGTTGATAGCGACCTTTTAGAAAGACTCTGGAAGCGTTATCTATTTATCGTTGGGACATTTTCACCCTTCACCAGACAATATTGTGGTTTTTTTGTGGCCGAAAGGAAAGAGGATTCCTGAAAACATTGTGTGGAAAAAGAGAAAATGCTGGTAACCAGCATTTTCTCTTTTTCCTCACAATATTTTCTAGACTTTCAAAGACACGTTTTATTTATTGAGTAGTACTAATGTTTGTTGTCTTCCAATGGTTTATGTATGGACAGTGCTTTCATTTTGTCTTAGGGTACCGATTTATGTTTTCCCTGTCTTATAGAAGTACTTTCTACAAACATCATAGCAATCAGAAAACCCTTTGTTACTTTGTTATTACTTGTGGTAATATTCTATCGTTTGTGCATCTCATATTGATGATAAAAGGGATTTTTACAGGGGCGTTCACAAAGTCAATTGTTGTAGAATTGTTTCAGGAGGCTCTCTGCATGTTTTTTTTTTTCCCGGAGGGTGTTGATGAAGATCAGACTGCATATTCTGTTCTTCCATCGAAATACGGAGATATCTAGTTTAATTATAGCCAACAAAATATTTAAAAAAAAACTCTACTTCTGTCTTTTCTAGGTCAGCCGAGCCCCGATATTGAAGTCAAGTGTAAGGATTGAGAACAAAAGGTCTTCACCACCGAGTTGTGTAGGACCCTTGAGAGGCTGATACTCCAATACATTTGCTACAGTTGTCTGCTGATTGAAAAAGAACACTGTTTATTCAAGTGACCGTATAAGGGTTTATTAAGTTACCTAGATAAGTTTTCTTGATTTAGTCCTTTTGTTGTATATTTACCTACTTTCTTCCATTTTAGAGTAAAGCCAGTAGATTGTACAAGGCTTTGAGTTAAGTCTTTTAATAATTCTATAGTTTCGTTTTGCTATTATATCGAACGTATAAAGACAATAGAGTCTATTTCTTAATATTGGTTTAGAGAGCATCCCACATCGCACGATCTTCCTGTCTATAGCATCCATAACTGACTCCTTTTCCCCTTTTGGCACCTTTTTTTTTTCTTTTACTTGTTAAATCAATTAATGAATGAATAAAATAGGACTGATACATACCATCTAGAATCCATGGAAAGGAACAGTATAAGCTTATGCTTTCGTTCCAATCCATTTTGTAGCATATTCTAAATATATTTTGTAATTGTCTTATTATTTTTTGTATTACCAAATTACCAATGGGCACACTTATGTGGTCGGTGACACTAACGATAATCCTAGCCGGATTTCCAGATTACACGTCTTACGACTAGCTTTGCGTCTATTATCCCCCATTTCCCTTTCCAATTCCGTTTTTTTTTTTTTCAAGACATAGCCTTACTGGAAAATTAATGTAAATTATTTACCTATCGTGCTATTTATTCTCTGATAAACTTTTTTTTTTTTAAATTCTATCTTTATTCATGAAAATTCCTGGACGATAAATGCTAAGATCTTAGAGGCATATTGCTTCTTACATTTCAAATGGAAATTCAATCCTTTTTACGCTCTTTTCTTATCTGTAAATTAGTAGCTAACCGATGCAAACTCCTTCCCGGTTGTTGTCAAAAGAAGCCTCCGATTGAACATTTGACAGCAAGTAGTTCTGCTGCACTGTTTCATTACAGAAAATGAAAGAACAGATTTAAAGTGTGTGAAGCATATTTATGCAGAAACTGAACCAAGTTTGTTATTTCTTTGTGAACAACTTTGTTTGTGTTTACATACCATCGGAAAGAAGGGCTTTTTTCACTGTAACTTTTCACCGTGATAGTTGAATTAGTGGTAGAATATAATATATACATGTATGTTTAAATTCGGTTGAGATGCCAAGTTTCAAACTTCTTGGGTGAGCCACTTGACACATACTCCAATTCCCCAATAAAAGTACAGCATAGAGACAAAAGATGGTGCTTTTTACTGTTAATGTACCAATATCCAGTGGTGTGACACCATGTGCTTTGTTTATAATAGATTATATGTAAATTGGAAATTAATGTAGCAGTTACGTCCTTTTGTGCTCTGGAAAGGAGGACTTGGACACAAGGATGTTCGGCTAGCGAGCCCTTCGAACAGACCTCCGCGGCTCTTTCTCGTGCCTATTTTAGATCATTGACAAACAAAGGCTACAACAGAGTTTTTCGTCTGTTTACCTTTTTAAAAATTCCTGTGAACCTCCGAGCTTAACAAATATCCCTGCTTAGGCTTGGAATTGTACAAGCGTTTTTCTAACCACTACACTACTATTCAACACAGAACGACATGTATTATACAACTATGGACAACCCTTACCCTACAACAGAAATGAAAGGAAACTTTCAAGCCGATGTCTAAACAAAAATCTGGCCATTTCAAGGGTATTTTAAGGCGAAAGGTATCTCTTTATCGGACAATGTAGATCCAAGATCAGACTGCACGTTCTGTGCAGTCTGATCTAGATCTACACTGTCCGCAAAAGATCAATGAGTCGCGCTTAGCAGCCGAAGTGTTAACAGCAGAGCTGTTTATATTTACACGCCAATACCTTTCACGGTGATTCGTTTCATGTGTTTCCTCTATAGATATGTATCATGTAAATTACGAATCATGAATAGAACAATTATGTTCATAAGATACTAGTACAGTATCATATCGTCGGTTTACTTCTAAAACCTCTTAACTACAGCCTCAAATAAGCTGTAGTTACGAGGTTTTTTAAGTAAACCGACGATATGACAGAAACGGTACACGAAAACTTTATTTTGGTTTAAAAGTTTTGAAGGGTACAGTTTAATTAATGTAGATTTACACTGTCTATATATGCAAGTGTTGCTTATATCTTGGCTTTCCCAGTACGAGCCTAGGGCTCTGTGACACCTTGCCAAAGGACATTTTTATGAACACAAATGTATTAGGAACAACTTGAACTGACTTTAACGGAATACTTTCAATAAGTACACGCTAAAAAGTTGTTGTTTAATAAAATATATATATATATATCTTACAATTCCAGAGTTTATTACTGAAGCAGTGCTAGATAGCGTTTGGAACTGCGTTAGTTAGCGTTTGTAGGTAGCATTTAAACTTCGACCGCATGTTGTTTCTACTACCCCACCCGCCTACCAACCCGCCCCGTCTCAAAACAAAGTAGGGGGTGGGGGGTAATTGAAAAAAAAAAAAAATCCCCTTTTTTCAACGGGAATCAAACCAACTTCCTTAAAGACACGGAGCAGCGCCAAAACAAACTGTATCACATAGTTATATAAAGATCACGTGTTGTAATAATTATGTATTTATGCAATCTGTCACCTTATACCGGGTACAAAAAAAAATGTTGAAAAATGTAAATAACATCCGTAGTATTTTTGACATGTACCATATATAATTACATGGTCATTTTTATATATTTTATTAGTCAAGATCTACAGTGCAATGTAAAATATAAACTGGAAAGAAATCTAATTGCGATTTGCTACAATTCATGGTCTCCGGCAGACGATTTTTGTTTTTTTGTTTTGCAGTAAAACTAATACTTTTCAAAACATAGTAGCAAAATGAGAAATTGCTCGTGACGAGCAATTTCTCCTTTTGCCACGATGTTTTTTACTCGTAGAATTCATAAAAAATCTACTTCATAAGTCATTTTGGTTATCAACAATCTACAGGGATCCGTAAATGTTGTATACCATTAACGTTTTGATTTAAGCCATTAACACACAATCCCTACCTTTTATTTACTGAGAAAGAAGACTTTTGAAAACACTGTGGAATAAGGAGAAAATGCTGGTAACCAGCATTTTCTCCTTTTCCCACAGTGTTTTCTACCCTTCCCAGAACAAATTTCAATCTTTCAGTCATCTTTATTTTGTCGTCTGCAAATGCTTTCAATTTGGACCAGTCTAAAATTTTCTCGTGTGGTAAAGAGTTAAAAGATGCCATGAGTAAATGCACGTAAGGCTGTGAGGACTAAAACATTGGAGAAACTTAAAATGAGGTAAAATCGATATAAAAACAAACAAAGCTAATGTTACAATAAAAGAAAAAAAAAATACCTTTTTTTTTTATCTATTAAACATCCAGATCTATTCTGTGTGCTTCCAGAAATATTCCGTTACGACTTCTCTACAAACGCCAACTTTATCAAATCATTCAAACAGGTCTACTCGTTTATATTATAAACAGTCACATCACCTACAATACACCACGCTGTAACTGTCAGAGCCTGGACTTGAACAACCTCGCTTTATAATGATCCCGGTATTGAATATTCAGTGAGTGTTGGCTTCATTTATACTTTAGATATCGAAACATTGTGTTTATGTTCTAATGTTAAGATTGTTGTATGAGTTGATTTTACTCGAACATGCGATCCGGTCTTTGATCTATGAACACTGTTGATATGTTGGGAGATACCCTGGACAAAAACCTATAAACCGACGTGCAAAAATAAGTAAATTGATAGGACAACAAGATAAAAAAAAACCTTTGGTGGCCTGGATTCTATTTCCACTCGCTGAAAACATTCACTATTTGGTGAGGTTTTTTTCTAATTTTTTTTTACATGGCTATTAAAGCTTTTGACGTCCAACCCAGGGGTCGCAGATTCGATGCACTCAAATGGCACTCGTTGAATATCAGTGTTTTATTGCATAGCTTTGCATCAATTTTCTGCTAAAAAATATAGGTAAGAATATAATACGGCAAAAATATTTATAAGTATTCAAAACCATATAATTACGCATTTTTTATCTATTTAATTTTAGATATCAAAATGCTATGATGATCTAAACCTTCTTACCACTTTTTATAACTATAGCTGCCCTTGTGGCAAGGTTAGATCGAGATCAGACTGCATAAAAACGTGAAGTCTGACCTTCGATTTACATTGTCATCCTTGCTGAGACACCCTGGACAAGAGGAAGTTTGGAATTGCAACCATTCAGTTCTTTATTTCATTTCTTTATCAGATATGTCAAATGCATTAATTCGGTATTCTGAGAGTTCAAATGCCCTGTGAGATCCATACAATCTGCCAGTACTTGAACTTTTTCCAGAGAGGTAAGCTAATGCAGAAGAAAATCGGAATACTACCATTCCATTGGTCGAAGTACATTTCACATGTTTATCCTTTAACTATGTACCAGACGACAAGGATTTAGACTAATGCATATTGAAAGCATGTGCAGACATCATATTAAATGTGGCACATACAATGCTATCTGTCTTTAATGGGATAAAAACGTAATTGGAAAACGGAGAAAATGTTGACTAGTAATCAGTATATTCTTCGTTTACCATAATGTTTCAAAAGCCTTCCTTCTCCGGGTAATTAAATACGATGATTGGTTGGAAATGGGTTTATGATAATACCGAAGTGTTTAGTTGAAATTCTTTGAGTTCAGCTGAATCGATTACGTCGAGAAAAACATAATGATTCGGAATCAACCTGGGAATCAAACGTAACCAATAATGTAAAGCGACACAAGAGTGTAGCCAATCAAATCATCCCTTAGATACTAATCTTACACAACTGAAACATTTCACTTTCTTTTCTAAGACAGTTTTATAGTCTCTTCCTAGACAATTTTATATGTATTTAATATTGTTTCGGTGTAACAAAATGTTGTTTCTAGCAGATTGGCATTTGACCCAGACATAGTGAAATATAGGCTGATGCTTAACGTTTACTTTGAGATATATCTACAGATAAAATATTATCCAGTATAAATTCTTTAACAAACAGGTCGATGTCCGAACGAGCTTGAGAAAGAAGGTATTTGAAGATATTGTTGAAAGTTTAGTTTTGTCTAATTTGAAAGTATTTGCAGATGACATATTAGATGTGACTCGGGCGATTGGATTTGTCTGTAAAATAATAAATCATACATTTAAATTTTCCTTTTTCTCAATCGGTTTCAAAAACGCATCTGAACTTTGAAATCATTGCATTTTCAACTTGTCCTTGAATTTTATCCAAAGGCATGATATACAGGTATTACCGGATGTTGCGTAGATATGTCATGCATAATGTTTCTAAAGTACAATGTTCTAACCGAATGCTGCTAAAAGATGTTTACAGCAAGTTTCATAAGTACATGTATATGTTGCACTATATGTTGTGTAGATCTTTTGACTATCAATTTTCTTCCAAGATACGAGGGTTATCCTAAAACTCCGCAACAAATTTTGTAAAGCGGCAAGTGGGGAAATCTTGACGTTTACAAAAAGGAAATCTGATATCGTATTCTTAAATCCATGCCAGCCACAGATTACACTGTTCTATGTGGACAATGAATATCAAGATGAGAATATACAGATCGTTCTGTCTGATCTTGGTTCTACGGTGCCAGACAATTTCAGAGAACAGGTGCCCTTTAGCAATATTCTTATAAATGGCGCAGTTTTTTTGTATTTAATTTTGATTTAAATTGTTACACGTTTTTTTCTTTTTAATCAGGGTTAACACTCCATATACATATTTTGTTATGGTATTTGTCGAAGATAATACCACCATGAGTTCAATATTGAATTTTGAGTGGCCAGATATGGTATTTTGTGCAAAGCCGAAGGTAATAAACCCAATTCAACTCACTTTTTCTCAGGCAAACGAGTTTTTCGGTAGCACGCAGATATGTAATTGGGAATGGCGTGTTAAAATACAATGCATGAGGCCATCGATCGTTGAAATACTAATTTTTGGTTGAAAACAGATTCATTCGCTCATAACCTTCTATTGGCGCAATGATACAAAATTTGTCTACCGATCACTTGGTCCTAGGCTTTTACGTTCCATAACCAGTTCGTCCCGTGGTTTGTTCACCACATGAATGCGCGCTACTCAATTTGATAGGACATAAATATTTATAGATCGAAATAATTGATTGAAAGTCGGAAATTTAATGTTGATGGCCAAAATATATTTCAAAATCGTAGATTTTGGGTAAAAACCTAAATATATTCGATATATTTACATGGTTTCTCTCTCTCCCCATCATGTGCCCTACTGTCAAGGGATGTTATTCCTGACTCCTTATGATCAAAGGGAGACCATCAGTACAAAAATAATCCTTACTTTGTCATGAGTACTCTTCCTTCAACCCTAAACGTATTCATTTGAATAGTAGGTTAATTTTCAAGCCAATATTTGAATAATATTTCTTTTTTCCTTTCAAATATTAACTTCACACAATGGCCTCCTTGACAAATTCATACCACTTCAGCGTTCTCAACGCTTTGATTCTTGAGAGTGCTCGTTGACAGTACAACTCGGAGCCCTAGCCTAGTACAGGTCAACCCGGAACATACAAGAAAAAGTATCGCTACACTGTGACAAAGGACTGCGATCTCAAAGACATTCTAAAGACAACGCGGAGTCCCAGCCTTGCAAAGGTCAAACCCGGAAAACAGACGAATAAATATAGCTATGCTGTGACAAAATACTGCGTTGTTAAAGACATTCTACAAAACAAATACACCTTTAATATCTGCCAATATACCAAATGAACTTTAAACTGCAAACATCCTTTCCAAACAATCATCACGATAAGATTCTGACAAGAATATCTCACCAGGATATGATACAGTTTAACTCAAATATCGGACTGCATGTTCTTTCCGAAAATACTTTTGCTATATTGCCTGCGGCAGGGGTGTGAAGAGTTGCATTTGTAGATTACCTAGTTAAAGGTAACAACCTGAGCGCTTACTGTATAAACCTGAAAAATGGATATATATTTAGGTCATGAAAATACAATAACCAAAATTGGGAAATATTTTGTGAGCAAAAAGAAAAATCATGGCTCGTTTCAGAAGCTAGTGCACCGAATTTCAGTAAGATGCCATTGGCAAGTCATGAGAAGGCAAACTGATGAAAGGTTAACATCTATGCACTCGGAATGAAAAATAACCAGGGAAAAGATAACACATTCATTTATCTTCCATACATTTTAAATCGACACCATGAACCATTACATGTTACAGATAAATGTTGTTTTGATGAAATTTTGATTAAAGAATATTGATGATTAGCATTCTGAAGATCATTGGGTGTATTGACGGTATTCGATATGCTTTTTACACCATCCATAAATCTAGCTCGTTCATATCTGTCTTTATGTCTTTCCTCGTCTCTCGTTTGTTGCTCTGCAGAACCTTGCCTGAATACACGTCCACGCGACTCACATAGAAACTGGGTAGGGATGAGTTGATGGAAAGCCAGCACCTCAACCACAGAGAAGCAGATTAACCTTTTGCCAGTATTCCATTTTCAGAAACACCGTCGGACGACAGATCAGGGTCCGTATTCACCAACCATTCTTAAGAACGGTCTTTGTCTTATTCTCCAAAATTTTCTACATTTGTAAGTAACACAACTTCTGATTGGCTAAACCATTCGGTTTAGCCAATCAGAAGTTATGTTACTTACAAATTTGGAAAACCTTGCAGAATAGGACTAAGAATATTCTCAAGAATGGTTGGTGAATACGGGCCCAGGTATACATGTTTCATAGTTCTACGAATGGATGACAAGGGTTAACCTTTGGCCTCCATAACGCGAATAAGTGCATTTTTATGGCACTGTAGATCAAGATCACACAGCAAGGAACTTGTTATTTCATAGCACACTGATGGATAAGATGCAGTTTGTCAGATAGAATGAATGAATGAATGTTGTTTTATGGCGCATCGACAACTTTGGTCATTTAGCGCGCATATCTACAGTATGTTAAAAGATAATAAACGTGAAGTTGTTTAAACTGAATAAAGTTTGAATGACAATAAAAGAATTGAATTAAGAAAATTTAATGCATAAAGGGCATCATCGAGTTACAGGGCAATCCCTATATACTCAAATGTTTTAAATGATAAGAACTGAATTAAGAAGAATGCATAAAGGGCATTATCGAGTTACAGGGCAATCCCTATATACTCAAAAGTTTTAAATGATAAGATTTAAGAATGGGATAAAAAGGTTTAAACTCAATGCTGGTTTGATAAAAAGAAGTTTTTTAAATGAAAAAGAAATATGTGTCATTTATAAAGTGCATAAAATATGATATTGAGTGGCTGGGCATTCCCTGCCTACTCAACAGTTTTAGATTAAAAGGCAAGACTGATAATATTGTTTTTCCTTGGAAATGAGGTTAAAACTGGTAAAGATTGGAGCCTCCAATGGGATCAGATACTACCATTAAAGAGGTCCTGTCTCCAATGAGATAAGATGTAGTTTGTCAGATAGGAATACACGTGAAATTGAATTGCAATATCGGGGCCCATACTATTGAATGTCTTAAATTAACAAACGTCTTGTTTATTTGGTTTTTAACACAATTTCAAAAATCATTCACATCATATATATGTTAGAAACACTCAATAAACATTTTTAAGAAACATTTAGTAAAAAGATGTTCAAAAAACGTCCAGTAGAGTATATTATGGAAACATATATTAATTGGTAGGATATCAATAAGAAATATGCTGTTAAGATTTGTTTAACCCTTTACTCCATAGATACTCGTTTCTACGCATTGCTTGTAGGAGCCTTTGGAAAACATTGTGGCAAAAGGTAAAATTGCCCGTGATGAGCAATTTTACCTTTTGCAACAATGTTTTCTATGCGATCAAAAGGTGTCATATACACATAAGAAACAGCTTCATCCTTGCTGTTATATAGGGTCAATTAGAGATACCATAGAAATGCCTTTGGGGGTAAAGGGTTAAGAAACATTCCTAAAATACTGTAACATGTAAGCTATGTTCGTACAAAAAATTAATTGACATACATTCTGTGGCACAGAATAGGGAAACGTTTGTAATACATTTTAAAGCAAACGTTGGTAAAACATATTTTAGAAAAACTTGCGAAAACAAGTAGTTTAAACATATTTATTTTACATCCATTGAGAAAGAAGTTCTTACAAGTTATACTAATCTCTTTCGATTCTGCTTCCTGGTAACTTCACCAGTACTCGCGCCGAATGTTTGGGCAAAGAAAAATCCCAAAGTTGACACCCGCTCCCGGGAAACGAACTTGGGACCTTTAGGTTATGAGGCCGACGCTCTACCTCACGATCACGGACACCACATATACCTAAAACATATTTGAGGTAACACGTTGAGGGGAAGTGTGCTAAAACACCAATTTAACAAACATTTAGTAAATTTAGGCTTTATCCCGTAACAATCTATGCAACAACACATTATAATTTAAGCATGCTCTAGTGCCGCTTGGTTAGTCATCTATTTTAGAGGAAAATTCATTAAATACATTAAAGTTGCATTCGCTAAACTAATATCTTAGGAAAAAAGTAAGTAATTATATTCATGCGGCATTCGATAAAACATTTATTTCATGAACGATTGATAAACAAGTTAAACCTGCACTAGGTTAAACATTTGTTTACGACACCATCGGTAAAATATATTTAAACGCCATTCGGTTCAACATTTATTCAAGAAATATTCGGTTAAACATGTTTAAGCAGCTATCGGATGAATTTTTAAGAGAATAAAAACATCGAAACAGAATTTGATGTAAGAGATAATTACGGAGAATCTAGTAAACCATCTTTAAAAGGGATAATATGTTTCTAATCAACATTCGGTTTAAAAAAAAAAATGATATTCAGGCATATTCCTATACAAATTTAGGTAACATTCGGATTAACATAGTTTTTTCTGCATGCCTTCTCAGCAAAAATGTTATATATGACCTGAGGATGAATGATTTTTTTTTTCAGATCACAACATTCATAGATTAAGGTGACTTGAAAACTGTATTCAGATTGTTCCTGTCACAAAAACTATTTTAATATTGCTATGAAAATCAACACAACTATTGCTGATGATCAAAGGGTATATCCTATCGTTTTGGAGATCACAAAGGTCAAATATCTCCTTTATCCCATAGTCGATATCCACTTTGGTAAATACATGTAAGAGTTTAGTTCATCCATTTGCTCTTCTAAGACAGAAGGTGTCAACGTAATGGTATTTGCGGGTCCTTAAAATTGTAGACATACATTTTTATACTTGTTTTGATGTCGTAGCTATACAAATGCCGTTTCATACGCTAAACAAATCATGATAATACGTTTTGTTATTTCTGAAGTTCACTTAAGTGTATCAATATTAAAAGTTTTGGCAATAAACAAAGGCTCAGAAGAACATCAAAATGCTTACTGTTAATGCGTTTTATTTTTTAGAAGCTCATAAGTTAATCCTATGGATTTACGGAGTAATGTAAAAAAAAAAAAATAAACGTTAGAAAGTGAAAGTATCTTTTTATATACTACCTTTCAAAACTTAATACTCTGGATTCTTTTCAGCACAACACATGTCAGATCAAAAAAAATCTAAAATATTTTTCCCTGAATAAGGAATGAAATTTGTATTACAACAGACAACAGACAAAAATAACCTATTTTCCGTACCATTTCCTGACAGCTAAAGAGAAAAAAGGCTGTTAAAACTTGAAAGCGTTTAGAATGACTCAGCTCTTAAAAAAAAATAATAAATTACTAATATATTCGGTTTGAAGGAAAGAAAAACAAAAAGGATTTGTCCTAATTTAAACCGATAACGTCAAACGCGATTGCTTTGAAGACTTGCAAAGCATGAAATGCATTTTCTATCCGTCCTAATTTGTGCAAACTTGCAGCACATTAGGGCCAACACTGGGCATTACTATTGTTCTTTCTTTCTTTCTTTCTTTCTTTCTTTCTTTCTTTCTCCCAATGTTTTTATGAAATATTAGTCTTGATTCTCTTTTAGAACCAAATTCTCAATAGAATTCAGAGAATTTATCTGCTGATGTGTTGCCAAAGAACCTAGATTTCAAATCAAAATGAAACAAAAATAGGAACTGAACCATAAAATTTCAAACATCAACAAAACCCGGTTTTAACAATATCTTCAGATTTACTAACATTATCAAAAATATTGCCGGTCGAGAACAAATTGAACGCGAAAAAAAAAAATGGCATGACTTGAGAGCACTGAAACTCTATTGGTCCGTCACGGATTACCCAATTTTTTTATATAACTCAATCACCGTATTTCGTTTCCAAATACAGTTCATTGGCTCAACGACTCTATATCGTATAACTATCATGTAGGGAACATGCCATTGCGCTATTTTTAGTAACAGTGTTTGTCGATCGACCGAGTAAAACATCAATGTCCTGTGATTGACCAATGCAGCCTCAAAGGCCTGTGCTATGGCCCACAAATGCAAAATCGGCATGTTTCACCAAGTTGTTTGCAATAGAAATTATCACTCTATGACCACAATGTACCATGTAGACGACTGCTTTTGTTTTGCAGACCAATTGCATACATGCATTTTTTATGACATTAAGGAGGAATTTACAGTGACAAGCACTTTGTCTGTTTTCTGTATGTTTTTACTCGTAGTGAGCTGAACTGTAAACGCAGAAAGATGTACATATCACAAACTATGGTAAACTGTTCCTCAAGTTGCTTGAGTGCAAAACGTTTTCATTGGCAAATAATAGATTATGATCTTCACCTTTGTCGAAATAAGTCAGATTGCACTGCACACTAGATCCTCTATTAACGTCATGATGTAGCTTTAACTACATCTGTTGCATGATTGTATTCAGAATATAGATAAATTCCCTCAAGCCCATAAAACTGTTTGCACATATATTATAAAAAATGTAATTTAAAACATGAAATATTTTTATGTCCTCGTTGTTTCCCTGCGCTGCATCTGCTCTATTTTTCTTTTTTTTTTCAGGACTGTATTTCCTTGTCCTTAGAAAAACATTTTCTATACTTTTCCTTCAACTTCTCCCCCTTCTTGGGTTTTACTTACCAGAGACATTCAGCAAATGTTTCGAAAAGTGTCATGACGGTTTTGATAATATGTAATTATCTTTAAAACTTCTTTCAAGGATACTTTGATGTGTTTGCGATATAAAGAGGTAAACGAACTGTGCATAGGTCTAAAGATGGAAATTCCTTACATACTACAGCAAGGAAACCGCACTAAGAGCAGCATACACAGTCACAAAAGGGACATAATCTTTGCAGAATCTTTAAAACATTAAAATCTGAACTTTTTCTTAAATTTCCAAACTATTCTCTTTAACTTAAGATCAAAGGTCATGCCGATAAGTTCGGACTTGATATCGAGAGAGCAGTGGACGCAACATTTACACTTTGCTCGTACAACTGCAGGATTCTTCACAATCTCAATCCCTTTAATCCCTAAGTGTTGCTTTGATGTTAATAGAAGAAGCTGACAGGGCGTTTTTATACTGTAATAGAACTTAACCATTGATCCAAGGTTTTATCTTATATCCATCAATGCTTGTACTTGATCGTTCAAGTTACTTCCTTTTTGGGTTGTTTTCCAAGTCTAAATAAAGTTACCTTACCGATCAAGATTAGGTTCTTCCTTTGCAAATGGGTCCTTTGGTGAGAAGCATACACCCTTTGCTTAAACAAAACAGAACATCGTCTATTTGACAAAAACTACATAGTTTATGGGAAAAAGATTATGTAATTTTGGAAAGAAATTTAAATTTATCAATGAAGGAGAAAAAGAAGATAGGAAAAAAAGCCCTAATCGCCTTGAACTTACAAATGTCATCCCCTTGTAAACGTATATTGAAGGATTCCAATTGTTCATACCTTAAGAGTTCATGACAAAACATTTGATTGGCTGAAACCTTATTGCTGAAACTTTATGATTGGACCTATTTTTTTCATTTATTCATTTACATGCATTTATTTATTTTTATTTATTTATTTATTTGTTTATTTATTCATTTATTTATTTAGATAAAGTTCCAGGCTCATCCATATGTTTATTTGTTTACTGTTTACTGCTGCACCATTTTGGGACGGACTTTTGAATGAACACAAACAAATATAAACAATTTATCATTTACATCTAGTAATTGGTTTGATATCAAATTTTCTAATAGTGTATACGTTGTTTATAGAAAAGTTAGAAATTTTGAAAATTGAAAAAAAAAGACTATACCTATCCAGAATTTGCCTTTCTAATCGACGGAGAACGCCACATTTCATACAGACTGATCCTATAGAGAATAACAATAAGATCAGACTGTGCATTTGCGTAGGCTGATCTTGATCTACAAAGTCTGCAAAACGCAGCCATCGTGTTCGCGCACGATTGAAATAGGGTTAATCTGTCATTGAAAAAGATTTAAAATGAATCCTTTACCAGACGACAAAATTTTGACCTTGTCCGAGTTGAAATCATTTACACACAAAAATTTCAACGATCAAATATAAAAATGGTACTTAGAAATAATTGTATGCCAAATTTAGATAAACGTCACCTTCAAAGTGAACCTATTGCTACACTCTTCGGCACCTTTTAACTAACTGTACTAGTCATAAAAGCCACAAATTTGAAACCACAGAGTGAATGTCAATCTTTAGAAGTATTTTTACTGCTTTCGATTCTGCATTTCTTCCATGTCTGATGGATTTTTACAAATTCATCATTTGTCAAATCGTTTATGGGAAGATGACAGCTTGAATGACTTATTATACATAATTCAATTTCTGTGTTCAGATATTTTAACACTTTTACCTGGTGCATTGTAAAAGACAGAACTACTTCCTTTGTGTACGAAAGAACATGGTTATGGTATATAGTTTAGCGGAAGTATGTTTTGACTTCGATAAAGGTGGGACATTTTGACACCCAGAATCTACTTTTAAAAAAAAAGAGGGATATGGAAAAAGACGAAAAAAAAAAAAAATCATCAAACTCACTAGGAATCAGCTTTGAAAATGTATTTAACATACGACAAAATGTAAGTTAAGTACATATTTTCTGACAACTAATAAACCTTTTTCTCTCCCCACCCCCATCCCCACTTAAGAAAAAAATACTTGCTTTATGCTACTTGAAAAACCTCCAGACTGTCGTCAAAACAAAGGTACTATAGCTTTATGAAAATTAAAACGAATGTATGAGTAGAATATGAACTGAGGTCTGATATAAATGGCTTGCAACACACGAAAAGGGACATTGAGACATCTGCGTAAAATGTCCCTTCGGATCAGCCTGCGCAGTCCGCACAGGCTAATCCGAGACGACTCTTTACGACTATATCAAATTTTGTGCAAGACTTTAAAAAAAATGCATTAAATCGGAAAGTGTGATTTCGCATCAGCCTCTGCGCCCTGCTCAGGCTGCTAATCAGAAACGACACCGTTTACACACATATCCGAAAATCCCTTTTCGCGTGTTGCATGCCATTTGACGAGTTTTAGTTTTTTCACCGGCTCTTAGACCTCAGACTTCCTGTGGGATTTATCACTCGTAAATTGATTTACGTATAATACGCTCTATACTTTATAAACTAGAACTATCTATGGATCAAGTAACGATCGTCTAACAACAAAAAATATTGTAGCTTTATGTCCATAAAGTAGCGTTTTATGTCTCTTTATGATTATATTCGAGATACAGTATATTATGGTACATTTTTTATGTTAGCCCTTTGGAGTACAAACACAGCTTCTACTGCTCCAACAGTGTTCAGCAAAATATTGATAGAAAAGGAACAGTTACTTATTGTAAGCGCTAGCTTTGTTCCCATAACGTTTTCCATAATATAAACGGTATTTGTTCCCGTCAATGTCTCACAGTTGAGGGTCGTATTTCTAAGAAGGGTATGCATTTTATACCCTCCAGTAAGCAAACCTGACTTTTAATATCCCTGAAAGTAAGGAGTTTTGAAAATTATGTGGGAAAAGGTGAAAATGGTGGCAAGTAATATTTTCTTCTTTTCCCCAAATTTTTGTATTACTTCAAGGAAAAATATCGTTTCTAGAGGCACATTAAATAACTTCTTTGCATTTGCTTCAGTTTGGACGAACCTATCATTTTGTCCTTCGGTAAAGAGCCAAACGCAATTTTAACATGATTCTAGATCAAAGATACAATAGCGCCATAATGTCTGGTATTGTGCTCTCTCGATCTTTATGCCTTGCAGACGTTATAGTATCCAAGTACCTGTGGGATTTGTAAAATCTGTGAACTCCTTTTATCTCTAAAAAACGACAATATTTCATAGTCAACAAAATTGAATTAAACGATGAAATTCTCTTTGGAAGGGTAGAAAACATCGTGGGAAAAGGAGAAAATGTTGGTTACCACCATTTTCTCCTTTTTCTAGATTTTATTCACATAACTTTCTTCTTGATGGTCTTTAAGAGTCAGAATTTTGTCGTAAAGGCTTAACTAGAACCACAAATTCATTTCCTCTCGTTTCGACACATAAACCATAATGATAGAAAATTGAATAACAATCATATGCAAGATGATTTACTGTAGCGTTCTATGCATAAAGCTTGGTTCTATGCATAAAGCTTGGTTTGCCTCTGTAAACAATATTTAGTGCTATAGAAGATACAACTATTTCACTGCATAGAAATGTAAGCTTTCTCCTATGGTGGCACATTTCTGCCGCGAGATACGAGATAGGTATTGCGACAATTTCAGAGAACTCTCGTGATAAAGCATAGTTTTGTAGAAATATTATCTAGATAATAAACATTTTCACGATAAGATTGCCATAATTCTAACTGTTATCGTGATCGTTTTTGCTTTCGTGCCCACAATTCACATTCACGGTATCTATAATTACATACGGTTTCGGAACATCTTTGTGTTCAGCGTCATGAATTAGCCTTTTTCCTGAATGATTTTAAAGTTATTCATAGAAAACGTTTTGAGTTGCCTTTGCACGGTGAGGAAACTACATAGACGGAGCCATTGGCTCTGTTAAGGAAATCTTGTGAGGGTTTTTCCGGTCACGTGCGGCGCCGTCAATATCGGCTGTTTCGGTGGACACGAAAACGTAAGTTTTCCATTTATTGTCAAAATTTGATTTTATACTGAACACTAGCGAGAAAAGTGGAATTGTATGAGGGGCCCATGACTTTCAACTTACTTCCTTGCCCGTAGGGAGTTCCAAGTCGGCGCGGTTTTGTCTGAAACACTTTTGCCGTGAGCCACGGCGAGGTAAACAAAGGTCATTTTCTATAATGACCACAGGCTTTCTATTGCTCTTTCTGCATAAATATTACTTATCTAAATGTTTACACCGTCCGAATGTATGAATTGATTATCTAATTCTTCCCCACTCACGAAAAACAAAATTTGAATCAAAATAAAAAAAATTGAGAAAAAATAAACAATGGCTCCGTCCATATCGGCCGGCTCTGTCTATATCGGCTGGCTCCGCTGTATGAGGGTGAGTTTTAGAAGCGACGTATATGCACAATTGAAACAAAACTCACC
Source organism: Tridacna crocea (assembly GCA_943736015.1). Classification (NCBI taxonomy): domain Eukaryota; kingdom Metazoa; phylum Mollusca; class Bivalvia; order Cardiida; family Cardiidae; genus Tridacna; species Tridacna crocea. The sequence goes on along the minus strand of OX031066.1, from coordinate 519,122 downwards.
CACCCACCCCCACACACACACACACACACACACAATTCGCTTTATTTTCTTTCGCACGGGAACGCGGACGACCGAGGTGACTACAATAGCTCTTCACACTTCGTGCAGTCAAGCTAAAAGTAAGTACTCAAGTCTGGAGTGTCAACTTCAGACATACCTGCAAAACTTTTACAAAGGTTATTCTCAAATATTGGTTTTATTCAGTTTTGCGTCCCCCAAGCTGTTAAACTGGTATTGAGACGAATGGATCGGTAAGTGGGAGGAAACGGGAGTACCCCGGGAGTATCCCAGGAAAAACACCCGACACACCCGCAAGCAGAACTTGGCTTGTCCACGTTGTCCGAGAGTGCCCTGTACCCACAGGGTGATATGGTCGAATGATCAAGAGCACTGAAGTCAACCACTTTAACCACTCAACCACGTGACCGCCCTTTTTGAAATGATAGATGGTTCGAGAAAAGCATCACCATTCCAAAAATAACTTTCAAAAAATCTAACTTTTGACTGGTAAACCCAATAGCGAAAAAAGCCTATCGCTTCTAAAACTCGCCCTCATACAGCGGAGCCAGCCGATATAGACAGAGCCGGCCGATATGGACGGAGCCATTGTTTATTTTTTCTCAATTTTTTTTATTTTGATTCAAATTTTGTTTTTCGTGAGTGGGGAAGGATTAGATAATCAATTCATACATTCGGACGGTGTAAACATTTAGATAAGTAATTTTTATGCAGAAAGAGCAATAGAAAGCCTGTGGTCATGATAGAAAATGACCTTTGTTTACCTCACCGTAGCTCACGGCAAAAGTGTTTCAGACAAAACCGCGCCGACTTGGAACTCCCTACGGACAACGAAGTAAGTTGAAAGTCATAGGTCCCTCATACAATTCCACTTTTCTCGCTAGTGTTCAGTATAAAATCAAATTTTGACAATAAATGGGAGACTTACGTTTTTGTGTCCACCGAAACAGCCGATATTGACGGCGCCGCACGTGACCGGAAAAACCCACACAAGATTTCCTTAACAGAGCCAATGGCTCCGTCTATGTAGTTTCCTCACCGTGCTTTGTGATTTACAGATCTCTGTTCATTTCTGGTCATGTCAAAAATTACCAAATAAGCCACAACTGATAATAATTCGAATTCCTACGTTACTTACGGCAATCTTGTAAATTCTAAAAATATTCAGCTCATCCAAGGGGTGAATATCGAAAAACAGATAGAACATCACGATAATTTAATTCGAATATCAGATTCGTGGACCAGTGGGATTTTTTTTTATCGTGATAATTTTTCACGAGCAAGATAAATTTTTCAGGAAAGTTTAAGTTATCAATAGTTATGCCGAACACTCATGATGATATGGTTTCCCATCTTTGACCAGTTGCTGTACTTTTAAATGATACAGTTTTATTTATTGCCTGCGTGCGACTTTTACAACAGAAAACCGAGACCGAATGCGTTTTTTTATTCCACCCCAAACACCAACTTGAAATATTACAGTGAAAAAGGATCCTTCCCGACTGTATACCTTGTTCCTACATGTGATCACAGGCATAAATTAGTTCTATGAGAAATTACAAAGTTTTTTTTTTTAAATCATCGATTGTAAACACCAGTAACACATTTTAGGCCTATCTCCAAATCTCGGTCGGTACGTCAGAAGTGGTTACTGTTGAATTTTCAAATAAGTCGTAACAAAACATATGTGTTTAGGGTTTCGGTCCGAGATACTATAGGTAGGATAGGTAAGGAATTTTTTTCCAACAACTTTTTACATGGACCATGTACCGAGATCACACCTGACAGATTTCTTTTCCAATCATAGCATAAAAAGTTTATGATCAGCAGCATTTTCTAGGTAAAGTAGGGAAGCCCTAAAAACAGACATTTTTTTAGGCCTAAGACTACTCTTGATACTTTGACCCCGGAAGCAGTTTGTGATGATCCTTTTGCGACATTAGCTGTATTTCTGCCTTAAAAATGATTACCTTCCAAAATCGTTATTGTTTGTATATTTGACGTGGGATGAATACTACAAGGTGATCGGAAAGTAAGGTAACACTAAAGTACATTTATACTTTTTCTTCAAATATAACGAAATAAATCTATAAACATGCGTTTGCTTGTAAATGAAATGAATGTATTGAAGTGTTTTTGTGTGATGATTTAATTGAATTTTCATAACATTTTGCGCTTTTATACAGATTTCAAATCAAAAGTGCCTATGTTGTCATTGCTGCCATTTTGGTATTAAATGAGGTTTTCATTGTGACGGTCTTTTCTTTCCTTCTTTGCTGAACACGCACGATGAAATGCCAACTCACGTCATTTAGATTATTGTAGTAGAGAAAGCACGTAACTTAGTGATAACACATGGTGCCAGTAACCAAACGGTACTGAGCTCGGACCCTGACTCTTTCCAAAGATAGTTGACAGTCAAAGTAAAAGATTTTTGTCCTCACAGTTTAACACTTTACTCCATAGACACGTATTTCTACGTATTTCTACGTATTGCTTGTATGAGCCTTTGGAAAACATTGTGGCAAAAGGTTAAATTCCTCGTGACAAGCAATTTCACCTTTTGCCACAATCTTTTCTATGCTATCTAAAGGTGTCATATACACATAAGAAACAGCTTCATCCTTGCTGTTATCTAGGGTCAATTAAAGATACCATAGAAATGCCTTATGGGGTAAAGGGTTAACACAGTTTCGACAATGTTTGTAGAAGAAAACAGCCAGTGCATCACGGTAAGTGTTGCGTTGTGCCGATAGAGAGAAACATTTGGATAGACACACCGGCTGCGGTTAAAGCTGAAAACGATATCAAATACCAAACAAAAAGTCAAACAAGCCAACATCTTCATAAATAGATGTACATATAATTTATTCGATCGTGGCTGTGCCTGTCGACGGTAGGATAAAGATACGAAAAACGTAAAAATGTAATAAACTACTGCGAAAGACTTCGTAAAACCATACAAATGGTTGACAGTACTCGCTGGAGACGGCACGGTGAAGAAGATTTAATAATTTCTTTAGCTATTGCTAAAGAAAAAAATGCTGAAACGGAGTGCAACAAGTATGTACATGTATGTACAGTTATTACTAAACTTTTCAATCAAGATGTGTTTAATGTGGTATATTTGTGAGGTAGGCAACTCGTACCTGAGCATTGGACTTTGTGTTTTTCAAGTATTTTAAGTCAATGGGGCTTCCGAAAGGACAATCGCTTTTCTCTGGATCATTTCAGTGTGCAGCAATATAGATTGAAGTATATTACCTAATCAGATAACGAGACTTTTTTTTTTCATTATGATGATAGTGGTTTTTGCATATTCTGACATCCTATTCGCTAGACTTTGTTATGTATGAATAACTTGGCTTTTGTTGGATCTTGGCATAAAAATCTTACTTTAATCGCCAATAAAAACATTACTGGTGTCGCTAGAGAACCGCTTTATAAAATATTTCTTGACTCGTCCCGGTCTATAAAAAATTCTCAAATGCCAACCTATGCATGATGCTATCTACAATCAGTCTGAACACTGTGGTGGTACTTGATGCGGTCTATTAACACCTTAAACTATTCTACGATAAGGAGGGTAAAGCTTTTGAAAACATTTGTGTGAAAAGAAGAAAATGCCGGTAACAAGTATAGTTTTCCGTTTTTGTCTTTCCTACAAGGAATCTCATCAATTAAGCCAGCCTGAATTTCCCTTCTGCATTTTTTTTGCAGTGCGGGCAAGTCTATAATATTGTCTATAATATTTTCATTTAGAACTGTCATCAAAGACTTGAAATATTTCTGTTTTACACTAAATGCTCGCTCTTCAAAAAAAGAAAAAACACTTTTGGCATATACAACTTTCAGTCTATTTTGGGCCACTGTAATACAAATGAAATAACTCTTCAAGTATGGAATTGAAAACCAAACAAGCAAAGAATGTATTTTTCTTTCATCTCCTGAGATTACGCGAATCGAGTTTGCAAACTCTTTTCAAAAACAGTTATCTTCTTCTTTTGAAGACATTAAATTGACAATGGCAGACTGTCTTTCAAACATGGTGTAAAACTGTTAAATTCAATTGAATTAGTCATTAATTCTGCATGTGAACATGTTGAGTTATAAAATTTAGCTTCCTTTCTTCTGGAAAACATTACATTGGTTTAAAAAAATAGATTGAAAGACTAAAAGGGCTTCAGGTTCTTTTACAATAGCAACGGTACGCAATATCAACCACAAACTTATATACCATCACAACGGCAAACAATGACGTGGCAAGCCATAACATTGTCAGTCAAGGCAAACGAAAACGACAGACAATCACAATAGCAACAGCGGAAAACAATAGCAAGGGCAAACAACAGTAGACTTGTCGTTCGAAAAGAAATTTATGTTTAATCTTTTCAGCGTCACAGGCATTCAAGATAGAGATTCTTGCGGGAAAGATAGATCAAGATGCGACTGCAAAGAACGTGCGGTCTTATTTTGAATCCAAACCATCCACTTGTTCAGTCACAACTGTAGGATGAAACCTTTCTTAGTACAAACTGTCTGGGCTTTTTTTCAGTCACAAGCGTTACAAAAGAGTAAATTATCTCGATGCCAACTACATCTGTCTGAGTTTTTTTTCCCCATGTTGCAATTAAACACAATTTTGCTCAATTTTCGTCAATTTAACTCAAATGTTTGGATGTTGTAGATCAATGATCAGACTGCAAGTTATGTGCAGTCTAGTCTTGATCCATAACGTCTGTACAAATCACTACTGGCAGTGACAACTTCAGAGTAAATGCATTTCGCACTGCAAGAGCTAAAATCTCACATTTAAAAGATTGAAATCTATAATTTACGAATCAGTTCCCATATGAACGCTAGAGTTGACTATAAAGTTCTATTGCGATTTAACGAATGAATTGATCAAAGCTTGACTATAGCTGTAAAGTTTATGGCGCAGCACGCATGTCGTTGCTAAAAACCGAAATGCAATTCTGTATCAGGCCTTGTGCTTTATCATCTGATACCCTTTGCAAAACATTACATCACAAAATCATCTTTCAGTCTAAGATTTAGAATCAAACATTTTCCAAACAATCAGTGTCCTTTTAAGGAAAGTGGATGAAAATGCTGTGGTAAAAAGACTGAGAAAGCTGGTTGTAACAAGCAGTTCCTCCTTTCCCATGAAGTTTTCTTCCCTATCAGAGACCTTTTTCTCAAATGCATCAATTTCTTTTGTCTGAATGCTCCAGGTTGGAAGATTCCAAAATGTGTAATTTGATCAGATTAACCCTTTACTCCATAGATACTCATTTCTTTGCATTGCTTGTAGGAGCCTTTGGAAAACAATGTGGCAAAAGGTGAAATTACTCGTGACGAGCAATTTCACATTTTGCCACAATGTTTTCTATGCTATCAAAAGGTGTCATATACCCATAAGAAACAGATTCATCCTTGCTGTTATTTAGGGTCAATCAGAGATACCATATAAATGCCTTATGGGGTAAAGGGTTAAAGATATCAACAATTTATATGGACTCTATGGTTTCATTTTACAGAAATAATCATCGCGGTGGTATTTTCAATATTTTTTTTCAAGAAATTTACGTTACACAGTGTTATCGCAATTTTTGCGAACTGGTTTGTATTTATGTCAAAGTATAATAAGGTCGCTATATTTTTGGCTTGTCTTGCATTTCATGCTACCAAGTATTATCTCGATTTTTTTTCGGACTAATTCTGCTATTGACGTTACCAATTATAACGATATTGTTTCAATAATTCTACATTAAATGTCAACATGTATCACTGCTTGATTTTATCGATTGATTTACATATGGCTTGCAACATGCAAAAAGGGACATTCGGACATTTGCGTAAAGTGTCGTCTCAGATCAAGCTGCGCAGTCTGCGCAGGCTAATCCGGGACGACACTTTACGACTACATTAGATTTTGTCCTTCAGTACACTTCTGCACAACAGAAAAAGTCATAAAAAGGGAAAGTGCCGTCTCGGATTAGCCTGTGCGGACTGCGCAGGCTGATCCGAGACGACACTTTACGCAGATGTCCGAATGTCCCTTTTCGCGTGTTGCAAGCCAAATTATTATCATATTCCAGCAAGCCTACGTTCGGATATAATGACACAGTAGTGGTGCCATAAGAATGCATTCATAGTTATTATTATCACCCTTTATTTCATGCTTTCCGGTAGGATATCGAAAAATAGTAGTGAGAATATTTTTCGATCTTACACTGGTACCGCCAGTGAAAATGTCGAAATTCACGTTCTTGTCGTCTAGGTAAATTGCACGTGCCTGACAACTAGATGGGAAATATGACGTCATATACCTTACATTTCTCGTGCTTGACGTAATATTGTAATGCGTTGCTATGCGGGAGGGGTACGCCACGGGGAATAACGGAAAAGAACTGTACTGGATTTTGATAAAGCTCTTCCTAGAAAGGGTTAAAAGCATGAAATAAATAGAATTTTTTTTTTTCGGTAAAAGATCGAAATTTATTTCATCTCGTAAACACCATCGGTAATATTTTCACTCATGGTTGCGCCACTCGTGAAAATATTACCGATGGTGTCCACTCGATGAAATAAATTTCGATCTTTCACCGAAAAAAATGAATATCCTCTATATCATTAAACTTTTGGTCAGATAATCACTGTTTAAAATTTCATGGAAACGTGTTTGTAAAGAATATGTGAACCATCACTTCTGGGAACTGCGAAAAGTGTCAGCCCTGTTCAGACTGCGCGAATTGCGCAGGCTGACCAGGGTTGACGCTTTTCGCTTTCATGACATTTTTTGTATGAAGAGTGGTCATTGTACCTTGTTGTACAATCATTTTGGAATAATCAACTTAAAGTGACCTGCACTATCGTAGATCTGTTTTCATCTAATTGATATACGGAATTAACAGATGCTTATTTTTTGCATGATGGGTCACATATGAATTTTTATGACACCACTTAAATTGACCTAATATTAAACCAGGACATAATTTCGCTTGAAAATGATGCATAGATCAATCGATACAATTAGACATGAGATACAAAAAAGAGGAGCCATTTATCCTTGCATTTCGTAAAAATTCAAACCATTAATCCGTGCAGTGTATGAAAACAGAAACCATGTGATTTATTGATGTACATTTATGTACGTACTTTTACCAGGACGAGTGTTCCAGAAAGGTCAATATTTCCTTGGAAACAACATCAAAGAAAGCATAGTAAGCGGATTATATGGCTATACGGACTGTCTTCAGAATGAGTCTCCAATTTCACTTACCAGAACAGAGTTTTCTTTGGTAAACTTATTGCGACTTTGAAAGAACCCATGAAAAAAATTTTAAAGATCTGAAAAGTGTTGGTGTTTGAGATTACGTTAAATAAAACGAGTCCGGAAAAGGTTATAAAGCGGCCCTCTGAATATGCATAGCTTTATAACATTTTTGTACAAGTTCTGTTAAAATTTTACCTCAAACGTCAAGATGTGTCATGAACTTTTTATCACATAACTGTATCTCAAGACTTACTAGAATTATTATTAGATTACTGTAAGGAATCGGTATGTTCATGAATGAGACCTGTTCACCGCTTTTGCATTAAGTGCGCGTTTGGCCTTTAACTAATTACAGAGTATGTGATGTATAATTATTTGATCTTAAATATGAGAATGAAACCAAGTTTATCTCCAAAACTTCCCATTCAGATAAACTGGCACCCGTTGTGTCTCCAGTAACTGTACAGAGATTTATTACAAGCTGTCGGTTTACTATTTTAGCTGAATTTTGTCCTATAGACAAAACGAGATTCTACGAAACTTTATCGGACAGTTGATGGATCACGATAGTCAGCATCAAACGATTCTAGGATCCAACTATTGGGCAATTTCATAATTGTAAATTGCACCAACATTTAGCTCGACGTCACAATGTCGCTCTTTTTCACGTGAGAAACTTTGCAAATAGAGATAGTCTATATAATTCAGGCCTATAACCGTGCGTTTTTGTGAATTCTCTTTCACAATAAAGGTAAATCGCTGACTGTTCAACATTTCCGAATAATTGCCAAATCCAGCTACTCACCTGCAAACAGCTCTAGGACGTAAGTGTTGAAATATTAGACTAGACCGAAAATCTGGACAATGAATCTTCTGCCGGGTGCGATTTGAGCCAGAAGATATGCTCTAGAAGTGGAAGATTGCAAGTTCTGTTCGATTTACGTCTTATGAAAATAGAAGAGATTTGTATCTTCTGCTTCTGTCAAATCGAACGGGGACCTTCTGCTACTAGAAGCTCTTCCAACTCTTCCAAATTTTTAATTGAAGCTGGAAGAAGGAAGTGGTCACGTGACCGCGCTATGGCAAACAAAAATGGCTTCCACTAATGAGGTTCTACGATCCACAGGTGCCTGACATGTCTGGTATCATACATCCCCTCTATACAAAGGGGTTGTATAATACCAGACTTGTCAGGCATATGTGCTATACGATCCTGCGAAAAGACTGTATGCTTCAATTACATCCTAATGAAAGGATTTAATTAAAGAAAAAGATATGTTTCCACCCTCACTATCATTTAGCTTGTTCAGAAGTATTGCTTTTGTTTCATTTAATATTTAATAAGTACTTGAAATTAACAATCCATTTGGCTACACAGCGTTTGTATGTTTTCGGCACTGACAATTCTCCTGTGGGTCGTTTTTTCCACAGTCGGCTGTGTTCTGACCGAGAAACTGCATTTTCAACAACTGTCAGTCCGTTTTCAACAGCTGTCAGTCATACGACATTGTCTGGTTGCTACAGGGAGCTCAAAGATTGTGCTGCCTCGTGGGTCCATGGAAAACCCGAATTTCATATCTGACCGAATTTCAACCAATTTAACATCGAACAAACTTTATTCCATCACAAAAGACGATTTCTTCTGTCATACTAATTACTTTTCATCTGTACTATTTTTTTTTTTTTTAATAATTTTTACATCCCATCTCAGATAATACGCTAGCAACAACCACAGCAATGTTATTTTCTGACACTCTCTTAGGAACATCGTTAAACATAATTATCCTCTATTACAGAAAAGAGCGTTGACAGGTCTGAGCATGTCATATTCTTCGAACGTCTGACCTATCTTATATGACGCATCATTTTCGCCGATATTGGGGAGAATGTAGTATCATGCACTTTAAAGTAGCAATGGAGAAAATGGCTTTTATTAATACGTTTGTGGAAAAATCAGGCCTGTTCTAGCCCCAAATTTCTCTAGACTGCTGATCACAGCTGAATGAATTGCATTAGGTTCTGTACCCAGGATGCCCAAATTAGATAGTAGATGAGTATTTGTAGAATGCCATCTAGCGGGAGATAATGGAGCATGGAGGCAGCCATTGTTATTTCCTCCTTTTTGGAGATCACTTTTGAATTCGTTTACTTCCGGTTTCACAGCGTGTTCGATTTGTTTCCATTCTTCTATTCTCCATGCATCTTCTGCCCATGTGACCTGTATCTTCTATCACGTGATCATCTGCTTCCAGAAGACTCAAATCCCACCCGGCTTTCGTGTGGTATCCATGACGTCACGATATGGTGCATATCCATGGACACCAGTACACCTTTCCCGAAAGTTTTATCCGATTCATTGCGTTACCTTCTATTACCATGTTGTTACAAGATGCTTGGGCGTGCTTTCTTACTGTTTGTAGACGAGTTTAAAATGATATATAATTATATCGCATGAATTTCCTTGTTCTCAGATTTATTGTTTATTAAATCACAAATGTGTGACGCCATTTTTGACAGTTTTGTAAGAACTTCCAGGGAAGCTTAAACAGGTTTTATGGATAATATCACAGATACATCTATAGATGGTTTTGCATTTTGATCTTGAACCGTGTAAAATGTGCCAAATTGAAAGTACTTACAAACTATAAAATAAACGCAACTCAAAAATTGAAATTTGTTTCCAGCATGGTAGAGAGGTCAAAGGTAGAAAACATTGTGGAAAAAGGAGAAAATGCTGGTAACCAGCATTTTCTCCTTTTCCCATAATGTTTTCAAAAGGCTTCTATGTGGAGGTCGTAAAACCAGGGATTGTTTGGGAAAGGGATAACATGTGAAATGTGATCATGTGGTAAAGGAAATTTTACATATATTGTGGTTTCAAATAAGATCTTATTTAAATCGACAAGAAAAATAAATGTTATTAGGCAAGCCAGCTAGCTTAAAGTCATAAAAAAATATTTTACTCGACTCGTTGGATGAGGCCAGCTTATGATAGTTCCTGTATATTCCAAATTCCAAGTATAGTCAGATTCTTTTATCATGATTTTTATTTTTCACGATTTATCGGTCAGAATGCTCAAAACAAATCCTGAACAGGCGCTAATTTCCAAGCATTAAACCCGATTCACTCTCCTGAAAGAAGTATAGATGTCGTCATGTATGACGTCACACTATGCCTATCCCAAAACGTGTTTAGGAAAAGAAAATTATAATATCTATATCACACTGAAAAATAAATGAGCCTGAGATATTATTTAAAAAAACACACACACGCAGTTTTGTCTTTGCTATCAATTAGACTCTCAACCTTTATCGAACAGTTGAAAGATCTTGATAATCAGCAACAAATGACTTCGAGATCTAATTATTTGGCCATTAGAAAGGTCTGAGTATCGTACCAACACTAAGTGCGATTCCACGATGTCGCTTATCTAAAACATTCAGACGGAAAAAAAGTCTTCTCCAGCAGATAACCTTTCAGGGTAAATTTATTACCGTATTCTTCTAAACAACCTCCTCATTTTCCCGGTGGAATGTTTGGCAGTAAAATTGGTATTACCTCAAGGAAATATATTTGAATTAGCCGTCAACTTCGATGAGAAATACTGTGAAGTTAAGTTTTTTCAGTTGACTTAACCCGTCTTCATATACCCCAAAGAAGTTTTGTTCTTTATAGTCCCGAATACTCCACACACAAATAAATATATGTTTGGACAAGGAAGGACCATTTGCTCCCTTGCCAAAACACCCTGAACCAAGCCTGCTTCTACAAAGGACCAGAACTTTTATCAAAGAAGAAAAACTTTGGGAAAAATCCTTGCTACCTTGACCCAAACACCTAACATAAGCCTCGATTCGCTTTAAAAACCCGAGTATTAAAGAAAAGCGTGAACGAATACAAAAATAACTTAGTCCTTAGACCCAAAAAAACTTCACGTAAGCTTTGCTACCTAGACCTTGACATTTTTGTTCTACAGGCAATTCTCCTAAACTTCATCAGATGTTTGGAGGATGTTTAGAATTGGCCGCAGACGTCTCTATGATCTAACTATCCTTCCATCATTTAGGGCAAATCATGGCAACAGCATATAGCAGTGTTTTCTGGGCAGCCAAATATAGTCGGTTTGCTTCCAAAACCTCGTAACTACAGCTTGTAACAAGCTGTAGCTACGATGTTTTGGAAGCAAACATACGATATACTGTCTTTTACCCAACTTTTTGTTATTATATTCGAATGAATATTTAGAAACTTACGATTGGTAAAAAACACGGAAAGGTTTGTTCTGCGGGCCACTACAGCCCTATCGACAGGCGTTTTAACACCGTCTATCTTTTTAAAGATTTTTTTTTCTATATCTTAGCCTTTCACAATAAATTTATTAACATACTCCACTAAACAACCTCCCAAATGTCCCTGTGGAATGCATTGCTACAATTCGGTCTTACCACAAGGAAATATGTTTTGATTAGCTGTCAACTTAGTTGAAAATTCTGAGACGTTCAGTTTTGCCTACTTCGTTTTTTCGTTCAACTTTTAATCCACTGACATGCGAAGTTTTTCCTCTTTTCCTAAGACTTCCTGTAGGAAACATAAAGGGAAATTTAGAAACTGTTTTTTTGTTTTGTTTTTTTTAATAAAAACAATTTCGTCACCTTTTCTTCTATATTTTCAATACTGTCCAAGCCTTCGGAGATATTTCCCTTAGCACCCTTTCGCCAGAGAGAGAGATAGAGCTTTTGAAAACATCGTAGGAAAAAGATAAAGTGCTGGTAACCAGCATTTTATCCCTTCCCCATGTTTTATATTCTTTCGAGACAATTTTTCATGTTTTAGAATAAAATTTAATTTATTGTTCGCGAATGTTTTCCATGTGAACAAGCTAATATTTTGTTTTGTTGTAAAGTGGATATTGACTTTGAGTCATTTCGTTCAATATCCAGTTTTATTTTTGTTTAAAACTAGAGCTGTCACTGAATGTGACTATATACCTCTGCCAGCGCTTTGACGGTATTTTGTACACAAACGGACACATGGACGGACGGACGGACGGACACCACGGACGGACGGACACCACGGACGGACGGACACCACGGACGGACGTAGGGCCGTACACATGGACAGACAGGCTGATTCCAGTATACCTCCGAAAACATTCATTCATTATATATAAAAATAATAATACAATCATGCCGTTTTATTCCAAATAGTCTTCTGAGAGAACCAGGCTGTATGCAATTGGTTCTATTATTTGAGAGTTTTCATTTTATTCTACAGGTGGCGCAGTGCCGGTAGCTCAGTAGGTAGTGTAGAGTACTTGAGGGCGGAGTCCCGGTAGCTCAGTAGGTAGCGTAGAGTACTTGAGGGCGGAGTGCCGGTAGCCCAGTAGGTAGCGTAGAGTACTTGAGGGCGGAGTGCCGGTAGCCCAGTAGGTAGCGTAGAGTACTTGAGGGCGGAGTGCCGGTAGCCCAGTAGGTAGCGTAGAGTACTTGAGGGCGGAGTGCCGGTAGCCCAGTAGGTAGCGTAGAGTACTTGAGGGCGGAGTGCCGGTAGCCCAGTAGGTAGCGTAGAGTAACTGAGGGCGGAGTGCCGGTAGCCCAGTAGGTAGCGTAGAGTACTTGAGGGCGAAGTGCCGGTAGCTCAGTGGACATCGTAGAGTACTTGAGGGCGGAGTGCCGGTAGCTCAGTAGGTAGCGTGGAGTACTTGAGGGCGGAGTCCCGGTAGCTCAGTAGGTAAAGTTGAGCACCTGAGGGCAGAGTGCCGGTAGCTCAGTAGGTAGCGTGGAGTACCTGAGGGCGGAGTGCCGGTAGCTCGATAGGTAGAGTTGACAACCTGAGGGCGGAGTGCCGGTAGCTCGGTAGGTAGCGTGGAGTACCTGAGGGCGGAGTGCCTGTAGCTCAGTAGGTAACATAGAGTACTTGAGGGCAGAGTGCCGGTAGCTCAGTAGGTAGAGTTGAGCACCTGGGGGCGGAGTGCCGGTAGCTCAGTAGGTAGCGTGGAGCACCTGAGGGCGGAGTGCCTGTAGCTCAGTAGGTAGCGTGGAGTACTTGAGGGCGGAGTGCCAGTAGCTCGGTAGGTAATGTAGAGTACTTGAGGACGGAGTGCCTGTAGCTCGGTAGGTAACGTGGAGCACCTGAGGGCGGAGTGCTGGTAGCTCGGTAGGTAGCGTGGAGCACCTGAGGGCGGAGTGCCTGTAGCTCGGTAGGTAGCGTGGAGCACCTGAGGGCGGAGTGCCTGTAGCTCGGTAGGTAGTGTAGAGTACCTGAGGGTGGAGTGCCGGTAGCTCGGTAGGTAGCGTGAAGTACTTGAGGGCGGAGTTCCGGTAGCTCGGTAGGTAGCGTGGAGTACCTGAGGGCGGAGTGCCTGTAGCTCAGTAGGTAGCGTGGAGTACCTGAGGGCGGAGTGCTGGTAGCTCGGTAGATAGCGTAGAGTACTTGAGGGTGGAGTGCCGGTAGCTCAGTAGGTAGCATAGAGTACTTGAGGGCAGAGGGTCAATGGCTTGAATCCATTTTCGGCTAATCTCTGTCCGAGAACTGATGACAGTACTTGTGACAGGATTCATTCCTATCTCACCGCTGACCATTGCTTCTACGATGATTATGTGGGAAATCAAAAAGGGACTTGGAAGAATTCTATGCTGAGCAATTATATAAGGAAACTCTGGATAGGTGCACTGGTCGCCGCGATATAACTAAAATAATGTTAAAAACGGTGTTAAACACCATACAATCAATCAATCATTAATCTACAATTCCAACATAACATCATGCGTTTTTGGAACTACTTTCTTGCATGAATAGTCCCCGCATGTTAAAAAGTAATTGTAAAAAAGACTGAACTGTGCCGGTATACAATTTCTCGACAATATTTGTGCCAGTAGAATAAACACGATAATAAGAATAGATGACTTCTGTCAAGGGTGGTGGAAATTAACCCGTTACCACACGAATCGGTGTTTAACAACGTCTGAACATATTTTGGAAGAAAAAGAAAATACATGCCGGTAACGAGAACTTATCTCTTAATCAGGCAATGTTTCATATCGTGTAAGAGACACATGTTTTCATCTTGTCTATATTCAGTGTGTACTCTGCTGACTAGTTCTGTATGCGCAAGGCACGCACTAATTTGGTTGTCTGGTAAAGGGTTTATAGAGCTGCGGTCAGGGTTTTATCTGGTTCACTTTTGCTCAACGGTTAACTTCCTACGCCTTACTGATAAACTTTCACAATTTATGGGGACATGCAACTTTTTACTACATGTTAAAATCTGGATTGTCCAAATTAAGTTTACATGGGACAAATCAAATGTGAATCTTACAATGGGTGGTATCTTTGATAGAGTTCTTATGACCATGAAAGCTCGCAACAGATATATGGCAGAAACACAAACCGCTTCTGGCGGGATTCATACCTATGACGGACAAATATCCTCGTTTTACGAGGTTTGAAAGACCATATCCACTGAGTAAAGAGATATCTCCCTAATGTAGTTACGTTTTGGACTTTAACCCTTTCCCAAACGACACACTTTTGGTCCAGACCAAATTGAAAGCCTTTGTAGACGACAATTCAACTCTTGCTGAAAAGATGATTTCTGTCTATAATAGGGTAGAAAACATTGTTGGAAAAGGAGAAAATGCTGGTGACCAGCATTTTCTCCGTTTCCCACAATGTTTTCTACAGGCTACTATTCTAGACCCGTAAAAACCAGGGATTGTTTGGTAAAGGGTTAAATCGAGACGGAGCCATGCATGAAGGAATGGTATCCCGTAACAAACCTCCTTTTAAAGTCATCATTCATTGATGCCCGAAAGCCTTATAAGGCAGAATGTCCTTTCTGGATAGCAAATGGGATTAATGGCTCAATGGCCAATCCCTGGCGAGCCCCCATCTTACATGAAAGTTCATTCTATCCTGCTAGATGGCATTCTACAAATACGCTTGTATCTAACTTGGGCATCCTGGGTACAGAACCGGATTACTTTTCTACGCTAAAACTGTTACTTTGAATTTCGAACTAAAATAAACCTTTACGCAATAAAACGCTACCTGTTGCGATTCATTCGGCTATGATAAGCAGTTTGGAGAAATCTGGCGCTATAAAACAGGCCTAAGTTCTATTCAAACGTATTTATAAAAAATATTTTTTCCTTTGCTACTTTATAGCATGTATCATTACAATTCTCCCAATTTTGGGAAGAGTGATGCGTCATATCAGACAGGTCAAATCTTCGAAGAATATGACATGTGCAGAGAACGCAAGAAATGCATGGCTGAAATACAAACTGCATCTGGCGGTATTCGAACCCGTGCCGACAAATATCACCGTTTTTCGAGGTGTAACGTGCAACGACCTGGTCACCCATCCAGGCACTGACCTAATGCACGTTGCTTATCTATCACGGAGAGAAATACACCAAACCGCATCGCTGTAAAAGCTAGCTCAACAGCAAGGCAGGTTTCAAGTGCTTATTTATCTAACCTCTCTCCGTGATATTACTCCCCCCTTCGAGAAGTCTCGACCCCGAGACCTATATACAAGCAAGACCTATATACAAGCATGTATATACAGAAACACCAGGGGATATACATGGGCAAGGCAACTCCAGTCCGGCAGTTGTCATTATCCCACCTCTGCCACCAAATGTAACGTGCAACGACCTGGTCACCCATCCAGGTACTAACCTAATGCACGTTGCTTAACTATCACGGAGAGAAATACACCAAACCGCATCGCTGTAAAAGCTAGCTCAACAGCAAGGCAGGTTTCCAGTGCTTATATATCTAACCTCTCTCCTTGACAGAGGTTTAAAATGACCAATACCATTACCACTGAACGAAAGAGATATCTCCCTATGGCAGTTGTTAGGTATGGTATTTTAAATCGAGACTAAGCACTGCATGAAGGAGTGGTCTCCCGTAACAATGTATATAAAACTACGTTAAAGCATTTTTTTTATTTTCCCGCAATGTTTTCAAAAGCCTTTTTCCTCAATTATGCTAAAAACTGGAATGCTTTTGAAACAGAATCGTACAAGGTGAAAATGATTAGGATGCTCCAGATTTTGAATGTTTAAATTTCCACCAAAGTTTTGGACAACGTGATGTCCAGTCCATTTTATTCAGTCGGTTTTTGATGTACGCTATCCACAAAAGAGAATGCTCTACCATTTTGGTGTCAAACAAAGAAATAAAACTACAGGTCTGGGAGGGCTACATTCTAATTCTATCAATCATCCAGTTTGTTCTCCTGTACATATGCTAGAGCCGTGGGCGCTAGCGGAGTGGACCCATCTTCTTCCTTCTCCCCGGCCCCTTTTCGGAATGCTGCTGATAAAGTTCTAAAATGGTCCATCTTTCCATCTTTTTTACTTCTTAAAGTCAAAATTCTAAAGGTAAATCTGTACTCGTTTTGGCCATTTTTTAAACCAATTACGTCATTTTAGCCATATTTAAGTTTATCTCTCTTTTATATGTTGAATGTTTCGTGTTCCAATGCTTTCAAATTTGACAAGTTTAAATTCCACGTCGTCTAGTAGAGAGCTGAGAGTTTAGAAGAAACCGATGTACCACAATTCCTATGATTTTTATGGCTTTCAAATTATACTGCTTCCGACAGTTTAATGATGAAATAATGAGGCTTGTCGGGGAAAAAGAAACGGTTTATTGAGGCCCATTTATAAAATCCTTCACAATACAATCGTGCATTTAAAATTCCCTGGTGAAAAGGGCTTTTGAAAATATTGTGGTGAAAAAAAAAAAATGCTGCTAACCATTATTTTCTTCTTTTCACCACAATATTTTCTACCGCTTCAAAGACAGAAATAATCTTTAGGTATACGTTGTATCTATCGCCTAGAAATGATCTCACTTTAGGCGAGGCTAGGTTTTTGTCGTTTTTTTTATTATTTTGTTAAATTTCAATTACTTTAATTAGTTTCTAAATCGAAGGCATCAATCAGGTCTTCATAATTACCTACTTTAACGATTTCTTAATGGTTTCTTAAAGTGTAATATAGATTATATGACCGTGAAATTGTTTCTTATCTAATATTAAAAGAAAAACTGTCTGTCTATGGTGTTTTACCTTTCGCCATCAAATAAAGATATCATACTTGTTAATTTCCAAAGCATTTGAAGACAACAGATTTACCAAACAGCAAAGCGGAAAGACAACTAGAAAAAAAAGCAAGTGGTGGTAACCACCCGATTTTCTCCTTCTCCCAAAATGTATTATACCCTGTCAGCGAACCACGGCTCATTTGTGGTCTGCAGTTACTTTCAAACTTGGCTCTTATTCACCAACCATTCTTAAGAACGTTCTTGATCTCAGTCTCCAGAATTTTCTAAATTTGAATGTAACGCAACTTCTGATTGGCTAAACAAAATGGTTTAGCCAATAAGAAGTTGCGTTACTTTCAAATTCAGAAAATCTTGGAGAATAAGACGTAGAATATTCTTACGAAAGCTTGGTGAATACGGGCCAGCTGCTGCTGCTGCTGATGTTGTTGGTGTTGTTGTTGTTGTTGTTTTGGAAGGAGTGAAATATGGCTTGATCGATAAGACTTGTCTTGTGAATACTAGATAAAATAATGCTAACATCCATTATCTCCTTAACCCACAAGGTATTATGTATCAACCATCTGAAGGCTAAATAAGTGGAACAACGGAAGGCAGTTGTTGAAGAAGTAGACAACATTTTGATTTGACCCCAGTTTACCACATAATCCACACTTCAACGACCCTATGGTAAGACCCTTTGAAAACAGCATTTCCTCCTTTTCTTATAATGTAATCAACCCTATGAAAGATCAAAACGTTAAAAATAGTATATATTTCACAGCCGTTAAAATGATAATTCGAGTTGTAGTATCAGTTGTAGCACATGTATTTATTTTGGAAATAACATACCGGTATATGAATGCAGAGAAGTTTATTATCATGCAAAAAATTTCTTGCGATCTGATTTGATAATATGCCCCGTACATACCAGGCATGTGCACTGGAAAGATTCACGTAAAAACAGCTTCCCTTTTCAAGGCCCCGTATACATGACTACACCTTCAACACAACATCCAAAATGGTAGCGTCGACCGATTCGAGCTGCCAACAAGATCAACATGATGAGTATGCCTTCACCGTACTGTTTCTAATTTCCCTTGATGGTTGTTATTAAAACAAAAAGAATGGATGTTGTTTTTTTCTTTTAATAAATGAATATGGTTACAAAAATTATCGCCCGTTGTCATTCTAAAACAAGTACACGACGTTAAAATTAACGATCCCTTCGTTAGGTAAGCAAATTGTAACTAATAGTCTTTTCCTTTTGGACGGCAATGTGTTTAAATCCATATTTAGATAAAAATATGACTAATGTCTATCGCTCTGACATCATCAAGTTCATCCACCAAACTGCACGTTTTATCAGGGTTTCAGTGACGCCAACTCTAAGTGACGTCAGTTTTCAATGAATTGGGGCTCTCCAAAGGTATGTTCTATGTGGGCAGCCTACACAATTTCGCTGAATACACAGTGGAATGGTAAAATTCCAGTATGATAAATTCGCTGTACAATCACCTTAGGTGGCTGGGGACTTGGAAACTTGTTCACGACTGTAACAAACTATGCCGCCACCTCGTTCGGCTCGAGACGACATGATTTGCTACAGCCCTGAATAAGTTTCCAAGTCCACTGTTACCTGACCGCACACCTAACGAGCTCTATATTAATTTAGATACTGTGAAGTATTTTCTATCTTATTTAGTATCTGATACAGATCCGAAGCTAACAGAACTATCTCATCTTCGCGAGCCAAGGTTACGATCACTACGTGGATCTTACCTTGGCTGATTAAGCCCGATTTCGAGATTCCTGCGATGCGCGTTCTATTGGATACTGGTTATTACCCCCTTTACATCTTATTTCTGAAAGCCAATGAAACATCGTTTTACAAACCGCTTACGAATACGCAGGAAGCGATAATCAGACATCCACGTGGGTTTCTATATTTACCTTCTATTCGAAAGGTAGCGACCTTGTTCTATTTTTATCAAAGATGAAATGCTACGAGCGATTCCATTCGTTGCAGTTAGAGCTGGCTGTATCCAATGAAAAAGCGTATCGGGGGAATGTAAAAATCAAGCTCGATCCGCCAAGGGTAGAGTAGCGTAGTGAATCGTGAGCCTTGGCTTGCGAAGATGGAACCATCTAGACATACTGGAAATCTAAACCTTGACAAAACAAAGTATCTCATTTGATTAAGTGACGAACGTCGTACAAAAAAGACACAGTGGCATTTCTAATTGCCCAAAGTTCTGATACACTCGACTGTAAAGGCGCGCGGGTGCATAGTTCTTAATCACAATGCTTAATTCATTTAACATTGTTTTCTTCTTATATCTATCTTACAGAGTTAAAAATAAAACAATTAACTGTCTGTGGATAACCTAAGATTGCTAAGCAAGACTAAGTGGCCTTTTGTATACGGTGAAGATCAAGATCAGACTTCTACTTCAGTGTCTCCTTATGGGAAAGTGTAGATCCAAGATCAGACTGCAAGTTCTGTGCAGTCTGATCTTGATCTACACTATCCGCAAAAGGACGGCGAGTCCCGCCTAGCAGCCTAAAGGTTATCATGAGATTGTTAGGTAAAAGTTTTATGAGACTTTATGAATTCGACAAGGATAAATGAACAACAATGGCGTTTCTACAATCGATCTTGCTCTATAGAATATCTCCGTAATCAATTCAATCTACTTGAATAGGCGGAGCTAATGATTCCTCAAGCTGTATTTTATCTTTATATTCTGTACAAATGACGAATGTGTCTGGCTGGAACAGTATGTAAAAATACAAGTCTTTATCTATTGATTTGTGATTGGAGTAATCTATTTCGGAAACGTTTCCTTAATCTACCACTAAGATTTTTATCTTTTTATTTGCAAACATTACAAAACAATGACAAGAATTCTATGTCCGTATTTACCAACCGTTATCAGTAAAATTCTTAGCCCTATTCTCACGAGTTGCCTGAATCTTAACCCATTACCACACAATCCCTACTTTTGACGTCCCTGAGAAAAGAGCCTTTAGAAAACATTGTGGGAAAAGGAGAAAATGCTGGTAACCAGCATTTTCTCCTTTTCCCACAGTGTTTTCTACCCTTCACAAAACAAATTTCAAATTTTCAGTCTCTTTTATTTTATTGTTTGCAAATGCTTTCAATTCGGACAAGTCTAAAATTTTGTCGTCTGGTAATGAGTTAAAGCAACAGACTTTCTGATCAGCTAAACTATTCAGCTAAAGTTATTTTCCCTTTACGCTAACATTGCACATTTGTAAATGAACTACAGAGAATGTAAGGTTTATGCTGTTGTTTTTGTCGTCCTGTATGTTCTCTCTATCCTTTTTTTATTAGTGTTTTTCAGTGTCAACGTCCCTTGTTGTTTTCCCTATTCCGGAAATTAACGAAAACATCAACAAATTATTTCAAGATAGACACCAAAGGAATTTCTGGTCGATTAAAATGTACAAAGGCATTATGTTGGTATAAGTCCTCATATATCAACTAGTAAGACATTTTATTCCATTTTGCACTAGAAGCGTTAGGGGTCTAAAACCTTAAGCTAAAATTGATCATTTCACTCACCAGCTTGATCTGCTTCTCTAGCCTTAAGGGTGTGTTAAGGCTATTGTTATGTTCTTATTTTAATATGACACGTACATCTATTTATGGTAACATTACGTATGGTCCCTGTTATTTTAATTAATACTTTGTCCGGTTCTGGATAGTCTGAGCTAGTTAATAAAAACAGCGAACACCATTTATGTGTCTTTATACTTTATTCCATAAAATATCAAGGATATGACGGCTATGTTGTTGTGTTATTGTTGACGTCTTTGTTCCGTTTCAAATTTACATATGTTCAAGTACCGATGAATAAACAAAATAATCAGTTAAAAGATTGTCATGAATAACTTTTTAGTAAGAATACATCTATCCTGCACAACGAAGTATTATTATATCAGCAAACATTTAAATTTCAGTTTATTACCATTTTGTTTTGTACATATTATATTACAAAAATAACTATATAATTGCCGTTTTATCAATATGATAATCATTTTTTTTTTTTTTTTTTTTTTATTTTTTATCGCGCTGTTGTTTTGTGGTATTTGTCGAAGACAATACCACTAAGAGTTCAAGATTGAATTTTGATAACCGTGTATCTTATTTTGTGCAAAGCCGAAGGAAATAAACCTAGTTAAACTCATTTTTTCTCAGGCAAATGAGGTTTTCGTTGGCACTCAGATATGTAAATTGAAATGGCATATTAAAATACATTGGGCGAGGCCATCGATCGTTGAGATACTTATTTTTGATTGAAAATAGCTTCTTTCGCTCATAGTCTTTTATTGCGCAATGATACAAATTTACCTACTGACCATGGGCTTTTTCGTTCCAAAACCAATTCCTTCCATGGCTTGTTCGTTCTATGATTGCGCGCTACTCCATTTGATTGCTCATGAATATTTATAGATCGAAGTAATTGATTGTAATGTTGGAAATTAAATGTAAAAAGCTAAAGGTATTTCAAAATTATAGTTTTAAGTAACATGAGTACTCTCCCTTCAACCAAAAAAGTATTCATTTGCTTTCTGGGTTGACTTTTAAGCCAATATTTGAACAATATTCTCTTTTTCTTTCAAACTATTAATTCCACACAATAGGTTTCCTTGACAAATACCACTCTAGCGTTCTCAAAGCTTTGATTGTTGGTGCTAGTGGTGGTGTGGTGGTGGTGTTCGCTTATTTCTTTTTATCAAAAGAAAAGAAATTTGGTAGGCTTATTAAAAAAACACAGGAGGAGGAAAAAGTCGTTACACCAATATTCAGTAAGTCCTGTAGATTTGAAAATAACCAAACAGATCATGCCATACTCACAGTGTTTCTTGATCTCGAATTTGCTGACAGGATTAGGTCATAGAATGGTCAGTTAAAAGAAAAAATGTAAACACTATGTTAAGGTCAAATAGCTCACTTAAGTATAGTATTCTTTAGGCCTTTACCAAACAATCCCTGTTTTTACGATCCTGAGATAGAAGCCTTTGGAAAACAGCATGTGAAAAGAAGAAAATGCCGGTTACTAGTATTTTCTCCTTTTCCAACAACGTTTTCTATCCTGCTGGGAACAAAATTCATATTTGAGCTACGTTTACTTTGCCGTCTGCAAATGCTTTCAATTTGGACAAGTCCAGAATTTTGTCCTTTGGTAAAGAGTTTATCTACAGTAATTAGACCTTTTATATTTGTTCAACAAAATGATTTCAACCCTTTAACTTTTTACCAAACGACAAAAAATTGGACTCGACCAAATGTAAAGAATTTGCAGATGACAAAAAAAAGTGACTGAAAATTTGACACTTGTTTTGTAGATGATAGAAAACATTATGGGAAAACGAGAAAATGCTGATTACCAGTATTTTCTCCTTTTCCCACAATGTTTTCTATAGGGTTATTTCTTAGGATCGTCAAAAGTCGGGATTATGTGGTAAAGAGTTAACCCTTAGAATAAATCAAGTAAAAAATCCACACCAGGAAATTAAAACATTGCGTATTATTTCTTTATTTTCGCAGGAAAAAAATCATCAAATAGGACAGAGTAAGTTTGTGACTGAACGCTCTGTGCAATCGAATCCTGATCTACAAGGTCTATGAAAAGAAAAAAACATTTTTGTATTTTTGTTCGCTCTTGGTAGCCTTATGGATAAGACTCAAGGGAACCTGATAGAAATTCTCTGAACAAAAGAAAAGATTTGTTTTCCGTACAAACGATGGGAATAAAAGACGTTACTACAGAAACCCATTGTTCGTTTTCAATGGCAGGAATAAACAACAACAAAAAAATCCCAATTTCCCACCGTTGTAACTTTCTTTTTCAAAGGTTTCTCTCTCTCTCTCTCTCTGCAATTCTTTTTATTTCTGAGAATTTCAGCTTGATGATTTCTTCCTTTAAACAGTTAAAAAAATGAACTATCACTTTTTTGTCTGAATTTTCTGAATTCTAGACAAAAAGCACAAGGAGCCAAAAGTTTTACTTTACATCAAAAACACTTCATGTTAGACCTTCCCAAATGCTTTAGCATTTATACACGACACACTGAATGCATTTAAAACGATTGTCACAGGCTCTGAGAAGACAAGAAATATTGCACACAAACGAGAAAAAATCTGGCTCATAGCAATTTCGCTTTTCACAATATGATTTTGACTCGGGATTATTTTGACAAAGGTTAAATTCTGCTCAAGGACACCTAAACGTACACGAGAAGTATTTTGCCTCACAAAACCTTAAAAACGCATGATAGTTGCAAAGAATCTACTCTTTCTCTTTACATGTCAATGTACAGGTTGCGCAAAAGTTAGGATTTTATATTTTTAGCAGAACACTTGCACTTGTCCTTAATATAAAGAACTACTCTTGCTTTCAGTGTAATTAAGCCATCACGAATATTCTTATCTTAATTATACACGTTTGAGATAAGCAAACGTGCCGTCATTAGTTGAAGTCTATAATCATAAGGCCTATTTTAAAAAAAACTAGCTGACCTAAATTTCCTAGTTAATTTAATTATCACAATCGATGATCGCCAACAGGTTGTCTTTTTCATGTAGATTTTAGATAAGGAGCCATTAGATTTAAGCTCCTTTAGAACTATTTTTTGTAACTGACGGGCACACAAGCTTGGAAACGAAGTGAACGGGGCCAAAGTCACGTAAATTTCTAGCGTACATGTAATCTTATGAACTACAATTTAGTGACAAACAGTGATGTGATAAGGAAAATCCCTGTAGTCGGCTCCCTGTCATTTCTCTGTTTGTCCATCTTCTGTTTGGGACACTACGGTATTCAGGCATTATTAAACGACAAGATCAATTGTGGTAATCTGGACTCACAAGAAGGATCCGGGGTGTTCTACAAATGGTCAACACGACCTAGATGGACACCATTAATAACATTCTGACAAGAAACATTTAGAGATTGTTTCTCCACACCTGGAAGTCAATGTCATTCTATCATGGTATGATATGCTATCCGGGATAGTAGGCCTTATACATTGCAAAATGAAATCAAAATGGTATAAAGAAACAACGAAAAATCAAAAGGTTCTAGGAAAGAAAGCGACTAATAAAAATAAAGTCGTAAATTACATGGCTACATGGCTCTGGAATAGTTTGTAGAGCAAGTCTGTGATTCCCCATTAATAGTACACCTAGTCATGGTCAAGTCTCACACCACAAATTTAAACTGAGTGCCTCACTGAAACCAGAGAACAGTCAGGAAGAAAAAAAATCATATTCAACAGATATTAAGTCTGTAATACCTCGATTCGGCCAAGGCGATTCATTTCCCCAGAACAGACCTCAGATATTTTTGCAGGATTCCACATGAAGATCTAGTCATACAAATTTTGACAAACAACAAGAAATGCAGTACGTGTTATTAAGACAGACCTAAATAATTATCACTAGATAAGCAACAATTGTTTGGGGATCGGTCTATAACTTTAGAAATCTAACTTAACTCTTCAGATAGTCTTTTAGCCTTGCTGCAAACCATTTTTTAAACATGTGCAGCAAGGAGTGATTCCAAGAAATATAGAAGGCTGAAGAAATATGGCTCCACTTGTCTGTAATTGTGTTCCGGTATCAATAATGTATCTCATTAGGGTCATGTCTAACACATAAAAAATTGAGCCAGCCTTCGGATGCCAGACTGAGCGTTATCAATGTAGTAGGAATGAAAATCATCGCCATCTAACAGAGCATAACAAAAAAAAACTCTTTTTTTTTTGCATACAGCAGTCAACAATATGAAGCCAATACATTTTACATAAACAATGAGTAAATTACCGATCTGTGATGATATTTGTGTAGACTCTCTGCTGCTGTGTGTTTTACAGTCAGTCTTTATCAAGGAAAGAACAGGACAAAACAGGAACTTCATTGGGATATACATACCGCAAGTTTTAATGTATGGTAAATTCTAATTTGTCTGCACAAGCACAGAAAGTCTTTCACGAAACATTTCAATAGAAATCAATAACTATAAAGAAATAAACAATTATCGAATTATTTGGAATATGGGCTCTCACGAGAAATCAAATTTTACCTTAGTGACGATTTCTTTCCCCTTGCAGCATACCATATTTGCTGAAAGCAGGAAAGAGTAGAACTAAAAACTATAGAAGGCTGAAGAAACCTGGCTCCAGTGTGTCTGTATTTGTGTTCCCATCAATAATGTACCTCGTTACGGCCATGTTTAACACACACATAAAGTTAGGCTAACTATCAAATGTCATGTTGTTATTGGTGTATTGTCATGGAAAAAAAAATAGTTCTCTGAGTATCATACCAATTATGTGCGTTTCTAGAGAAATGTACGAGTACGAAAGATGAAGCACAGTACATTCTTTGTTTTATTCTTTCGCACTTTCTTCCTTTGGCCATTTTTCTTTTCTCTCTCTCTCTCTCTCTCTCTCTCTCTCTCTCCGACTCTCTAGCAAAATATATATTAGTACCTTAATGAGTCCAGCAAAGATTTGCCAATTCTTTTAGACAAAGTAAATCAAAATCAGACTGAATTTTGCGGATGTAGATTTAAATCAGCATAGAACGCTCAATCTGATATTTGATTTGAAATATATTTTCTGGCAAAAAAAAAAAAATTGAAAATGTAGAAAAAGCATTTTGTTTTCTACTATTTGATGCAGTGATAGTAAATGTTTGAGCTCTGGGCGTCAGGGCTTCCAATTGGCCACGAGTCCATCATGTAACGAAATTTTTTGCGAACCATGTTCTTATGTGTTTCAAATTCTTGTCGAATAGGCAGTGGCGTTTCAAAACTGGAACAGAAAGTACATTTTCTTGACGTATACCACATGTAGTTCATGAAATGTATGATCAAAGTAACCTTGAAGTTTAATTAAGAAATAATCTTCTTTCTATCGTGGTATATCGTTCAATAAACCACAGTTGTGAGTTATGAGGCGCAATAAATAATCCACGAGGGCGATAGCCCGAGTTGGTTATTCATTACGCCTCATAACTCACAACGTGGTTTATTGAACGATATACCACGATAGAAAGAAGATTATTTCGATTCTAACATGGTCAATTCTTAATGAAAGGAAAACAAGTTCAAACGCGGAGTTAAAACGCGGATGAAGATTATGTCCCATTGAATAACCCACTCATTGAATGACGTCACTCTACATGGATTGTCGCAGATTTTACCACGCTTTCCTTGCACCGTGTTTATAGAGCCAAATTCACGTGTCATGTTAGAATCTTATTTCTACACCGAAGGAACACTGTTTGGTTTATCCGGTGCTAGAAGGGATAACATAAGAAACTTTGAAAAAAATATGCTTACATTTCAATAGACTTGAACTAATTTTCAATAGATAAAAAATGCTGAATTTGAGAAAAGTCTTTCATAAAAGACTAAAATGACTAATTTTACCCTTCCACTTCACATTCTAGGACCGGAAGTGTAGCATGCTTGGGCTTGTATGTGCCTTGGGATTCTATACAGTAACGGTTTGTCACTGGAGTGTTAACGATTGAGTTTACAAAGTTTGTCAAACTGATGCCATTTCATTTCGAGACCGAAGGTCGAGCGAGATGCCAAAACTTTCTTTATGGAGGCAGCCATATTGTTTACTTGGCCTTATTTCATTTCGTAACTAGGTCATTGCGTACTTAGGCCATTTCGTACAATTTTGGTCATTTCGTACCCAACTTTTTTTTTTTTTTTTTTATTCTGGTCATTTAGACTCACTTTGATCATTTCGTATCCACTTTTATCACTTTAAGAGCAGGTTTAAATGTCAATTTGGTAATTTGGAACCTGCTTTTAATCCTATTTTCTTGTGTTGTTTCTCGAATGACGACTGCTTTTGTACATAGTTTCAGTTGATATTATGTCAATTCTCGCCTAAGAATGGCTATAATTGTGTCTTACCATTATTGGTTCTTTTTTTAAGTTTTAAAGACGATCGCTACAGTTTCACCATTTTTTCATAACATTCAGAGTTTCACGAAACTTTGTTTGGTGATAGCTTATTATCTGATCTACAAAAATAGGAGATAAAAAGAGGAGGTCACCAGCTTTGGGAAAATTCTATGAATATTTTTTTAGCACACCCTGCATTGCAGCAGTTCTGGATGACATTTCACCCATGAAAAATAAATCTATGTATATTTTTTTTTAATGACAAGAATTATAAGCAAGTTTTATGTCATTGTATTGGTTAAACATCAAATTTAATGAAAAAAAATATTTAAAGTATACTGTGTATCAATATTTAAAGAAAAAATCCTTAACTTATGGCTAAAACACATTTATTTTGGGGAAGAAAAAAAAATGTTCTAACATTCAGATTTTTCTTATTTTCTTTTAAAAATAATATTGAGGTACTTACCTAAAAGAATCAGTCTTCTAAAAAATTGGTTACCAGCCTTATTTTTTCAGAAAAAGCGTTTTAAGTTTGTGGACGGGGCACTAACTAATGAGTAAATGTAGGGTTTGTACACGACAAAGACATTATATGAAATAAATTATCTCATTTTTTTCAATAATACAAGGATATACATGTATATAAAAAGTTTGTTGTTCATAAATAACCAGTCATAGCATATAAATGTAATACAGATGTTAGCATTTAACCCATTTCCAAACGACTAATTTTAGCCTCTTTTAAATTTGACGAGTTTGCAGACGCTAAACTAAAACCTGTTATTCATGTATCAAAGTCCTTTGATGGGTCAGAAATTATTGTGTGAAAAAGAGGAATCAATCATTAGGAGCAGTTGCTCCTTTTGACGTCAATGTTTTCTATTGTTGTCTGCTGCAGACTTATAAAGCTAAGGGCAACCTGGTAAAGGAGAAAAAGTTATATGCAGACCCTCGTTTTCTGCAAGTCTTTACCAAGTGATATAATTTTGGACTTTACCAAACTGAAAGCATCTGCATCTAAAATGAAAGTCGTCACTTACAAGTGACTGGGCAGTTCTAAGAAGAGGATTGATATTTCAATCACTTCTGCTGTCACATCTTTGAAATCGTAGTTAAAAGAAAAATTGGCTTCATTGACATAACTATTTATTAGGAAGCAATACCGCCATGTATGCTAATGTGGTATTGCTCTGTGTTTTTTTTTTTTTAAGTTTTACATAAATCTTTTCAACATTGCAGGTCAAGCTGATCAAGACATTCCCATTACTCCAAAGTGTTTATACATTGCGCGTGTGCATGGTGGTGCGATCTATGTATGTCAAAAGTACAACTGAATTAGACTTCGAATTAGTTAATCAAAATGTCAAAATGAGTTTTAAAAAGTCACAAGCCTGACTTACCTTGTAAACATAAAATTTATTGGTTACATTCAAGCGAGATCCTGTCACTACTCAGAATCGAAAATCACATCAATCCCAAAAATGTATACTTCTTGTCTAACAATGTATAATTGCCTGCAACCAATCTTTTCTTTTTACAGCAGACCAATTTGACAACACTGTAGCTCCTGTACAGAGGTTACAAAAACGTATTTACCAAGACATTACATGCAAGCTTCCAGTTTTTCCGTAGTTGTGATCCCCATAAAAGAATGCAGCCTCTGTTGAATTGAATGATGTCTAGCATATGTGCCAATTTGAGTTAAAAATCGGATGCCGATCTTGTTATTAAATCGTGAAGAACAAAATGTAGAACCATTTGAATAACTGCTTACTGAAAGGATGTTCTGTGTTATTACTTTGTCCATAGCATGAAGTACATCTGTATTAATTTTATTGAATAGACGAATTCTTTATTATATACTACAATATAAGTAGCACTTGCAGGCGACTCATTGAAGCTTGTCATCGCGTAGTATATATCGTCGGTTTGCTTCCAAAACCTCGTAACTACAGCTTGCTACAAGCTGTAGTTAAGAGGTTTTGGAAGCAAACCGACAACATATTTTTTATCAAAAAGATTGCCTCAGGCCACATGTCAAACCAGCCATTGGGGATTTCGTGAACAACCTCATAAGCTGCACTTGGCAAAAAAAAGTAAGGAACTACATAATGCTCCTCGGTCTTATGTCAGATTCGTTTCGGCGTAACGCAATAAATTGTTCAAATGACATCTAGATCTACTGGTACAGGTGAACTTTTAAAACCATCGATAAATGTAGAAGCTATAATTATGACAGTTTTATCATTAGACCGTTTAGCGTGACATTGACCTAGCACCCACCTGAATCACTGATACAAACAGCATTTCTACTGATAAAGGGGAACAAACGATCCGCCTGAAAACACAAGTTTGGCATATCCACCTTAGTAACACGGTATTTTGGTTGCTACGCCCGACAAACAAACCAGAAAATGCCATCCAATACATACAGAAAGAGAGTATATATCAGTTTCATTCCAGCTGTTATTCGCTGTAAGCTAATCACCCGAACTTTCCTATCAGTTCGAACTAAATCGGTACGTTTCAAAAATAAAAATATTTTCATGAATGGCATATTTATGAGAACTCTAGAAATAAAGTGAAAGTCTAGTTAATTACAATTTAAATCAAGTAAAATCAAGCGGACGGTAAATATTCAAGCTGCACTTTCTGTGAAGTCTTATCTTAATCTACGGCGTCCACAAACGCTTCATATTTCTCTCAAGACCGGGAAACATTGAAACAGAAATATTGGTATTCCAACCTATATCTTATATCGCTCATCGAACATGGTTTTGCTTTTATCAACCGCCTTTTGGTATCATTTACTTTCGTTCCCTCGTTCCATTGCAATAGAAATGTGTCGCGCTACAAAGATGTTAATTTGTAACAACACTGAGCGTTTAATGTGCCAAGAACATCTAGGAAATAGAAATACATGTACATGCATGTCATACCACAAAGACCTTATGCATGACTACCCTAAATAAATGATAGAAATACATGTAGTGCAATATAGTATCAATCAACTTGCCCTCGGTACATATTTGGATAACTCCGTACGGTATCATTTTTTATGGCCGACTATAGAAAATTGGGGGCAAGTTAAATTCTGTTTCTAATATATTGTATCAAAGTTTTTGTTCGTTGCATGGACTACAATATTGGTAGGATTTCTTTTTTTTTTTTTTTTTTTTTGTTCAAAGAATTGTGTCACTTGCATTCCAACCAGAAATCCAAGAAAAACACAGAACTTGTTGCATAGTTTTGGAATTAGATTTATTGTTTATGAATATTCAGGAATTGTATTGTTTATGAATATTCAGGAATAAGTGTCGTTTTATTTCAAATATTTCTACTTAAAAACTCCCACCAAAGGACACTTGATCAATTCAAAATATTTACAGAAAAATTAACGTGACTCAAAAATTGAAATTGATCTGGAGGGTAAAAAAAAATGTGGGAAAAGGAGAAAATGCTGGTTACCAGCATTTTCTCCTTTTCCCACGATATTTTCAAAAGGTTTCTTTTTAAGGGTCGTGAAAACCAGGGACTGTTTAATAAAGGGTTAAGATTTATATAAAGCGCTTAGGGAGAATTAGGGAGAAAAGATTAACTGCATCTCCCTGATCCATTATATCAAGTGAATCTTTACATAAATAAGGATCAAAAATGCAATTTAGTCCAACACGAATTGAATCATTAGGTAGATTGGTCCCTTGACATGCAAAAAAAATGCAAAAGAATTTCGATTCGGATCGGCCTACGCAGAAAACGCAGGCTGATCGGAGTCTATACTTTTTGTGGATGCATTTAACATGCTTTCACAGAACATGCCACATACATATGTATTGATAATATTACCTGCAACACGCGAAAAAAGGCGTTCGGACATTTGTGTAAAATGTCCTCTAGGATCATCCTGCCCAGTCCGCAGCTTTACGCGTTTATGTAATTTTCTGTTTTGCGCAGTTCTCCTGTAGCACAAAATCTAATGTAGTCGTAAAGTGCCGCCTCGGATCAGCCTTATAAATCCGAGACAACAATTTACGCAAATGCCCGAATATTCTTTTCCGCGGGTTTCAATCCAATTATTATTTAATGAAGGAAAAATTTATGAAATTGGCTGAAATTCAGATCATTCTAGCTTTAAAAATTGGTTCTTTTTCTCGCGATCATGGTGTTTGTCGAAACCAGACACGATCTCGAATAAATATCCTGTTTTTCTGTTTTCATTCGTTTGTGTTTTTGTTATTCTTATTCCTTTCAAATATCTCAGATTACCATCAATGCACTCTAAAATCATTATAGCATGCCACAGAGGAATCGAACGATCAGGTTTAGCCCTTTATAAAACATCATGTTCTTCAATAGCCATACGAGAAAACGCATTTAAAAGCATTGTGCAACAAGGACACGGTGCTGGTAAACAGTATTTCCTCCTTTTTATAAGGCCAAAGGGTCGTATAATGTTACGGCCCCGATCGTCAGCCTGTCCGTCCGTCCGTCCGTTAGCAATTTTTTTCAATCTCCGAGCAGAGTTGTCGTTCGGTACTCTCACCATACATCTCTGCAATGAGCTTAATGACAAGAATCTTGTCAAACCGAGGGAAACATGTTTTGTTACTGTTTAACTGATTCATGTGTAACATTATAAAATAGACAAAAGAAATATTATTCTGGATGCATTATAGGTGCATTCAAACTGACGAATTTACCTGTATAGAATGGAACTATTTTTTTCGAGCTTCTTCACTTATCAGAATCTTACGCCGATTTTAACAAAAATGGCTGCGCCCATGAATGATGACAACGGATTTGACACACCGGTGAATCTAAGTTTGTAGGATTAAAATTCAAGTTATCGTCCTTTAAAGATATTTAGGCTTTTCAGAAAAATCCCTCTTTTATACATTTCCTACCGCTAAGTCTGATTGGTCCCATGCCGTTTGAACAGCACACGAAACAATCGATATATGGTCTTTCTTTCACTGGCGTTTGAGTCGCCATTTTGATTTATGGTCATGTGACGAAAATATGACGTAACGACGGACTACTTTCTGAGCCCACAACAGAGGTGAATGTGAATGATCCGGAGTGCAAGAGAGTGCAATTTTCTGTGTCCGCAACTCCTCCTACACTTTTCATCTGAATAAGTTCAAACTTACCACAATGAATCTTTATGATGTGTAGTTGTGCACGTGACTTTTAAATTGTGGATCTATAGAGGCGTTCTAGGTTTGATACACCACAGAAAAATATCAAACATCAACCCTTTTGCTACTAGGCACGAGCCAATATACATACCGGGCAGTGTAGATCATTATCAGACTGCAATTTCTGTACAGACTGATCTCTGAATCTAAACCATGGTGAGATTTTTTCCAGTTCAGAAAACTTCGAAATATGAATATTTCGGATTTAACAACCGACTTATTTCTATAATTGCCCTGCATCAGACGAAAAGGGGCATTCGGATATTTGCGTTAAGTGTCGTTTCGGATCAGCCTGCGCTAATCCGAAACAACATTTTTCCGTCTTTATGCAATTTTCTGTTTTGCATAAGTCTACTGAAGAGCAAGATCTAATACAGTCGTAAAGTGCCGTCTAGGAATAGGCTGCGCGGACTGCACAGGCTAATCCGAGACGACACATTGCGTAAATGTCTGAATGCTCTTTTCGCGTGTTGCAAGCCATATATACATGTAAATATATAGAGGATATTTGTTTTTTTTCCGGTGAAAGATCGAAATTTAGTTCATCGAGTGAACACCATCGGTGATATTTTCAAGCGTGGCGCAGCCACGAGTGAAAATATGACCGATGGAGTTCACGAGGTGAAATAAATTTTGATCTTTCACCGAAAAGATCAAATATTCTATTTATTTCATGCTTTTAACCCTTTCTGGGAGGAGCTATATCAAAATCTAGTACAGTTCTTTTCCGTTATTCCCCTTTGCGTACCCCTCCCGCATAGCAACGCATTACAATATTACGTCAAGCGCGAGAAATGTATGGTAAATAATGTCATATTTTCCATCTGGTTGTCACGCACGTGCAATTTACCTAGGCGACAAGAACATGAAAATCGGTATTTTCACTGGTGGTACCAGTGTAAGATCGAAAAATATTTTCACTGCTCTTACTCGATATCCTACCGGAAAGCATGAAATAACTATTCATATCAGTCATGATCTGTGAAAGGGTGCTTAGTGCATCTGTAACAAGTATCTACTGGCCTTGGTTGGAACTTAATTTTATTGGTAAATTTTTTGCATGTCTAACGACTATTCTACCTGTAATAGATCCATAATGTTGTGATACTTGCATTGTACTATGCCTCAGGGAGTTGCATTAAGCCTTGGCGGTAAAAGGGTTTGATGGTTTGATAAATAAATTATTGAGATATTTCTGGTAAAATAGCATATGTTATTTCATGCTCTTCGGTAGGATATCGAGAAATAGATGTGAAAATATTTTTCGATATTCCACAGGTACGACCAGTGAAAATACCGATTTTTATATTCTAGTTACCTAGGTAAAATGCGCGTGACTCACAACTAGATGGAACTATGACGTCATTTACCTTATATTTCTCGTGCTTGACGTAATATTGTAATTCGTTGCTATGCGGAAGGGGTACGCAGTGTTAAATACTTGAAATGAAATGTCCTGGTTTTGATAAAGTTCCTCCTAGAAGGGTTAAAAGCATAAAATAGATTTTTTTTTTTTGTTGAAAGATCGAATTTTATTTCATCTCGTGAACACTATCGGTAAATTATTTACGAGTAACGCAGCCACGAGTGAAAATATTACCGATGATGTTCACTCGATGAAATAAATTTCGATCTTTAACCGAAAAAAAATATCCTCTAGATCTATATCCAACAACGATATATATTACAGTTTTCTTTGGGTTCTTCATGTTCTATAAAGCTACTGGTTCTACGGCAAACACCAACATTAAATAGAAAATAGAGCTTCTTTATTTATGAAAAACATGAGTTTTCTATTGAACAAGAAAGCAGATATAATACATTTTATTGTAAAAGTATATTTTACTAATTTCTTTTCTTTTAAAAAATTAGTAATAGTAAACTGCTCACGTTGTTACGCACAATCGTATAGTAAAACCGCAATAAACAGTCACATTTCGCACCACATGGTCTCGTTCCAAAAGCGATCCCAGAATGTCATTCGGCTCTACCGGAAACCACAATTTGCTGCAGACGACTTTGAAACACATCCTTTTTTTTTATTGCAGACAATCAGAATGAATTACAGTTTGACTCTAACTGACGAAGACTTTTGACAAGTCTAAATGAAGGTCATTAGCTCTCGGCAAATTCAATATGTGACCCATCACGCAAAAGGGACCTTCGGACATTTGCGTAAAGTGCCGTCTCGGATTAGCCTGCGCGGACTGCGTAGGCTGATCCGAGACGACACTTTACGACTTCATTACATTTTGTGCTGCAGTAGACTTGTGCAAAACAGAAAATTACCCAAAAAAGGAAAGTGTCGTCTCAGATTAGCCTGGGCGAGCTTCATAGGCTGTCTCTAATCGCGTGTTGCAGGCCATATGCCTCAAATTACTGCATATGCACTTGGCAGAATAGACAACACTGTGAGAACACGAGAAATTGTTGATTCTACATTTTTACTGTCTTTTTCTTTCCCAAAGATTCGTGCGAAAACCCATTTTCTAAGGGTCGTAAAAATTAGGTGTGTTTTAATAAAGTGTGCCTGCACCTGTGCATTTTTAAAGACCTTGCCAAAAGGAGAAACTACTCGTTTTAGGCTATTTCTTCTCTTACCACAAGATTTTTAATGATCAGCTGAAACAGAATAAATATCGTTTTCAAAAGATAAAAAAAGTTTTAGGCCTGAAAGGAAATTCGGTATAAAATCATTGACGTTAGGACTACATGTATTTTATATTTACAAGACTTCAAACTTGTAACACTAACACAAAAAGGGGAACCACAATAACATTTGCCACACAATCTCAATTTTAAACGAGAAAGAGGCTAGTCGAAAACATAATAGGGAAAGGAGTAAATGCCGATGACAAGTCTTTTTGTCCTTTTCCTACAATGTTTTCTACCATTTCAATGACAATTTCCATCATTTGAATCACTCATCATGATATTGTCGCGTCTGCAACTGCTTTCAATTTTAACAACTTATTTTGTTTGTCATAGATTATTGTTAAGTTTTCATGACTGAACATCTCTCTCTCTCTCTCTCTCTCTCTCTCTCTCTCTCTCTCTCTCTCTCTCTCTCTCTGGGGTTGAAGAGGATTATCTTTTGCCAATACCACATACATTTTAGACAAAGTAAGTAATTGTCTTTAACAATATAATGGTTCCAATTTCCAGGGGGTGGGGGTGAGGGGTTAACATGTTGACTATCGCAAATATATAGCCTGATATAGCCTGCATAGATGATTGGGGAAGTTTAAAATATCTTCTTATCCGACACTTCGGTTCTAGACTGGCCACAAAAGTTTCTATGGGCGGGTCGCGCTTAGTCTATTGTTGCCAGCCAACGATTTAGTTCAGACATTCTAAATTTCATTTATCGTCTTTTACATGCATATTAATTTTCCCTATAACTCTCTGCGTGTCGTTTGAAGCTGTTCATAGTCTTAATTTTCAAAATTTCCTCACTACCCTATGCCTAAAATCAAAGCGTTGAGAACGCTGATGTGGTATTTGTCAAGGAAGCCACTGTATGGAATTAATGATTTGAAAACAAGACGGTTATGATGGCACTGGATCGCTCACCCGAGTCAATAGGCGAAATTCACTCCTCATGCGTAATTCAACTTCTGAGCAATTGTCTTGTCAATTAAGCATAGAATTTGGCCACTAGCGCCTGAACAGAGAATTTCCTAAATTTGACCTAATTTACCACCGACAGATCCAATTTAGAACTCATTGAAAATTATCAAGACAAACATTCTGAACAGTTTTCAAGTTAATTGAGCAATAAATTTGGCCTCTAGAGTGCCCACAAGGTAGTTCTTGAATTTGACCAAGTGACCTAGTTCATGACCCCAGAAGACCCAATTCCAAACTCACTCAACGTTTCATGAAGACAAACATTCTGGCCAATTTTCAAGTCAATTGAGAAAGAAATGTAGCCTGTAGACTGCCCACAAGGAATTTCTTTAATTTGAATTAATGACCTAGATTATGACCCCGGGTGATCCAGTTTTGAACTCATCCTAGTCTTTATTTAGACAAACATACTGATATATATTTAAATCAACTGAGCAAAAATTGTGGCCTCTAGAGTGCCCACAAGGTATTAGTTTAGTTTTACCTTCAGACCTAGTTTATGACCCTAGGAGACCAATTTTAAACTCAAGTAAATATCCTGTGCTCAGGTGGGTTAACAAGATTTGAAAAGGTTCACTAAACACTAAATAACAAAGCTCTATCCTTTCCAATTTTAGAAAAGAAGAACTTTCAAGTTTTTCTTCTTTGTTCCTTGTTCGAAGTT
Organism: Tridacna crocea; assembly: GCA_943736015.1. NCBI lineage: Eukaryota > Metazoa > Mollusca > Bivalvia > Cardiida > Cardiidae > Tridacna > Tridacna crocea. The sequence goes on along the minus strand of OX031066.1, from coordinate 482,311 downwards.
GTGACTCCCGGGGCGGGGCTAGTTTTGACCCCAACGACATCGTTTGAACAAACTTGGTAGAAGTCCACTAGGACATGCTATACACCAAATATCAAAGTTCAACACCATCCAGTTTCAGAGAAGGATAATTTAAACTTTTTCTTCTTTGTTCCTATGTTTGAACCTGTGACCCATGGGAAGGGGCCAGTTTTGACCCAAGGGACATCATATGAACAAAATTGATAGAGGTCCACTAGGAGATGCTGGATGCCAAATATCAAAGCTCTATGCCTCCAAGTTTCAGAGAAGAAGAATTTTAAAGATTTTCTTTTTTGTTCCTACATGTAAATTAGAGCTTGTGACCTCTGAGGCGGGACCAGTATTGACCCAAGGGGAATCATATAAACAAACTTGGTAGAGGTCCACTAGGAGATGCTACATACAAAATATCAAAGCCATCCACTTTCTAGTTTCAGAGAAGATTTTCAAAGATTGTGCTATTTTTTGCCTTCCGTTGCTATGGTAACCAGAGTTATGGGTGGAATTAATTCTCTTGAATAAGTTTGGTAGAACTTCTTCAAAGTAACATCTCTACCAAGTTTCAACAAAATTTGCCCAGAAATTTAGAAGGAGAAGATGTTTAAAGGAACTCTGGACATATGGACAGATGTACACTGGACAATGACCGATCGCAAAACCTCACCTTAGCACTAAGTGCTCAGGTGAACCAAAACTAGAAGGCCCTAAGCATACATTATGAATTCATGATTCAAAAAGAATTAAAAAAAAAAAAAACACACACAAAAAAAATAAAACAAGAAATGCTGACGCGTAAACAAAAAAATTGGAAATTTTCAACTTGAATTTGCTACTTTTCCCACATTATTTGTTGTTGTTGTTGTTTCAAAATCAGTAGGGTTGAAGCAATTGATTAGAGTAACAAACTCTGCAAGTTTCACAAAAATCTGACCACTAATGCAGACTTTTATCACATAAACTAGAAATCGAAATTTTCAAATTGAATTGGCTACTTTTTCCATACTGTTTGTTGGATTTTCTTCGAAATCAATAGGGTTGAAGTATTTTGTAAGATAAACAAATTCTGCAAGTTTCATGAAAATCTGACCACAAAATGCATACCTCATCGCGTAAACAAGAAATGAAAATTTGAACTTGAAATGGCTACTTTCCCATACTTTTTGGATATATTTTTTTCCAAAATCAAAAGGGTTTAAATTATTGATAAGATCAACAGACGGTGCAACTTTTATGGAAATCTGACCACAAATGCTGATTTTATCACGTAAGCAGAAAAGAAAATTCTCAAATTAAAATGGCTACTTTTCACATACAATTTGTTGCATTTTTGTCAAAATTAATAGAGTTGAAGCTATTGATAAGGCAGAAAAACTATATGCAAGTTTCACAGAAATCTGACCACAAATACAGACTTTATTGTATAAAGAAGAAATGGAAATTTTCACTTCAAAATGGCTACTTTTGCCATATCTTTTGATGGATTTTTTTCAAAATCAACAGGATTTAAGCTATTGACGAAATAAAGAAACTTTGCAAGTTTCACGAAAATCTGAGTACAAATGTAGACTTTAGCGCGTAAACAAGAAAAAGAAAACGGACGGACAGACGGATGGACAAACAGACAGACGGACGGACGACGTAAACCACGACATGACATAAGCTCTGCTGACTGAAAGCCAGTAGAGCTAAAACACAAAGAAATATTGTTTAAATATTGAGTTGAAAATCAACTTCCCAACCAAATAAATATGTCTCTTTGGTTTAAGGGAGATTACTAGTGCCAAAGTTTGCATCATTTGTGTATTAATGGTCTCCCTTCGATCTTTCAAGAGGAGTCAGGAGTAGCGTCCCTTGACGGAAGGATGCATGATGGGTAGAGAGAAGCCATGTAACACATTGAATTCAATTAATTTTATACCTGAATACTATAATATTGAGATGTCTTTGGCCGTCAGGTTCTAAATCCCAACATTAAAATTAAGTTTTCAACATGTACCTGTAAATATTCATGCACAATCAAATGAGTAGCGTGCAATCATGGGACGAATAAGCCCAGGGACGAACTGGTTTTTAAACAAAGAACCCCGAAAGCAAAGTGGATGGAAGAAAAAATCTATGCTTATCATTGCGCCAGTAGAATGCTATGAAGAGGTGAAGCTATTTTCAATCAGGAAGAAGTTTTTTAACGATCGATAGCCTTTTTCAGTTTATTTTAATACGTCATTTCCAATTATATATCTGAGTACTTTTGAAAAAAAAAAAACGATTTGTCTAGAAAAATTGAGTTTCATTGGGTTTATTTCCTTCGGTTTTGCACAAAATACCATAAATGGCCGTCAAAATTTAATATTGAATATTTATTATTGATCTCATAGTGGCATTGGCTTCGACAAATGCCACAAAAACTAAAATGTTATGCACGTACTAAGTAAAGAATGAGTTCAAGCATCATAGAGCCAGGCTTCTTTCAAGGAATAATCCTCGTGACTGTATTTATGGTCATGTATTTGCAACCTGAGGTGTCGGTGGTATCGATCCCAATATAAGGAATCCGTCCACTTTCAGACAATGACTTTGTAAGTAATGGTAACAGTCCCAGCGCAGATATTTTCACTGTCAGGACAACACACATACTCTCGACCTGGTCCCCCTCTCTCTGAAACAATCAGAAACTTTTCAACTATGCTCTGTGAAAAGGGGTCTTAACGCACATGCAAAAAGTATCGATCCATGTCAGCCTGCGTAGACAGCGCAGGCTGACATGGGTCGATACTTTTTGGTATTTATACAATTTCTGTGTGTCAAAGGACCATTGTACCTCCTGTACCGGTCGAATTTTAGACCAAATGGATTTTTATGGATTTCTTTTTATATGATAACTGGCTTGGTATGGGGGTTTGTTGAGCCCTTTTTGCCCATCTTCGCAGGCCAAGGCCAACGATTCATTACGCTACTCTACCCTTGGCGAATCGAGCTTGATTTATACATTCACCCGATACGCTTTTTCATTGGATGCAGCCAGCTCTAACTGCAACGTAGCATTTCATCTTTGATAAAAATAGAATAAGGTCGCGATCTTTCGAATAGAAGGTAAACATGGAAACCCACTTGGATGTCTGCTTATCGCTTCATGTATTCCGGCGTAAGCAGTTTGTAAAACGATATTTCGTTGGCTTTCAGAAATATGATGTAATGGGAGATAATAACCACCGTTAATACATGACCGATTGAAATTTGGTATGAAGCAGAGAAGGCGGAAGGACTCCAGGGATTTGCTTCATGTGTTAGATTTTTTAAACAACACCTGATAAAAAAGTAATTGACGAGCAAACGAATTTTTTACCCTGGATAATTTGTTTGCTCGTCAATAACTTTTTTATCAGGTGTTGTTTAAAAAATCTAACACATCAAGAAAACGACCCTGAGAAAGAAGCATTTAGAAAATATTGTGGGAAAAGGAGAAAATGCTGGTATCCAGCATTTTCTTCTTTTGCCAGAATGTTTTCTACCTTTCACAAAACAAATTTCAAATTCTCAGTCACTTTTTTTTGTCGTCTGCAAATGCTTTTGACTTGGACAAACCTATAACTTTATGTGTGGTAATGAAACAAGCGGAGGGTATAGATGTAAAACTGCATAGAGTAAATTCACCGTATATCGACACCTTAAGCATGTACCTCTATTGTAAGGTTACTGAGGAATGTATTTTAGCCCTACTTCTTGTCACTTTGAAACACGACTTTTCATTGGCTTAATTTTCAATACAAGACTGTTATAGATGCATATTTAAACCAATCACTAAGCCTTTTACAGAAGTAGGCAAAGTCGGCGTTTTTACTACAATGGCCCTATTACCGACACCCCATTCCCATTTATCGACACCTCTATTGGTTTTACGGAAAAAACCTACAAAAACAATTACTGAATAACCTGTATCTATTTCTACTATCAGATATATCGTAAATCATATATTAATTGTTTAAAATGAACACACTGGCGAAGAATGACAGTTGATTTTCTGGCATTTGATATTTAAAGTAAATATTTCTAGGGAAAAAATGATTCTAAATCCATCTCTTCAATCAGATTTTGTAATATACATGTATATAATATACCTCGCCTCTTTGAAACCAACTAAGAAACATCTCTAACTGTTTACCTTGGAAAAAGGGGCAAATAATTGCCAGATGCATTGAGCGGCACCATTCATTCTTAGCTGTACATGTTTGTTACCGCATTGTATACATGTGACGTTATGTGAACTTTTTTTTTGACATAAACAGTACTGACTTTTTCAGGCAGCAGAAAATCAGACTGAACAGTGTTGACACCACCGAGATTTCTTTAGCAGACAATCAAAATCTGGATCATCTTATATAAAATACTTCATAACTCCATTAAACAAACCAGAAGTCACGTAAATCATTTATTCTGGCTCTCTCAGGACTAACTCTTGTATGAGTGTGCATGGTCACCAAATTAACAATGAACGGGTGGATCGTTCTAAAGGGAGGTTTCCCTAACATGGATGAGGAGGATTTGTTTTAAATAAGCCATAATTTTATGTTTTTTAAAACAAAGAACAGCCAATAGATAAGTATACACCAAGTTTGCTCTGCACAACGAAGTAGCCTGCTCAGTGCAGGTAAGAGCCAGTTGGAGCCAAGTTCAAGCACTCTAACTACCTGCTACCACTGTGTGAAACACCTAGAGCCATTGCAAATGCCTTCTTACTAAATTACCCCTATCTTACAGCAGAATTTTAGTGTGTTATTTGCTCCACTGCATATTTCACTTTTCTTTGATCATACCCAACCCGAAATTTTACACTGATTTTTTCTTTCGAAAAATTCTCCTCATTTTACTTGAGATGGTGTTTGTTATGCCTTAATATCTTTAGTGCAATAAAAATGCCTGAGAGAACCGTATATATGAACATGCATTCCCCTTTGTGAATGTTAGAAAATTTTCAGCAAAAGGGACGTGTCGGTAATAGGGAACCTATCATTCACCCATGCGCATTTTTGAGACTGCATTTCTATGCTTACATAGATCAAAGTCTTTCGTTAAAACATTATTTTCACTTAAAGTTAACCTTGAAAATGCATGATTTTAACAAATATTCCTACTGTGCGTAAGAAAAATGAATTTGATCGTCATGTATATATTCCACCATCCTTAACTCAAAGGTTTATACATAGCCCCATAAACATCAATTCAGTCAAATTTTAAAATGGGTGCTCAGTTTGGCAAAAAAAGTTAAAAAAACATATTAATTTCATAACAGACAAAGATAGTTTCATATCTTAGGGCTACAGCAAGTATGCATTAGGCTAAAACATTGGGGGTGTCGATATATGGGGGGTGTCGGTGTTACGTGAATTTACTCTATTCTCTGCAGTCTGATCCTGATCTATATTTTCAGCATTGAATCGCCTTCAGTTTTCTAAGGGTTAAGTGAATTATACATTATATTTCCTCTGATTATTTTGTCAAAGAATGCCGCTTTTAAAACTAGTGATCTCAAGTCAATTAACCAGATTTTCAGCAGGAGGAAAATCAAATTCACTGTGACGGAGAAATAATTTACCCCAGCTTAAATGACGTCATTTCTTTACCCATAACATTTAAAAAATAGACACATGAACTGTAATATTTACTTCTCCTTAACGAAACATGTTCTTTGAAAAGGAGGCCGAATACACCTGTAAATAATATCGAAACATGTTACCCTAGGCAGTTCGTGCAAACTTACCTGGGTCGAAACTTTTTGCTTTCTGTAATTTTTTTGCATGTCAAAGAACCAATATACCTACGGATATACCTCCACTGTTAGATCAAATTGATTTTATGGATCCGTAATAATATGATGACTTGCTTGGTGAAATGAATACATTATTAGTTGTACGGTCAGGTGGCAGGGGGCTTGGAAACTTGTTCACGGCTGTGGTGAATCATGTCGCCCCCAGCCGAAGGCCATGAACAAGTTTACAAGTCCCCTGCCACCTGTCCGTAAAACGAATTTATTATACTGCAAAGTTTTACCATTTCAAAGCGCGTTAAGCGAAATTTTCCTTTTTTTATAATCTCACGAATTGAGTAGGCTGACGAAATAGAAATTCCTTCCTGAGTGCCCCAATTCAATGAAAACTGACGTCACTATAGGGTTGAGTGCACATTTTTGTGTTTTCATCGAGATATAAAATGCAATTGCCTTATTACATGGCAAATAACGCCCGAAGGGCGTTATGTTAAGCCATGTAATAAGGCAATTGCATTTTATATCTCGATGAAAACACAAAAATGTGCACTCAACCCTTATAATTGCACTCGCTGTTCACTTAAATCGCTTTTCGAATATGATAGAGAGAAAAAATCACGGACAAATACGACAGTAAATACGAGTTAATTTCCTTTGCGGATACTTGGTAGAACGGGCATGAATACACAATCTATTTTTAGCTTTTCAATATTTTTTTTTAGTCGAAGGTGGCCATTTTGCTGGCTTTGAAATCATACTTTCGATGATTCATCGAACAAAATTTAAGAATAAAATAATTATGTAGATCTATATGAACAATACATTCAACTATAAAAACTTGAGGCTAAGCGGACGATGTGTTCTTTCGAGTGACCTTTTCGTAGATAATTTGTAAAGAATATGCGTACGTACCGTCGGCAGATCTGTCCTCGATGAGTATCTATCTGTTGCCGATATAAGTTTTGGTCTATTCTATGTTTCTTGTAAGACATGAATGACGCCAACGTTTTGTGACCCACTTATTAGAACATAAAAAACGGTGTCGCAGCTGTTAATTTTTCAATATGTATTTTTGGTTTCCCAGTTCTAAGCTTGTTTCTGATATCGTTCCTATCACGCCAACATTTCAAAAATTCTTAACACAGTGTATTCACTTCTGTCGATCCTTTCTCCATCAGTTCTTTCACTAAATATATTCCATCAAATCTGCGATAACTTTTTTCTGGTCAATAGCATTTTTTTAACCTAATCCCCACAATAAAAAAGTTTAACTCCGTCATGAAACAAATCAAAATGCCAGAGTGATTTTTCCGTTTACGCAGTGTACTAAATTTAACTCCGTGACCCTGGCTTCATAGAAATTGATCGCTGACGTATTGAATGATGTAACTGATGACGTCGACCATTCAGACTCTTTATTCACAGTTTGCATAGTGTATTTTCTTTAGGGTGCAAATAAAGTTAAACACGCATCATTTTGTCAAGGTTTATTTTGTCAGTTTCCTTTTAGCAAGTTTTTTACAGAAAAAGAAATCGGTCTTTTTGCATGTGACTGATTCAGCGATGGAACTCTAAATATAGCCCATAAACAGTTTGCACGAAATCTAAAATTAGATTCCAACAACAATTTGGAAAAACCGAAAGTAGTGCTATTGCGTTTCATCGAAAAATAACATGCAGGTTTTTTCATCACATGACCCGATTCTGACCAATCAAAAAACGATTTTACAACATGAGTGCAATTATAAAAATGTGCACTCAACCCTATAATAATTGCACTCATGTTGTAAAATCGTTTTTTGATTGGTCAGAATCGGGTCATGTGATGAAAAAACCTGCATGTTATTTTTCGATGAAACGCAATAGCACTACTTTCGGTTTTTCCAAATTGTTGTTGGAATCTAATTTTAGATTTCGTGCAAACTGTTTATGGGCTATATTTAGAGTTCCATCGCTGAATCAGTCACATGCAAAAAGACCGATTTCTTTTTCTGTAAAAAACTTGCTAAAAGGAAACTGACAAAATAAACCTTGACAAAATGATGCGTGTTTAACTTTATTTGCACCCTAAAGAAAATACACTATGCCAACTGTGAATAAAGAGTCTGAATGGTCGACGTCATCAGTTACATCATTCAATACGTCAGCGATCAATTTCTATGAAGCCAGGGTCACGGAGTTAAATTTAGTACACTGCGTAAACGGAAAAATCACTCTGGCATTTTGATTTGTTTCATGACGGAGTTAAACTTTTTTATTGTGGGGATTAGGTTAAAAAAATGCTATTGACCAGAAAAAAGTTATCGCAGATTTGATGGAATATATTTAGTGAAAGAACTGATGGAGAAAGGATCGACAGAAGTGAATGCACTGTGTTAAGAATTTTTGAAATGTTGGCGTGATAGGAACGATATCAGAAACAAGCTTAGAACTGGGAAACCAAAAATACATATTGAAAAATTAACAGCTGCGACACCGTTTTTTATGTTCTAATAAGTGGGTCACAAAACGTTGGCGTCATTCATGTCTTACAAGAAACATAGAATAGACCAAAACTTATATCGGCAACAGATAGATACTCATCGAGGACAGATCTGCCGACGGTACGTACGCATATTCTTTACAAATTATCTACGAAAAGGTCACTCGAAAGAACACATCGTCCGCTTAGCCTCAAGTTTTTATAGTTGAATGTATTGTTCATATAGATCTACATAATTATTTTATTCTTAAATTTTGTTCGATGAATCATCGAAAGTATGATTTCAAAGCCAGCAAAATGGCCACCTTCGACTAAAAAAAAATATTGAAAAGCTAAAAATAGATTGTGTATTCATGCCCGTTCTACCAAGTATCCGCAAAGGAAATTAACTCGTATTTACTGTCGTATTTGTCCGTGATTTTTTCTCTCTATCATATTCGAAAAGCGATTTAAGTGAACAGCGAGTGCAATTATAAGGGTTGAGTGCACATTTTTGTGTTTTCATCGAGATATAAAATGCAATTGCCTTATTACATGGCTTAACATAACGCCCTTCGGGCGTTATTTGCCATGTAATAAGGCAATTGCATTTTATATCTCGATGAAAACACAAAAATGTGCACTCAACCCTATAGTGTTTTCATCGAGATAGATAGATATTTTATATAAAATGCAATTGCCTTATTACATGGCAAATAACGCCCGAAGGGCGTTATGTTAAGCCATGTAATAAGGCAATTGCATTTTATATCTCGATGAAAACACAAAAATGTGCACTCAACCCTTATAAATCTAATTGCACTCGCTGTTCACTTAAATCACTTTTCAAAGATGATAGAGAGAAAAAATCACGGACAAATACGACAGTAAATACGAGTTAATTTCCTTCGCGGATACTTGGTAGAATGGGCATGAATACGCAATCTATTTTTAGCTTTTCAACATATTTTTTTCTGTCGAAGGCGGCCATTTTGTTGGCTTTGAAATCGATATTTTCGATGATTCATCGAACAAAATTTAAGAATAAAATAATCATGTAGATCTATATGAACAATACAATCAACTTTAAAAACTTGAGGCTAAGCGGACGATGTGTTCTTTCGAGTGACCTTTTCGTAGATATAAATTTGTAAAGAATATGCGTACGTACCGTCGGCAGATCTGTCCTCGATGAGTAGCCTATGTTGCCGATATAAGTTTTGGTCTATTCTATGTTTCTTGTAAGACATGAATGACGCCAACGTTTTGTGACCCACTTATTAGAACATAAAAAACGGTGTCGCAGCTGTTAATTTTTCAATATCATTTTTGGTTTCCCAGTTAGAAGCTTGTTTCTGATATCGTTCCTATCACGCCAACATTTCAAAAATTCTTAACACAGTGTACTCACTTAGAACTGTCGATCCTTTCTCCATCAGTTCTTTCACTAGATCTAAATATATTCCATCAAATCTGCGATAACTTTTTTCTGGTCAATAGCATTTTTTTAACCTAATCCCCACTATAAAAAAGTTTAACTCCGTCATGAAACAAATCAAAATGCCAGAGTGATTTTTCCGTTTACGCAGTGTACTAAATTTAACTACGTGACCCTGGCTTCATAGAAATCGATCGCTGACGTATTGAATGATGTAACTGATGACGTCGACCATTCAGACTCTTTATTCACAGTTTGCATAGTGTATTTTTTTTAGGGTGCAAATAAAGTTAAACACGCATCATTTTGTCAAGGTTTATTTTGTTAGTTTCCTTTTAGCAAGTTTTTTACAGAAAAAGAAATCGGTCTTTTTGCATGTGACTGATTCAGCGATGGAACTCTAAATATAGCCCATAAACAGTTTGCATGAAATCTAAAATTAGATTCCAGCAACAATTTGGAAAAACCGAAAGTAGTGCTATTGCGTTTCATCGAAAAATAACATGCAGGTTTTTTCATCACATGACCCGATTCTGACCAATCAAAAAACGATTTTACAACATGAGTGCAATTATTGGAAACTGACGTCACTAAAACGTGCAGTTTGGTGCATAAATAAATATGCAGTCTGGTGACGCCGCCATTTTTGGGTGTTGTGTTGCACGTGTAGTGATGTTTACAGGGCACCCTTAAGGGAAACTGCCTTTCCGTGATTTTTGCCAGAGAACATGATGTGTATGTTCCCGGCATGTTAACCAATCAGATCACGAGAAATTTCTTTGCAGTAGATCTATAATAATCAGTCCCATTCTTGTCAGAGCATGGCTCATATAGGCCTATTAGTGCATGCACTTACTTTTGTTTTGCCAACTCTAACTTAGTCAGTTCAATTCTTGCGAGAGTCTCCTCGTGCTTTAATCGTTGGTTGACCTGGTCGACTTTCTGCTTCTCTAGCTCTAGTTTCTGTTGCTCAAGTTTGACCTTCTCCAGTTCGGTGAGATGTTCCAGTCGTTGGTTTTCTGTGTTTTCTTTGGCAATTGTCATTTCTTCTTTATGTCTGTGGAAAGACCGGTACGACATGATATTGGTTAATCCAAAGCCCCAAGCAAAAAAAAAAGTACATCCTGGGATTTAAGATTAAGAAATACAGCTTCAACCTCAAGTTCCATTATGGTGCATGTGCAAACTATATAATGTACCCATGATAATAAACGAAACTTAACGTTCTTAGTAATCATGGGTCAACTAGGCCTATATTCAAATTTTAAATGATCACACAAAATGTATATTAGCGATTTTTTTCGCTATCTCTGATACAGGGTCGCTCATTCATCCTCCTTGTACGGAAAGTATAAGTACTTTGAAATCGTCACAATATCTTCAATGAAGATGGTTGGCCCGAATCTCGTGCGGATGGATGATAGTCATTACTGCAGAATTCAACTCCCTCTGTGGTCTATCGCTGACGCTTAACATTAAGGAATTACGTTTTATAGATAGAGATTTAGGAAGAATGTTGTTCGATGTAGGCCTACTGGTGTAAGAAACACAAAAAAATAAACTGACTGTCGCAATGTAACTTTAAATCGGCGTCATATACAAAACAAATACATCTGCAGCAGAAAAAGAAAACACTATTACTTGATTTGTTCTATTCTGTTACATTCCTCTACTTCATGTTTAGAGCTATGAGTGTGACCAGCATTGCAGTAGTAGTAGCCCATGATAAGGTGGCGCGCCATTTTGTGTCATCTGTTGTATCAGGAAAGTATACTTAAAAAAAATAAAAAATGAACATTCGATCGTCGCTGAAGGCACACTTTTGGAGGTAGATGGACGTGTCGAAATTAAAATTAGATTAATAAGTCTTGTATGGTATGTATCCACGTATGGTGGATAAACAGACTAAACCCTTTACCTTTGTCAGCCGTAACACATGTACAATTTGGGCTGTTGATGAGTCACTGGTAGATCTACGTCTTTGGTATTGTCTGGAAATCATGGTTTTCTTTTCTCTCTCTCTCTCTCTCTCCCACCCCGTCCACATTTGAAAAAAAAAATGGTGCACCGAATTACAAATCAAGTCATTTATTTTTCTTCAGAGAAACAGTAAACTTAATAGGTTTGGTATAATAAAAAAGGGAGAAATGATTGAGATAAAATTATTTTATTATTATTAAAATTATTTCATACTCACCTAAAATAAGGGCGCTTATTCCATACACAGTTATTTCTTATTTCTTCAGGTGTATATTAAAATCCCGTGGACGGGTATATGAGTACATGTATTTCTATGCATTGAATAGCTACATTCATAAATATACTTTACAAATACCGACAATAGATCTACGAGTATACTATTTAAATCAAAATAAAATCAATATTTCAACTTGTTATTGAAATTACTAATTTAAACCCACTGAAAATACTGAAATGTTGAAAATAACATGAAGGAAGCACACTTGAAGGGAAAGTAAACACGGTTTTGAAATAATATGTAGCCTAAAGCATCGCTGGAAAGTTGCGATTACTTGTATTTTTTCCAGCATCTTTTACTAGAGCTGTCAAGGATAAGGGTGTAAAATTTCGAACGTTTTCAAGCTTACGGAAGTTTTCAATTCGACCTACATGTACATAATGCCGTGAATATGTTAGCACAAGCTCACAGAGATTATCTAGAGCGTTTTATCTAAACCCACCGCCCATGAAAATATAGCATGTAATCGTAAAATAAAACGATTAATCGACACAAACAAAAGCTTCACGACACAGACAAGCATTGGGGCGACACGGTGACTTAAGGTTCATGTAAAGTGTTTATTTTGCTTAATTTCATAGGTCAATAATTCTGTAATTATTAAAATTTGTCCATAAAAACCATATATCAAATTAAAGCTCTGGATGAGTACATGCTGTTTTACATAATTATACCTACTGGCCTTACATAATAAAACTGAAACATTGCAGAAAAAGATGACATCGCTTGAAACCTACAAAATAATAATGACAAAACAAAATTGCCTAAGTTTTGGAGAAAACACAGTCTTTGGTACATACCAGGTACTAGTACTACCAAAAATCCTATAGTTTCTTTAGAAAGGTCCATATTTAAGTCATAAAGTTTGACATTTTTCCCTTATTGAATTGTCAGCCATGTTTGAACTACTTTATTTTTTAGTAACTGGTATGGTGTCTCCACAGGATCAAAATGTACGAGTTGTTGTGCATAATAAACTTTCATTAGTATTACCTGAACAAATTGACATGAAATAATTGACCTCAATTACCATATATCACGTGCTTGATTTATTGTCCTAACTTCGTTCCGGCTAATGTCATCTGCATGCGGAACTTCTGCTGCTAATAGATTTATAGTGTTTTCAAAGAACACTTGAAATACCTGAAATAACCATTGTATTGTTGGTCTAAATTGGTAGTACATGGTGGGTGACTTAGATCTATGATACACTTTCTGTGCAGCCTGATTTTAATTTATGCCATCCGTAAAACCTTTTTATTTTGACTAAGGTGTAGTAAGGGTCAAACCCGACATTTACCGTTAACAGAATTTCCGTACGGTCTGATTATACTCGATGATTTAAATATTCACGTTTTAATTACTCTTTGCATAAAGGTCAATTTCAGGTCAATTTATTCCAGTAATAATCTTAGATAGAAAAAAATAAAAATGCCCTGTACAATTTCCATGTCCACTTCCAAACCCTTTCTCAAAAACAGCACCCCCAGTACCCCATCACACACACAAAAAGAACAATGAAAAAAATGCTTATGTCAAAAATTGATTCTAAATCCTATCTACCAGGCTGGTAATACATTTTGTAACTGCTGTTTTTTAGAAAGGGTTTGGACGTTGACATGGAAATTTCACTTGTACAGGTCATTTTTATTTGTTTCATTATCTAAAATTACTAATGAAAGTTTATTATGCACAACAACTCGTACATTTTGATCCTGTGGAGACACCATACCTGTTACTAAAAAATAAAGTAGTTCAAACATGGCTGACAATTCAATAAGGGAAAAATGTCAAACTTTATGACTTAAATATGGACCTTTCTAAAGAAACTATAGGATTTTTGGTAGTACTAGTACCTGGTATGTACCAAAGACTGTGTTTTCTTCAAAACTTAGGCAATTTTGTTATGTCATTATTATTTTGTAGGTTTCAAGCGATGTCATCTTTTTCTGCAATGTTTCAGTTTTATTATGTAAGGCCAGTAGGTATAATTATGTAAAACAGCATGTACTCATCCAGAGCTTTAATTTGATATATGGCCTTCCTGGACAAATTTTAATAACTACAGAATTATTGACGTAAGAAAATAAGCAAATAAACACTTTACATGAACCTTAAATTCCGTTGGGAAAAAATAGTTAATAAACCAATTTGAAGGAAATAATTTCCAACTTCCGACGGTCCCAAGTAAATTTACGAGAACATGCATGTTGGCAAAAAGACTGTATATTGCATCTTATTAAAAGCTTTACAATGAGATTTTCTGTTTTGGTAACAGAGACTCCAGAAAAGCATGGACAGGAACACTGGTCGCCAAGATATAACGAAAAAAAAATGATAAAAACGGAGTTGGACACCATAAAATCAATCAAGCAACTGTCTCCTGCAAATGCTTTTAATTTGGACCAGTCTAAAATTGTGTCATTTGGTAAATTATTAAGTTCTGGAGAGTCTCAGTTACCATCATTTTAGCCACTTTTTTTTTAACCCTAAAACTGCTTAAAGAACGAAAGAAACATTTACACTCAATAGTAAAACAAAAAATCAATTATTGCAATATCAGCGTTGATTTCATCTGAAATAAAATATCATATTGGTTAGTATAGAACCAGATCGGATTGCACATTTGTGCTGTAGAACCTTGACCTACACTGTCTTTATAACCAACCAAGTCACACTAGGCAGCCTTCAGGAAAAGCATATTCAAAACTTTGATACAAAAATGAGGTTTTTTGGATTTCTATGATCATACACAGCTTAATCGAAGCGTTGAGAACGCTGAAGTGGTATTTGTCAAGGAAGTGTGCAATTAATAATTTGAAAAAAAAAAAATATTATTCAAATATTGGCAAGCTAACCTACTAAGCAAATGAATGCCTTTTCGGTTGAAGGGATAGTACTCATAACATTAGGATGAGTCCGGAGTAACTTCCCTTGACAGTTAGATGAATGATAGATAGAGAGAGAAACCATGTGAACAAATTAGATAAAATCAAGTTTGTACCTGAAAGACTATGACTTTAAAAAATCTTTGGCCGTTCACATTTAATTCCCACCCAACATTACAATCAATTATTTCGATCTATAAATATTCATGTCCAATGAAATGGATAAGCGTGCAATCATGGGATGAACAAGGCATGGGACGAACTGGTTTTGGAACCAAAAAAAAAAGCCCAGCACCAAGCGATCGGTGGACAAATTTTTTATCATTGTGCCAATAGATGGCTATGAGCTAGGGAAGCTATCTTCAACAAAAATTAGTTTCCGTAATCGATGTGTATTTTCTACATGCCAGTGTATTTTAACATGTCATTTCCAATTAAATATCTAAGTGCTACTGAGAAACCCATTCGCGTGAGAAAAAATGAGTTTAATTGGTTTTCTTCCGTTTGGCTTTGCTCAAAATACAATACATGGTCCTCAAAATATTGCAATATGACAATGTTACAGTCTAAAGTTTTGTTGCTTGATAAAGAGTTAAGGAGTTTATCAAAGACATCTGGAAAGCTACATTTTTTTTTGATGATAAACTTAAAACAGGTGGCAATGTTACAGCCTAAACTTTTGTTGCTTGATAAAGGGTTAAGGATTAAACAGTTGATTAACTCTCTACTAAACAATTTTTTGCGCTCGTCCAAATTCAGAAGTGGTGCAGATAACTATTTATCTGTGGCTTAATTTATGAAACTTGACTCTAAAAGGGTAGAAAACGTTGTGGGTAAAGGAGAACATGCTGGTTATTAGCATTTTCCCCTTTTCCCAAAAAGATTTCAATCAGCTTCCTTCCAGGGGTCGCTAAAATTCGGGATCCTGTGGTTAAGAGTTAAAGACATCTGAAAAGCACCCTTTCTTGTTATGTTGATAAACTTAACTCTTAACCAAATCACAAAATCTTAGACTGGTCCAAACTGAAAGCGTTAGCAGACAACAAAATAAAAGTGACAGGAAAGTTGAAAATTGTTTTGGGGAGGGAAAAAAAACATTGTGGGAAAAGGAGAAAATGCTGCCTACCAGCATTTTCTCCTTAGCTGCTTACCAGCATTTTCTCCTTTTCCCACAATGTTTTCTTAAAGGCTTTTTTCTCAGGGTTGTCAAAAGTAGAGATTGAGTGGTAATGGGTTAACCCTTTCCCAAACAATCCCTGGTTTTTACGGGTCAGGGATAGAAGCCTTTTGAAAACATTGTGAGAAAAGGAGAAAATGCTGGTAACCAGCATTTTCTCCTTTTCCCACAATGTTTTCTACCCTATCATATAGAAAAATCTTCTTTTTAGCAACTGTTAAATTGTTATCTACAGAATGCTTTCAGTTTGGTGTGGTCCAAAATTTGCTGTTTGGGAAAGGGTTAAAACAGGAGACTATGCAGCATCTGATGTGCAACTCTATCATACACGTACATTGATATGATGAACAGCAAGGCCTAGTTGATCTTTTTAACAATTTATTTCAATAAGTCATGAAAATGTTTTAAACACTTCGCATTATCCAGCCTGTTATCAAACAATTCAGTCTTTGAACACTCTCCATATAACTGAATTTCAGCCTGGTCCAAATTGAAAGCACTTGCAGATGACAACTTAACCCTTTACCAAACAATCCAAGGTTTTAACAACCCTTGGAAAGAAACCTTTTAAAAACATTGCGGAAAAAAGAAGAAAATGCTGGTAACCAGCATTTTCTCCTTTTACTACATTGTTTTCTACTCTATAAGGAACAAATTCATTGCGGAAAAAAGAAGAAAATGCTGGTAACCAGCATTTTCTCCTTTTACTACATTGTTTTCTACTCTATAAGGAACAAATTCATTGCGGAAAAAAGAAGAAAATGCTGGTAACAAGTATTTTCTCCTTTTACTACATTGTTTTCTACTCTATAAGGAACAAATTCATTGCGGAAAAAAGAAGAAAATGCTGGTAACCAGCATTTTCTCCTTTTACTACATTGTTTTCTACTCTATAAGGAACAAATTCATTGCGGAAAAAAGAAGAAAATGCTGGTAACAAGTATTTTCTCCTTTTACTACATTGTTTTCTACTCTATAAGGAACAAATTCTAGCATCTGAGCCATCTTTAATCTGCAAATGCTTTCAATTTGGACCAGTCTAAAGTTTTGTTGTTTGGTAAAGAGTTAAATGTTACTAGAAACATGAGTTTTCTCTCTGAAAGTACAGAAAATATTGTGGGAAAAGGAGATAACGCTGTACCAGCATTTTCTCTTTTTTTTTTCCCCACAATATTTTTATTAGTTGGTCTTGTTGGGGTTGTTGAACATCAGGGTTATGTGGAAAACGGTTAATGACTCAGAAGGACAAGGCTTTTGTAAAACATTGTAGGAAGAGGAGAAAATGCTAGTAACCAGCATTTTACTTTATCTAATAATGTTCTCTGTCCTTTGAATGACAAATCCTATCATTCAGGCACCCTTTACCACACAATGACGCCTTTTGATGACCCTGAGGTAGAAGCCTTTGGAAAACATTGTGGGAAAAAGAGAAAATGCTGGTAACCAGCACTTTCTCCTTTTCCCATAATGTTTTCTACCCTTCCCAAATCAAATTTCAATTCTTCAACCATATTTATTTTGTTGTCTGAAAATGTTTTCAATTTGAACCAATCTATACATTTATCATTTGGTAAACAGTTAAGTAAAGGCTTTGAAATGTGCCATGTCTAAGATTTTGTCATGTAACAAAGCATTAACCCATTACCACACAATCCCTACTTTTGACGCCCCTGAGAAAGAAGCCTTTAGAAATCATTGTGGGAAAAGGAGAAAATGCTGGTAACCAGCATTTTCTCCTTTTCCCACAATGTTTTCTACCCTTCAAAAAACAAATTTCAAATTTACAGTTACTTTTATTTTGTCGTCTGCAAATGCTTTCAATTTGGACCAGTCTAAAATATTGTCGTTTGGTAATGGGTTAAAGATACACCTATTCTTGTTTTCTGCCAGTTTTAACCCATTTTACCATTATTTTGTTAAAAATATAATCACACTTGCATCTTCATGCAAAATGTTGCACATGAGGTTGCAAGGTTGCACAAGGGTTTCTAGACAAATCTAGAGTCTCACAGGGCCAGTTTTGAAATCTGGATTTGGGTCAGCCAGGATAGCATTTTCATTTGTACCGGGTGAACTATGCATGGAATGAGTAGAGGTACAAAGCTCTCCAGGCAAAATAGGCTATTACCATCATAACATATCTAGGTTTTCACTTAGTGGGCTTTTTACCTAGAAGCATTTTATCCAGTGGGCTTATGACCTAGCGGGCTTTTCACCTAGTGGGCTTTTCACCTAGTGAGCCAAGGTTAAAATAAAAGTCCAGTTTGGCTTTAAAGGGTCTAAAGAGGCTTAATCCTTCGGCTGCTAAGTGCAATTCAACCTTCTGCAGAGCGTGTAGATCAAGATCAGAATACAAAGAACATGCAGTCTGGTCTTTGACCTGAATGTCTGATAAGGACATATCCCCCCTCTCCCCCCCCCTCCCCCACCCCCACAAAAAAACACTAAACAAGAGGGCCATAATGGCCCTGAAATCGCTCACCTGAGTTTATTGACCAAACATGCACCATCAAGGTTCCCAGTGACCTAGTTTTTTATCAGACATTACCCATCATCAAACACTTTTGAGATATCAATAAGACAAACATTCTGGCCAAGTTTCATGAGTATTGGACTGAAAATGTGGCCTCTACAGTGTACAAAAAGTTTTTCTAAGATTTCATCAAGTGACCTAGTTTTGGACCTGACAAATACCCATTATCAAACTCTTTTGAGACATCACCAAAACAAACATTCTGACCAAGTCTGAAGAGTATCAGGCAGAAAATGTAGCCTCTTGAGTGTACACAAGGTTTTTCTAATATTTGACCCATTGACCTAGTTTTTGACTCCACATGACCCATTTTCAAACTCATTCAAGTATCACCAGGACAAATATTATGATCAAGTTTTAGGAGTATCAGACTGAAAATGTGTCCTCCAGAGCATATAAAAGGTGTTTATAACATTTGACCTTTTGACTCTGTTTTTGACCCAACATGACCCATTTTCAAACTCATCCAAGATATTATAAAGGCAAACATTCTGACTAATTTTCAAGGGTGTTGGACTGAAAATGTGGCATCCAGAGCATATACAAGGTTTTTCTAAGATTTCACCTTGTGACCTAGTTTTTAACCCCCAATGACCCATTTTCAAACCTGTCTGAGATATCATCAAGACAAACATTCTGACCAACTTACAAGAGTTTCGGACTGTAAATGTGGCCTCTACAGCCTACAAAAGGTTTTTCTAACATTTGACCTAGTGACCTAGTTTTTGACCCCCAATGACCCATTTTTGATCTTGTCCGAGATATCATCCAGACAAACATCCTGACCAACTTTCATCAGTATCCAACTGAAAACGTGGCCTCTAGAGTGTACAAAAGGTTTTTCTAAGATTTGACCTAGTGACCTAGTTCTTGACCCCACGTGACCCATTTTTGAACTCGTCCAAGATATTATCCAGACAAACATCCTGACCAACTTTCATGAGTATCCAACTGAAAATGTGGCCTCTAGAGCCTATAAAAGGTTTTTCTAAGATTTGACCTAGTGACCTAGTTTTTGACCCCACGTGACCCATTTTCAAACTCATCTGAGATATCATAATCCTGACCAACTTTCATGAGTATCCGTCGCAAAATGTGGCCTCTAGTGTGTGCACAAGGTTTTTCTAAGATTTGACCTGGTGACCTAGTTTTTGACCCCACGTGACCCATTTTCGAACTCGTCCGAGATATCATCCAGACAAACATCCTGACCAACTTTCATGAGGATCCGACTGAAAATGTGGCCTCTAGAGCGTGCACAAGGTTTTTCTAAGATTTGACCTGGTGACCTAGTTTTTGACCCCACGTGACCCATTTTCAAACTCGTCCGAGATATCATCCAGACAAACATCCTGACCAACTTTCATGAGGATCCGACTGAAAATGTGGCCTCTAGAGCGTGCACAAGGTTTTTCTAAGATTTGACCTGGTGACCTAGTTTTTGACCCCACGTGACCCATTTTCAAACTCGTCCGAGATATCATCCAGACAAACATCCTGACCAACTTTCATGAGTATCCGACTGAAAATGTGGCCTCTAGAGCGTGCACAAGGTTTTTCTAAGATTAGACCTGGTGACCTAGTTTTTGACCCCACGTGACCCATTTTCAAACTCGTCCGAGATATCATCCAGACAAACATCCTGACCAGATTTCATGAGTATCCGACTGAAAATGTGGCCTCTAGAGCGTACACAAGGTTTTTCTAAGATTAGACCTGGTGACCTAGTTTTTGACCCCACGTGACCCATTTTCAAACTCATTTGAGATTTCATCGAGACAAACATCCTGACCAGATTTCATGAGTATCCGACTGAAAATGTGGCCTCTAGAGCGTACACAAGGTTTTTCTAAGATTTGACCTAGTGACCTAGTTTTTGACCCCACATGACCCATTTTCGAACTCGTCCGAGATTTCATCGAGACAAACATCCTGACCAGATTTCATGAGTATCCGACCAAAACTGTGGCCTCTAGAGCACACACAAGTTAAAAAGTTGACGACGGACGACGCACGCCGGACACAGCACAATCACAATAGCTCACCATGAGCACTTCGTGCTCAGGTGAGCTAAAAAGCAAAATGTTGGTTTTCAACTCTTTACCAAATGACAAATTTATATTTCATGAAGATGACAAAATAAAAGTGACAGAAAAATTGATATTTGATTTTGGAAGGGTAGAAAACATTGTGGGAAAAGGAGAAAATGCTGGCTACCAGCATTTTCTCCTTTTCCCACAATGCTTTCTATAGGCTTCTTTCTCAGGGCCGTTGAAAGTCGGAACTGTGTGGTAAAGAGTTAAATCAATTCAAAAAATTCATTTCACAAATTTAGCTTGATAAGATTTAACCAGGGTTTTAGAACCATTATAGGGCCCGAGGCTCATGATTTTTTTTTTCGTCAGAAATACACACAATACGCACATAAACTTTATTTTCTTAACTCTTTACAACACAGATCCCACTTTTAAAGACCCTGAGAAAATAAGCCTTTGAAAACATTGAGGGAAAAGGAGAAAATGCTTACCATGGTAACCACCATATTCTCCTCTTTCCACAATGTTTTCTACCCTTTCCAAATAAAATTTCAAGTTTTGGTTCACATTTATTTTGTTGTCATGAAATGCTTTCAATTTGGACCAGTCAAAAATTTTGTCCTTAGGTAAAGAGTTAAGTTTTACACACAGAACATATATATGATCTCTTTTTTTCCAACATTTCACATATTAAATACATGCATGATAAGGTTTACTGGTAAATTACCCTTGATCTGGACATATTCAGACTAGGCAGGAATCCAGATAATCACTTTTATATAATAAACTTTTAACTCTTTAAGCAACAAAATTTTAGACTGGTCAAAATTGTAAGCACTTGCAGATGACAAAATAAATGTAACTCAAAAATTGCAACTTGTTTCCAACAAGGTAGAAAAACATTGTGGAAAACGAAGAAAATGCTGGTTACCACCATTTTCTCCTTTACCTACAATTTCTTTTTAAAAGGCTTTAACCTCAGGGTCATAAAAACCAAAGATTATTTGGTATAGGGGTAACCATATAATTCAAAGTGTAAATAACCCTTTCAACAGGATTCTTTTAACCCTTTACCCTATAAGGCATTTCTATGGTACCTTTAATTGACCCTAAACAACAGCAAGGATGAAGTCGTTTCTTATGTGTATATGACACCTTTTGATAGCATAGAAAACATTGTGGCAAACGGTGAAATTGCTCATCACGAGCAATTTCACCTTTTGCCACAATGCTTTCCAAAGGCTTCTACATGCAATGCGTAGAAATGAGTATCTATGGAGTAAAGGGTTAAAAAACATTGTTGTAAAAGAAGGAAATACTGGTTATCAGAGGTTTCTGCTGTTCTGACAATGCTTTCTACACTTTCTGAGGAAATCAGGACTTTTAAACACATTTAACTCTTTACCAAACAATACCTTGTTTTTACAACCCTGAGATAGAAGCCTTTTGAAAACATTGTGGGAAAAGGAGAAAATGCTGGTAACCAGCATTTTCTCCATTTCCCACAATGTTTTCTACCCTACTAGAAACAAATTTTCAATTTTTGAGTAACGTTTATTTTTTTTTTCATCTGCAAGTGCTTTAAATTTGGACCAGTCTGAAATTTTGTTGTTTGTTAAAGGGTTAATTTGTTGTTTGTGTATGTTTGCAATTTGAACATGTCTGATCTATTGGTAAAGAGTTAAAATCACCTCATAAATATAGTTCAATCATTTTTCAAAATTAATATTTTGAAATAAATATGGAAAATATACAACAAGTACTTCACAAACAAGCTCAATTAGTCCAAAATACAATCAGCTCAGTCCTGCAATAACAACACAAATAAATCACTGATTCAAAAAACAGTAAAACACATTTACATTGACCTCTGATACTGCAAAGTTCCAGCTTGTACAAAATGAAATCAATTCTATAACTTAAAGGTTCTGTAGCCTCTATGAAATATAATTACAGTATTATTTAACTCATTACCAAACAACAAAATCAAAAGCATTTGCAGATGACATAAAAAAAGTGACTGAATATTTGACGTTTGTTTTGCCGAGGATGGAAAACATCGTGGGAAAAGGAGAAAATGCTGGTTATCAGCATTTTCTCCTTTTCCGCACAACGTTAATTAAAGGCTTCTTTCTATGGGTCATCAAAAGTAGGGATTGTATGATAATGGATTATGCATTTCTTGAAAAATGCCAAACAGAAAATTTAAAACAATGACACACAGCAGACTTTTTCACTGCTAAATATTTCATTGACATAACATATACTTTATTATGAAACTATGGAATTATTTGTCAACAGATATTCTAACAACCCCTCTTTCAGTGAATGTTAAACTGCATGCAAATGTACCCATCTTTCAGTGAAAAAAAATACAGCCAAATTAGCACTACAAATACAGGGAATTATGCTTACAGTAGATTAAATCTGGAGCTCCCATGAAATTTGCAATATCAGAGTTTTACTACACAGATACAGTCAAAAATATTTACCTTTAGCACTTTTTTTGCTATTAACAAAGAATAATACTATTACTCTAACAATAAAATTTATTGTACATGATAGCAAAAATAGCATTTATTTACTGAAACATTAGTAACATCTTAACACACTGTACATTGACTATGAAACAAGTTCTGGTAATTCACAATAAACCACTGTCAATGACAGTTTCCAAGCACACTTTGATATTGGTGCATGTTGTTCCAAAAGTTGACGTAACTCTTCACTGGAACAGAGCCTGGAACCTCCAACATGAAAAAAAGATGCTTCCTCCTCCCCTATACTGTCCTTTACTCTGTTAATGTCCAATTTTTATCACTATTAACCCTTTCCCACAAGGCAAAATTTTAGACCTATCAAAATTGAAAGCATTTGCAGACAACAACTTCATAGTGGCTCAAATGGTGCAATTTTGTTTTGATAGAGTAGAAAACATTGTGGGAAAAGAAGAAAATGATGGTTACCAGCATTTTCTCCGTTTCCCACAATGTTTTCCAAATGCTTCTTCCTCAGAGTCGTCAAAAGTCATTGTGTGGTAAAGGGTTAACTGAAAACATGGTTAATGCTACAAATAACTACCAGTTTTCTTTCTGTAAGTTTACACAAAGGCTTTACAGTACTCTTATCTTGATTGTACACCATTTGTTGCTTTAACAATACCAATTAATCCTGTATTTTAACCCATTACCACACAATCCCTACTTTTGACGCCCCTGAGAAAAAAGCCTTTTGAAAACCCTGTGGGAAAAGGAGAAAATGCTGGTAACCAGCATTTTCTCCTTTTCCCACAGTGTTTTCTACCCTTCCCAGAACAAATTTCAATTTTTCAGTCACCTTTATTTTGTCGTCTGCAAATGCTTTCAATTTGGACCAGTCTAAATTTTTCTCGTGTGGTAATGGGTTAACTGCCCTGAGGAAAAAGCTTTATAAACTTTGTAGAAAAGGAGAAAATGCCAGAAACCAGCATTTTCACCTTTTCCTACAATGTTTTCTTAAGTTTTAATAGCAAAACTCCCATGTGAGCCACATTTTACTTCTCATCTGTAACTGCATCCACTTTAGATCAATAAAAAACTAGAGGCGCCTGAGCGACTGTATGGCTCAACAAGCCTGATTTTTCTGTAACAGTAAAGAGAAGTTTTTAACAATTACCATTCAATCCTGCATTTTAGCTCACTGAAGAAAAAAAGCTACAAAAAACATTGTGAGAAAAAAAAGAAAATAATGATGACCAGTGTTTTCTCAGTTTTCCACAATTATTTCTACCATTTTTCAAACAAGTTTTACTAATTTGAAGATATATTATGTTGTCTGCAACATCTTTCAACAACAATGAAATCCAATGAATAGTTTGAGAGAGGAAATTTTTCAAAGATTTTACTTTATACCATAAAAGGAAAATGAGTCTCCCATAAAAGCCATTTCTTTTTTTTTTTTTAAGGAATTCTGTAAACCTCTATCTAAGGAACATTCCTGCAAAATGATTAGTGGTTTGGGAAAAGAAGATTTTAAAAGGCTTTTTGCTTTGGTTGCCATGGCAACAAGAATTCTTCAGGGAACACGATTATTTGAAGGAATTTGAAAGAGGACCACTTAAGGAACATTCCTGTGAAATTTGGTAAAAGTCCAGCCAGTAGTTTCTGAGAAGTTTTTTAAAGAAAAATTTTACGAATGCATGAACGGACGGACGGACGGACAGCCAAGGTAAGATCCACGTAGTGATCGTAAACTTGGCTCACGAAGATGTAGCGACAGAGACATCAGAAAATATTGGAACTTTTCCTCTGACAATACAGATGACTAGGCTATGACAATACCTCACTGTTTTCATTGAAAACAGCTAAGCTAATACACAGATCTATCAAAAAACTGTTATGTCCTCATGAAATTACACAAGGTTTGTTGGCTGACTGTGCTTTTGTCCTTGGCCTTCGCGTAGAACTCTCTCCACTTCTTGAAAAGCCGTCATCGAAGCAGTCAGAATCCAACATGACATATTCCTTATCAATGTCATGAGATGAAACAGGCTCTGGGCCAGGGACAAAACCTTCAGAGGATCCCCCTGAAAAATTAGTAGAAAAGCAATTATCCCTTTACTGCATGACATAAGATATAGACTGAAAGTATTTTGCAGATGACTATATCAACATGACTCATAGGAAATGATAGTTCTTTGATAGAACTGAAAACGTGGGAAAAGAAGAAAATGCTGGTAGCCATTATTTTTCTCCTTTTCCCACAATATTTTCAAAAGCCTTCTCTTTCAGGGGCGTTAAAAGTCATCATTGTGCGGTAAAATGTTAAGTCATTACTAGAGCAACAAACTTTTACACTGATTCAAAATGACAACAAGTGCTGATAACAAATCAAACGTGGCCCAATTAATGAATTTTGTCTTGGAAAGGTGTGAAATGTGTTATATACATGTTATACCTGTAGGTGCTTTCTAGATAGCATTTATGATAATTGATTGTACTGATAAAACAGCAAGTCGTAAAATCACCCATTCATGTTTTCCAATGTGATTTAGGTTACTGAATGATAAAATACGAAAACTTTTGTCTTACAGTTATACTATGACCTAAGTAATGAGTCAATTAAATGTTGTCAGTGCATTTAACCTTTTACCAAACAGCAAAATTTTATACTAATTCAAATTGAACGCATTTGCAGATGACAAAATTAAAGCGACTCAAAAATTGAAATTCTTCGAGGAGGGTAGAAAACATCGTGGGAAAAGGAGAAAATGCTGGTTACCAGCATTTTCTCCTTTTCCAGCAATGTTTTCAAAAGCCTTCTTTTTCAGGTTTGTGAAAACCAGATAGTTTGGGATAGGTTTAACACATCATTTATCAGTTGGCTGCAGCATGAAACAAAATCCATCACTTCCCATGCAAAGAAATAAAGGTAATAATAACTTCAACTTTTTCATCTGAAAACATGCTAGAAAAAGACAATACTAAAACAATAATTTCAGTGTGTATCATTTGAAAGGTACACAAAAAGTCTGACCAGTGATGTGCACTTGGAGTGCAAACACTGTTCCCTGCAACTGTATGGAAAGCCAATTTCTGGTATAAAAAAGAAAAAAATGGTTATGACATATCTTTGCCATCAAGCTGGTTATATACACAAGGCCTGACATAAGTGGAAGCAATGTTCTGTCAAAAAAAAAATACTGTCAGGCATAAAACATAGGTTAATGATCACTTTTTAATCAACATTAAAATTTAAGTTTTTGGTCATTCAGTTTTGAATACTGAACAGCGAAGAAAGTTAGGTATACATTGCACTTGAAATTTCAAAGTGGGCAAACTTTTTTCATTTGGCGGAAGTGGCGGTGTAAGAAAAAATCA
Source organism: Tridacna crocea (assembly GCA_943736015.1). Taxonomy (NCBI): domain Eukaryota; kingdom Metazoa; phylum Mollusca; class Bivalvia; order Cardiida; family Cardiidae; genus Tridacna; species Tridacna crocea. Next base: position 455,884 of record OX031066.1, on the reverse strand, counting down.
AAGCCAGGGGAACCCAGATATTACAGTGCAACATAAGACTTATTCATGTAAACATACATATCAATTGTAATCCTTGGAATACACTGAAGGACAGAAAACACTTAAAAGTAAGAGTAAAACAATAAACAAGAGGGCCATTGGCCCTGGAACGCTCACCTTAGACTATAGCTTATGAGTGAAATTCAATTATTTGAGTAACTTTGGTAAAGCTTCACCCAACTCTACACCTTCCCGTTTAAGACAAAAAGAAATTAAAAATTTTCCTTCTTTGTTCCTATATTCGAACCTGTGACCTCAGGGGCAGGGCCGGTTTAAACGCCAGGGACATCATATGACCAAACTTGGTAGAGGTCCACTAGAAGATTCTGCATACCAAATATCAAAGCTCTGCACCTTTTAAGTTTCAGAGAAGATTTCTAAAGTTTTCCTTCTTTGTTGCTATGTTCGAACCTGTGACCTCCCGAGGCAGGGCCAGTTTTGACCCCAAGGGCACAATATGAACAAACTTGGTAGAGATCCACTAGGAATTGCTACATGCCAAATATCATAGCTCTATGCTTTCTAGTTATAGAGAAAAAGAATCTTAAAATTTTCTTTCATTGTTCCTATGTTCGAACTTGTGACCCCCGGGGCAGGGCCAGTTTTGACCCCACGGGCATGATTTAAACAAACTTGGTAGAGGTCCACTTGGAGATGCCACAAACCAAATATCAAAGCTCTATGCCATCTAGTTTCAGAGAAGAAGAAATTTAAAGTTTTCCTTCTTTGTTCCTATGTTCAAACTAGTGACCCCCGGGGTGGGGCCAGATTTGACCCCAGGGACATTATTGGAATAAACTTGGTAGAGGTCCACTAGGAGATACAACAGACCATATATCAAAGCTCTATGCTTTCTAGTTTCTGAGGAAAAGAATTTTAAAGTTTTCCTTCTTTGTTCCAATGCTCAAACTTGTGATCCCCGGGGTGGGGCCAGTTTTGACCCCAGGGGCATAATTTGAACAACTTGGTAGAGGTCCACTAGGAGATACAACAGACCAAATATCAAAGCTCTACGCCTTCAAGTTTCAGAGGAGAAGATTTTTAAAGTTTTCCTTCTTTGTTCCTATGCTCAAACTTGTGACCCCCGGGGTGGGGCCAGTTTTGACCCCAGGGGCATAATTTGAACAAACTTGGTAGAAGTCCACTAGGAGATGTCACATACTAAATATCAAAGCTCTACGCCTTCAAGTTTCAGAGAAGAAGATTTTTAAAGTTTTCCTTCTTTGTTCCCATGCTCAAACTTGTGACCCCTGGGGTGGGGCCAGTTTTGACCCCAGGGACATAATTTGAAGAAACTTGGTAGAGGTCCACTAGGAGATGCTACATACCAAATATCAAAGCTCTACCCCTTCAGGTTTCAGAGGAGAAAATTTTTAAAGTTTTCCTTCTTTGTTCCTATGCTCAAACGCACTAAAATGCGTTATCCCCCGGGGCGGGGCCAGTTTTGACCCTATGGGCATAATTTGAACAAACTTGGTAGAGGTCCATTGGGAGATGCTACATACCAAATATCAAAGCTCTACCCCTTCTACTTTCAGAGGAGAAGATTTTCAAAGATTTCGTTTTTTTTTTTTTCATTTTGTTGCCATGGCAACCAGAGTTATGGGTGGAATTAAATTCTCTGAACAATTTTGGTAGAGCTTCACCCAAGGAACATTCCTGCCAAGTTTCATGAAGATTGGCCCAGTGGTTTAGGAGGAGAAGATGTTTAAAGAAATTGTTGACGAACGACGAATGACGGACGCCGGACATTGGGCGATCACAATAGCTCACCTTTAGCACTTTGTGCTAAGGTGAGCTAAAAATAAAATGACAGATTGAAAACACGGATTGAAAACACAGTCATTATCAATTTTATCTTGTGGCTGAATTTACCCACCACTCGTCATTCTATTCTGCAAAAGCTGTATTCAGTAAAGTGTCAAGAATGAAACTATTTACATATCGTCAATGATAACTTTGTTTTGAATCAAATACAGTTTAAAGTATTACCTTGGAAAGTTGAACTAGAAGAGACGTCAAACCTAGATGGTATTGGACTTACTCTGCCTCTATTGGCAATTCGGTTTGGATAAAAAAGGTCTGTTGCATTTGTGAGTCGTTGCATAGAAAAAGTTTCTCGCTGCTCGTAGGTCTTATTTTCTGTACATCCCTCTGAAGAATTTTTCATACTGTTATTAGAACCACTGTGCAGGTCTGCATCAGTGTTTAAACCTGATTTTGTGAGAACCTGTGCTGATGTCTGGTTCATGTTTGTTGCCCTATTAATTGTTGATTGAATGTCTGTCACAACTTTCACAGCAGTCTGCTCACTTGGCACAACTTCCTTTACTTCGGTGCAATCTCCACTCTCACTTGGAATTTTAGGACGCATTGGAGATATAACAGCTACAACTGGATTTGCATCCGACTTCAATCGAGAATCTTGTCTGTTAAATTCTGCAGCTTGATTTGTTTCAGCTATGCCAGCTTCTTTTTGGACTACTTCATCTAGAATCACTTTGTCCTTTAAACTAGATTTCTCTTCTGATACAGATCCTTCAATATTACCATCATTTAATAATATTTTCTTCAAACCTTCTGGAAGCTGATTGGTCACAAGAGATTCATCAGAAAGTTGATAGGCTTGTGATACAGACCCTGGTTTCTGATTCGATATGCTTTTGTTAGCTGATGTTGTCATATTCTCAGGCTCTATCACAGACTTTTGCTTTGTGACCTACAATTTGTAAAAAGATTAGATACCTTTTTTCAATAACCCATTACCACCATTAATTAATTTACATTTAACAACTTTGAAAACATCCTTGCAAAACAGGAATACAAAAAAATAACAGGCATACTTCTCGTTACCACAATGATTCCATTTAGAAAAGTTCCTAAAAGGTCAATTGTCTCTACAGAACAAAAAACAACACACTAATGAAATTTCTTTAGTGTTCGAAACAGCCATGTAACAGACGATTTTCAAGAGGGGCTATTCCAACTTTCACAACCACACCAACCTTCCAAGATGGCCTTGTATCACTCCAGTGGCTAATAATACAAACCATAGACACTAATCACTACAATTCCAGGCAAAATGGTTTGAAACAAGAACAATTTTAAAATTTTCTCTATAAAAGCCCTTGTGAAAGTTATGACCTCAGGGTAAGGCCATTTTTACCATAGAGCTAAATTTACTTTAACCCATTACCAAACGACAATATTTTAGACTGATCCAAATTGAAAGCATTTGCAGACGACGAAATAAAAGTGACTGAAAATTTGAAATTAGTTTTGTGAAGGGTAGAAAACAATGTTAGAAAAGGAGAAAATGCTGCTTACCAGCATTTTCTCCTTTTCCCACAAATGTTTTCTAAAGGCCTCTTTCCCAGGGGCGTCAAAAGTAGGGATTGTGTGGTAATGGGTTAATGTTGGTAGAGGTCCACAAGATACAGCTACATACTAAATAATAAAGGTCTAGCTGGTATGATTAAAACAATTTTGATTTTAAAAGTTTCCTCAGGATAAAACTCTTGTAAAATGTGAGAGGCATCCTTTACTTTGATTCAAGGGGTAAATTTGAACATTTGATGAAGCTATTTGCCAAATTTTGTAGCCAAGACTTAAGATATGGAATGATAAGATTTTTTAGAATTTCAAGTCAATGTTAAACATGTCACAAACCCTGACAGCACCAATTTTGGCCTCAAGGCTATGATATGAAGATTCTTAGTAGAGGTCCATAAGGTGAAGCTTCATCCCAAATTTACTAAACCTATGGTTTAAAGCCAGACAATTTTCAAAATTTTAAATATGTAAGCCCATGTAAAACTTGTTACCCCTAGGATGGGGTTAACTTCGGCCCCAGAGTTATTACATGAAAAATCTAGGTAGAGGTCATAGACGAAGCTAGATGCCTTATTTGGTAGCCCAAGGCCAAAATTACGGCTTAAAGCCAAAGGACTTTTTAAGTTTATACTATATAGGAAAATGTAAAACTTGTGATCCCTGGGACAGGGACAATTTTGACCTCATAGCTACAATTTGGATAACCTTATAAGAGAACCATAAGATGACGCTACACGCAAGTTTTTACAAGAATCATATTCTTTCAAGACAATCTGAAGAGTCTATTGGCAGCATTATTTCTGTGAAGTTTGGGCAACAATGGATGGGTGATTTCAGGGAAGATATTTGAAATAAAGGTTCACAGATGGCCTGACACAAGGCAGACACAATGACACACAGTGGACACAGGTCCATAACATACCACTATATGGTAAAGGGTAAATTAGAGAGCAAAGGAAAATCACAAAATGGCAACGTAACAGTGATGCGGTTTTTTTTTCTTGTTACCACACAACCAAATTTTATAATCTTCTAAATTCAAAACACTTGCAGACAACAATGTCACTGTAGACTGAACGATGAGATTTGTCTTCAAGGGCAGGAAACTGGTAATCGATATTTTCTCCATTTCAAACCATGCTCTCTAAAGGCCTTGTTCTCTGGGTCAATAAATATGGGAATATTTGGTAAAGATTTATATCAGTTTTCCATCACAAGAACTAGAGATACTGCCATTAACCTATATGCTTTCAGCAAACCAGCAAAAAATCAAAGGTTAAAGACTATTTTAACCCATTACCACACAATCCCTCCTTTTGACACCCTTTAGAAAGAAGCCTTTAGAAAACATTGTGGGAAAAGGAGAAACTGCTGGTAACCAGCATTTTCTCCTTTTCCTACAATGTTTTCTACCCTTCACAAAACAAATTTCAAATTTTCAGTCACTTTTATTTTGACGTCTGCAATTCCATTCAGTTATGACATACCTAAAATATTGTCGTTTGGTAATGGGTTAATGGTCAATAAACCATGATGAAAATTACAGACACACTTCCCATTGGGGTTCAGAACTAATAAGATAAAAAACCCTAAAATTAGTTCTTTGGATAGGTACAAAGATAAACAACTTTGATTCAAATATATTCTCTCTATCCTCCTCTTTATGTAGAAGGGCAAGGCTGTGGGAGAAGCCTCGTGATACAGTGGCTACTGACCTTGGGTTCCGTTTGTTCCGAGTGAGAGTACACCATGGGCTGAGAACCAGCAGATGACAAAGCAGCGTCTAAATGACACGACCCCTGGGAGGATGGGGAAGGCTGTTCTCCTCTGGTTACCAGGCCATCATTCTCAGCATCATCTGGATCCTTTTTTAGAACCTGAGTGGAATGAGATGGCTCCCTGTAGGGTAAACAGAAACCAAAGAATATTCAAAAGGCTCACAGTACTGAAAAAATAAGTTTGCAGGGCAGTATCTAGTTATAGACAATGAAAAATAAACTTTTTATCACATGTTACATGAAATTATGACATTTTCAATATTTGTAATCATGACTGCAATGTCAATATTTTGTTTATGTGAGCACTTCAAACAATGCAATATTAACATTTTGTTTATGTGAGCACTTCAAACAATGCAATATTGTCATTTTGTTTATGTGAGCCCTTCAAACAATGCAATATTAACATGCAATATTAACATTTTGTTAATGTTAGCCCTTCAAACAATGCAATATTAACATTTTGTTTATGTGAGCACTTCAAACAATGCAATATTAATATATTTTCTCCTTTTCCCACAATGTTTTCAAAAGCCTTCTCTTTCAGTGGTGTTTAAAGTCGTCATTGTGTGGTAATGATCTACCCACTTCCAAAATGCTGTACTGTAGTCTTCTTAACCCATTATCATTGACTTTTAACAACCTTTTAAAACTTAAAAACACTGGGGGAAAAGGAGAAAATGGTGGTTAATACCATTTTCTTCCTTTTATCCGCAATGTTTTCTACCCTTCCCAGACAAAGGTCAATTTTTCAGCCACATTTATTCTATAATCATTAAATGCTTTCAATTTGAACCACTCAAAAATTGTATTGTTTGGTAAAGAGTTAAGGTATGTTTTGAAGACACTAAAGACAAACGCCTCCGATACCACTAGGGCATTCAAATCAGTGGAATTGCCGATAGCAATTCCTTTCGGAAAAATCAAAAGTCACAAGGTCAGAGGTCAGGGCTGTATGAAGGATGTTTTACAACATCAAGATCAGAATCTTGCAAAAAGTTGTGTTCCATGCTGATTTATGTACCAGAGTGCAGTCACCCCACAATTTTATGCCATTGATGCAAGTGCGCCACATATCACAACTTAAATAGTAAAATTTTCTAAATTAAACTTCCCAGTAACAGAACTACCTTTGTAGAGAGGTACTTTAGGTAGTTTTCATTATATGTAACAGTTTATATTTCTATTAACCCTTTACTCCATAGATACTCATTTTGACATATCAACAACAGACAGCTTTTCAAAACATTGTGGGAAAAGGAGAAATTGCTTGTAACAAGCAATTTCTCCTTTTCCCATAATGTTTTCCACTCAATTGAATATTTGTATCCTCATTTGTCCATATTTTTGACATCAAATCTTTATTCGCTGCTGAAATAGAAGCGCCTCAAATTGGCATATCAGGTAAAGGGTTAAACAATATGGAATGCATTCATAATACTTTTTGATTACATATGATGCCAGCCTCATCATAGTTTGTTTCTGCAAAAAGAAAAAAAACCAGCATTTTTTTCCCTTTCTAGCAATGTTTTCTACCTTGCTAAAAGAAACTTACATATATATTAGCCAGTATTAGCCACATTTATCATCTGCTAATTCTCTTCAAATTAACTTGTCAAAATTTCATTATCTAATAAAAAGTTTCAGCCTGTACTTACTTTGTTTCTAAACGTTCTGCAACTTTAACTTTAGGCTTTCTGATTTCATCTTCTGTCATGTCTTCCCCATCTACTTCCACATTCCCCACACTCGAAACCATATTTTGGTTTCCAACTTGAACTGCATTGGCACCATAAACATTTATAGTCTGATAAAAACAAAATAAATTTATATTTTTAATATGTTATTTTACATAAAGGCCATTGTGTAAAAAAAAGTTATACTCCATTACAAATATCTTTAGCAAACATTGGTGCAAAGGGTGAAAATTTGAAGGGATAGACAGGCAATTAACCCTTTACCCCATTATACATTTCTATGGTATCTCTTATTGACTCTAAATAACAGCAAGGATGAAGCCATTTCTTATGTGTACATGACACCTTTTGATAGTGTAGAAAACACTGTGACAAAAGGTGAAATTGCTTATCACGAGCAATTTCACCTTTGCCACCATGTTTTCCAAAGGCCCCTATAAGCAATGCATAGAAATGAGTATTTATGGAGTAAAGGGTTAACTCTTTACCACACAATCCCGACTTTTAACGACCTCGAGAAAGAAGCCTACAGAAAAAATTGTGGGACAAGGAGAAAATTCTTGTAACTAGCATTTTTTCCTTTTCCTACAATGTTGCCTACCCTACCAATGTCAGAAATCATCGTATTATCAATATTTAATGTGTTGTCTACAGATGCCTTCAAACAATCCACTGAAAAAATTTGTAGTTTGGTAAAGATATATAAACCCTTTCCCATACAATGCCTGGTTTTTACTGGTCTAGAATAGTAGCCTTTTGAAAACATAGTGGGAAAAGGAGAAAATGCTGTTAACCAGCATTTTCTCCTTTTCCAACAATGTTTTCTACCCTATCAGAGAGTAGACTGAAATCATTTTTTCAGCAGGAGTTGAATTGTCGTCTACAAATGCTTTCAATTTGGTCTAGTCCAAAAGTTTGTCAACTGGGAAAGGGTTAAGCAGTTTGAAAAAAGATTTTAGTTGTTGCCTGTTTCAAGCACTTGCTCTTTTTTCCATATTCTTTTTCCCCATGTAGCCCACTTGAGGGATCTTCAAAGTCCAATGATTAGACATCCTCGGATACCCCGGGGTCTCCCTATTTGCTAATTCAGCAATTGTTCAGGTTGATCTTTGATCTATACTGTCTACTTAGCTGAAGAAATCTATTTAATCTTTTGTGCATCTTTTTTTACTTCTCTTTCAATGTTCCTCTAAGCACAGTATTATCTTTAGCTGCCACCTTTTAATCCTTTTTCGCAAATGACAGGATTTTACACATCTCCAAATTCAAAGCACCTGGCAATTTCTATATTGTTATGATTGAGCTTATGTTCTCTTGTGGGTTTGGAAACACTGTATTGAGAAAGGAAAACTTGCTCGTCACAAGCAATCTCTCTATGTCAAACAATATTCTAAAAAGAATTTCTTGTCAAGGTCATTCATACATGAGGTTAGTTTACAAATGGTTAACTGGTGCTCTAAATGCAAATTTTCTATATACCGATTTCTGAATTCCCATAAATATCATGGAACATAGTGGTGTTTATGTTCATTTACAACTGTGTAGAAATAGAAAAGTTAAATTTGCAAGTTACATGGCAAGACAGAAGGGCAAGGGAGATATCACAAGCAAATACTGCCAAACTCATTTAACCTGATCCTAACCTATATGCTGAATAAATATACAGTAGGCATATAAATAGAACTCCGACTATTACGGTATTCGGAAAGTTACATATACATGTACATGGGAAGGTAATTTTATACACAGGTAATCAATTAACTCTTTAACAAATAACAAAATTTTAGACTGGTCCAAATTGAAAGCATTTGCAGACGAAAAAATAAACATGACCAAAACTTTGAAAATGGTTTTGTAGAACAGTAGAAAACATTGTGGGAAAGGAGAAAATGCTGGTTACTAGCATTTTCTCCTTTTCCAACGATGCTTTCAAAAGCCTTCTTCTTCAAGGTCATTAAAAGTCGGGATTGTGTGGTAAAGGGTTAAAATCTTAGCCTACAAAGTCTGATTTGAGGCATTTCTGTGGTCAGTGTAGATCTAGATCAGACTGCACAAAATATGTAGTCTGATTTAGGATCTACACTGACCAATAAGGAGATATTTCTTCCAAAAAATAACTGAAATTGCAATATTGCTTTTTTTTTCACTATTGACCAGAAAGTCTTAACCCATTACCACTCAATCCCTACTTTTGACGCCCCTGAGAAAGAAGCCTTTTGAAAACACTGTAGGAAAAGGAGAAAATGCTGGTAACCAGCATTTTCTCCTTTTCCCACAGTGTTTTCTACCCTTTCCAGAACAAATTTCAATTTCTCAGTCACCTTTATTTTTTCGTCTGCAAATGCTTTCAATTTAGACCAGTCTAAAATTTTCTCTTCAACTAATTATCCAGTAAGTTAACCCTTTACCAAACAATCCCGATATTAGAGAAAAACAATTTTTACATGATGCCCCCTTTTTCCGTGATGCAGCCTATTTGCGTATTGTTCCAAGGAGTTCAGATACGAAGTTTCATAAAATTTGGTCCAGGCGTTGTGGAGAAATAGCTTCAGACAGACAGACATACAGACGTATGCATAGCATGGCAACTATATGCTCCCCCAAAATGTTTTGGGGAGCATAAAAACCAAAGCAGAAGTCCCTGATATAACTAAAGTAATCCAGAAGTCCACAAACAGATGAGCAGAAACACAGATAGGCTAATATGTCATGTACAATCCTACAGACATATATGGCTAGCAACACACAGAAAGGGACATTCTGACATTTTGTAAAGTGCCGTGTTTGATCAGCCTGTGCAGTTTGCACAGGCTAATCCGGAACAACACTCCTTTTTATTCAATTTTCAGTTTTGTGCATGTCTACTCTTGCACAAAATGCACAGGCTGATCTGAGACGACACTTTACGGAAACGTCCGAATACCACTTTATGCATCTTACAGGCCATATCAGGTGTTGTACTTACATAGTGCACTACTTCATGTTTTTCACGCTTTGCCTTCTGAATCTTTTTTGCTTTTGTGTCATTAGACTTTTTTGTGTGTTCCTCTGTATGTCTCCCTTTATCCAGTGACTGGAGTGACTCCTCTTTAGTTGATGAGAGCATGTTTGAACCCTGATTGTTTGTCGCTGAATTTGCCCTGTAACTTGAACCATCATCTTCTAAACTTTCAAAAAGTCCAGAATTTGGCAGATTTCCATCTGAAGCACAACCATATTAGTTACTTTAAACTTGCAGCCAACAAACTTCTTTCTAACATAATTATATGACTTTCAAGAAATTACTCAATATAAGCAAATCAACTTTTTTCAACAATATAATTTTCACACATACAAAGGTTGATCAATAAATATGTGGACACCGTTGATACCCTCGTAACAATTAATGCACTGCTTTCGAATTTTACTATTTCGTAGAACCACTAAGTGACAATATATGTGTGCAATTTCTAAGAAAACTTTATCTGGTATATGGAGGCTATGAATCACCATGGAAACCCAATGCAATAAAACCACCGCAGCTCATAATTGTAATTCTTGAGAATGCTACATCATTAGAATTAACAACTAATTTTAGCGCACATTCGGACATAACGGAAATGATGTCAACAGCTTTGCTTAACGTCTTCAGAAACGGGAAAAACAAGTGCTCAAAACTGTTATTTTATTTTGTTAACGATGTCAGTGGAGACAGGGGCGTATACACTTCCGGCTATTGTCAGTTAATTTGGGAAAACTGTTAGAAAGTGAAAGTATCCACGACCAGAGTCCCATATAAATCTTGAATATTTCATGATCATGAATCCATACAATACAAATTGTCTAATAAATGACTGAATCATATGGATGAATTCTCCTTAACTCTTTACCAAACAATCTTTGGAGTTTTTTTACCCTTAGATAGAAGCTTTTAGAAAACATTGTGGGAAAAGGAGAAAATGCTGGTAACCAGAATTGTCTCCCTTTTAACCCTTTACCCCACAAGGCATTTCTATAGAATCTCTAAATAGTCCTAAATAAGAGCATGGATGAAGCAGTTTCTTGTATGTATATGACACCTTTTGATAGCATAGAAAACATTTGTGAAAAAAGGTGAAATTGCTCGTCACGAGCAATTTCACCTTTCGTTGCAATGTTTTCAAAAGTCTCCTACCAGCGCTGCATAGAAATGATTATCTATGGAGTAAAGGGTTTTAAATAATGTTTTCTACCCTACCAGAAACCAATTTCAATTTTTGAGTTATGATTATTACGTCATCTGCAAGTGCTTTCAATTTGGAACAATCTAAAATTTTGTCGTTTGGTAAAGAGTTAAATGTGCAGAATGTTGACCAATAGCCAAAAGCTTTGACCCAGGTCAGCTTTCTGTTTGACCTGAGGTAAGGTATATTCTGACTTACATGTAAGTCATTACAAAACCACAAAATTTTTGGCTTGTCCAAGTCCAACCAAATGACAAAATTTTGGCTTGTCCAAATCGAAAGCATTTGCAGACGACAAAATATAAGTGACTGAAAATTTGAAATTTGTTTTGTGAAGGATAGAAAACATTGTGAGAAAAGGAGTCAATGCTGGTTACCAGAAAGGCTTCTTTCTCGGGGCTGTCAAAATTAGAGATTGTGTGGTAATGTCTTAACTACCATCTTATGAAGAATATCTTGGTTGATAAATTTTGCTGATTCATCAATCTCCCTTTTCACACAGCATGTATGTCTAAATACGTACATCATGCTGTGTGTCTAAAAACATCTTGCTGTGTGTCTAAAAACATCTTGCTGTGTGTCTAAAAACATCTTGCTGTGTGTCTAAAAACATCTTGCTGTGTGTCTAAATACATCTTGCTGTGTGTCTAAATACATCTTAATTCATATCATAAGGATTACCATTTAACCCTTTCCCAAACAACAAATTTTGGATTCTCCCAAACCGAAAGAGTTTGCAGGTGACAATTTTAGATTTGGAGAGAATGGTAGAAAGTTCTAGAAAAGGGTAGAAAACACTGTGGGAAAAGGAGAAATTGCTCGTTACGAGCAATTTCTCCTTTTCCCATAGTGTTTTCAAAAGACTTCAACTGCAGACACCTAAAAATCAGGGCTCATTTGGGAAAGAAGTTAAAATGTGGAAATTATTGTGAAGATGGCAATATGTCATTGAACCGTCGATCCAAGTGTCAGTCACTGACAGAGAAATCAATTTCAAACCAACATTCTAACATGACACATGACTTTGGCTCTATAAACACAGTGCAAGGAAACCGTAGTAAAATCTGCAAAAATCCTTGTAGAGTGATGTCATTCAATGAGGGAGTTATTCAATGGAACATAATCTTCATCCTCCTTTGAACTTGTTTTCATTTCACTAAGAATTGGCCATGTTAGAATCAAAATAATTTTCTTTCTATAGTGGTATATTGTTCAGTAAACCACGTTGTGAGTTATGAGGCGCAATGAATAACCCACTCGGGCTATTGCGGATTATTTATTGCGCCTCATAACTCACAACTGTGGTTTATTGAACGATATACCACGATAGGAAGAAGATTATTTCTTAATTAAACCCTGCCAGGTAGCTGTGTCTTTTATGTTTGCCTGATTTTAATATTCTCCTCTCTGCTAGCAGCTAAATCATGGTCCAACTACACAGTAATAGACCGTCATCTCCACAATATTTTCCACATTTTTAAACATGATTTAAATCTAAATGTATTACGATACCTACTTAGATATTTTGGCTTTTACTGGGTCTTTAAACTCTTAACAGGACAACAAAGTTTCAGACTGCTCCAGCAACTTTAAAATGGTTCATGTGATTTGTCTTTGATACTTTAGAGAAAACAGTGTAGGAGCGGTTGGTTGTATTTGGGTTTAATGGCACTTTAACACGTGAGGTCATATCATGGCAGTCGGTGGCACACATGTGTTTCCTGGCTTTCTCATACCAGTACTAACACTACTTTCTTTCCAAAGCCATTGACTACTTTTCTCACATGCTTCAGCAGAGGTGAGAGGCGAAAATATGCCTGAAAGAAAGTTCACCTCAACCATGTATCGAACTCCGGTCATGAGTCCGACACGCTCACCACTGAGCCACCCGGGCATGCAGTGTAGGAACGGGACAAAATACTCATGAACAGCATTTTTCCAATGATATTGGAAGTTAACTTACCATTACTTGAAAAAGGGTTGTTACCTTGCGATGTAAATCTCAGTTGCTGAGCAGAAAGTGAAGCTCCACTCCCAGTATTATATTCACCATGACTATACGATCCAGATGTTCTAGAGGAGGAACCTGATAAGAGCTCACTGAAAATTGGCTGGTTCCCCGATAGTCCTGGTTGTCCATGTGGTATAGACGTACCTCCACCTCCAATGGGTTTTTGGAAATTAGTAAAGGAATTTCCTGGATGCTCTACAGAATGTATATTATTTCCTGGTACCCCATTTTCATGTTCAGGGTTTGAAGAATGTAAAAGCTTACTTTTTGTCTGTATAAGTTGAAACTGCGACATGTCTGAAGATAGTTGGTTTCCTTTGTTATTTTCTTTCAGCGACTCAAAGTAAATTCTAACATAACTGTTTTTTTCCTCATCAGTTAGAGAAAAAATTTCATCATACAGGACTTTTGGTATCTTAACAAGATCAACACCACTACTATCCTGCAAGGAAAAATTGACAAAATTAACATCAGTGTTTATGGTAGAATCTCCATTATTTATTGTTGACACTGGGTTATCTCCTTGAAGTGTTGGGGAAGGTCTGGAAGGAGATATGCGAAGCTGAGGATCTTCATGAACTGGTAAACATGATCCATGATTGTAGGTTGCTGGAGGCTCATAAAATCTTTTTATAACTGCTCTTTCTTCTGGTGTGTATCTGTTCAAGGCCTCTTTGTTTTGACTTAAAAGATCTTGAAAGTATGTCGCAACATGAGGATTTTGGGACTGGATGTCCTTCAAGCTGTTAGTGCTTGCAACATGTTGTAGTGAGTGGTTTGGTGTGTTCATATGACCTTCCGAGTATGAGTGGTGGAAACCTTGTGGAATAATTCCAGCCTCTTCAAGTCTCCGAGTCTCATCTCTCAACCATTTCATCATTTGAGCTGTCTTTCCCTCCTCCATTATTTCTGTCCTTCTTTGTTGTTCATGTAATTCTAACTGCTTTCTTTTGTATTCTTCTACCCACTGTTTTTGTTTAATTTTATGCTTCTCATTTAATTGTTTTCTGAGAGGCACTTTGTCATTGATCAACCTTGCAACACCACGTTTGTAAAACTCATCATTGTTGTAATAGTTTATCCCCTTTAGAGAATTCAAACCCATAGGTATCTTAAATGTACATTTACTTCTCTTTTCTGTGTAGACAGGTACAACACACCATTGTTTGTCTTTATCATATATAGCAGTCATCAGACAGGATTCACTTGAAAACTCCATCCATTTATCCTTAACAAAATGTTTTGAAAGGTACATAAATACATATGTACTTCTCTCCACAGCTAGTGCTAGCTGACCTATTTGTGATCCAGATAGAGTAGTTAACTCTGGACAATCATACAACATTGCTGTAACTCTTTCTGGACGAATATCAATTTCGTTCATCAAGTGAAGTCTGAATTTTTCAGCTGCATCTCTGTCTTCCTCAGCGTAAAGTATTAATGCATCAAAATATCCAATCTTCACATTGAGAGGCATGAATTCTTGGTACTTTTTTATATCATCCTCCCATCCTGCAGAAGGCAAACTTGATGATAGCTCCATAGAACTGTAACTACTGTCTGCCTCACTTTCTAGTGAAATGCTGATCTTCTTGATTCCTTCCTCTGTCTTTTCAACATCATTTTTGGAAAGTGAAGACAGCTTGTTACCACCTTTTTGTGAAGAAGTACCGGTTTGTCTTTGAACTGAAATGGAAAAAGGAAGTTTACTTAAGGAATGAAGAGAATTTTTTTGATTTCATGGATGTATGAAAAAAAATGGCCCTGTATCGCTCCACTGCCTAATAAGTCAAAACTCTACGAGCCAAACATAACACTATTCAGCCAATTGGTTTCAAACTTGAGGACATACAAAACTTTTTCTATGAAATTCTACAAAAATGTTGTGACCCTCGGTCAAAGTCAATTTTGACCGCAAAGCTATAATTACTTGAACCCTGGTGGAGGTCCACAGGACAAAGCCCCATACCAAATAATATAGGTCTAGAATGCGTGGTTATAAACAAGAAGATTTTCAAAGTTTTCTCAATAACTGGTCCTGTAAAACATGAAACTCAAGAGACAGGGCTAAATTTAGCAGCCATACTCTTTATTATGGTTAATAACAAAATGACTTAGAAAGTTTACACCACAATAGCCCATGTAAATTTTGCGACCCCTGGTGTGGGGACAAACTTGATCCCAAGGCTATAATTTGGGCCCTCCTGGCAGAGGCCCACTAGATGAAGCTAGCTGCTACATTGCAAAATTTGGTAGAGCCCTAGGCCTTATGACTAGGTACAAGTAGATTTTTAAAAATTTCCCAATATGAGCCCATGTAAAACTTGTGACCCCCTAGAAGAGGGCCTAATTTAATCCCAGGGCTATAATTTGGGCACCTTTGGTAGACAACCACTTGGTAAAGCTAGATGCAAAATTGAGTAGCCCTGGGCCTTATGGCTTGGTACGAGAAGATTTTTAAAGTTTTCCCTATATAAGCTGATATAAAACTTGTGACCCCTGGGGCCAGGCCAAGTTTGACCCCTGGGCTATCATTTGGGCACTCTTGGTAAACAACCACTTGATAAAGATACATGTCAAATTCAGCAGCCCTAGGCCCTATGGCTTTGAAGGAATGAAATGATTTCAAGGAATTCTGAAGAAGATCATGTCAGGATCATTTCTGTGAAGTTTCATCAAAACTGGATAGGTAGTTTCAGAGAAGAAGATGTTTAAAATAAAAGTTAAATCATGCGCGACGGACACAGGGCCATGACATAAGCCCACTGGCCTTTGGCCAGTGGAGCTAAAATCTAATCACACTGTATGAAACTGCAAAGTGGTTTCATACAAAAGTGAGATTATTTTTTTTTTTAACATACCTCCATGAAAAAAAAAATCTCTTCATTCCTTAGTAATTTAATATCAGTTGTTTTCCTGAATACTGGTGAGTTCTGATTGGCTGAATTTTTTTTTCATAGCTCACGAAAAAAAATAACCTTGTGCCAGAACTACTTTTGCTGAAAGTTACTTTTGCGGGTACTACACACTGCTTTGCTCATTTAGTTTTATTCTATTGGTTAATTTTCCCTATTGGGGATCTGAAAACTGCTTGAAAAATGGATGCAGTTTGAATTATTTCCAAGGTTGTATGTTGTCTGTAACATTAAACTATAAGGAATGAAGAGTATTTTATTTTTTGCATGGAGGTATGAAAAAAAAAACCTAATCACACTTTTGTATGTACCGCTTCTTCGGTTTAGATTAGGTTTTTTTTTTTTTTTAAACCTCAAAAGCAGTTTCATACAAAAGTGTGATTAGGTTTTTTTATTTCATACCTCCATGAAAAAAAAAATTCTCTTCATTCCTAAATAATTCAATATCACAAACAACAAATATGCACTTCAAAAATATTAACTGCTTTTTTCATTGAAAATCTAACACTGCATATTTATTTAATGTCCATTTCATTCTTAATTCCTAGCACTGTAAAACTGCTGGTTCATGACATAACAATGACATAAATTTGTGACGTCATTATAGTATTGAACATTTTCAGATTGAGTCGATTATTATTATAAGTTCAACATGCTAGAACTAAGTTGACAATAACATTGTTAGAACCCAGCAAAGTGAAAGTTTTCAGCTCTCTTGTTGAATTTACTGTTGGATTTTTTTTCAATAATTAGAGAAGATAAATTTAGCTAGCAAGTTGAACTTCGGACTCGATAATGATCAGAAATCAGAGAGAAAACCATAATGAAATCTTGTATACATGTTTCTTTACATTACTGCAAAAGAAGTCCTGGCACTGCTGATTTTTTTTTTTCATAGAGCTATGAAAAAAGATTTTCAGCCTTTCAGAACTCGCCAATGTTCATGAAAACAACTATAATTGAATCATTTACAAAATACTATACTTGCCATAGGTCCATGAAATAGTGGGATTATTGCTGAGTAACCCTTAACTCTTTACCACATGAGAAAATTTTAGACTGGTCCAAATTGAAAGCATTTGCAGACGACCAAATAAAGGTGATTGAAGAATAGAAATTTGCTCTGGAAAGGGCTGGTCACCAGCATTTTCTCCTTTTTCCCCCGTGTTTTCAAAGGCTTCTTTCTCAGGGGCATCAAAAGTAGGGATTATGTGGTAATGGGTTAATCTGTCTGGGAAAATGCTGATTACCATCCTTTTATTCTTTTCACATGATGTTTTCAAAAGCTTCCTCCCTAAGGATCATTAAAACTCTACATTATTTGGTAAAGTCTTCAGGGCTTTAGTCTAGTTGTTTCACTAAAGATCAAGACTAGATTATACAAAAGTTTAGTCTGATCTTTGATTTATACTGATCGCTTTGATAAAACTTCCTAACAACAAAAAACATGTGGATACAGCAATTATGCCAGTCTAATTCCAAGACCATAAATTACCACAGACTTTTTTCTGCACTCGACTGATTGACTCATTATTTATCAAATGACAAAAATTTAAACTAATCTATTATGCCAGTAGTTTCATTGATAATAAACCTTTAGCCTTAGATCAACGAATTCCCTTTATTTTGGGATGGAATTTAGAATTTTTAATCTAAATTTCTTAAATAATATGTAATTTTTCAGATCAACCCTTTATCAAATAGTCCCATGTTATAACAAATTGCAGGAAAAAAGGTTTTGTAAATATTACATTTACATAAGTAGACAAAATGCTGGTTATCGGCATTTTTCTCAAATTCTAACAATATGTGAGGGTAGTAAATGTTGCAGGAAACAGAGAAATTACATATACAGGCTACCAGTCCTGTATTTTCTCCTTTTTACCCTAAAAAGTGTGTTTTAACCATTTACTACACAATCTTGACTTTTAACAACCCTGTAAAAGAAACCTTTTGAAAACATTGTGGGGAAAGGAGTAAATACTGGTAACTTGCATTTTCTCATTTTTCCAACATTATTTTCAACCCTTCCCAAAACAAATTTCAAATCTTCTGTCACTTCTGTTTGCATATGGTTTCAATTTGGACCAGTCTAAAGTTTTGTTGTTTGGTAAAGAGTTAAGCCTTTTACTTTTGGTTCCTTGAAAGATAGATCTGTTTGGAAATGAAGTCAGGAAAGTGTTTTACAAGAAGGGCTACTCACCTCTACTGGCTTGTCTTGCCTGAGCATTGTTTGGAATCTGTAGAGGCTGTGACGTGTTGTTTACTGTAACATAAAAACAAAGTTTCTTCCATATAAAGTCTGACATGAGTTGGCCACTGAAACACTAGAATATCCAATATGAAAGACATTTGCATTTCAGAAAAATCTCTGATAAATGAACTGCATTTCAGAAAAGATCAATTACATGTATTACCAACACTAGAAGCCCTGAAGGGGGAAATGAAAATTTTCAACTTGAAATGGCTACTTTTCCTATACTATTTGTTGGATTTTTCTCAAAATCAAGAAGGCTGAAGCTATTGATGAGATAAACAAACTGTGCAAATTTCATAGAAATCTGACCAAAAATGCAGGCATTATTGTGAGAACAATAAAAAGACTAACAGACGGACAGATGGACAGAAACCACACCTTGACATAAGCTATGCTGGTTTTCAGCCAGTAGAGCTAAAAACTGTGATTACTCTTTACCACAAAGTATCTTAACAATAGAATGCAGGAGTGCAGGTCTATCTACATTATATGTACATGTAGATATTTATTGTTATTACAGGCCTGTGACCCTACAGAATTGGATCAATTAGTGCCCATAGACAGCCGGTAAAATTGAATTCATGAGAGTGTCACTGACAAGTGCTGGAATCCATGAATATTTCAATTAATTCAAACCTATACTGAGCAATGAACTCACTCATACAGCATCAACAAACCTACCAAAATTAGCGAAAAATTCTAAGATCAATGCTAACAATGTGTCAATTTCAAGCCAGGGTTCATTAATGTTCAAGTGAGAAAATAAAACTGATGACAGAATAAAGGAAATAACAGGAAAGTTATAAAACCATGAAACATGTCATATGCGTCTTTTTTCATCGAACAGGTTCATACTTTTTAACATGATTGTTAAGTGTTCTGCTCAATACTGATGGTGGCCGGCATGTATGTTGGATATCGACCTCGTACATCGGTCTTTCCGTACAAGAACAACCAGGGTACAAGCTTCACAAATCATCTTGAGTGCTTTGCACTCTCTGTGTTTTGCGAGGCTTATGCTAAGGTCATCCTTATATAGAAAGACCTCATACTCAGTCGATATCCTATACTATACGTTGTTTTCAAAAGCCTTGTTGTAAAAACACAGGTTACCCATATATGGCTTAGCTCATTACCAAACAACAATATTTTAGGATCGCCCAAACCGAAAGCCTTTGCAGATGACAAAATAAAAGTGACTGAAAATTTGAAATTTGTTTAGTGAAGGATAGAAAACATTGTGGGAAAAGGAGAAAATACTGGTTACCAGCATTTTCTCCTTTTCCCACAATGTTTCTAAAGGCTTCTTTCTCAGGGTTGTCAAAAGTAGGGATTGTGTGGCAATGGGTTAAACACAGGGCCAAATGTTGATAATTTTGATAACTGTAAATCAAGATAAGAATAATGATGCTGTTTGATCTTGGATCTATTCTGTCCATATTTAAATGTGATAATTTCCCCGTGTACTTTGAAAGGCTACCAAAATTTTTGCACACAGAGTTTTATCTAATTCAATGGCCCGGCCTAAAAAAAACTGTAAAACATCTGTCAAGAAAAAGTTTAACCCTTTATCAAAATTCTGTTAGTTTACAACCCTGAAGAAGTAGTTTCTTGCACAGACTGTAAGAATAGGCTGGTATTACCTGAACAAATTGACATGAAATAAATGACCTCTATAACTAATTTACTATATATTACACGCTTGACTTATTGTCCTAACTTTGCTCCGGCTAATGTCGTCTGCATGCAGAACTATGTGCATGTTTCTAGACTCTTTCTGCTGCTAATAGATCTTCAAAGAATACTTGAAATACCTGAAATAACCATTACATTGTTGGTTTAAATTGGTAGTACATGGTGGGTGACTTATATCTATGATGCACTTTCCGTGCAGCCTGATCTTAATTTATGCCATCCGTAAAACCTTTTTATTTTGACTAAGCCGCAGTAAGGGTCAAACCCGATATTTACCGTAAACCCTTTCCCAAACAATCCCTGGTTTTTACGAGTCAGGAATATAAGCCTTTTGAAAACATTGTGGAAAAAGGAGAAAATGCTGGTAACCAGCATTTTCTCCTTTTCCCACAATGTTTTCTACCCTATCATACTAAAAAATCATCTTTATAGCAACTCTTAATTTGTCACCTGCAAAATACTTTCAATTTGTCTAGTCCAAAATTTGCCGTTTGGCAAAGGGTTAACAGACTTTCCGTATAATCTGATTATACCCGATGGTTTAAATATTGTACAAACCTAGCCCTCGTTGACCTAGATTCCTATGCCCTGCAACAGCATCATATGACATATCGTCAAAGTTCATACAGGGTGTAGCCCGTGGCATCGCAGGTACTGCATCTGTTGATACCTGTGATGACAGTCGGCAATAATTTGCCATCTTCCTGGTTTTTGTTGTCAAGGCCACTTTTTGGTATTTGCTGTGTTAAAATGAACAATTTAAGACACATGAGATGAAAATTATTGAACCTCAATTTTCTTTAATTGTTCTGAAGATGTTATTATTTTTCATTATCATATTACAAATAAAAATAGACTTCTTTTTGAAAGGATTGCAGGAAAAGAGGGTCATCACAACCAACTGTGAATCATTACAAAGGATACCAATATTTCACCAATTACCACACAATTCCTACTTTTGACGACCCTGAGAAAGAAGCCTTTAGAAAACATTGTGGGAAAAGGAGAAAATGCTAGTTACCAGCATTTTCCCCTTTTCTCACAATGTTTTCTACCTTTCTCAAAACAAATTTCAAATTTTTAGTCACTTTTACTTTGTCGTCTGGAAATGCTTTTGATTTGGACAAGCCCAAAATAATGGTTTTTGGTAACGAGTTAAAGCAGAGTTAGATCCACAATCATGTAGGAGCCAAGTGTAACTCCATTACTGTGCAGGCATATTATAAACCAACCAAAAGTAACATGTCCCATGAAGTATAAACATTTGGAGGCAGAAATAATGTGTTTGTTGATGATTATGAAAAATATGTGGGAAAGAAGCATTTGCCAGCAAAAACCCCTTATCCTTTTTTCACCATGTTGTCAAAAGCTTTCTACTGCACCCAGAGGGAAATAAAGTCTTTCTTGTACAGTACTGGTTCAATTTATCTCCAGGCTAGAACAGATAACTGTCCCCAAAGGCGATGTTACTTTTTGACTGGTCGCCTCTGGGTAAAGAGACAATCTGGACAAAATCAGTTCCGTATAGATTTTGTGCGCAAGTTTGAACTCTTATAATTTCGCAAATAGAGCACAAAACCAGGATTTAAACATACCTGTTGCTTGTGTATTCAATATTCCTTCATTTGAAATACAAATATTTTCAATTTAAATGCTGATCGTGAGAAAAAAATGTACATTTCATCACTTACTCGACTTGTTTACATTCCCGAAAACATACAAAATGGCCGCCACGCACGATAAATTTCGTCCGTGATTTTTCCGAGATAAGCATGTTGTAAACGACTTCTACAAGCTTTTTATGTCATGACTGCTTTAACAATTTGTTTTTGGTCATGTTTAGTACTAAAAGTTAATTGCATTTCGCTGCAATACAGATAAAACTGATGAAACAGAAGGTCAGTATAGCACTCTATATTTGCTACCAGAAATTTTACGATGGACAAAAGACTAATCACCAGACTACCTTCAGTCTGAAGGTCTGCTCCGATGCTATTTTTGTTTCTGGTCTCCGCAGGCCGTCATATCAGCCCCCTTTAAACACTTCTGGAATTAATATGATTTTACCCACATCTTTTTGAATGGCTCTATGCGACAAAGTTTTCAGTGAGAGCTAATAATATGGCCATGGATTGTTAGATAAGTGATTAATTTTTAAGAGGATACAAAATATGCTACAAAATGCCAATTAAATCAATGGGAATTTACCTTTTTTCCCAATGTAAATAAATCCAGCGTAATTTGTAAACAGCTAACACGGCGACTTCCGTTAGTCAGGCATGCACACTCAACAGAATTTAAATTTTGTACAGTCTGGTTCCCTAACCCTAAACAGCCAAGTTCGATCAAGGTGCGTTTGTTTATAGAAAAATTCACAACTAAACTGTCCTGTAGCGTGTCAGAGATACTGCGATTTCTGCCAAGACATGCGCATTGATAAGATCACCATGTTTTGATTTCTGGTGAAGTAGGTCAATGGTTATTTATGTTGAAAAGTACAGATCTGCACAAAGGTAAGAGTTGGATATTAACTAACACCAGTTTTTTGTAAAGATTAATCATTTATCTAACTATCCATGCCCATTTAATTAGCTGTCATTGGAAATTTTGTCGCATAGAGCCCTTTGAAAAGATGCTGGTAAAATCATATTTTTTCCAGATACTTTAAATGAAGGTTGGCCTGGGGGGGTATGCGAAGAACAGTAACAAAAATAGCATCGGAGCAGATACCTTCAGACTGACGGTAATCCCCAGACATGATTTTAGACACCTCCATATTGAACAAAAATATCTAATGCAGCTCAGAAGATGGGATTTGCACTATCTATACACAAGAAAACTTTGTGGAATACGGACAAAATACTGGTTACCAGCATTTCTCCTTTTCAATCAACTTTTTCAATGGCATTCTTTCTATGGTCTGTTAGACACAAACTTGGGATGATTGCTGTCATCAGAAGTACAGATAACTGTTCAGAAAGGCGATGTTACTTTTTTGACAGGTCGCCTCTAGGTACAGAGACAATCAAGACAAAATCAGTTGAAAGCTCCGCATAGATTTTGTGCGCAAGTTCGAGCTCTTATAATTTTCCAAATAGAGCACAAAACTAGGATTTAAACATACCTGTAGCTTGCTTATTCAATATTCCTTCATTTGAAATACAAATATTTTCAATTTAAACGCTGATCATGAGAAAAAACATGCATTTCATCAGTTATTCGAGTCATCTATGTTCCCGAAAACATACAAAATGGCCGCCACACACGATAAATTTCGTGTGTAATTTTTCCTAAGATAAACATGTTGTAAATGACTTCTACAAACTTTTTATGTAATGAATGGTTTAATAATTTATTTTTGGTCGTATTTAATACTCAAACTTAATTGCATTCCGCTGCAATACAGATAAAACCGACGATACAGAAAGTCAGTATAGCGATCTATATTTGCAACCGGAAAATTTACGATGGACCCGAGACGGTACCCCTGAGACGGTATGGTGTACAGTAAATGTCAAAATATGAAAAAGATCACTAGGGCGTCTCATTATTGAGACTACTGTCATCAGTATCTTACTAATACTTGACACTTTACCAAACAACAAAATTTTAGACTGGTCCAAATTGAAAGCATTTGAAGACAACAATTTCAATGTGGCTCTAATGGGGCAATCATTCTTTGAAAATGATAGAGTAGAAAACATGGTAGGAAAAGGAGAAAATCAGAAACCCATGTTTATATAAATTAAAGGGGTCAGATACTCTTTCTCCTGTCAACAAATACGATTCTGTAGTTGGCCTGTACGCTAAACTGCTTTCGACAATCAGTAGATATGAGCTAAGGTTTAAACATGGCCGAAAGTACCTTCAGTCTGAAGGTGTCTGCTCCGATGCTATTTTTGTGACTGGTCTTCGCTAACACCTTCAGTCCAGCCATTCATTAAACCCGTATGGAAAAAACACGATTTTACCCGCATCTTTTCGAACGTCTCAATGCGACAAAATTTCCAATGACAGCTAATAAAATGGGTATGGATCGTTAGATAAATGATTAATCTTTAAGAGCACACAAAATATGCTGCAAAATACTAATTAAATCAATGGGAATTTACCTTTTTCCCAACGTAAATAAATCCAGCATAATTTGTAAACAACTAACACGGCGACTTCCGTTAGTCAGGCATGCGCACTGAACGAAATTTGAAATTTGTACAGTCTGGTTCCCTATCCCTACACAGCCAAGTTCGATCAAGGGGCGTTTATTTACAGCAAAATTCGCAACTAAACCATCCTGTAGCGTGTCAGAGATACTGCGATTTCTGCCGAGACATGCGCATTGAAAAGATAACCATGTTTTGATTTCTGGTGAAGTAGGTCAACGATTATTTACGTTGAAAAGTACAGATTTGCACAAAGGTAAGAGTTGGATATTAACTAACATCAGTTTTTTTGTAAAGATTAATCATTTATCTAACAATCCATGCCCATTTTGGTAGTTGTCATTTGAAATTCTGTCGCATAGAGCCGTTCGAAAAGATGCGGGTAAAATCGTATTTTTTCCATACGGGTTTAATGAATGGCTGGACTGAAGGTGTTAGCGAAGACCAGTCACAAAAATAGCATCGGAGCAGACACCTTCAGACTGAAGGTAGGCCGAAAGTTACTGTACTGTCATGGCGTTCAGGAAATTTGTGACGTAAAAAGTTCTTTCGATTTTAAAATATTCCCATATACACTTGCTAAAAGGTACGGAGCTTACCTATATGTTTCTTGTTGAAATTTTTATCACTGTTAGATAAATAAAACTATTTACTATCATAAAGATATAGGTCTGATAACACGAAGCACAATTCAGACCTGTCGGTGTTCGATCTTGTGATGTTGGAAATTCCCCATCGAAATCTGGGTATTCCCCATTGGCTTTGTATCCCGATTTACTGTTAGGGTTTGCATACGAAATGGATACCAGCAGTGACGTCATGGGTTGGTAAAAATTTGTTCCTGTAGAGCTAGCTATTTAAGATTGGAAATTCTAGGCGGGTAGTTTTATATTGAATTCTACCTAAATATTGTATTTCTTTTAACTGAAAAGAGGGAAACATTTGAAGGAATGTTTTTACAAGTGAATCTTAAAAAGGAACAAAAGTGAAGAAATTATGGGGTGGATCTTCGATGGAATTTAGGTCTAATTTATCTTGATCTTTTCATCCTAAGACTTGTAATATTCTGAATATAATTGACATCACTAGACAAGAAATAGAAGACATAATCAGCACTTTAGAAGTAAACAAAGCAGCAGGCCCTGATTTAATCAGTCATAAATTACTAAAAAATATTAAACAGAGCATATCCAAACCCTTACAAATATTATTTAATAAGTCGTTACAAGATCAAACTTTCCCTCAAAAATGGAAACATTCACTAGTAAATCCACTTTTCAAAAAGGGAGATAAATCCTTAGCGTGCAATTATCGACCAATATCTCTTTTAAGTTGTGTCGGTAAACTGATGGAAAGGTGTGTATATAAACATCTGTACAACCACCTACACTCAAATCATTTACTCTACGAAAAGCAGTCTGGTTTCTTGCGGGGACATTCAACAGTCCATCAACTGATCGAAATATACCACCAAATCGTTTCTTCTTTTGATGCAAAACAAAATCTGTGTATGGTATTTTGCGACATATCGAAGGCATTTGATAGAGTCTGGCATAGAGGTCTTATTTTTAAACTTCGTCAACTTGGCATCGATGGTCCCCTTCTTCAATGGTTTAAAAATTATTTGTCCAATCGCCAACAATCTGTTATTATTAGAACTGCCAGATCTAAAACAACATCAATAAATGCAGGCGTTCCTCAAGGATCGGTTCTAGGGCCATTACTTTTCCTCGTCTACGTGAATGATATTTCAGACAATCTTTTAAGTATATCTCGTCTGTTTGCAGATGACACCTCACTAGCTTGTACTGCCACTCAAATTGAAGATATTGAAGGTATTTTAAATCATGACCTGCTTATTATATCCCACTGGGCAAAACAATGGCTGGTATCATTTAATCCCTCAAAAACAGTAGCTATGCACTTCACAAATACTAATGTTCCGCCACCAGATTTATTATTTAACAATGTTCCGATTCAGTTTGTCACGAATCATAAGCACCTTGGACTAACTCTAAGTAGTAATGGTAAATGGCGTGAACATATTAATAATATAACCCAGTCTTCAAACAAGATCCTGGGAATTATGAGATCTTTAAAATTTAGGCTAAAGAGAGATTCTCTCAACCAAATATATATATCTTTTTTGCGACCACTTCTCGAATACTCCTCAGTAGTCTGGGATAACTGTACTATGTCAGAAAAGGATCGTTTGGAAAAAATTCAAATTGAGGCCGCAAGAATAGTAACCGGTATTACAAGATCAGCTTCTACTCTTGACTTATACAAAGAAATCGGTTGGTTAACGTTAGATAATAGGCGTAAATATCAGAAACTTGTACTTATTTATAAAATAGTCAACGGTCAGACTCCGCAATACTTAAACGATATCTTTCCGTTAAATGTTAACGTAAGAACAAATTATTTACTCCGCAATGCTAACGATATCGATTTAGTTGCTTGTCGAACCGAATTGATGACGAAGTCATTCCATCTGCAGTTACTCTATGGAACGAACTCTCCGACGATATTAAATCCTTGCAATCTTTGTCGCAATTTAAATCTCGTATCCTACAGACCTTTCATGTTTCTGATGTTCCTAAACACTTTTTCGTCGGTAAACGCCATCTCTCTGTTGTACATACAAGAATTCGTAACAGGTGCAGCAATTTGAACTATGACCTTTTCTCGAATTATATATCTCAAAATGCAAGCTGTAGGTGCGGTTACGATCAAGAAGATGCTGAACATTATTTCTTCAGATGTACGCAATACGCAATACAGAGAAATAATCTCTTTCAAACTTTACGTCGATTTCATCCATTAAATATCAATATTCTATTGTATGGATCTGATAATCTCAGTTTCGAAGACAACTCATTGATATTTAGGACTGTACAAACTTATATCAAAGATACAGGACGATTCAAGTAATCCTGAAGCAGCAATCGATAATTTATTTGACCAATTCGCCCGGATCCTGGGACCCCACTGACTTACGATTAATCTACAGTAATCATTTAGTTAAAATCTAAAATCTGAGTGTTTTTTTTTTTCCTTCATTTTCTTTTATTTAAAAATGTCCTATTTTCTTTTCCAATTCGATTTATCAATTCATCAATTGCCATTACGATGTTAGTGCGTAACTGGAACAAAATTGTCGTCAAAAATCAAATGAAAACTTAATGCATATTAAAAAGCCAAAAGCAAAAATGGGCGACTCTAAAAAAATGTAATTTTATAAAGGGAATGACCGAATCTAAGTTGAGAGAACTTGTGGTCAGACCCTTTTGCCTTGTCCTTTGATTGTGTATATTGTTCTATGTTGTAAATTATATTCTTGTAAAATACTTGGCAATAAAATATGTTTAAACTAATTTATCTTGATACATGTCGTACCAAGGAGAGCTGATCTAATTTATAAATTGGATGGATCAACACCTGCCCATGTATTCGTGGGATCTTTCATCGAATCGAACACTGTAATAAAGACACTTTTTGTTATCTTTTAACCCTTTCCCAAACAAGCCCTGGTTTTTACATGTCTGCAGTAATTTAAATCTTTTGAAAACACTGTGGGAAAAGGAAAAATTGCTCGTAACGAGCAACTTCTCCTTTTCCCACATTGTTTTCTACTCTTTTTGTGAACTTTCTGCCATTTTCTCCAAATCTAAAATTGTCGTCTGCAAATTCTTTTGGTTTTGGAAGAGTCCAAAATTTGTCGTTTGGAAAAGGGTTAACACAAGCATACTGACGTGATCCACGCTCCTTCGAGAAGGAACAAAGCAGCTTCATGTAGCTAGCTCTGTCTAAGAACACTCTGCAAAAAGTATCGATTCATGTCGACAACACAGGTTGAAATGATTCTAAAAGTTTTGTTATTTGTAAATATTTTATATATCCACGAACATTTCAAATTAAAGTTTCTATCCGGATGTTGTGAGACCATTAGGCATGTTTTACGTATCCATAATTACAAAGGATGATTTATGTATGGAATAGCTTAAAGGTGGGTATTTAGATTTTTCACATTACACCACATATAAATATGTTGAAATAATTAATCCTGGAGATTTAACATTCAGACCTATTGTGGCAGTTCCAGTATGTGAAACACATAGATTAAGTAACCTCATGGACATATTATTGAAACCCTTTATCGAACACGTCAAAAGCTATGTGTTAGATGACCTAGACTTCCTACGATACATTCCCAAAAAGATCAGCGAGGACACACTTTTAGTATCATTTGATGTGACAAGTCTATATACAAACATATCGCATGAGCTTGGGGTAGAAGCAGTAACCTTTTGGCTAGACAAATATCCAAGCTTAATCCATAGCAGATTTACAAAGGAATTCTTAATAGAAAGTATGAAAATCATTTTAGAGAATAATAATTTCTCTTTTAACGACAAATTCTATAATCAAAAAAGAGGCACAGCAATGGGAACCAAATTTGCACCAACATACGCAACTCTTGTCCTAGGATTTCTTGAGGAAAAAATGTATCATCAGGCAGAAGAAATGTTTGAAAACGGCTTTGGCGAGATGCTCAGTAAAAGCGACTGGAACGGATTTCTTGATGACTGTTTTGTCTTTTGGAAAAAATCCAGAAAAGATCTTAACCTCTTTTTTGACCTACCCAATAACCTTCACCAAGACATTTTTAAATTCACTATGGAAATAAGTGAAAGATCTCTCTCGTTCCTTGATATTCTACTAATAAAAGAACACACTGAAGTAATAACAGATATATTCTTCAAAGAAACAGATACTAAGCAATATCTTAACTATTTTTCCTGTCATCCGAAGCATACAAAGAATAGTATGATTTAGCCGTAGAATATGCACAACTGTCTCTAATTCAGATATCAAAATCAAACGACTAGAAGAACTTAAAAGTATCCTCATATCAAGAAAGTATCCAATATCGTTAATTGAATCGTGTATAAAGAAAGCTCTGACAACCACCCACTTAAAGAACATTTTAACACGTGCAAAATTCACAGAAAATGGTAAAGGTCAAAGAAAAGTCACAAACTGCGGACGTCCAAATTGCAGTCTATGCTTATACATGCCTAATGGCACTTCGTATAACTTCAATGGAAAAGTCTTCCAAGTGAACGCAGATATATGAACTGTGATGTCAAAAATGTGATCTATGTTATCACGTGCAACGGGTGTGGAGAATGCTACATTGGCCAAACAGGTGACAAACTAAGAACTCGCAGAACAATACACGCACAACAAATACGAGACCCAACAATTATAAAAATTCCGCTCAGCCAACATTTAGACTTATGTAGCAAAGACAACTTAAAATTTAAAATATTTCCATTCTATAAAGTAAATTCCGAAAATATTTCAGTCAGGTTAGCAAAAGAGAAATATTTTATTAACTGCTTTAAACCCAAATTAAACCGTCTTCGTTGAGACGTTCAATTATCTTCCCTGAATACTCGTCGATAACGTTGCTAACATTATGTAATTATCTCCCTTCCGATTACATGACGTTACTCCATAGTGACCACTGATGAGGCGTTAGCCGAAACATGTTTGGTTGTATATACAGTTTAATTATTAAACTAATACATACAAAGGCGTGTGACGTTTTATTAAATCCGTTTATCCACTTAACCTTGTGTCGGACGGGCGGACCGGCATTTGCCGATTTTTTTTTTTTTTTTTTTTTTTGTTTCCGTCTATATATCAATAATTTTAAAAAATGGTATTCCCTTAAAAGACTACGTAGCCTCATAAGCTATCCATAATGGCTAGAACTTCGCACTCTATGTTTGAAGCTTCGTCTGTGTATTTCCGCTATGTAAATTGAACTGGCCACCGTTGTATACCGTGTATTAGTAGTAGTATCAGGGGCGATAACCAATCATGTAAATGAGCGAGTTGCTGATGTAATAATAGACCGTGTTTCCCTACAGTGTCGACCTAGGCTGTAGTAAATCTCTAATTTCTCTTGTTGTCGGATGGTTTTCGACTACTTGGTTTTTATGAATGAAAATTATAAGGCTTTGGAGTATAAGAATGATTTTTTTTTTTGTATTTTTGTGAAATTTTCGCCCCAAAAACTGAAGGGCCACCTTTAAATTTATACTACTGAAATACGGATTCAGGAATCATATAACAACCGTGTGTATAGGATCCATGATGAAAAAAAAAGTACCTCACTAGATAACATAGATCTATTACTCACAACTGCCACAGACTTCAAAGACCATTTAGGTACATTGAATATTTGAGTTGACGTGAAACGCTGAACATTGATCACTTTAGTTATGCAGTAGGCTTACTTGAAGCATACTAACGTCAACTTTGGGTCAGGCTGACGTTACTCAAACCGTACAGCCACTTTTCGACTTATTTAGCATGCCGTATGTAAGAACATGTTGCGCTGTGAAATACGAGGTCGAGATGGTTCCTCTGAAATATCCTACCCGTAAACAGTCTGTCCTTAACTCTTTACCTGAAAATCCCTGGTTTTTCAGAACCAGATAAAGAAGCCTTCTGAAAACATTGTTAGAAATGAGAAAATGCTGGTAACCAACATTTTCTCTTTTGCCCACAATGTTTTCTTCTCTTCTAAAGTCAAGTTTCATTTTTCAATCAAGTCTATTTGTTCATCTGCATATGCTCGCAATTTGGACAAGTAAAAAGAATGTTGTTTAGTAAAGAGTTTGGTATCCAGTCCCTTCACTTATACTGCAATTCTAAAAGTAAATAACGATGTCAGCCGACCTGGAGTACCTTTCACTGCATGACCTGCGTACGCGTGCACGAAACTTGCATACGCAGTTTTCTGTTATCTAGCGTAAGTCTAAAAATAAGCCATAGGTCACTGAACTTCATAACTTTACGAACTATACGAAAAATATTTGCATAAACGTTACGCCAGTTCATGTCTATGGATAAATTTGGCATTCATGGTGTGCATATTTAGCCCCAATTAATTTGGGTAAATCTACACAGTAAAAGGTACCCAAGGCTGATCTTTGCTAGTCAAACACCGAGATTCTCCCATCCCCAAATCGCCTAAATATTATGTCTTTAACTTACGTTTTACTAACGTTGACCGGATTGACGGTAAGCCTGTGACTTCTTACGATCCATCTGTTTGCTCTTGATAGAACTTTGATAATATACATGTAGTTTGGTTCATAGCATTGAGTGGTGAATTTATTACCTACAGGGTGTTTTTTCCGCTGTTATTTGATGTTTCTGTTGAAAGAATTAATTGTTGTTGAAAGAATGACTTCTTTAAAGTTCTTTTGGTAGTGAATTCCAGGAATCAACAACTCTGATGCCAAAAGGAATTTCTCCTAAATTTAGTTTCTGCCTGGTTTTTAAAATAATTTAGACCGTTTCCTCTGTTTTACTATATGCTGATAATTGTAGAAGATCTCTGTTGGAAATGTTGTCAAGTTATGGAGAATCTTAATTGAAGACTTGAATCATGTCAATTCGTTTTCTCCGGTATTCAAAAGTTTGAAGTCCCAATTCCTTCAATCGTTCAGTGTAAGAGAAATGGCTCATGATTGGAATCATTTTTGTTGCCCTCATTTGAATATTTTCTATATCATTTGTAGATCTAGACATTTTTTTTTTCCTTTTACTACAGGTTTGTACAATATCATAGTTTTTAATTTGTTTTAGTAGAGCTACCGGTGAAAATCAGTTGATCCCAAAAGAAAATGTGAAACTTGTATTCAACTCGACGTCATCAGTCGACGGTCATTGGCCGTTTTGAAGCCATGGCTATAAATTGCTGTTGTGAAATAATAGATTCAAAACACATGTGTGAAGTAATAGCGTGCTTCAAGTCACCAAACAGTGGATGCTATGGATACTATATACTTCTGAAGTTTAACATATCTATATAGCTACAATTACCTCCGTCATATAGAAAGAAAAATTGAACATTTTACTTGTGTGTATACGAGTATTCATGGATTTGAAAAGCAAACAAATTTTTGAGAGGAAAACATCGCGAAATTATCAAGTGCAATCAGTCCTCATATGGTCTGGAGCAGGCAAATAGGGCCATTCAGACATTTGTGTAAAGTGTGGTCTTGGAGAAGCCTGCACAGTCTGCGCAGGCCAATCTGAGAGGGCACTTTTTTACGACTATATTGGATTTTGTGCTACAGTAGACTTATATAAAATAAACATTTAATCAAAAATGGAAAGTGTAGTTTCAGATGAGATGGCACAGGCTGCGTAGGCTGATCTGAGTCGACAATTTACGCCAATGTCTGACTGCCCATTCTGGCGTGTTGTAGGCCATATTATGTGACCCCTCCCTTTTTTTTTTGACACAGCTGGCTCCCATGTATTAACCCTTATCCTGCTGAATAAATCGCATAAAACATTAAAACATTAAAATGTAGATTTCGATCCAATGGTACTGATAACTACCGTCTGATGTGTGATTTAAAACCATTGCAGATATTCAGTGTCGACCGATTACAGTGCTGACAGCACTTTGATTTTTTTAAAGTGAATAATATACATGTATGGTACGAAAGTGCTTTGGACGGAACCACACATAGACAACATGGCTGACGTTTTGGATTTGGAAGAAAGAGGAGAGGAGGAATTCGAAATAGACGAGGCTGGAGATGGTAAAACATGATAAAATGATGTTTCTATTTGCATTTTTTATCCGTAGAGAAGAACAAAAAAAAAAGATAAGTAATTGGGTGGAAGAAAGCATTTAAACCAATGTTTCCATGTGTTTTCGTGCGCACACATTTCTAAAATACGACGACTGCAAGTGCAAGGTAAACTTTGAAAGTATCAGACAGTGTGCATGTACAGTGTGCAGTGTAAATGATTATAAGAAATTTTAGTCTAATCAAGCGAATTCTAACATATCTGATTAGTTTTTTTGTTGAAAATTCTCTATGGCTTAACTTCGATCTGAAGAGTCATTTCGATGTTATTTTGTGCCTTTCTGTTAGCCACTCAAAAATAATTGTAGAAATTTGAAAGTTCTGTGGGTCACCTTTTAGCAAGGTGCGTGTGTTTTGCATAATTTGTCAACTAATAAAATGGATGTGAAGTGATAGATAAAGGATTTAACTTCATATTGACACCAAATAATGGATAGTTCACAGGAATTTGACATTCTGTAACCAAAATTAATGATAAAATATGAAAAAAAAATCTCCTAGATATAATATAAACACAAGGAATGCATCTCGCTTGCTGGCGCTAGCACCTGACAGCCTTTCCCAACCAAAATCACCCACGAAACAAACATTGATCATAATCTCCTTTAGCCTAGCGATAGACAACACACTAATGTACCTGTGACATCCGGCAATACCTCAGTAGACACCTTTTAACCAGAGATATCCGTCATGTTTTACAGCTTTATCAGAAAATTTTGATTTGTCTGGGTCTCCATTCGCTGACGTCACAGAAAATGGCAGAAAGCATATTTTCGTATTACTTACTGTATTACTATTATTTTTTTCTTTTTTAATATATTTATGGACATCATATGATACATGAGATTTTTCTATAAGTAACAAACAAAAGTATTTGAGGGCATTCCTTTTTAAAGAAAAGATATTTGAAAAAATAATAGTAATAATTAATACGAAAATACGCTTCCTGCCACTTTCTGTGACGTCAGCAAATGGAGACCCAGACAGATCAGAATATCTGATAAAGCTGTAAAACATGACGGATATCTCCGGTTGAAAGGTGACTACTGAGGTATCGCCTGATGTCGCAGGTACATTAGTGTGTTGTCTATCGCTAGGCTAAAGGAGATTAAGATCAATGTTTGTTTCATGGGTGATTTTGGTTGGGAAAGGCTGTCGGGGGCTAGCGCCAGCAATCGAGACATTGCATTCCTTGTGTTTATATCATGTAGGGGAGATTTTTTTTCATATTTAGTAATAAGTAATACGAAAATACGCTTCCTGCCACTTTCTGTGACGTCAGCAAATGGAGACCAAGACGGATCAAAATATCTGATAAAGCTGTAAAACATGACGGATATCTCCGGTTGAAAGGTGACTACTGAGGTATCGCCTGATGTCGCAGGTACATTAGTGTGTTGTCTATCGCTAGGCTAAAGGAGATTATGATCAATGTTTGTTTCGTGGGTGATTTTGGTTGGGAAAGGCTGTCGGGGGCTAGCGCCAGCAATCGAGACATTGCATTCCTTGTGTTTATATCATATAGGGGAGATTTTTTTTCATATTTTATCATTTATTTTGGTTATAGAAAGTCAAATTCCTGTGGATAGTTTAAGTGCTAGTGCTAAATATGACTTAACTAATAAAGCAGAAATTGTGTAAATTCACAGGAATTTGACATTTTATAACCAAAATAAATGATAAAAAAACTTTACTTCAAATGACTTCCAGAATATATACACAGTAAATGTCCAGCCTAGTTTCCAGATCAGTGGAATTAGGGCAATGAATATTTACCCTTGAAAAAATAGTCTTACAAGAGATAGCATTTCCCTTTTTTTCTTAAAATCTTTTTTTTCTGAACAAATTATCATTATGCCCACCTTTCGAAGAAATGGGGGTATATTGCTTTGCACTTGTCGGTCCGTCGGTCGGTCCGTAGACCACGTTTGTCCGGAGCATAACTCAAAAAGTATTTCAGGTATCATCTTGAAACTTCATAGGTGGATAGATCTCATGAAGGAGAAGTGCAGTGCACAAGAACCATAACTCTGCCCATCATGTTTTTGGAGTTATTGCCCTTTGTTGATTTTCAGACTCAATTTTTGTCCGGAGCATAAATCAAAAAGTATTTTAGGTATCACCTTGAAACTTCATAGGTGGATAGATCTCATTAAGGAGAAGTGCAGTGCACAAGTACCATAACTCTGCCCATCATATTTTTGGAGTTAATTGCCCTTTGTTGATTTTCATATTTAATTTTTGTCCGTAGCATAACTCTAAAAGTATTTCAGGTATCACCTTGAAACCTCATATGTAAATAGATCATATTAAGAGGAAGTGCAGTGCACAAGAACCATAACTCTGCCAATCATATTCTTGGAGTTATTGCCCTTTGTTTATTTTCATACTTAATTTTTGTCCGGAGCTTAACTCAAAAAGTATTTCAGGTATCATCTTGAAATTACATAGGTGGATAGATCTCATTAAGGAGAAGTGCAGTGCACAAGAACAATAACTCTGCCAATCATATTTATGGAGTTATTGCCCTTTGTTGATTTTCACACTTAATTTTTGTCCGGAGCATAACTCTAAAAGTATTTCAGGTATCATCTGAAAACCTCATAGGTGGATAGATCTCACTAAGGAGAAGTGCAGTGCACAAGTAACATAACTCTGCCCATCATATTTTTGGAGTTGTTGCCCTTTGTTGATTTTCATAGTTAATTTTTGTTTGGAGCATAACTCAAAAAGAATTTCAGGTATCACCTTGAAACCTCATAGGTGGATTAATCTTATTAAGGAGAAGTGCAGTGCATAAGAACCATAACTCTGCCCATTATATTTTTGGAGTTATTGCCCTTTGTCGATTTTCATACTTAATTTTTGTCCAGAGCATAACTCAAAAGGTTTTTCAGGTATCATCTTGAAACTTTATAGGTGGATATATCTTATTCAGGAGAAGTGCATTGCACAAGAACCATAACTCTGCCCATTATATTTTTGCAATTACTGCCCTTTGTTGATTTTCGTACTCATTTTTTTTTTTTTCCGGAGCATAACTCAAAAAGTATGTGAGGTAAAATCATGAAACTTGAAAAGTTGATAGTTCACATAAATGGGAAGTGCAGTGCCCAAGAATTGTTAATTTATCATTAATAATTTTTGAGTAATTACCCTTTGTTTGTTTTTACACTTTGAACGTAAGAGTTTATAATCACATTGGATGCCATTAGGGGGGCATACATGTTTTACAAACATCTCTTGTTTACTTTGGTCTCCATGCCCATAGTATTTTCAGTCAAGAAAAGTATGGCCATTGAGAGCCATTAGATAAGATGTCTTTGTGATCAAATTCATTCCAGAAGTAATTGAAGAATGGCTGACATGATGTGCTTGTGGAGGCATAATAATAAAAAAAAAACCTTTTAACAGAATTGTTACAATACTTACACAGCATTTGAGATGTGGACTTGCAATTTTATACAGTGAAAAGTAATGTCACAGATAAGTAATGCATTTACAGTCTTTTGTTGACTACCTTTGTTTGTGAGTATGTAGTTTCATGATAGTTTGACATTTATTTCAGAGGGACTGCAGAAACTTAAGGAAAAAGCAAAAAAAAGAAAAGGGAGGGGCTTTGGTTCAGGTAATGTTTTTTTCTCTTTGTATTATACAGACCAGTAGGCTTTGGACTCTTTCAAGTTCAGAATCTATAGATAAAACTTGGATATGGCGCAATGAATTTAAACAAAGTGGGAAACAATTTGCATGTATTAGTGCTTTTGATGAGTAATTTCAAGACTGATGCTTTAGAGCAAGAGAAAGGAAAAACTTACATGTGCTTCATTTGTGGTCACTCATCTTGCACAGAAAACAAAACAAAAAAAAATATGTATGAAAGTTTTTCACAAAATTAATGAGTGTGGTTTCAGTTTTTAGACTGTTGGAAGAAAAGGGAAGATTTGAAAAATAATACATCATAAAAGTAATTAAAATTAAAATGAGAAACATTTGCTCACAAAAAGCTCCATTGTTATTTTGTGAAGGTGCTGATGATTT
Organism: Tridacna crocea; assembly: GCA_943736015.1. Taxonomy (NCBI): domain Eukaryota; kingdom Metazoa; phylum Mollusca; class Bivalvia; order Cardiida; family Cardiidae; genus Tridacna; species Tridacna crocea. The sequence continues at coordinate 419,066 of OX031066.1, read as the reverse complement.
CGACATGACTATAATGATGACAAGATATAGCAAATGAAGGACTGGTTTTTGTTTAAAAAAAAAATGGTCAGGCTTTACTATAAATGCACCAGACCACTTACTAAATAGATGGAAAACTGCCATCTTTCATTGGATGCAAATTAGTGTTATGTTCTTTAATTTCAATCTTATTTTTGGCATGCATTTAATTCCATAACATCACATTTCAAAAGGTGAGTGCAACACTATTCTAAGTGCCTGTACATTGTACAGGCACCTAGTATAGTGTTGCACTCACCCATTGATTTGTCATTAATAGAAACCTAACAATTTGTCTGACTCATTCAGACGTTTTACCCAGTAATTGTTTTGTATCCATGCATGACAGCTGGTTATTATATAATGTTTAATTTTCTTTTTATGTCAGGCATATATTACTGCATGTATCTTGTCTCATTATTTTTCACTCATCACGGGACAACCAGTGGCAAATAGCTACTTATCAGGACCTTGAGTATGCTTGTCATTATGAGCTGATGAGTGAGGATTTTCAGCTCTGATACATTAACTCTTTGCCACACAATCCAGACTTTTAGCGACCCTAAGGAGGAAAACTTTTGAAAACATTGTGGGAAAAGGAGAAAATGCTGGTAACCAGCATTTTCTCCTTTACTGCAATGTTTTCAACCCTTCCAAAGTTAAAATTTGATTCACATTTACTTTGTCATCTGCAAATGCCTTCAATTTGTACATGTCAGAAATTTCATCGTTTGGTAAAGAGTTACTAGTATAACCATTTACCACTGAATGCTCACTTTTGATGACCCTGAAGAAGCCGCCTTTTGAAAACATTTTGGGAAAAGGAGAAAATGCTCCCACAATGTTTTCTACCTTTAAAAGAAAAATCGCACAATTGAGCCACATTAAAATTGTTGTCTCAAATTGCTTTCAATTTTGACAGGTCTAAAATTTTGCCATGAGGTAAAGGGTGCAGCAGCATTCTTATGTTTCCATAAAGAAGTTTGGTGTAGAAGTGGCCATATTATCCATCCATCTGCGTGGCTATGATCTTATTACAAGTTAAAGAGCATTCTTCAATTTTTTTCATGCTCTTCGTGTAGCAGATAATATATAAAAAGACCATGTCAGAAGGAGAAATTGCTAGTACAAAGCAAGTTCTCCTTTTCACACAATAGTTTCCATACTATCCATGTATTTAAGGTACTCAAAATTAAATCTGATCATTTGATTCGCTTTTAAATTGTCTTCATCAATCCTTTTAAGCTTTTTACCAAACAATCTCGGTTTTTATGACACTGAGATAGAGGCCTTTTGAAAACATTGTGCTGGTAACCAGCTTTTTCTCCTTTTCCCATTATGTTTTCTACCCTGCTGGAAACAAATTTCAATTTTTCAGTTACGTTTATTTTGTCGTCTGCAAGTGCTTTCAATTTGGACCAGTTTACATTTGTGTCATTTGGTAAAGGGTTTCACCTTATAAAGAATCCCTACAATGATGGACTATGTTTTATTTCTGCTCATCTTGTTACAGAGGGCCCAACAAGGAGTGGTGTAGAAGATTATGAGGCCATGGAAGTTGATTCAGAAGGAGGCCCTGGTCCTCAGAGATGTTAGTTAAATCAGTTTTACCATTGTTAAGTTACAAACAATTCCTCCGTCTTTACATTGCTTTTGATATCAATGGTAGATCTACTTGCTAGAAGCCAGCAGAGCTTATGCCATAGTATGGTTTCCCTTGTCTCTCATTCTGTCTATCTGTCTTTTTCTTGTTCATGCTATGAAGTCTGCATTTGAGGTGGAATTTTCATGAAACTTACAGAGTTTGTTTTTATTATCAAGTTTGATTTTATTATCAATAGCTTGAAACCTATTGATTTTTCAATTCTGAATACCAGTAATTGAAAAGTAGCAATTTCAAGTTGAAAACTTGCTTTTCTTGTTTGCAGGGTAAAGTCCAGATTTGTAGTGGGATTTTCATGAAACTTGCACAGTTGCTTTTGATAATCAAAACCTTGAATCCTATGGATTTTGAAAAAAAATCTGACAAATATTAAGAGAAAAGAAACCATTCAAAGTTTAAAATATGCATTTCTTGGTTATGCCATTCTGATTTAGTCTGCGTCTATTACCATTTAACCCATTACCACACAATCCCTACTTTTGATGCCTCTGAGAAAGAAGCCCTTAGAAAACATTGTGGAAAAAGGAGAAAATGCTGGTAAGCAGCATTTTCTCCTTTTCTCACAATGTTTTGTACCCTTCACAAAACATATTTCAAAATTTTCAGTCACTTTTATTTTGTGGTCTGCAAATGCTTTTGAGTTAGACATGCCTAAAATATTATCGTTTGGTAATGAGTTAAGCATTTTTTTCTCAGGTATTCATGTTGCTGTGGAACTGTACTTGCTGCCTTTGAAAATGTATAGTTTATATATTTGGTATTGAAAGAGTTAACTCTTTACCAAAGGACAAAGTTTTAAACTGGTCAAAATTGAAGGCAGTTGCAGACAACAAAATAAACCAAACTCAAGTATTGAAATATGTTTCCAGCAGGGTAGAAAACATTGTGGGAATAGGAGAAAATGCTGATTGCCACTATTTTGTCCTTTTCCCACAATGTTTTCAAAAGGCTTCTATCTCAGGCTGTTAAAAACCAGGGATTATTTTGTAAAGGGTTAATTTCGAGAGGGAGATAAGCAGTTGGTTTGAAAAAGATGTCATGAAAGATTCTAATAAAAGGAAACCTTTGCTGCCTTATAACTTACATATCTTTGAAAGACACGTGAAACTTCAACAGGTTAATTGAATCACACAGAATTAATTTATTGTCTTGAGAGAGGATGCATCTTGGAAATTTCATGATGGTATTGGATTCAAGACAAGCACAGTCTCAAGATGTCAGTTTCTCTGTATATGCACAGATGATATCATGATTATGGTTCTTTTTCATTCTAAGGAAATCTTGGCACCTTCAAGTGATTTAGTCGTGATGTTAGCCCTTTACCTCACTATGCTGACTTCAAAATTAATGACTCCAGGAAAAAAAAAACGAAAACATTGCAGGAAAAATTGGAAGCATATGAAGATGACAAAATAGACTCCAGTCAAAGAAAAATTGAACCATTTGAGTCAAATTGAAATTGTCCTCTGTAAATGCTTTCAATTTGATAGTAGCTAAGGATTTGTTGTCTGGTAAAGAGTTAAGTGATTAATAATTTATTGCATAACCTTCCTTGTTTTCAGTGTAATATACCCATTACAAATTTTCTTAGCTTACACATGTTTGATATCACATTAATTGTGTGACGTCATGTTTGACGTCATTTTGTACGCATTTTACACAAGTGAATGGGTCTCATGGAAAATACTGTGGGTGCATTTATGAATGTTCTTGCATCATCTGATCTCTGTTTTGTGAAATATCGTTATGTGATAAAAAGAATCTGACATTTTTGCGCTTTTGAGATAAGATTTTATTAAACGAGTCGAGGAAAATGTTATTAAGCTCGCCAAAGTCTCGCTTAGTAACATTTCCCTAGACTTGTTTAATAAAATCTTATCTCAAAATTCCACTCATGTCAGATCCTATTTATATACCTTTCAGCTGTTGAGGGTTGGATTCTGTTTGTCACTGGTGTACATGAGGAAGCCCAGGAGGATGATGTGTACGACAAATTTGCTGAGTATGGCGAGATAAAAAATCTACATCTCAATTTGGACAGAAGGACGGGATTTCTCAAGGTCAGAAATGGGGATTTGTATAATAAGTTTACTCCATGAAATATTTGTGGGGTTTTTACATGTAAAAACAGTTATAGGAATAATTATAACCCCCACAATGAAGTGGAGGGGGGTATACTGGAATCGCAGTGGCTCTTACTGTTGGTCTATCTATCCGTTCCATCTGTACTTAGTGTGCAGAGCTATACTCTTTTCACATAGTGAAATTGAATTTACACACATAGTTCCTATATACTGGTATATATATATATATGATGTTTAGCATGTACAATTTTCATGCCCCCCCCAGCCGGGTAGGGGGAATAGAAAAAATCCCGGTTGTAGTCCTGCAGAGTGGTAAAACCCCACCGATAAGGACCTGCCCGTTTGCCGTGGGCTGCGACCCGTGTCGCCTGATGACGGGATCCTGGTGGTTGAGTGACATCAGGGATTGGCTAGACCCTGTACTTGCAACACACCACTTTGGCCCTAAGTTGGGCTAAACGGGAGGTCAGGAAGGCCCGTCCTGATCAATCAGCTGGTCATGCCTTGCCCTAGGACATCTGATATACTCTTTCTTTTACGTCTTTTTCTCAATTAAATTTACCATCTTCTCCACATAATTACATCACACTCTTTCAGATGTTATATTTCTTGTTTAGCCCTAGAAGGCGGTGGCTCATGGGTCAATCGGGTGAAAGTTATTGGTATTTGGCTGACATTTGTAACTTCTCAATGATCGTCTAAGCTTGGTAGGACTTTCTGCGAGAAAGCATCTGTCCAGTCTAGCCCTTTCATACCGAGTATACCATTGATGTATCCCTGGCATGGTCTGCGAATGGGTTTTCCCCAGACCATGTCCCCTCGTTGGGCTCCATGGTGGGTGGGGAGCATCGGTGGTGAAACTAAACACACAAACATGGCATCCCAAAAAAAGGCCAAGCTCAACGAAAGCAAGCGCCCCCTTTCCGATAGTGAATCTGAAACAGAACCTATTTCTAGTTCTTCTTTTAACTCTCCATGTTTTATTGTCATTCAATCCAAAGATCCTTCAAAACCTATAAATAAACTATCTCCTTTTATTATTGAAAAACAAATATCTTGCATCCTTGGAACTCCAAAATCTGTCAAAAAACTGAAAGATCAGACTCTCTTAGTTGAATGTTTTACTAATCAGCAAGCACTAAATCTCTTGAAAAACACAAAATTCTTTGACATGGACTTTAAAATTTTCCCACATCCTTCCCTCAATTCTTGCAAAGGAGTAATAAGATGCAAAGAGCTTACTTACTGCAGCTCCTTACAAGAAATTAAAGATAACTTAAAACAACAAGGTGTATCCGATGTTCAGCGGATTTCTGTACGCAGAGATGGAGAACAGAGACTTACAAATACGTACATTTTAACTTTTTCTTCACCTGTTCTCCCAACATCTATCAAGATAGGCTTCCAAGTAGTCAAAGTAGATGTGTATGTGCCAAACCCCTTGCGATGTTTTAAATGCCAGAGGTACGGCCATCACATCAGTAAATGTCCGAACCAAGAAACGTGCTCAAAATGTGCTCATCAAGGACCTGACCATGACAGTACTACTTGTTCTAATCCTCCTCTCTGCATTAATTGCAAATCTGCACACTCTACTTTTTCAAGAGAGTGTCCAGTATGGAAGGAAGAAAAAGAAATTCTTTCAATTAAATATAACAATAATGTTAGCTTTCCAGAGGCAAGGAAAATATTTGAACAACGCAAGAAAACCTCTTCTGGTCCTAGTTATGCAGGTGTTGTTGGCTCGTCAACTGAAAAGGACGACTGCAGCACTTGTAAAATTCTTGCAAAAGTTCTACTTCAAAAATTTCCTGATGTAGCTGCTGAACTGAAAGAACTTCTTCCTCCATCCACCTTGTCCAAACTAATTCCTGACTCTCCATCTGTATCTAAAACAAACACAACCTCTTCGGCATCCTCAAAACCCACAAACTCTCAAAATAGTTCGTCTCAAAAAACTTCAAAGCCATCTACACCTTCACAAAATTCTTCACGGAAAACTCCAAAGCCATCTACCTCTTCACAACCACCTCCTAAGAAACCACAACCTCCATCTTCACAGTCTACAACAAAACCTAACGTCTCATCCAAGGGTAACAATCCCAATCATACACCCCGACCTCCTAAAAGGTCTTCTTCCAAATCTAAACCACAATCTAAAGATAACCAAGGATCTTGTGAGATCACAGTCAAAGTAAATGATCCTGTCCCTACCTCCAACAGATTTTCGTAGCTAGAGGACATGGATGCAGATACTGAAAATCTGGAAGATGAGGCTTCAGATTCAGAAGCCTCTTTGGTCCACTTCCAAAGATCTTTGGAACAAGGATTTTGACGCTTGGCAATCATCCAAAGCTGAGACATCTGTAATTAAATCTTAACCAGTCTATTTTAAAATGCATTGGTTTACGGCCTCATTTTTTACTTTAGTCTTTATACTTTCCTCATGCACTATGGATACCATAATCCAGTGGAATTGTCGAGGTCTGAAGTCAAACTTTGACGAACTTTCACTTTTAATCAATGATAACAAACCAGTTGCTGTTTGTTTGCAAGAAACCTTCCTTAAACGGGAAGATGATATCACTCTAAAATATCATTCTATTTACAACAAGATCTTTACCGAAGGCGAAAAAGCCAGAGGTGGTGTTTCTATTGTTGTTAACAACAACATTCCTCACAAAGTTATCTCTTTAAATACAAACTTGCAAGCTGTTGCCGTCAGGTTATCTTTACACAGTGCTGTTACACTGTGTTCTGTATACCTCCCCCCAAACACACCTATCAATGAGACCAATCTGAATGATCTCATTTCCCAATTGCCATCCCCCTATATTCTAGCTGGGGACTTTAATGGTCACAATGTTATGTGGGGTTGCAATGACACCAACCAGAGAGGTCTACAGTTAGAAAACTTCATTTCGAACACTCTCTGTCTTTCATGAATGATAACAAATCCAAAACCTACTTGCATCCAGCAACTGGATCTTACTCTTCCATTGATTTAACATTATGCAGCCCAGTCTTACTTCCCAATTTTACTTGGAAAGTGACTGAGGATTTGTGTGGAAGTGATCACTTCCCCATTATCTTTTCATCTACACAACCGTCCAGCGATGTACGACCACAGAAATGGAAGCTTTCCAAAGCCAATTGGAATAAATTTGAAACGCTATGTGAACAGACCATTACACATGATAAATTTGAAAATTGCGATGATCCTGCAAAACTTTTCACTTCCCTATTAATTGATGCAGCTAAACAGTCCATCCCTCAGACCTCGACAAACCCAAAATGACCTGACAAGCCTTGGTACAATGATGATTGTAAACAGGCTGTCAGAGACAGAAAACAGGCCCTTAGAAAATTTAATCTCAGGCCTACCAAAGACAATCTCAACTTATTCCGTATTTCCAGGGCAAAAGCCCGTCGTACCATTAAAGAAAGTAAGCGCAAGGCCTGGAGACAATATGTCTCTAAGTTGAATAGTAGAACTACTACTAAAAAAACCTGGGATATGATCAGAAAGATCAATGGCAAAGGCCAGTCCCCTCTTAGTCACCTTGAAGTTAACAATACTTCATTGGAATCTCCCCAGGATATAGCTGATGCTCTTGCTAACACCTTTTGCAAAAAGTCTTCCTCTGCAAACTATTCAGAAAAGTTTCAGAGGAATAAAGCTAGAGAAGAAAAGAAAAAGCTTAATTTCAAGTCTTCGAATTCAGAGCATTATAATAAACTCTTCACTTTTAAAGAATTAAAATCTGCTCTGAATAAAGCTCATGATTCTTCTCCTGGCCCAGATAAAGTTCATTACCAGTTTTTAAAACACTTACCTTTTACTTCCCTCTCAGTTTTACTTGATATTTTTAATGATATCTGGCAGTCAGGTGATTTTCCTGCATCCTGGCGGGAGGCACTTGTCATTCCTATCCCAAAACCTGGCAAAGATGCTAGTGACCCAGCTAACTATCGGCCAATAGCTCTTACTAGTTGTCTGTGCAAGACCCTAGAACGTATGGTCAATGACAGGCTTGTTTGGTTTTTAGAGAAGAACAACCTCATCGTTGATGTACAGAGTGGATTTCGTCGCCAGCGTGGCACCATAGATCATCTTGTCCGCTTTGAAACCTTTGTCAGAGAAGCCTTTATTAATTGATGCAGCTGAACAGTCTGTCCCTCAGACCTCGACAAACCGAAAACGACCTGACAAGCCTTGGTACAATGATGATTGTAAACAGGCTGTCAGAGACAGAAAACAGGCCCTTAGAAAATTTAATCTCAGGCCTACCAAAGACAATCTCAACTTATTCCGTATTTCCAGGGCAAAAGCCCGTCGTACCATTAAAGAAAGTAAGCGCAAGGCCTTGAGACAATATGTCTCTAAGTTGAATAGTAGAACTACTACTAAAAAAACTTGGGATATGATCAGAAAGATCAATGGCAAAGGCCAGACCCCTGTTAGTCACCTTGAGGTTAACAATACTTCGTTGGAATCTCCCCAGGATATAGCTGATGCTCTTGCTAACACCTTTTGCAAAAAGTCTTCCTCTGCAAACTATTCAGAAAAGTTTCAGAGGAATAAAGCTAGAGAAGAAAAGAAAAAGCTTAATTTCAAGTCTTCGAATTCAGAGCATTATAATAAACTCTTCACTTTTAAAGAATTAAAATCTGCTCTGAATAAAGCTCATGATTCTTCTCCTGGTCCAGATAAAGTTCATTACCAGTTTTTAAAACACTTACCTTTTACTTCCCTCTCAGTTTTACTTGATATTTTTAATGATATCTGGCAGTCAGGTGATTTTCCTGCATCCTGGCGGGAGGCACTGGTCATTCCTATCCCAAAACCTGGCAAAGATGCTAGTGACCCGGCTAACTATCGGCCAATAGCTCTTACTAGTTGTCTCTGCAAGACCCTAGAACGTATGGTCAACGACAGGCTTGTCTGGTTTTTAGAGAAGAACCACCTCATCGTTGATGTACAGAGTGGATTTCGTCGCCAGCGCGGCACCATAGATCATCTTGTCCGCTTTGAAACCTTTGTCAGAAAAGCCTTTATTAATAGACAGCATGTAGTATCTGTCTTTTTCGACCTTGAAAGCGCTTACGATACAACTTGGAAATACGGAATTCTGAAAGACTTGCATGACTTTGGTCTTCGAGGCCGTCTTCCTCTTTTTATTTCAGCCTTCTTGGATGAACGTCTTTTCCGCGTCCGAGTTGGTAATACTGTCTCGGGAGCCCGTGAACAGGAGATGGGTGTACCCCAAGGATGTATTCTCTCTGTTACACTTTTCAGTGTGAAAATAAACAGTATAGTCAAAGCTATCTGTCCTGGTGTAGACTGTTTCCTCTATGTTGATGACTTCGTCATATGCTTCAGATCTCGAAATATGAACATTATTGAGAGACAACTTCAGCAATGTCTCAACAAATTGCAAACATGGTCTGATGAAAATGGCTTCAAATTTTCAAAGTCCAAAACTAAGTGCATGCACCTCTGTAATCTACGAGGTGTTCATCCAGATCCTGAACTTTATCTGGACAAAACTAAAATTGAAGTCGTTTCTGAGTTTAAATTTCTTGGAGTCATCTTTGACAGAAAGCTTTCTTTCCTTCCTCACATCACTGCACTTAAAAAGAAGTGCAAGAAGGCTCTTAATCTTCTTAAGGTTGTGGCTCATTCTGAATGGGGAGCAGACCGTAAAGTCCTCTTGCGGCTTTATCGGTCTTTAGTTCGCTCCAAGTTGGACTATGGATCTGTTGTATACGGATCGACCCGTAAATCCTATCTGAAAATTCTCGATTCTATACATCATGAAGGTCTACGTCTTGTGCTTGGAGCTTTCAGAACTTCTCCGGTAAATAGTCTTTATGTTGAGGCTAATGAACCTTCTCTTTCTTACAGGAGAGAAAAACTCTCACTTCAATATATTTTAAAACTTAAGTCGAATCGTTTTAATCCAACTCATAACGTTGTCTTTAAACCTGAATATAAATCTCTTTTTGAAAGGAAACCAAATGTTATTCCTCCATTTGGTATCCGCATGGAGCCTATTGTAGATAACCTTGGCATAGACACTGAGTCTATTGCCGACTATAAAATCTCTGAAATCCCTCCATGGACACTAAACAGTGCAGAATTCAGATTTGACCTTGCATCTGACAAAAAGTCTGTCACGGATAGAACTGTATTTCATGCTAGATACGAGATAAAGGAACATTATTATTCCTTCAAACCCATCTATACTGATGGATCTAAAGAAGGCAATTCTGTAGCAGCTGCCGCTGTTTATGGACAAAGGAGCTTAAAATGCTGCCTTCCAAACAACTCCTCTATCTTCTCTGCTGAAATTAAAGCAGTAGATCTGGCCCTTAATCTAGTTGAAAGTTCTAATTCCAACCGTTTTATTATCTTTTCAGACTCTTTGTCAACATTACAGGCCCTTTCAAATCAACGACTTGAGAATCCTTTAATCTGCAGTTTACTTGAAAGGATCTCACAAATTTCTTCTAAGAATAGATTGGTGTTCTGCTGGCTTCCAAGTCATGTAGGCATCAAAGGCAATGAAAATGCCGATAGGTCTGCCAAATATGCACTTAACCTTCCCATTTCAGATTTTAAAGTTCCACACACTGATTTTAAATCCTCGGTTTTATCACATATCCAATTTTCTTGGCAATCCCAGTGGGATGCTGATACTTTCAATAAACTGCATTCAGTTAAACCATCCCTTGGTGAATGGTATCCCGTTTACAGATCTGTTCGTCGAGAAGAAGTGATAATTGCACGTTTGAATTGGCCATTCACGCATCACACATTCCTGGCTCTTGACCAAAGATGATGCTCCTGAATGTATTCCATGCAATGCACTCTATTCTGTAAAACATATCCTATTAGATTGTGTTGACTTTCAGCCAGTGCGTTCGAAATATTTCAACGTCGATAGTTTGAAAAATCTTTTTGATTCTGTCAGCGTTGAATCTATTATCGCTTTCATAAAGGAGATTGGCATTTACAATAAACTGTGATATTTACTCTTGACTTTCTTACCCATCTTTTTACAACATTCTTTACTTCATTAATATTCATTTTGCATCTCCTTAATGGGAGGATTGGCTCTCTTGGAGACATCTTATCTCATTGGAGACAGGACCTCTTTAATGGGAGTATCTGATCCCATTGGAGGCTCCAATCTTTATCAGTTTTAACCTCATTTCCAAGGAAAAACAATATTATCAGTCTTACCTTTTAATCTAAAACTGTTGAGTAGGCAGGGAATGCCCAGCCACTCAATATCATATTTTATGCACATTATAAATGACACATATTTCTTTTTCATTTAAAAAACTTCTTTTTATCAAACCAGCATTGAGTTTAAACCTTTTTATCACATTCTTAAATCTTATCATTTAAAATATTTGAGTATATAGGGATTGCCCTGTAACTCGATAATGCCCTTTATGCATTCTTCTTAATTCAGTTCTTATCATTTAAAATATTTGAGTATATAGGGATTGCCCTGTAACTCGATGATGCCCTTTATACATTAAATTTTCTTAATTCAATTCTTTTATTGTCATTCAAACTTTATTCAGTTTAAACAACTCCACGTTTATTATCTTTTACCATAGATATGCGCGCTAAATGACCAAAGTTGTCGATGCGCCATAAAACAACATTCATTCATTCATTCATTATGCTATGAATAAACAATACCCTATTTATGTTGTCCGGGCTATGCTCTAGTTGAATGGAAAGTATTTAATCTTTATTTGAAGGTTTATGCTGTTGGTGAAATGTTGACACAGTTTCAAAGGGCCATACAGCTCTATACTGTGTAGGTTAACCCTTTCCCAAATGACAAGTTTAAGACTTTGGAATTCAAAAAATGTGGCAAAGACATATTCAAGAGTAGTACTAAGTATAGCCCTCTGATAGGACAGAAAACATTGTGGGAAAAGGAGAAAATGCTGGTTACTAGCATTTTCTGCTTTTCCTGCAATGTTTTTAAAAAGCATATTTCTCAGGAATGTAAAAATCAGGGATTGTGTGGTACAGGGTTAAGGCTGTAAACAACAAATAGCATGTATCCATTACTTCTGTTTTATTGCTCAAATTCATGTTTTCAGGGCTATGCTTTAGTTGAATATGAAACATTCAAAGAGGCACAGAGCGCCATGGATAATCTAAATGGCACAGATATTCTTGGGCAGAAAGTCAATGTAGATTGGTGTTTTGTGAGAGGGGCAAGGAAAACAAAGTAAGTTGCATGTTTATTTCAATTTTGCTAAGAAAACAAGAGCATCTGTCAGGGTTTTATTTTATTATATATCAGTAAGTTTTCTGTGTTAACTCATTACCAAACAACAAAATTTTAGGTTGGTCCATATCAAAAGCATTTTGCAGATGACCAAATAAAATTGACTGAAAATTTGAAATTCGTTTTGTAAAGGGTTGAAACATTGTGGGATAAGGAGAAAACGCTGGTTACCAGCTGTTGCTGTTAAAAAGGCGTATTTATATCATAAAAGGAATATTATGCGTTATAGTAACTTTCCTGGTGCTTGTGTTACTTTCTTGCTGTGTAAATTGTTTGCATTTCTCTTGTAAAATTACTATTCTGCATTAAATACATGTACATGGAGTTTCCCAGTCATGATTGCTTCACAGTTGGCTTTGACTAGAATTTGGACTGTAATTTTATGGCAGTCTTTGGAAAATTTTATGTCATTTTACCCCTATTAATTGAACCCCTTTTAAAAAATATTAGCCTTTGGGAGCATGAAGTCTTTACACACAAGAAAATTTTAATTCAAATTAAAAGCATCTCAGACAACAAATTCAACATGGCTCGCTCAAATGATGAAAAATTTGTCTTTGACAGGGTAGAAAACATTGTTGGAAAAGGAGAAAATGCTGGTAACCAGCATTTTCTCCTTTTCCAACAATGTTTTCAAATGGTTTCTTTGTCAGGGTCATCAGAAGTCGGGCTTATGTGGTAAAAGGGATAAAACAATGAGGTTGGTCTACAGTACAAGTTTGAAAAAGCCTTGTGTGAACTCTAAGCCCATAGTTTCAGTCAGATATTCATGAAACTTGGTCGGATTTTTCTCTCTTTTTTTTTTGTGATATCTACTAGTACATGTAGTTCAAAATTTGGTCATACGGACCCATGAAGTAGATCTCCAGGACAAATCTGAGGAGATTCTTGTGTGCACTCTAGTCAGTTAATCATGACATGTTAACAGAATTTTTATCTCGGGAATTTGATTTAGGTAAGTTCAAAAATGGTTCATGTTGGGTTAAAAAGTTGGTCACTCACTAATACTCTTGTTTTTTACATCAACACAACCAAGATCTCTTCAGCTGTCAACCCTGTATGACTTTACTCACGCGAGCACTTTAGGGCCAATGGTCCTCTTAATCTTCTTTTTCTCTTGTCCTTTTACAGGAGTCGCAGAGAAGAGAAACATAGACGAAGATGAATGCATCTGTTGTGGTCTGTGTTCAAATATAAAATGTTAATTTTTCATAATCAACTTGGGAATCATAAACCAAGTCAACAACAATGCTACAATGTAAATTTTTGCAAAGTTTGTAAAACAAAGTAGAAAAATCATTTCTTGAAGTCCAAAACAAAATTATTTCAGCTGATTTATGTATGAAAAAGGGGTAAAGTAAATGATATATCGATAGAAGTAGGTGTTTGTACAAGTTGAAACACACTAGTCAAGTTTAACCCATTACCACTCAATCCCTACTTTTGACGCCCCTGAGAAAGAAGCCTTTTGAAAACACTGTGGGAAAAGGAGAAAATGCTGGTAACCAGCATTTTCTCCTTTTCCCACAGTGTTTTCTACCCTTCCCCAACCAAATTTCAATTTTTCAGTCATCTTTATTTTGTTGTCTGCAAATGATTTCAACTTGGATCAGTCTTAAATTTTCTCGTATGGTAAAGGGTTAATTGGGGCAAATGGAACTTATGGTTTGAAAGGACAAAATGTGTACTGAATGCTGTTCAACTCTTCACCAAAAAACAAAGTTCTAGACCAGTCCAAATTGAAAGCATTTGCAGTCGACGAATTAAATTTGGGTGATAAATTAAAATTTGTTGTTGTAAGGGTAGAAAACATTGTGGGAAAAGGAGAAAATGCTGGTGACCAGCATTTTCTCCTTTGCCCAGAATGCTTTGAAAAGGCTTCTTTTATAGGGTTAAAAGTCAGGATTGCATGGTAAAGGGTTAAACCCAGTACCAATGGTATATACATGTACCGATATTTAGTGAATGAGTATGTTGAAGTTTCAGATATGGTAAACACATGTACTTATTTAACCCTTTACTCCATAGATACTCATTTCTACACATTGCTTGTAGAAGTCTTTGGAAAACATTGTGGCAAAAGGTGAAACTGCTTGTCACGAGCAATTTCACCTTTTGCCACAATGTTTTCGAAGCTATCAAAAAATGTCATAGACACAAGAAACAGCTTCATCATTGCTGTTAATTAGGGTCAATTAGAGATACCATAGAAATGCCTTATGGGGTAAAGGGTTAGTGTATGAGTATGTTGAAAAGTCTTGATTGTTTTAATTCATTGTTTTTAGCACAATCTCTTATTTTTCAACAAAGATTTGAAAGTAAGCTTCAGTTGTGACCCAACCCTTAACTACACAATTCGAAGTTTTAATGACCTGGAGTAAGAGATCTTGTGAAAATATTGTGGGAAAAGGAGAAAATGCTGGTTTCCAGTATTTTTTTCTCCTTTCCCACGATGTTTTTTACCTATTCAAGGACAAATATTACCTAATTAAAAACATTTGAATTGTCATCTATAAACTCCTTCAATTTGGAGGAGTTCAAAATTTTACTATGTGGTAAAAGGTTACTGATCCTAGGTTTCAGCTCGAACAATATTATTTCAACTGTCAGATAATTCAAGATGGTTTTAAGTTCATTGTAAATCATTGTAGTATAAAGCATTTCTCTCATTAAAAAGTGAAGATGTAACAGTGTCTTTTTCTCTTATGATATACTGTCTTGGCAGACAGCATCTTTAGTTTGGCTGATTTTGAAGAAAATATCAAGGTGTTGTCATAGTCCTGTGGTCATCAGCATTTTTGTGTAAAAAATTTGATATTTTGTATCATTATAATTACTTGAGATGTTAACTAAAACCCCGGGCAAGTTGTTAACCCATTACCACACAATCCTTACTTTTGACGCCCCTGAGAAATAAGCCTATAGAAAACATTGTGGGAAAAGGAGAAAATGCTGGTAACCAGCATTTTCTCCTCTTCCCACAATGTTTTATAACCTTCACAAAACAAATTGCAAATTTTCAGTTACTTTCATTTTGTCGTCTGCATATGCTTTTGATTTGGACAATCTAAAATATTGTCGTTTGGTAATGAGTTAACTATCACAAAGAGATCCATACTCAACCATCTCAGGAACTGCACAATTTTTCACCATACTTCACAGAAATGATGCTGATATGGTCTTCTACAGATATTATTATTTTCCCATGTTCCCAAAATGTTTTTAGATGGTTTCTCTCAGGACCGTTAAAACCTAGGATTGTTTAGTAAAGGGTTAATAGCTGAGCAAACATTGAGTTCAATGAGAACAAACCCTTGAGACAAGTAGCCTATACATAGTGCTCAGACAGATAGTTTGGTTCCAGGCTACAATAGAATCCATTGATTCTGAGAGTATACCGGTATACGACACCTTCCCTATCAACAAAATGTTAAAACTACCAAATTGAGCATATGGTTTGACAAAAAAATAGACAGGACTGGAATGGTGGCATCTGCCAGTGAGAGAATTGAAAACAGTGTGGGAGAGGAAAACAAATGGTGAGAAAGGAGTACCCTACACAAATCATGTCCAGACAGATTGCCTGTCTCCAGGATAGTCATGAAAAACATTTACTTTGTCAGAGTGAAACACTTTACCAGGTAAGCCAGGTAGTGAAGATGGGCACAAAACGAGACCAGGGAGTTGCTTGTTCTTATCCCCAGTTTGGCAAATTTCTTTTCATGGATTGATGTTATTCATGACTACTTTGAAATTCATTCATGATCAACAAAGTTAGAGTCTGGATGAGAACATGACCAAATCCCCCCCCCCTTTCTTTTTTTAAATGGTATTTGACCTTGCTGTGAATCAGACCTTTGAACTTTTGACATGTTTCTTGGGTTCAGCATGTTTTTAATAGATGACAAAATTTTGGACTAGTCCACATTGAAAGCATTTGCAGACCACAAAAGAAATGTGAATAAAAAATTGAAATTATTAATGGAAAGGTTAGAAAACGTGGGAAAATGAGAAAATGCTGGTTACCAGCATTTTCTCATTTGACCATAGTGTTTTCAAAAGACTTTTTTCTCAGGGTCATAAACTTAAGAAGTTTCAAAATTACTCACCCCCCACCACAAACACACATTTGACCCTTCTGTGACCTTGACCTTGGACCTAAGGAAATGATTCTTGCACATGAAACATATTTATGTGGTTAACATGTTTGCCAAATTAAATTCAGCATTTTCTTCTTTTCCCACATTGTTTTCAAAAGGCTTCTTCCACAGAGGTGTTAAAAGTCATGATTGTGTGATAAAGAGTTAAAAAGAAATATTTTGGTTAGTCATCTTAGTGTCTTGTGAGTAACTTTTTTGATTATGAATGAATTGCAATTCAACTGTGTAATTATATTCAATCCATGGAAACACACAAGAAACATGTCCACAGGTCAAAGGTAAGTGTCCATTTTTGTCTCCTAGTCATTACTTTTTTCCCTATTACTTATTTTCAGAAAGACTTTGCACAAATGTAAATCACATCCACACGGCAGGGAATCACGTAACACAACAACAACAACAAAAATGACCCGACATTTGAAAAAATTCCCCAACTTGAGGTAAGAAAATCTTCAATAATTCCGTTAATACATGACCGATTGGAATTTGATTTGAAGCAGAGAAGGCGGAAGGACTCTTGGGATTTGCTTGATGTGTTAGATTTTTTAAACAACACCTGATAAAAAAGTTACTGACGAGCAAACAAATTATCCAGGGTAAAAAATTTGTTATCCAGGGTAAAAAAATTGTTTGCTCATCAATAACTTTTTTAACAGGTGTTGTTTAAAAAATCTAACACATCAAGCAAATCCCCAGAGTCCTTCCGCCTTCTCTGCTTCAAACCAAATTCCAATCGGTCTTGTATTAACGGAATTATCGAAGATTTTTTTACCTGAAGTGGGGGAATTTCTTCAAATGTCGGTCATTGTTTTTGTTGTTGTGTCACGTGATTCCCCGCCGTGATCCAGGTGATGTTTCCTGAGTGTTCTGTAAGTTACAGGTAAAGGTCATAGCAAGTGTGTGTATTTGTGGTGTGTGTTTGTGTCTGGCTTTTGGTAGGCACTAGCCAGCATTTTCTCCTTTTCCAACAATGTTTTCTTCCCTCCCTAAAACTAAATGCTTTATTCACATTTATTTTGTTGTCTTTTAAATCTTTCTATTTGTACCAATCAAAATTTTGTCATTTGGTAAAGGGTTAACTCTTTACCAAACGACAAATTTAAAGATGGTCCACATTGAAAGCATTTGCACACAAAATAAATGCGATTGTACAATCAAATTTTTCATTTGGGAACACACATTTGACCCTACTGTGACCTTGGCTTTGGAACTAAGGAAATGATTCTTGCACACGAACATCTCTATGTGTTTAACATGCGTGCAAAATTAAAGGTGGCCCTTCAAATTTTGGGACTAAAATTTTACATGAACACAAAAAAATCATCCTTATATTCCAAACGCCGTATAATTTTCATTCATAAAACCCCAGTAGACGAAAACCATCCAACAACAAGAGAAATTAGAGATTTACTACAGCCCAGGTTGACACCAAAGGGAAACACGGTCTATTTTTACATGAGCCCCTCGCTCATTTACACACCGGAAATATACAGACGAAACTTCAAACATAGCGTTTGAAGAAGACTTTATGGAAAATAATTACATGTTTGTTATGTTATGGCATTTCAGCTTCATTAGTCACGTGCCAGTAGGTTAAAATTCCCACAAATCCCTTTTTTATTTTTGGTGGGAAACCTAAAAATAGCTTAAGAGGCTACGTAACCTTTTAAGGGAATACCATTAAAAATAACTTTTTTATTATTTATGATTCTTAATCATTGATGATTTATTTTGTTTTTTTAATATATATTTTTGTGGTAAATACATTTTCTAATTTGGTGGGTTATGAAAATTCTAGATACCCACTTTTAAATTCAAATTGAAAGCTAGGAAAAGAAATTACGGCCCCGACAATAAAATGGACAGATGGACTAAACAGGGCGTAAAAATTATTCACGAAGTCAGATTTGACTTAATTAGACTGCAATAGTCAGATATGACTTTGACAGGATAAAAACCACTGTGGGCAAGAGATAAAATGCTGAGAGATGGGTTTGCAATGGCCACAGACTGATTCAGAACTGTCCAGAAAATACTCATTAGTACAACTCTTCCACAAACAACAAAATTTTGAACTTCAAAATTAGGAGTATTTTACATGAAAATTTAATGTGACTAAAATTGTGAAATTTGGCTGTTTGGCCGTGAAAGAACAGAAAACATTGTGGGAAATGGAAAAATGCTTGTTACCAGCATTTTCTCCTTTTTCAACTATTTTTTAGAAGTCTTTTTCCTAACCCCATACCAGATGCCAGAGTTTTGGTCTTACTCCAATCAAAAGGGTTCAGGGTTTTTAAACAAACTGTTGCTTGGTAAGACGGTCTACAGTGACAAACTACTATAATTGACAAAATCTTAATAAATTCAATTCCCTAGAAATATGTTGATATTAATATTCTACAAGATTTTTCGTATCTAGAATAGAATTTTTCTGCAAAAGATTTGATAAAGCAAAACGGTACATAATGTTTTTACATCATGAATGATACTGGGGGACATTTATTTTGAACTTTTACCAAACAATCATCAGTTTCAACAACCTATAACATGAACAGTGAGAAAAATCATTGAGAGAAAAGGAGAAAGTACATGTATATGTTTCCTTCTTACATTTTCCAACAATGACTTCAACAAGGCAAATTCCTAGATTTGGTTGCATTCATCCCTTTCTCAAACAATCTAGTGTTCAAACTATCAGGAGGAAGATGGCTTTTTAAAACATTGTAGGAAAACTAAAAGGAGAAAATTCTGTAATCTTGTAGAGAGTAAAATTATGAACCTTGCTGTGGCAACAGGGGTCTTAACCCATTACCACACAATCCCTACTTTTGACAAGCCTGAGAAAGAAGCCTTTAGAAAACATTGTGGGAAAAGGAGAAAATGCTGGTAACCAGCATTTTATCCTTTTCCAACAATGTTTTCTACCCTTCCCAAAACAATTTTCAATTTTTTTAGTCATGTTTATTTTATCGTCTGCAAATGCTTTGAATTTGGAACAGTTTATAATTTTGTTGTTTGGTAAAGAGTTAATGCATCTACATGATGTAGGTTAATAAGCAACTTATCACATTGAAGATGAAAGTTGGTGTTAATAATGAAGAAAAAACATAGTGTATCAAGTTTTTATCTACCTTCGATATATTATAGTAAGACATGTAAACAAATGACAACACTACTAGTTTTGCCATACTGAAAGTATTTAAAGTGCAACAACTTAAAACAGTTAGCTAATAATAAATACAAAGTAATTTTATGTAGAAAATACTTCATCTGTTGCTAAAACATATCAAACTAGAGCTATCACTTAACGTGATCATACCCCCCACCAGCTCCTTGCCACCAAACAGATCTTTGTCACAGAATGCAGAATGGTTGAGTACAAAAGTAAGAGTTGAACATGAGCGGCAAATTGTCGCAAGATACGCCCGTCTTACCCCAAGTTGTTAAGCTGGGGCATACACCAGACCAAATTCAAGTATGAAAAACGACAAAGGGCAATAACTCAAAAATTAAGCGAGCAAGAGTTATGATTCCTGTGCACTGCACTCCCCCTTGATGAGATCTATCCATCCATGAAATTTCATAACCCTAGCTACTATAATTTTGGAGATACGCTCCGGACAAAATACAAGTTTGAAAAACAACAAAGGGCAATAACTCAAAAATGAAGCGAGCAGGAGTTATGATTCCTATGCTCTGCACTCCCCCTTGATGAGATCTATCCACCCATGAAATTTCATTACCCTAGCTAGTATAGTTTTGGAGATATTCACCGGACCAAATTCAAGTATTACAAAACGACAAAGGGCAATAACTCAAAAATTAAGCAAGCAGGAGTTATGATTCCTGTGCAATGCACTCTCCCTTGGTGAGATCTATTCAGCTATGAAATTTCATAACCCTAGCTAGTATAGTTTTGGAGATACGCTCCGGACAAAATTCAAGTATTAAAAACAACAAAGCGCAATAACTCAAAAGTTAAGCTAGCAAGAGTTATGATTCCTGGTCACTGCACTCCCCCTTGATGAGATCTATCCACCCATGAAATTTCATAACCCTAGCTAGTATAGTTTTGGAGATATGCTCCGGACAAAATTAAAGTATGAAAAAGAAATTTGTCCAGAATCATCAAAGGGCCATAACTCCACGAATCCTAAATATACCATAACCAAAATAGGATATGCACATCCCTGCTTTATACTGAGTCTATTTGTGTAGTTTGAACCAAATCTGTCCAATAGTTGATGAGAAAAAGAGCTGACAAGAAATTTCATGAAAGGGCCATAACTCAGTGAAAAATCAATGAACCATAACCAACATTTCATATGCACATCTCTGCTTGATAATGAGTTTACCTGTGAAGTTTGAATAAAATTCTTCCAGTAGTTTATGAGAAATAGAGCGGACAAAAAGCTACAGACCAACCGACCGACAAGCTGACTCCTATATACCCCCCAAACAGAGTTTTGGGGGGTATAACAATACTACAGACTAGGAAAAAAGTTCAAACACACAGTGTTAAATGCATAAGCAGTGTAGACCAACATTAAAATAAATAACAGAACAGAATCTTTATTTATTCCATTTAAACCATTTAGACACATGAATTTTAAAAATTCTGTTCTAAACATATTAACTCATTACCAAACAACAATATTTTAGGCTTGTCCAAATCGAAAGCATTTGCAGAAAATTAAGTGACTAAATATTTGAAATTTGTTTTGTAAAAAGTACAAAAAATTGTGGGAAAAGGATAAGATGCTGGTTACCAGCATTTTCTCCTTTTCCCACAATGTTTTCTAAAGGCTTCTTTCTCATGGTCGTCAAAAGTAGGGAATGTGTGGTAATGGATTAAACAGAAAACCATGACAGAAATTTCACTCAGCAACAATCAGAAACTTTTAAATTTTGCAGCTATGATTGTATCCAATTTAGCTCCCTTCCTTCTTGCACTTTTCCTTTCAGGTTCATCAAATTCCTCTTCTGTATTTTCATCATAATCTAAAAAGTCTTCATCAAGCTCCTTTTTCTTCCTTTTTCTCATAGATCTCTTCTCTGGGACAACATCGTGTAACCTGCCTGACTCACTCTCCTCAACTCTCCCCCCTCCATTAGCAATATTAAATTCATCCGAGTCATCATCTTCAACCTCACTATCATTTTCAACCTCATTTTCAAATTCAGCCTCGATTTCAGTGCTATCACCATCATCATCATCATCACCATCTTTGTTTTTTACTACAGCAACCCCTTTCCTTTTCCTTCTTGGATTATCCTCTTCCTCTTCTGTAAAATATTTTGACAACCTTTCCTCATTTTCTCTCTCCTCGTCACTGTAAGACACTGTAATGGAATTATCCTCTTCTGTGTCACTGCGTGTTTCTACACCCTCAATCTCTTCCTCTCTTTCTCCTACAGTTCTCTGAGTAACTCTTTTCTTTGGGATCGACTTGCGACCTTTTTTACTAGACTTGCAGTCCAGTGAATTTGTATCAGGATCAAGGTCCGAGGAACCTACATCTCGTGCCCGATCTGAGAAGGAGCTAAGAAAATTGACAGCATCTTCTTCCATGTTCTCAGTCGACTCGTTCAGGCCGTGTTTCACTTTTTTATGTCGATTCAAGTTACCTGAAACACAATGACTGATGACTTAATCTATGTTGTTCTTGATTGTTCAAAATCAAAGATGTGTGCATCTATATAGCACCACAATACACTTGACAAAAGAAAGGTATAAGAATAGAGGGAGTTGTCTGCCATTGCTTTCTATTTGGCAATGTAAAAAATTTCATTGTGTATGGTATATAGTTCAGCAATATTTTTACATCCAATATAGCCTTTTACCATACAATTCCAAGAATTAGGGATCCTAAGGAAAAAGTCCTCTTGAAAACATTGTGGGAAAAGAAGAAAATGCTGGGAACCAACATTTTCTTCTTTTCATGCAACGTTTTCTTCCCTACCAAGAACAAATTTGAACTTTTCAGTCATACTTCACTCATTACCAAATGACACAATTTTAGGTTTATTCAAATCGAATGCAGTTGCAGATGACAAAATAAATAAACGTGACTGAAAATTTGAAATTTGTTTTGTGAAAGTAGAAAACATTGTGGGACAAGGAGAAAATGCTAGTTACCAATGTTTTCTGAAGTAGGGATTGTGTGGTAATGGGTTAATTTGTCGCCTACAAAGACTTTCAGTCTAAAATTTTGTGGTTTAGTAAAGAGTTAAATACTGCAAGTTCTTCAGCAACTGAAGCAGGGATGTTGTATGCACTTTGTATTAAATTACACCTTATCATTTAATCCAATACCGTCAACACTGGAAGCTTACCTCTTTACTCTTTACCAAACAACAAAATTTTAGACAGGTCCAAATTGAAAGCATTTGCAGACAACAAATAAATGTAATTCAAAAATTGAAATTTGTTTCCAGCAGGGAGGCTTCTCTCTCAGGGTCGTAAAAAACCGGGGATTGTTTGGGAAAGGTTTAAACAAACAACAAAACTTTGAACCTTAACAAGACGAAACATTTCCCCCACAGCAAATAAAATGTAGCCAAAATGATACCTCTTGTCTTTTATACATAAAAAAAAAAGTGGAAAAGGAAACTGTTGGCTACCAGAACTTTCTTCTTTTCCTACAATGTTTTGAAAAGCTATCTTCTTCAGGATAATCTAAACTCTAGATTGCTTGGTAAAAGGCTTACACACTGTACTTACCTTTAAGTGTAAAGGAAGCCTGACAAATAGAACAGATATAGGGTTTGGAATCTAGGTGAATATGGAGGTGACCTTGAAGATTGTGCTGGCGTCCAAATTGTTTACCTGAAATAGAGCAGATATACATCTACTTACAAGCATATACTTGTATCTTTTTTTTTTTTATAAAATCTTTTTTTATGATATGTATGCTATTGCATAACATCCAAAAATAAATTTTTGGGTCTTGCTCTAGACACTTAAATCTTAACCAGAAAACAAAAATTTAGAATTTACTTTTTACCAAATATAGAAATTTTAGACTGGTCAGACAACAACAAAAAAACCATGTAACTCAAAAATTAAAATTTGTTTCCAGCAGGGTAGAAAACATTGTCGGAAAAAGAGAAAATGCTAGTTGCTAGCATTAGATCCTTATCCCAAAATGTTTTCAAAAGCCTTCTATCTCAGGGTAGTAAAAACCAGGAATGTTTGGTAAAGGGTTAATCAAATTAGAAGCATTTGTAAAGACATATCAAACATACGGCAAGTAAATTAATGCAATTTGTCTTTGACAGTGTTAACCCATTACCACACAATCCCTACTTTTGACGCCCCTGAGAAAGAAGCCTTTTGAAAACACTGTGGGAAAAGGAGAAAATGCTGGTAACCAGCATTTTCTCCTTGTCTCACAGTGTTTTCTACACTTTCCAGAACAAATTTCAATTTTTCAGTTGCCTTTGTCGTTTGCAAATGCTTTCAATTTGAACGTGTCTAAAATATTGTCATGTGGTAAAGAGTTAAAGAGATTGTAGGAATAGGAGAAAATGCTGGTTAATGGCATTTTCTCCTTCTACTACGATGTTTTCAAAGGCTTTCTGGGGTGTAAAAACATGATTGTTCCCCAATGTGATAAAAAGAGTTGAGACATTGAGACAAGTTGAGACATTACTCCTTACAAGCAAATGTTCCTTTCACCACTGTATTCTTCAAAGGTTTATTAAGATGGAGGACAACTGTCCCATACTGTTGCAGACAGTATGGATACCATTAAAGTCAAGAAGACGAATGCCCCTACAACATATTATCAAATAGATGGCCCATGGTCTATGAACAGCAGGTTTAATATGTTTGTGAAAAAGACTGGACTGTGTCAGCCTGCGTAATCTGCACAGGTTGACATGTGTCCTAACTTTTAGCAAAGTGTGCTCAAGTTTGAATAAATATATATAGTCAAAACTGTGTGCATTATGAAGGGGCATTTTTTGTGGTTCTTTAATCCATTACCATACCTTCCCTACTTTTGATGACCTTGAGAAAGAAGCCTTTAGAAAACATTGTGAGAAAAGGAAAAAATGCTGGTAACCAGCATTTTCTCCTTTTCCCACAATGTTTTCTACCCTTCCAAAATTGAAATCCAGTTTTTGATTCACATTTATTTTGTCATCTGCAATGCTTTCAATTTGGACTAGCCCAAAATTTTGTTGTTTGGTAAAGAGTTAAGGTTGAAAATTTATGGGATAATATGGTAAAGGGTTAACGAATATACCCCTCATTCCCCAAAGCCCTTCCTTTTTGGAATATAGATCTATCCAGTGTTTCAGCCAGCTTTGATAAAAAGGGGGCCAGTTGGCCCCCTAAAATCCTAAACAGGGGCCAATTGTCTTGAGCAATGGGAAGTAGGTGTGGGGTGGTATTTTCTCCTTTTCTTTCAATATTAGACTAAATACATACAACATTCTTTTTAAAATACCTTAGGAATTAAAGATACTCTTTCCTTTCTAGTTTGTCCCTTTCTGTGGAGCTTTGCCGAAGTCAAACAACTCAAAATCATTGGTTTTTTTTGTTGTTGTTGGGACCTTTCAGATTAATCAGGTTTTTGATCACCAGAAGTTTGTGATCCTATTACTTTTGCTATTTTTCCAGTATTTGATGGCCCTACCTCTTCACTTTAATTTGGGCGTGTGAAAGAGTTGGTTAATTCTTCTTTTCATTTTTCCACCGGTTGTTTCATAGTTCGTCATCAAAATGTTACTACATGTATAAGCAGATTACCCACTCTTTGTAGCTTTTTCTCAATAATTACAAATGATTGATGTAAAAGGCGAGGAACCAGTACAAAAAATTTATGACTGGTTTTATGCATTCGACAGTTTATGTGGTAAGTACTACATGGTTAAAAACACTAAGCAGTCAAGATTTTGTTCCATTAACTTTCGTACGCAATGCAGTTTCGTCCCATACACTTTTGCACCTTGGCGCAGTCGTGTACAGGCTAATATGATTTTTTAGCTCCAGATCTGGCATGCCATGTTTGGAAATGTGCGGGAATCGCTATTTATCTGCGGGAATCCCGCAAGGGCGCATCCTTGCTGAAACACTGTCTATTTAGAACAAACAGAATCACTTACCACAGAATCTACAGCTGTATGGCTTTTTATCTGAATGAACAACCATATGGGCCTTCAGGGTCTGAGGCTGAGTAAAAGTTTTGGAACAGATCTCACATTTAAATGCCCTCTCCGACTCGTGTATCAACATATGTCGTACCATGTTGGCCTTTTGATTAAAGGCCCGATGACAGTGTGGACATGAGTAAGGCCTTAAACCAGTATGTGTGAATAAGTGGGCCTTTAGATGGTGCTCCTACATAACGAGAAATACCAAAATAGTTAGAAATAGTTTCTTGAAAAAAATAATAGCAGTGTTAATGCTGAATAAAAAAACTAATTTGCTTACCTACATCATCTGAATTATTTACTACAAATGTGAGAAAGAAAAAGTCAACTTACAGATTATCTTAAATTGTCCAAGTCAACTACACCTACAGTATATGAATGAATTATGCTTGGTGAAAAGGTGGATCAAGCCTTAACCCTTCACTCCATAGATACTCATTTCTACGCAATTGCTTGTAGGAGCCTTTGGAAAACATTGTGGCAAAAGGTGAAATTGCTTGTGACGAGCAATTTCACCTTTTGTCACAACGTTTTCTATGCTATCAAAAGGTATCATATATACAAATGAGAAACAGTTTTATCCTTGCTGTTATTTAGGGTCAATTAGAGATACCATAGAAAAAGCCTTATGGGGTAAAGGGTCAACTAGATGACAAAATATTAGCCTTGTCTAAACTGAAAGCATTTGTAGATGACACTTCCAATGTTGCTCAAATGGTGCAATTTTTCTTTGGAAGGGCAGAAAACATTGCAAGAAAAGGAGAGAATGCTGGCATTTTCTCTTTTTCCCCACAATGTTTTCTGATTGCTGCTTTTGCAGGGTCCTTAAAGTCAGCATTATGCATTTAAAGGGTTAATGCATCTCAAAAGGTATGCCAAAACAGCAACAGCTAATCCACATCAAGACAGCTACAGATGAATTTTCTGCACAAGCAAGGACCAATTTACCCCATAATTCAGCTACTTTTAAAACAAAATTGGTCTGCATAATGCGACATCTTCCTTGGTGTAATACAATACAAACCTGGGTTAAACTTCCCTTTTTCCACAGCCATGCTTATTTATCTGGTGGAATTAAAGGTAATATTTAGCATGTTTTCTACTTACCGTAATTCTGACAACAAAGTGACTACTGATAGACCATTGTATATTTTCACATTACATCAAACCTTTAACACTTCAGCAAACAGAAAAATCTTTGACTCAACTAAATTGAAAGTGTATATAAAGGTACTCAAAATAAAGGTACTCAAAATAAAGGCACTCAAAATAAAGGTACTCAAAATAAAGGTGCTCAAAATAAAGGTACTCAATAAATGATGACTTATGTCTTTGAAAGGGTAGAAAACTTTGTGCAAAAAGGAGAAATTGATGGTTACCAGCATTTTCTCCTTTACCCTTATTGTTTTTTAACCCATTACCAAACGACAATATTTTAAACTGGTCCAAATTAAAAGCATTTGCAGACAAAAAAATAAGTGACTGAAAATTTGAAATCTGTTTTGTGAAGGGTAGAAAACATGGTGGGAAAAGGAGAAAATGCTGGTTTCCAGCATTTTCTCCTTTTCCCACAATGTTTTCTAAAGGCTTCTTTCTCAGGGGCATCAAAAGTAGGGACTGTGTGGTAATGGGTTAATGCCCTCTATCTTCGATGAGAAGATAAAATCTTGACTTTTACCAACCCTGAGAAAGAAAGCCTTTGAAAACATTGTTTCAAAAGGACAAAAAGTTGGTAAGCAGCATTTTCTCCTTTTCCCACAATGTTTTCCACTTTTCCAAAAACAAAATTTAACTTTTGAGGTAAAATTTATTTTGTCCTCTGCAAACGCTTTCAATCAGAACAAGTCTGAAATGTTGTTGTTTGGTAAACTCTCGGGATTGTGCACTAAAGGGATAGCAAGCATATTTGGTAAGTAACAGAACAGACCTTCATAAAATCCATCCCACATTCAGTACAGATGAATGGACGTGGCCCACCATGTGACATCATGTGGTCTCGAAGCTGACTTGGATACTTAAACATTCGATGGCAGTGTTTACACGTTAGCTCATCACCATGTTTCTCTGCAGCCATGTGCTCTTTCAGTTCCTCTACTGTATTAAACTCTCTATCACAGTCTGTACACTTCTCTTTACCATATATATGTTTGTCCTGAAATATTAAGAAAATGTTCAAAGGATAGTATCTAAGACCTACACGTACATATTACAAGGCGGTCTGATGAATCACCAAAATACCAACGAAACACCGAAATACCCCAGATTTTTCGCTATCGAGTTCAGACTACTGATAAAAGTCTGAATTAATTGTATTTTTTTGTGATATTTGACCTAAAGTTTTAGCCTTGACAGAACTGAAAACATTTCATTTTGCAGACGACAATTTCAGTGTGGTATAAATGGTGTGATTTCTCTATGATAGAGTAGAAAATATTTCGGAAAAAGGAGAAAATTCTGGTTACCAGCATTTTCTCCTTTTCCCACAATATTTTCAAAAGGATTCTTTCCCAGACAGACAGAACTGAAAACATTTGCAGACGACAATTTAAGTGTGGTACAAATGGTGCAATTTTTCTATGATAGGTAGAAAATACATGTATTGCAGAAAAGGGAGAAAATGTTGGTTACCATCATTTTCTCCTTTTCTCACAATATTTTCAAAAGGATTCTTTTCCAGGGTCGTTGGAAATTTTTCTTTTGTCATATTGTTTTAAACTTACCATCAATCAACAATAGTTCACTCAAATATCACGAAAAAAGACAAATATTTCACACTTGATAGAGAAAATTTGGGGTATTTCGGTGTTTTGGTGGTATTTTGGTGATTCGTCGGACCCTTACAAGGAAATTAACCCTTTACCATACAGCAAAACTTTAGACCTATCCAAATTGAAAGCATTTGTAGATTACAATTTCATAGTGGCTCAAATGACACAATTTTTTTTTTTTTGATAGGGTAGAAAACTTTGTCGGAAAAGGAGAAAATGTTGGTTACCAGCATTTTCTCCTTTTCCCACAATATTTTCAGGAGGCCCTTTTTCTCAGTGTCCTTAAAAGTTGAAATTGTGTGGTGAAGTTTTGAGGCAATTTCTTTTTCTTCCCCAATGTTTTCAACATTAGAACAGATATCATCAATATACTTTTATAGTACAGAATGACTTTACCATTCACCAGTTTGTAACAACCAGTTCTGCTTCATTCCGATCAGCCATACAAAACTGTTAAAACATTGACAGCTATCTGTCCAGACTGTCCTGCAAAAATTAATTTTTCTTCTAAAAGTGTAACAGTCATACCTTGTGAAAAGGAGGCTTAGCTCTTTACCGCACAATCCCAATTTTAACGACCTCAACCCTTTATCAAACCATCCCTGGTTTTAACCTCCCTGAGGAAGAAGCCATCTGAAAACTTTGTGGGAAAAGAAGAAAATGCTGGTGACCCTTTATAAAACCATGCCTAGTTTTAATGACACTCAAGGAAGACCCTTTATCAAACCATCCCTGGTCTTAATGACACTCAAGGAAGAAGCAATCTGAAAATATTGTTGAAAGAAGAAAAAAATGCTGGTAACCAGCGTTTTCTCCTTTTCACACAATGTTTTCTACTCTTTGAAAGTCAAGTTTCAATTTTTTGGTCATGTTTATTTTGTCGTCTGTAAATGCTTTCTATTTGGTTGAGAATAAAATTTTGTCACTTGGTCAAGATTTAACCCTTTATTCAACAGATACTCATTTCTATGTATTGCTTGTAGGAGCCTTTGGAAAACATTGTGGCAAATGGTGAAATTGCTCGTGACGAGCAATTTCACCTTTTGTCACAATGTTTTCTATGCTATCAAAAGGTGTCATATACACATAAAAAACGGCATTCATCCTTGCTGTTATTTAGGGTCTTCATGGGATAAAGGGTTAAGAATTACACAGACTCTGAGACTGTGTCACAGACACTTACCTTATGGATCCTTAGTTCACTGGGATATGCAAAGCCACGGTTACAGATGTCACAAATATAGGGTTTACTCGCTAAATGCACCGTCTCATGTCTCTTCAGATGACTGATCTGTGTAAACCCTTTTCCACACTGTGTACATTTATATGGCTTAATATGATCATGTGTTAGCATATGTGTATTGAGATGGCTTAACTGTTTGAAATACTTTCCACATACAAGGCATAGATGAGGTTTAATACAACTGTGGTCCAGGATATGAGCCAACAGATTATGCTTGGTTGTGTATGATTTGGGGCAAATCTTACACTGCCAACGCTTTTGCGTTCCTTCTCCTACATACTGGTCATCATCGATTTTGATATCAATGTCCAGTCGGTCAATTTCAGTATCAATTTCTTCCTCCTGTTGATCTTTTTTCTCCTGTCGGTCACGTTTTAGCTTCGACATTATGGACATCTTTTCTGATTTGACCTCAGAATCACTCAGTCCATCTGTCTTACTATCAGTATCGATAGGATTAACAACAGAAACAATACCCCCATGTGCAGCCTGTGAATTCACAATACTGGGCAGAAGTTTCTTTCGACTTCCAATACTCATGATTGATATTCTAACAGTAGTAGCAGTTGAGGAGTTAGTTGTTGTCATTAAAGCCCTAGCAGCTGATGCACTAAAGCTTGGTGATGTGATTGCAAATGGGTTTTCTGGATCACTTCTCCCTCCTTTTTTAACAGTAGGTTCTAAATCCAGAGTTTCTTCTTCCTCTTCATCCCTTTTTATCCCATTGTATTTTTTCATGGCCGCACTGTACCATGTTTCATGCATGTTTCCCTCTCCACCAAGACTAAAACCTTTCATCGTCTCATCTTCACTGTATTCACATTCCTCTTTGATGGAGTCAATGAGAACATTTGTTTGGGAGTTTGTCACTTCTTTACCCTTATTAAGCTTATCAACACTAGCCCGTATTTCTGCTATACTTGGTTCTTTGTAGGTTTTCTCAATCTTTTTATTCTGCGTAACTCTGGGGGTCTGGGTTTTACTTCCCTTTTGCCTGCTAACTTTATTGCTTGATGCCATATTAGAATCATTCATACTGAATGGGTACATACTATCTATACAATCAATTGTCTCCCATGGTCTAGGGCATATTACTGGCAACTTCACATGAGACAATCTTCCTTTCAAATAAAACTTCACATGTTCTGCTTTCTTGACCTTTCCAGTATCTCTGGCATGTTTTTCAGTCAGAACAGACTCAGTATTGCTATTCAATGTATTATTTTTACCATAATCTAATTCCTTCTCTTGTCCTTCTTCTGGTATTTGTACAGGAGCCATCTTCACAGCATGGTTCACTAAGTTGTAAAAATTACTAGAAGAATTTACAGACTCTTGTGAAAAGCTTGAGACTAATTGCCTGGATTGGACATTTGAGGGCTGAATATGAGAACTTCTTTGAGAATTTAGTTGTTGAACAGACCTCATGTCTGGTGTGTCATTAGATGTGCTATGAAGACTGGAACCTTGAGCTGATGAAGAGTAGCTAGGTCTATGTTGATCATCTCTCATAGAAGATGACATGGAAGCCAGATTTTGAAATCCGGGTAGAGGTGAAGACTGGGAGCCCTGCAAGCTGTTTGACTGTGGATCAGACCTGGAACTAGCTCCAGGATGGTATCTGTAAGGCTTGTGCATATAACTGGCTGTATCCTGTCCTTGTACATCACAAGCATCAGAGATGGTTGGATGAAACTGTGATGACAAAGTCGACTGTTGAAGAGCAGAGGTAAACGTGGACACACTTGGCAGCATCCCATGAGGTGTGTGTGATGAGCTCATATAAGACTGGAAAGGAGAAACGTTTCCCAAGTTCGGAACATGACTACTGGACATCTGTGAAAACCCTTGTTGATAACCAGCATTCTTGTAACTTAAACTGTTTCTAGAGGAGTCATGGTGTGATGAGCTAGAAGAAACTTGTCCATGGGAACCAAAATTGAAGCCATGCCGTAAATACGGAAAATTTTGCAGAATGTCGCTTGACATGTTTGGATGGTTATCATTGTTACTACTATCTTCCGAGACTGGAGGCCCATATGGTGGATACAAGTAATCTCCTGCACTGCCATAGCCTCTTTCCATCTTTCCTTACTCAGTCTGGAAAACAAAATAACAATAGTTATTAACTCTTAACCACACAAGACAATTTTAGACTGGTCCAAATTGAAAGCATTTGCAGACGACAAAATAAAGGCGACTGAAAAATTTAACGTTGTTCTGGGAAGGGTAGAAAACACTGTGGGAAAAGGAGAAAATGCTGGTTACCAGCATTTTCTCCTTTTCCTACAGTGTTTTCAAAAGGCTTCTTTCTCAGGGGCGTCAAAAGTAGGGATTGTGTGGTAATGGGTTAACCCATTACCACACAATCCCTACTTTTGATGCCCCTGAGAAAGAAACATTTTGAAATTGAAAACACTGTGGGAAAAGGTGAAAATGCTGGAGACCAGCATTTTCTACTTTTCCCTGTGTTTTCTACCCTTCCCAGAACAAATTTCAATTTTTCAGTCACCTTTATTTTGTTGTCTACAAATGCTTTCAATTTGGACGAGTCTAAAATTTTTTTGTGTGGTAAAGAGTTAAATGTTCTTTTTTTTCTCTCATAACAATGTTGCATCAAGGATCTTGATTTGTCCCGACAGCTAAACTCACATCAAATTTATCCTTTACCAGGTAAGCCGAGGTTTTGACAACCCTTGTAAATATTGATTTTGAAAACATTGTAGAAGGAAAACATTCTCGTACTCGGCATTTTTAAATTTGTCCTTTTTCTCATGTTTTTTTCTCTTTCAAACTAAAATTTCAGACCCAGTCACAAAAATAACATCTGTATAACCCCTTTACAGTAAACCTTCTTTAACAGAATCTCAAAATCTTGCAAAAAGGTAAATTACAAAAAGATTGATGAAAACTGCGCTTCACATGATGTCAACATGAAATTCAATCATTTATCTATCATGAATATTTTCATAGCTGGCGAGTTAACTCATTACCACATGACAATATTTTAGGCTTGTCTGAATCGAAAGCATTTGCAGACGACAAAATATAAGTGACTGAAAATTAAAAATTTGTTTTGTAAAGAGTAGAAAACATTGTGGGAAAAGGAGAAAATGTTGGTTACCAGCGTTTTCTCCTTTTTCCACAATGTTTTCTAAAATCTTCTTTCTCAGGGTCGTCAAAAGTAGGGATTGTGTGGTAATGGGTTAATTAAAGAAAGATGACCAGATTTACAATTAACTCTTTACCACACAATCCGTACTTTTTAACGACCTTGAGAAAGATGTCCTTTAAAAACATTGTAGATAAAGGAGAAAATGGTGGTAACCAGCATTTTCTCCTTTTCCCATAGTGTTTTCGGCCCTTCCTGATATAAATTTAAATATCTGATTCACATTCGTTTTGTCCTCTGCACATACTTTCAATTTGGACTAGTCCAAATTTTGTGGTTTGGTAATGAGTAAAGAAGAGCTGCTGTAAAGGCAGTTTTAAATAACATTGGAGCAATCTTTCAAACTGATGGTACCCTTCAGACGGTGACAGATGTTTCAGTAACAGACGAGTTCAGTCATATACTTACAGAGTAAATTGATTGGGTGTTTCAGTAACAAACCAATTATCTTGTGTTTATGGCCTGTGACACCTAATGTATGGCTTTGTTACATGTATGTCCAAACCTTTTACATTTGCACTTTTCACCTAGAGTTATCCCTTGATAGATAGGTTCAAACCTTTCATTTTTTCCACTTTCCATCCTGTTTTGCTTGAAAGATAGGCAATCCACATGGTCAATACATACAGCATAAAATAGATAACAAGAAAATATTAACGAAACATAGTGGAAATGGTTCCGGGCTTGTTCGTCCCAAAACCAGTTGGTCCCTGGGCTTGTTCACCCGGGCTCGTTTGTCCGGGCTTGTTCGTCCCACACCACCATTTCGATCTTATTGGAATATAATCACTATGTGCCCTCCAAAGTAAACTTTCATTTTTAACATGCAAGTACTTTGAACAAAACTTACTTATGCTTTGTTTTTGCCTCACTTAAGTCGTATTTTGAACAGAACAGAAACTGAATCAATGATTCAAGACTTCAACACACAATGTCTCCGCATCGCCTCTTGCATAGACTAGTGGCCTTACATTACAATATTTACTGATCCATATGTACATGTATATATATGATTTGTTATTTAATATCTTTCCTACATACCATGTTGGGGATGAGGTCATTGGCATTTCTCATTCACTTTAGTTTCTTCTCTAAATGAAATGATGGGAATGACACCATTGATATTTTTTCTTTTACCTAGTTTAGTTTAAAAATATTTATTTTACATCGATTGAGAAACAAGTTCTGACAAGTTAAATACTAATCTCTCTCGATTCTGCTTCCCGGGAACTACACCGGTACTCATGCCGAATGTGTGAGCCGATGATAAATCCTTAAGTTGACACCCACTTCCGGGAATCAAACTCAGGACATTTTGGTTACGAGGCCGATGCTTTACGTTATGACCACGGACACCACATTTCTTTCACTTTGGTTTCTTCTACAAAGGTGATGGGGATCATTTTTGTACAGTTATAATTAACTTTGGTTAATCATATGTTGGCAGATACATAAGTTGGGACAAACAAGTCTGGATCAACGAGAAATCAGTTGGGATGAACAAGCCCCGACGAATAAGCCCGGACGAACAAGTCTGGGCGAACAAGCCCCAGGGACGAATAAGCCCGTTACCAGTGGAAATTACAAATTAAAGTTTTAAATAACGAAATAAAGCCATGCCTTGGGTGTAAAGAACATCACGATACATAAACACTATATAATTGCTTTGTTACGAAAACATCCAATCGCTTTACTCTATAAATCTATGTTACCGAACTCGTCTGTGACCGAAACCTCCATAAATCCTTCAGACTGAAGGTTACCTGCCCCCTCCAAACCGTGTGCTGAAGGTATTTTTTTATTTGAAACAAAACTGATTCAGACGTTGAACAAAAATACTTGTGAGTATTTTATCAACCACAGCAATTCCTCTGTTATCATGTTGTTATTCTTGTCTCAATCAGGAACACCCCAAATATGGCGGATGGACAGATTAAAAACGAACAAATAATATACAAATACTCAAGAATTTAAGGTACAACTAAGCTATCTCAGCTTACAGTGTGTGCGACCGTGATCAACTTGATGATGATATGCTTGTGCTTTCTCTCAAAAGAAAGCATTCCTTGGGCCGTTTTTTTACTTCCTGTCAAATACATCCATCATCACAATTTTCGGATAGAGTGAAGGAAAGATGGCGACCAATCTTTCATCACCGTTTTAAACAGCAAATTTCACAAAGTGATAGGCATTGCATTTCCATTATAATTCAAAGACAGTGCTTAAGATGACTTGGGAATCCTAGCATAGAAATAACCAAATATTCACAAAGCTATCACTGAAAAGAATACCTTCATTTGTTTAATGATAGAGTGACGGAATACCGTCTGGATGAAGCGATGTCGCGTATGAATATACAAATTGTACAAAAGGAAAAAAATCTTTGAATTCGATCAATAATCCATGAAATGAAATGATGTTTTAGATATTCATATGATTAGTGGGTATATTTAATGGCAAGAGAACAATGAATGTTTTTCATAAAACCAACAGACGTGCACTACTTTTTTTAATGGATCAAGGAAGATGATACTGTTATCCGGTCTACAACATCATCAAAGTACAGGAATTAACCGAGAAGTACAAAATTACCACATTGTACTTCACGCCACACGAAAGCCCGAAACCAAGGCATAATACGACGATATATTAAAAGATTTGGCATAGGGGCGCGTAAAGGCCGGGTATTATGACTCATTTTGGACAGGTAGGGTCGGGGAATCCACTTTACCCCAACTAGTTTTGTCGAATGTGGAAAATCGAATTCGAAAAGGGAAAGGGTCAAAACGGACCACTGATGTTGTCAGTTGTTGTCTCAGGTAATTTCCCACACTTGCACTGCACTCCTTCTTTGAAGGATATTTTTTCTCGCGGATGAGAAAGGAATTTTCTTTTGTACAGGGATAACTAGTTCGTAATAACATTCAACCTTAACTTTCAAACTTTTTATGTACATGTACGGTATGTGCTACATGTTATAACACTACTACAGTTTGTACGCATATCTGATAGGCGCAGATTAGAGTGGAGAGAAAGAGTCGGATACGAGGAAATCCGGCTACCAGACCCTAGCTCTTTTTTTATGCTCAGTGTAAAGCACCGATATATGCGAGACTACCTCTGGGTTTCTAACCACTTCACCTCGTGTTGGGTGGGAGACGCAAAGTGTCTATGAAAACATCAAGCTAGACCGAGATTCGAACCCCAGACCTTCGGACTGGTAGTCCAACGTGTTAGCCACTAGACCACTGCTCCACCCAACTTCCAAAATGGCCCGGTCATAAAGGGCCCACTTTACCACAACGGTCCAATGTTAAGGGTAATAAAAGTTAAACGGCTCACTTTTTTTAATTTCCACAAACTTTGACCGCGTGAATTTTATAACTGTCTTTACTCTAATCTATTTTGTTACGGGAGACCACTCCTTCCTGCATGGCATATACTCCCGATTTAAAATACAATACCTGGCTACTGCGTCAGGGAGATATCTCTTTGGCTCAGTGGTTAGGGTATTGGCTTTGCGTCCGGGAGTTCGGAGTTCGAATCCCGCTCCGATCCTTATTTCTGCCATGCATTTATTCATTTGTTTCTTTGTTACGGACTTCGTTCGTAAGATGGGGGCTCGTCCGGGATTGGCCATTGAGCCATTAATCCCATTTGTTGTCCAAAATCGGACTTCCTGCCTAATAAGGCTTTGAGTCATCAATAAATGATGACTTTAAGAGGGGGTGTGTTACGGGAGACCACTCCTTCCTGCATGGCATATACTCCCGATTTAAAATACAATACCTGGCTACTGCGTCAGGGAGATATCTCTTTGGCTCAGTGGCTAGGGTATTGGCTTTGCGTCCGGGAGTTCGGAGTTCGAATCCCGCTCCGATCCTTATTTCTGCCATGCGTTTATTCATTTGTTTCTTTGTTACGGACTTCGTTCGTAAGAATTTTGATACAATAGATTTCGTTTATGAAGCTTTTGCCTCGATTTTCCATACTTGTGTGGGTTGTACTCTGCATTCCTATCCGATGTTATAATGCGAGTTCATGAATTTGTCTTTCCCCTTCATTCCCCACCCCATCCGTTTTCTCATGATCTACTGGAATCCCTCTAAAAATTGAATACGCTAGGGTTTGCTTTCATACAGACTTTTTATTTTATTTAACTTCATCTGTTATACGTCCAATACATCTAATTCAACAAACAAAAAGAACTACTCTAGGGGCAACTATAAAGCAATAAACGAAGAACTTGATACCAAAAATTGGAACGACATCTAAGTAACCGGGGAAGTTGATGATTATTGGAAGTCTTTAGCCGATACTCTCAATTACATTTTAGACAAAAACATACCAGTGTGCAAAGACAACAGTAAATCATGCAGGAAAGTCCCATTCATGAACACAGAAACAAAAATGAAAATAAAGAAAAAACATGCTAAATGGACAAAGTACAGACATTGCCCAACATCCGAGAACTTTGAAATCTACAAAAAGGCGAGAAATGAAGTAACAGCGGTAATACGCACCCCAAAATACCAATTTGAGAAGGATCTAGCATCAAAGATAAATACCGACCAGAAACTCTTTATGTTCGGGAAAATAATAGAACTTAAACAAGTATTGGTGCCTTGCAAGATGAAAACGGGAATTCGATCTCAGATGATGAAGCTAAAGCCAATTTACTAAACAACTATTTTGCCAGTGTCTTTATAAAAGATCCTGTTACAATAAAACCACAAACTACAGAAGAAGATTTAAACACCCCACAATTATAACTGAACAATTCTTGGAAAATGTCGAAATCGATGAAGATACAGTTGCTAAAATTCTGAATGAAACAAATTCCAACAAATCGCACGGACCAGATGGGATTCACCCAAAAATTTTTGCTGAATGTTCAAAAGCACTAGTTTGTCCCCTGACAAAAATATTCAAGAAATCCATGGCTACTTCAAAAGTGCCCCAGGAATGGAAAAAGTCAAATGTTACCCCTATTTTCAAATCTGGTGATAAAGTACTGCCTGAAAACGATAGACCCATTGGTATAAGTTCGAAATGCGCCAACATCATGCACAAAAATTGTAAGAAACAGCCTCCAATCACATATGGAACAAAAGAAACTTTTTTACATCAGCTCAATATGGCTTTTTAAAAGGGAATCCTGTACCCTTCAACTTTTAGAATACGTGTACGATTGGACAGCTAAGCGATTGACAATGGGGAATGGACTGATGTAATATTTTATGATTTTAAAAAAGGCCTTTGACACAATTTCACATGAAAAATTACGTATAAAACTAGAAAAATATGGAATTACAGGCAAAGTCTTAAAATGGATTAAAGATTTCCTTACAAACAGAACACAAAACGTTATCATTAATGGGAAAACGTCCAAATCTGTCAAAGTAACTAGTGGAGTTCCTCAAGGGAGCGTTTTGGGCCCCATTCTATTCCTTATCTTCATTAATGATCTTCCTGAAACTGCCGTGACACCAAGAATACTATTTGGTGACGACACCAAATCCTATTCTGTGACTAGAAATGATAATGACTCAAAACTTCTTCAACAAACAACGGATAATTTTTGCAAATGGTCGCTGGACTGCAAACTTAAATTCAACCCGAAGAAATGTAAACACCTACACATTGGAAAAATTAATCTACAAAGCAAATACTACATGACAAATAAACAGAACATCAAAGAAGAGACTTGTTCAAGTTAAAAAAGAGAAAGACCTTGGAGTACTGCTTGATAAAAAACTTACTTTCAGTCAACATATTAGCATCAAAACAGCAAACAGAAACCTTAGTGTTATGAAACGAACCTTCACTTGTATGGACAAAAAAATTTTCCTAAATCTCTACAGAGCATTAGTTAGACCCCACCTAGAATATGCCTGTACAGCATGATCACCTTACCTTAAAAAACATACACACACACACAAAAAAAAAAAAAAAAAAACATAGAAAACGTACAAAGAAGAGCTACCAAATTAGTTCCTGGGTTAAGACATCTACCATACAATGAAAGACTTAAAAACTGGGATTCCCAACTTTGGAATATCGTAGAATTCGTACTGATATGCTACAAACTTTCAAGATACTGAACAAATACGATATAACTTCAAAATCAGATCTATTGACAAGAAACATTTCTACTCGCACCAGAGGAAACGACCTAAAGCTCTTTAAAATGTATGCTAGAACGGAAACAAGAAAAATTCATTCACTAATCGTATTGTTGATACATGGAACACTTTGCCAAATGAAATTGTGAAATCCCCGAGCATAAATGCATTCAAGAGTAGATTAAACAAACACTAGCGCCATCAGTCCCACAAGTTCACCGCAGAATGCTACACTAAGACGAACACAAACAGAAGCATGGTGTCCGCGGTTCACGTTGATCAGTGTGAGACGGGCCCAAAGAAGCCGTAGGCTTTCATATGGCCTTCATACAATAAGTCACAGTAAGTTTAACTCGGTTATGCATAGATTACTTATGTTGGAAACGACAGCTCCAAATACCTAGATAGCAAGGATAGGGCCTACAATACTAGCCTACATCTCTGTACGTGTTTCAATAAATTCGTAGCAGGAGACGATCTCACATGATCAAGATTCATGTAATAAGAAAACTCAATGGAACAAAATATATGTAAGTGAATTTTATGACAGTAAATGTGCGATCCAAATGACTGTTCTTCAATGGGTTTTATTTAATCCTTCCCCTCCTCCACCCCCCCCCCCCCCAAAAAAAAATTAAAAAAATGGGCCGTTTTGGTAGCGGGCCGTTTCGGCACTGTGCCGTTTTGGTAGCGGGCCGTTTTTGAAGTGGGCCGTTTAGATCCCCAACGTACCTTTCGTCCCTAGGCTTGTTTGCCAAGGCTCGTCAGTGCTAGTCCCAAATGATTTCTCGTTTTCCCTAGTTCGCTGGTTCCAAATGATATGGGCAGTCTTACCATGCATTTTCTCCTTTTCCCTCAATGCTTTCTACCCACCCTAGAACAAACCCTTCCAAAAGAGCCAAACTTTATTTACCACTTCCAAATGCGTTCAATTACAATTTTTCCAAATCTGTTTTAAATGTGGTAAAGAGCTGAATGATTTTTTTTTTTACAGCTAGAGACTTCCTGAGAAATAGATTTAGAATGCGAGATAAAAAGAATGGTGATTGTGGACCTAGAATTTTTCCCAATAGTTTACGTTCCCATTTTGAAGTTTGAAAGCAGAAATGTGATCAGCTGATGGAGGGCTCATCAGGAGATTACCCAACACAGGCTGTCCACAAATCACACAAGTATAGAGTAGACTTACTGGTTTTGATGTGTGTGCTTCTTGAACTTCAACTGTTATGTATTAAAAATATCTTGAGTGCAAGGAAAACTAAACTTGAGTGTAAGGACAGCTATAATTACCATCGTTTGTATAACTCTTAGGAAGTTAACATTGAAAACATCATGGGAAAAGAAGATGTCCACTGCACAACAAGATTTAACATTGATCAAATTTGAAACTCAAATGCAATACGTCTTGCAGGAAACAAACTAATGATAATATCGTTGCTGTACTTCTAAGCTGTAACAAGCTGTAGTTACGAGGTTCTGGAAGTACACCGACGATATGTGTTTCTGAAAGTTTAGACAACTTTGTGGGAAAGGAAAAACTGCTGATCAACTGCATTTTCTCAGTTCTTCCTCAGGCTCGTGCAAAGCTGGGATTGTGTGCTACAGGATTAACCCTTTCCCAAACAATCCCTGGGTTTTACGGGTCTAGGATAGTAACCTTTTGAAAACATTGTGGGAAAAGGAGAAAATGCTGGTAGCCAGCATATTCTCCTTTTCCCACAGTGTTTTCCACCTTATCATAGACAGAAATCATCTCTTCAGCAAGAGTTGAATTGTCGTCTACAAATGCGTTCAATTTGGTCTAGTCCAAAAGTTTGTCGTTTGGGAAAGGATTAATTGATATCCTTGGGCATGGTGGGGTCTCAAGTGGCTCAGAGGTAAAGTGTAGGACTCTAACCTGGAGGCTCGCTGAAAGCACTGTATTCTTGTGGGAGTGTCCTTGAGCAAGACACTTCAGGGCCCTAGCCTATTTCTGCTGAGACCAAGGACATAGTACATGAATACCGGTACGTGATCTGATGCCTGGATATGAATAAAATATTGTTAACTCTTTACCAAATGACAAAATTTTAGACTGGTCCAAATTGAAAGCATTTACAGATAACAAAATAGAAGTACCTGAAATTATGATTTATGTCTTTGACAGGGTAGAAAACATTGTTGAAAAAGGAAAATATGCTGGTTATAATCATTTTCTCCTTTTCCTATAATGTTTACAAAGTCTTCTCTTTCAGGATCTTTAAAAGTCGGGATTGTTTGGTAAAAGAGTTAAACATCACATGATGTTAAGTTATTTCACTATCAGTTGCGTTTTGATCGACTCTACAGTGTCTGGAAAGCAACTAAAAAAATGAAACCTGCAACACTTCTGATGTAAGAAGCACTTAAAAACACTAAGACAATAGAAAATAGTGCATGTTTAGCTGGTTACAGCTATAATATATATTGTCCTTATTTCAATTCTTATTTGAATTGATTTATGGCCAAGCTTAACCCTTTACTCCATAGATACTCATTTCTACGCGTTGGTTGTAGGAGTCTTTGGAGAACATTGTGGCAAAAGGTGAAATTGCTCGTGATGAGCAATTTCACCTTTTGACACAATGTTTTCTATGCTATCAAAAGTGTCATATACGCATAAGAAACGGCTTCATCCTTGCTGTTATTTAGGGTCAATTAGAGATACCACAGAAATACATTATGGAGGAAAGGGTTAAAGTTAAGCTTTGCAAAGAAAACCTAAATTGGTGAAAACTAAATCAACACTTCTACATATAAGATATTTTTTTAATTGATTTTTATTATTCAGTTTTATACAATATCACAACAACAACAATTGTTCAATCATCCAAGTCCTCTATCTCAACTGCGTCCCTTCGCATGGCCTTCCAGAAGGCTAAATTGCAACCTATGAATATATACATATTTCAATTTTCAATTACTTAACCCTTTACAAAACGACAAAGTTTTAGACTGTTCCATATTGAAAACATTAGTAGACACAAAAATTACAGTGACTCAAAAATTGAAACTTGTTTTGGGAAGGGTACAAAACATTGTGGGAAAAGGGGTAAATGCTGGTTACCAGTATTTTCTCCTTTTCCCATAATGTTTTCAAAAGTTTTCATTCTCAGGGTTGTTAAAAGTCGGGATCGTGTTAAAACACAATTATTGGTCAAGGCTACTTGATAGTGTAGATCAAGTCAAGTCAAATATTGCCTGTACAGTAACGAAAAGACACATTATTTCCGATACTTTCGCTGGATACAATGCCATTTTAAACATATTCCAGTTCCTGGATTTCGTTCAAACCTGCAGGATCTAATTCCATACAGACTTAATATGTTGCAATATGTAACCACTTATTCATTAAATGGTTGACCTATATACAGTTGTATCCAGGTTTGGAGGAAGCTCTGCCCACAGTATTTTAGCACAGCAGTAAAAGGGGCGGGACTAACCCAACTTTAAGGCTTTACCAGACTGGAAAATTTGACTTCGGCCCAATCTGAGAGGGTTTGCAGACAACAACTTGGCACTTGTCCAAATTAAAGGATTTGTCTGTGGAAAGAAAAAAAAACTTGCACAAAAGGAGGAAATGCTCCTTACAAGCAATTTCTTCTTTACCTGCAATGTTTTCATTGCCTAAGGGCAGTAGAAAAAGAGGGATTATCTGGTACGGGTTAAAAATGAAACATATTCTGGACGGTGAGCCTGCAAAATTAGAAGGACATGAATACAGGTCTTGGGTGTTTACTGCACACAGTTGTTTTAGCGAGACATCGCCTGTGTCGGAGAAAATAAATTCCTCATAAAATTCCTTGTTGTCAACCAGCTCAAAGCATGCAATCATTGCTGAATCTAGCGTTTAAAAGTAAGCATGACCACAGAAAATTGTCCTGAAACTTATTCAAGGACAAAATAATAGTACCGCATTACAACTGGAAATGAACATTTGTAAACCCATCAATCAAAAGAGGCGTGGCGAACCGAGCTTTCTGAATTGAATCAGAATTTACTGATTACAAATCTAGTGCCTCCTCATTTAAACCCTTCACACACAATCACAGTTTTAACTAGAGCTATTACTAAGCTTGATCATACCCCCTTCCCACCAGCTCCTTGTCATAGAAATAGGTCTTTGTTACAAAATGCAGATTGATTTAGTACAAAAGTAAGAGTTTACAAAAGTTCAAGGGGAGATAATTATGTAACCAATCGCAGCAGGGTCATGAGAATCGCACATGCACAATTTCATATAATATTATATGGAGTGCAACACACGAAAAGGTGCATTCGGACATTTGCGTAAAGTGTCGTCTCGGATTAGCCTGCGCTGTCCGCGCAGGCTAATCCGAGACGACACTTTACGACTACATTAGATTTTCTGCTACAGTAGACTTGCGTAAAACAGAAAATCACATAAAATCGGAAAGTGTCGTTTCGGATTAGCCTGTGCGGACTGCACACACTGATCAGAGACGACACTTTACGCAAATGTCCGAATGACCCTTTTCGCGTGTTGCACTCCAATTATAGGAACCCGGTGTGTAAATTTGAGTTCAGTACATGAGAAACTGTTGGAGTATTGCAGAGGACGTGTTTGTGTCTAGGGACAGACGGGCGGACTGAAAGATATATAGCCATGGCCATTCTAGTATACCCCGGGGGTATAATGACCTTAACCCTTCTCAAACAAGCCCTTGTTTTTATCTGTCTGCAGTACAAGTCTTTTGAAAACACTGTTGGAAAAGGAGAAAATGCTCGTAACGAGCAATTTATCCTTTTCCCACAGTGTTTTCTACCCATTTAGAGAACTTTCTACCATTTTTATCAAATTTGAAATTATTGTCTGCAAACTCTTTGAATTTGGAAGAGTCTAAAATTTATCGTTTGGGAAAGGGTTAAAGAAAATACTGTATGAAAGCATTTGGGGATATGAATAAATGAATGAATGAATGTCTTTATTGACTTATACATCTTGTACATAGTCAGTTACATCCAAATTAGTTTCAAAATGTCCCACGTGATACAAT
Organism: Tridacna crocea; assembly: GCA_943736015.1. NCBI lineage: Eukaryota > Metazoa > Mollusca > Bivalvia > Cardiida > Cardiidae > Tridacna > Tridacna crocea. The sequence continues at coordinate 375,311 of OX031066.1, read as the reverse complement.
TCTCTCTCTCTCTCTCTCTCTCTTTCTCATTTTCTATCACTGCTCTCTCGCTTTCTCTCTCTGTCTCTCTCACTCTCTCTCTCTCTCTCTCTCTCTCTCGTTCGATATGGAGAAGATACAGGTGACCAGCATTTTCTGCTTTTCCCAAAATGTATTCTTTCCTTTCAAAAAATATCCTCAATATTTGAATATTTGGGTTATGTTTCTTTTGCTATCTGAAAATGCTTTGAATATGGACAGGTCTAAAACTTTGTTGTTTGGTAAAGAGTAAAAAGATGACCTGTATGCTAGAAAAATATGGAAACTGTGCACAAATAAGCACACAGACCAACAACTTGACATGTAACCATTTGCAAAACATTATACTGGTTTAACCCTTTACCAAACAATCCCTGGTTTTTACGCCCCAGAGGAAGAAGCCGTCTGAAAACATTGTTGAAAACGGGGAAAATGCTGGTTACCAGCATTTTCTCCTTTTCCCACAATGTTTTCTACTCTTCTAAAGTCAAGTTTCAATTTTTGAGTCACATTTATTTTTTTGTCTGCAAATGCTTTCAATTTGGACAAGTCTAAAATGTTGCTGTTGGTAAAGGGTTAATGTGAGAAATGTGACTTTATAAAACATTGTAGAAATACAGAAATGCTGATAGCCAGCATTCTTTCCTTTTCCACTATGTTTTCTCTCTTTTTCTGATGAATCCCATCTTTTGAGATACATCTAGTTCGTTAGCTACAAAAATGTTCAATTTTGACAGTCATCAAATCTTATCATCAGGTAGAATTAACAGACAGATCAACTAAGAAGGTGTTCCTAGAATAAATCAAACTTTCTCTCTTTCCTTGTTTTTCCATATAACACTTTTACAAACGACAAATTTTTAGACTTGTCCAAATTCAAAGCACTTGCAGACGACAAAATAAACATGCCTAAAAAATGACACTTGACTTTAGAAGAGAAGAAAACATTGTTGGAAATGGAAACAAGATGGCCAAGATGGCCCTGGATCGCTCACCTGAATTTTTTAGATGAACATAGCCTATTGTTTTCTGAGGTATTCAAACATTGGAACCAAAATTATTATTATGCCATGCAATTTTCAAAAGGTCACCTGTAAAAGTCATATCAAAATCTGACTATCAGTTTCAGAAAGAAGAATTTTTAAGAATTCTTTATTTCCATATAAGTGCATGTAGCCCCCATTCACAAGAGCCATGTTTCTTGACCTATTAAAATTTTACGAACAAGTTTTGAAAAGGGTCACCAAAGGAACATTGCCGAGAAATTCTTTTAAAATCTGACCAGGGGTTTCTGAGAAAGAAGAATTTGCAAGAATTTCTTCATTTCTGTATAGTGTAAGTAGCCCCCATTCACCAGAGCCATGTTTCTTGATAGATCAAAATTTAGCGAACTCTTTTTGAAAAAGGTCACCTAAGAAACATCTCTGTGAAATTATTTCAAAATCTGACCAGCCGTTCCAGAGAAGAAGAATTTTTAAGAACTTCTTCATTTCCATATAGTGCAAGTAGCCCCCATGCACCAGAGCCATGTTTCTTGACCAATCAAAATTTAACAATCAAATTTTGAAAAGGGTCACCCAAGGTACATATCTGAAATTATTTCAAAATCTGACCAGCGGTTTCAGAGAAGAAGAATTTTTAAGAATTTCTTCATTACCATATAGTGCAAGTAGCCCCTATTCACAAGAGCCATGTTTTTGGACGGATCAAAATTTCGCAAACATTTTTTTGAAAAGGGTCAACCAAGGAACATCTCTGTGAAAATATTTTAAAATCTGGCCAGCGGTTTCAGAGAAGAAGGTTTTTATAATAATTCTTAGAAAATTCCATTTCTTTTTGACGGAATCAAATTCCATTTTCAAATCTTAAAGAGGACCTCCCAAGGAACATTCTAGCCAAGTTTGGTCTAATTTGGCCCAGCGGTTTAGGAGTTGTTGATGTTTAAAGAATTGTTGACGACGCATGACGGACAACGCAAGACGGACGACGGACACCTAAGAGCTCCCCTTGAGCATGTTGTGCTTAGGTGAGCTAAAAATGCTGATTACCAGCATTTTCTCCTTTTCCCACAATGTTTGCAGAACGCTTCTTACTCTGGGTCTAAAAAAATCAGGTATTGTTTAGTAAAAGGTTAAGTTTAACAACATTTTCATCATTATTCATACCACAGTGGCAAGTTCACCATTCTCCATCTTGCATTACAATATTTTTTTTTTTTCAAATATTTAAACACAGACTTCAAAAGACAAAGTTTCAGAGTAATATTGAACTCCTGACCAAACAATAAAGCCTTACACTTAGAAAAGCTTAAAGCAATTACAGATTACGAAATAAATATAATATATATGAAATCAATGTTCAAAGGGTAAAAAAAAAAAAAAAAAAATGTGAGTTTAAGAAGAAATGCAGGTTACCAGTGATTTCTCCTTTCTTCACAATGGTTTCAAAAGCCTTCCTCTTCATTGTCATTAATACTCGGGACTGTGTGGTTAAGGGTTAACTCAATATTTCCATAGAAAAGGAGAAGAGTGACACTTTTGGCAAAGCAACACTATCAGTAATGTGATCTCGATTGCTTACAGACTCTAGCTTTGAAGCTTTTAGGTAGGTAACACAGTCCAAGATCAGCTCCCATATACATGTATTTGAAGTCTAATCTTGACCTACACTTTACATCCCTCTCTATGACATTTAGTGGTATATTTTCCACATTTACTTCGTGTTTAACCCTTTCCTAGATTTTAGACTGTCCCAAACTCAAAGTGTTTGCAGATGACAATTTTGAATTTAATGAGAATGGCAGAAAGTTTTCCGATAGGCTACAAGACACTGGATGGGCATGCAAAGATTGTATAATTCTTTTTATCCCTGTGGTTTCAACAGTCATCTGTCAAATAAATAAACAAATTATTGAAAATAAATATCACTGTTTATCACATAACCTCCCTTGTTTCAGTGTAATATAACCATTACGAATTTTATTATCTTATACATGTGTAATATCACAATAATTATTGTATGACATCACTTTTGACATCATTTTGAATGTTTGTCATAGAAGTAAACAGGTATTACGGATATAACTCCGGGTGCATCTATGGATGTTTTTGCATCTTCTTATCTATCAGTTGTGAAATATTGTTATGCGATAAAAAGAATCTGATATTCACTGGCTTTTGAGATAATGTTTTATAAAATTCGCCAAGAAAAAATGTTATTAAGCTCGCCAAAGGCTCACTTAACATTTTTTCTAGATTCGTTTAATAACATTTTATCTCAAAGACCAATTCATGTCAGATCCTATATATAAGTATCTACAGTAATTTTTTTAGTGACTTTTGTTCATACAGAACAATAAGATCAGCCTGCATGAACTATATACATGTATTTGATCTTGGAGTGTTACTGCTTGATATTCTATGTAATGGTTAGAGCTCAAAAAAGAGAATTCTTCGAGAAAATAAAAGCGAAGGCGCTCTGCGCCGTAGCTTTTATTTTTCGAAGAATTCTTTTTTTTGAGGTCTAACCAACTTGGTGATCGACTGGATTTTTAAATAGATCATTTTATAGAGACTGCATGCTCTATAAAGTTTGTCCTAGATATTATACAATGACATGCCTTCATTACCGCATGACCCTATAAACACGATCACATGACAGAAGTATATCAAGAAACATGACTTTTATGAAATTTCATTCATTTTTTTATTGTAAAGACACGCCCGAAACACGAGAAAACAACACTATCACGTGGATTTTCTCATGCACAGTACCCTCATGTTATGCGTGGCTGAAAGCCCAAATTTTGCGAAAGAAAAGTGTACATGGCATTGTTGTCTTTACAACGGCGGAAGCCAAACCAAATTTTGACCTTTCTTAGGATATGAGTTAGACGAAATTTTCAAGGAAGACATATCATGTTCGTAATTGTTGCAGTTGCCCACACAAGAACTTGTAAAAACAGGTAATTGATGTGATTTATGATTGCAGTCTATTTTTTTTTTAAATGGTAAGTTCACATATTTATCAGTAAACTTATGGTACATGCAAAACACTATTAATTTTAGTATATGTTAATTTTTCACTGTCAACATTTTAGGTATCACAAATGTATTCACTTTTCATTTATAAATGTGTTGTCCTTGGATATATAAGATAATCTAGGTATGACATTTGTAAACAATCTACCATCACAATTGTTGTTGTTCCCGTGTTATCAAATGAGGTCGACATTTAAAGAGATTGAATAATTGGTTTATTCATTGATGATTTTTATTTTACAACGCTTTCAACATTTCATTGTAATTAAATTTTTGTCATGATACAGAACGGACAACGTGCAGTCAGACCATAAATTTTAACATTGCGCTGTTTAGCACAATGTTTCAATTCATGATCAGAATACACGTTCTCTGCAGATTGATCGTTAACCCATTATAACACAGTCCCTACTTTTGAAAAGAATGTGGGAAAAGGAGAAAATGCTGGTAAATTGTATTTTCTCCTTTTACCACAGTGTTTTCTACCCTTCCCAGAACAAATTCCTATTTTTCGTTGTCTGCGCATGTCTTATTATTCGAAGATTCGACTGTCTTATATGACGCATCACTAGCCCCAAAAGTGGGCAGACTGTAATATTACGCGCTATAAAGTAGCAATGGAGAAAATGTTTTTTATCAATACGTTTGAGGAAAAATCAGGCCTGTTTTAGCCCCAGATTTATCTAAACTGCTGATCATAGCTGAGTGAATCGCACGAGCGTTTTCGTGAGAAAATCTTTATTTTAGTTTGAAATTCAAAGTAACGTTTTTCATGTAGGAAAGTGATTCGGTTCTGTACCCAGGATGCCCAAATTAGATAGATGAGGGTGTATAGAATGCCATCTAGCGGGAGATAATGCCTATTATTGAGTCACCTTTATTTTGTCATCTGCAAATGCTTTCAATTTGGACCAGTCTAAAGTTTTCTCGTGTGGTAAAGAGTTAAAGTACGCACAAGCTACTTGGGTCGCCCATTTGGGTGTAACATTTATTGTTGGTAAAAATATAGAGAAGGAAAATCAGATTTTGTTTTATTGCTCAATTGCAAAATTTTCCCATTTTTCTGCAATGTTTTCTAAAATCAAACTTAAACCGATAACATACAGGATTACTTGGTAAAGGGTTGAGGTTGTACTGTAACAAATGTCAAATTGTGCTTTAAATGGTTGGGAGGAGCTTGAATTAATTTTACCTACATGTAGATGTGGGAGGAGCCAGTAGAATTCATAAGTGCGGAACGGCTATTTTTATTTTAAGGAGACAAAATTTAAGGACTTTTAAGAGGTAGAAAATGTCCACCAATACTCCTCTCTGATTGGACAAAAAATTAGGTCGACCACTAAAAAGTTTTTCTGCCCAAACAACTTTAATCCTTTACCCCATAAGGCATTTCTATGGTATATCTAAATGACCCTTAATAACAGCGAGGATGACTCTGTTTTTTACTGGCTTATGACACCTTTTGATAGCATAGAAAACATTGTGACAAATGGTGAAATTGCTCGTGACGAGCAATTTCACCTTTTGCCACAATAAAAGGCTCCTACAAACAATGAGTAGAAATTAATATCTATTAAGTAAAGGGTTAAAAAATATTTCAACTCAATACTCTTCAATTTTTAAATCTTTACCAAACGACATAATTTTAGACTGGTCCAAATTGGAATCATTTACAGACTTAAAAATCAATGTAACTAAAAAATTGAAATTTGTTTTGGGAAAGGAAGAAAACATTGTGGGAAAGGAGAAAATGCTGGTTACCAGCATTTTCTCCTTTTCCCACCATGTTTTCAAAAGGCTTCTTTCTCAGGGTCATGAACACCAGGGGTTGTTTGGGAGGGGGTTAAATCTTTACTAACAAACACAATATTAGACTGGTGCATTTACAGCCATGAAATGAATTATGGTACAAAAACTAAACTTTTACATCTACCCTTTACAGAAGATGCACAGCAATGCCATTTTTTTTAAAAAGAGCAAAATTCTGGACTGGGCGAAATTAAAAGCAATAACAGACAACGAATGCTGCCAAATCATGGTTTGTGTCTTTGATAGGGCAGAAAATATTGTGGGAAAAGCCAAAAATGCCGTTTTCCACAATGTTATGTTTCTCCTTTTCCAACAAAGTTTTCAGAAACCTTCTCTATTTAGAGTCATTAAAAGTCAGAGCAAGCAAACAAACGATTTTATTTGTTCGTCTATCAGTATGATGTTTAACAACATATTCAACATTTTTTCAGTTATATCACAACAGTCATTACACGTATCCATGCTTTGCTAGAGTTTCTTTTACCAGTAATTGGCACACCATTCTTATGAAGCCACTGGCTCTTTCCTACAAAACCACTGTTGGAAGAGTGATCAGAGATGGGAGGGGAATTAACCCTGCTGTACTGACTATTCTCAGAATAGAAATTGACAAAGCTGGGAATTCAAACCCGCAACCCCCTTGTTTACCGGTACCTCTTTACTACACAATCCCGATTTTTAACGACCCTGAGAAAGAAGCCTTGTGAAAACAGTGTGTGAAAAGGAGAAATTCTCCTTTTCTCACAATATTTTCTACCCTTCCAAAACCAATTTTCAACTTTTCAGTTACATTTTGTTGTCTGCAAATACTTTCAATATGGATTGGTCTAAAATTTTCTTGTGTCGTAAAGATTTAAAGTATTGTACACTACAGACTTCACTGCAAGGCTTGGCATAAAGTATCTGATAGTGTTGCGTACAGATCAGACTGCACTAGAGATGCTATCTGATCTTGAACCAACACTGTGTTGAAATACATCTAAAACTTGTGTTACACATAAAAAAAACTTTACTAGCCCATTGAATACTGAATTAAAGAAATGAGCCTTTCTAATAAGGAAAAGAAAAAAAGACTAAAATACTACTTTGTAAAGGTGTTTGACCAAAGTACATGTATGTAACAAAGAAGTAGACAATGTAGATCCAAGATCAGACACATTCTGATTGTAATATAGAACATTCTGATTCTGGTATAGACCATGTGCAAAAACAGTTAAGTGAATCCCTGTGCATTGACTCTACCACGCAAAAACGGATTTTAACAATTCCACAACATAATGATAAGCCTTTTGAAAACACTGTTTGGAAAAGGAGAAAATGCTAGTTACCAATATATTCTACTTTCTCCGTCAACATTTTCCATACGTCCAAAAGCAAATTTGAATTTTGTGTCGCATTTTTGTCTTTCTCTGCATCTAGATTTTGAGTAGACTAGTCTGGAATTTCTTCATTTTGTAAAGGATTCAACTCTTTACCACACCATCCCGACTTTTAATAACCCTGTGAAAGATAGCTTTTGAAAACATTGTAAGAAAAGGAGAAAATGCTGGTAACCATCATTTTCTCCTTTTCCCACAATATTTTCAATTTTTAAGTCACATTTACTTTGTTGCCTGCAAATGGTTCCAATTTCGATTAGTCTAAAATTATGTCGTCTGCTATGAAACGTTCTGTAAGTTGATTTTTCATGTTTTCACGGATACTTGACTGGCACCTGTAAGACGGTAGTCCAAGTATATGGGTTTGTTGTCATGGTATAAAGAGATTGGAGAAAAAAATATATATATTAGAAATTTAGTCTTTGTTTAACCTTTTACCACACAATAACGCCTTTCAACACCCCGGAAATAGAATGCTTTTGAAAATAATTTGAGAAAAGGAGAAAATGCAGGTTACCAGCATTTTCTCCTTTTCCCACAACGTTTTCTACCCTATTAAAGAAGAAATTATTAGTTATTCTTACATCTTATTTTGCCTTTATGGCCTATTTCTAAATTCTTCAAACAAGAATACGATTTTTTTAGGGAAAAGCTTCTGCAACAGCAACCGGTTGCTTCTGAATTTCATACTTTTGCGCGGCGGTTAAACATAAAACTGAGTTTTAACACATGTGGTCACCAAAATTGGTTCAATGATTTCTTGACCATGGTAAGAAATGGGGAAAAAATTCGGTTTACCTTTCTTCGATTTGTACAACAGGCATCGGTTGCCTCCGAGAGTGTCTAAGTTGGTTTTACGATTTTATGCGTGTAGTATACTGGTCATCTTCGCGAGCCAAGTTTACGATCTCTATGGCTGACTTCGTTTGGGGCTATAGCCACGACTACAGAAGCAATGGCTCCAATCGAACATCAAAAGCCAGGACTATAATGATGTCATTTGACCTTTAACCTCGGCTATTGTCGGACCGCGCTCGCACCCACGGTCGGTTTAGTTCCAAGATGGCGACTGGGGAAGGAAATGAGATGTAAGTTATGTTAAAAAGGTAGAAGTACAAACCGTATTCGTTCCATATTATTTATTTGATCAGACCTATATGCCAGCCAATAGTTATGCATCGAAATGGAGTATATGTGTTATTTCAAACGAACCGATGGCTTCAGCCGATGATATTTTTCATTATGATTGATGGAGAGGATGTCAGAAGATTCGGACCCAAGAAGATTCGGCCCAGGGCCTTCCAGCGATTTTCGAGAAGATTCGGCCCAGCAGGTGAGAAGATTCGGCCCCGAGGATGAGAAGATTCGGCCCAAGTTGTATTATATTGTTTGTACCAGTAAAATTACCTGATTGAACTAATTATTCTTAAACGTTAGAGTAATCTTAATCGTCCACGATATTGTTTTGCAGAACGTAACGTTTTTAAAGTAAAAAACTAAAATTATTTCTATTCAAAATCACTATTGTACTGTAGAAGAGCAGCAATATGATATTTGCACTTGTTTCTTCTTTCAGGATTATGGTGCAGGTGAACAAAAATGGCACAATGTACTTGGCAAGAATTAGCCAATCTTTATTTGATATGATCAGTTCACCAGAATGTGGTATGTATGATTTGGGAGAAATGTTAAAAAAAAAAAATGTTGCTAGGTTGGGGTATCAAACACCAGTCTTCTAGCTTGTGTCAGATTAGTACCATGCAGGCAGGTTTTTTGAAGTTTCATAAGCTTTATCAGTACCCTTTACACTCCTATTATGGAGAAATAAGATTGATAATTGCTTATTGGGGTTCATGCCAAATTAGCAAATTTTCAGTTATACATGTATATCAACACTCATCCTAACCAGACTCTACTGAATAGGTAGTTAACCAGTACTAAGTCAGATACTGGCATCTGCCTACTTCAGAAAGAATCTTACCTGTCCTGTACCAAAAACAGTAATAACATGGGAGTTATATCACTTCTCCAAAGAGATAATTGTGTAATCTTATGAAATCATATATTGACTTCTATATTGGCAAGTAAACTGAAACTTAATTTGGCCTCAGCAGAACTGGAAAGATCATTGCTTTTCTAGAGCCGTGAAAGTAAGTGCTCAGGCCAAATCAAAATTCTGTTCCTTGGCAGAAATGTTTGTCATCACAAGATACAGTGGCTTTGAATGATTTTAGTGGTTGAAAAAGAACTAGGATAGGCTATCTTTTCCTGACAGCACAGGAGGAGTCCTGCAGGGCTCAGTGGTAAAGTGTGGGTCTCATAAGCTGGAGGCTCTGGGTTCAAGCTGCACTGCATTCATTGGAGTTTTCATTGGAGTGCCCTTGGGCAAGACACTTCAAAGCCCTTACCTAGTACTGCTAAAACCCAGAAAATACATGAATATACCAGCTGCTGCAGTGATATGACTGAAATAATGTTGAAGCGGCATAAAACAGTCGTTAAATATATCCCTTTTTTTTTTAATTTTTTATAGCTTATACACCTATGGACATCAAGTGAAGAGAAAGCTCTAATAAGTGTGAGAGGAGAGGTTGATGAGGAGTTTAATAAAAATCAACGCCATGATGTCCTGGTTTACTGGTCCAACTTTTCCATAATTTTAACATTTTCGGACTTTTGAGTGCTTCTTTGCAGAGGATCATTTTTTCTGTTTCTTTGATAACTCTAAAAAGGCAGAGTGGCTGTATGTGTCAGAAGTCAGTGGCCATTTGTTACCAGTGTCATACACTACCATAGGTTTGGTTGAAGCCCTGTTTCAATAGATTATGTTGAAATCTTCAACGTACTTGAATTTAGTTGGATTATTCCCTGTACTGTTGTTCTCAAGACTGCTTTCCGATAATCTTTTTTAAGTTTGTTCCATTTATTTTTCACCTGCACATTTGTCACATTTATGTCCTAACAATATGGGAAAAGTAGCCAGTTAACCCATTACCACACAATCCCTACTTTTGATGCCCCTGAGAAAGAAGCCTTTAGAAAACATTGTGGGAAAAGGAGAAAATGCTGGTTACCAGCATTTTCTCATTTTCCCACAATGTTTTCTACCCTTCACAAAACAAATTTCAAATTTTCAGTCACTTTTATTCTGTCGTCTGCAAATGCTTTCAATTTGGACAAGTCTATAAATTAAATATTATTGTTTGGTAATGAGTTAAAATTTAAAATTTCCATTTCGTATTTACATGATTTGGTCAGCATTTTTGGTTGGATTTTCGTGAAACTTGCACAATTTGTTTATCTCATCAACAGCTTCAAGCTGATTGATTTTGAAAAAACAAACAAACAAACAAACAAACAGTAAGGGAAAAGTAGCCACTTTAATTTGAAAATAGCTATTTCTTGTTTACTTGATAAAGAATGCATTATCTGTCAGATTTCTGTGTACTTGCAAAGTTTGTTTTATCAATAGCTTTAACCCTATTGGTTTTGAAAAAAAAATGAAACAAACAATATCGGAAAAGTAGCCATTTCAAGTTGAAAATTTCCATTTCTTGTTTACATGATAAAAATTTCATTTGTTTTTATGTTTTTTTTTTTAACTTTGACAGTTTGCAAGAAAATAAGTAGATACACTGCAAGTAGAGCAGTTCAGGCTCTTAAGGGCCACTAGTTCTTTATACTCTACCACAGGAAGTGATGGGATATTTATATGTTATATTGTCTAATGCCTGTTGCCTCAATTTAAAACAGGACAAGGCTTTTACCCTAATTCTGCTTTAACTTGAAGCAGCATACAAAGAAACTTTGGTGGCTGCATTTGATTTCACAAGTTTTTATGAACAACCTTAGACATTTTTTTCTCCACTGGCCCAAGGCCAGCAGGCTTATGTCATGGCCTGGTGCCCGTTGTACATGTGTGTCTGTGTGTTAACTTTTTTTTCAAACTTCTTCACTGAAACTACCCATTCATTTGATGAAACCTCACAGAAACGATCTTGCTATTGTCTTCTCCAGAAATTCTTGAAAGAATTAAAAAGCTGGTTGCCATAGCAACAAAACCGAAAAATTTTGATCGTCTTTGAAAATCTTCTTGTCTGAAACCATAAGGCCCAGGGCTACCAAATTTGGCATCTAGCTTTATCTTATGGACCTCTATCACTTCAAATTTGTATGGTTAAAAAGCCAGTGGAGCAATGTACAGAGGCATAATGGGCCTCTTGTTAGATTTATCTGACACTTTGATTTTCATGTTAGTTTTCAAACTTTATTAAAATGATGTTAACTGTTGTTGGCATATCTCATTTATTTTCCAAACTTCTGCTTTTATGACTTAAATATACCGGTACCCTTCAAATGATCAATTTTGTAAGACCTACTTTATAGTAAAAGTTTGGGTTTACAGTTATAAATGTCGTAGGCTAGACAGGAATTCAGCTAGATTCAGAATCTGGCTAGACCAGATAGGCAATCGATTTTATCAGGACTAGGACAGATAAAAATTCTTAATTGGTCTGGACTCATTCAGGATCTGGCTAAACAATTTTTAGCCAGATAGAAATTGTTATTCAACTCCTGATCTGCCTTACACCAAAAAAGGATTTTTATCAAGACTTCAACTAGGCCTACACTGTATGAGTCTTGGTCATAGCCCTGGGAATCTTTGTATTTAACTCTTTAGCAAATAGCAAAATTTTGGACTTGTCCAAATTGAAAGCATTTGCAGACGATAAAATGAATGTGAATAAAAAATAGAAAATTGATTTGGAAAGGGTAGAAAACATTGTGGAAAATGGAGAAAATGCTGGTTACTTCATTCTGGTTACCAGCATTTTCTCCTTTTCCAACAGTGTTTTCAAAGGTTGCAGAAATCAAATGTAGCTGGAATTATGGTAGAGCTAATTGTCTCCAAAAGTTTTGAAAACCTTTTGGGGTGAAAGAAAAATACCAAAATTTTCATTTAAATTTGCGATTTTCGGAAGAAAAACAGATCTGTGACCACTATGGTCCTGGCTTGTAAGAAAAAGGCCGATAATCCTTAGAACCTCCTCACACATCCCTTTATCAATTCGAAAATGGTACCTTAACCCTTACCCAAACGACAAACTTTTGGACTAGACCAAATTGAAAGCATTTGAAGACGACAATTCAACTCTTGCTAAAAAGATTTCTGTCTATGATTGGGTAGAAAACATTGTGGGAAAAGGAGAAAATGCTGGTTACCAGCATTTTCTCCTTTTTCCACAATGTTTTCAAAAGGCTACTATTCAAGACCCGTAAAAACCAGAGATTGTTTGAGAAAGGGTTAAGTCAAAGTCTATAAACTGCGGAATTATATTCTCTGAATAACCCTGCACCCGCGGAATACTAGTATGCTGTCCACGGAGTCTGAGTAAGAGACCAATCAAAACAGTCAGCTCTTTTTAATTAATTCAATTATGACTCTAATTTTTAAATTATCTTTCTATCTGATAGCAACGACAAAATGTACATGTCCCTAACGATCAATGCATGTAGGAAAGTGAAATAAACTATGCAAACATTTCTGTTTATTTGTGTAAAAACAAAAAACAAACTAACTTGAAATATATATATATATCATTAATTATCAAATTTTCAAGTAGATTAATCTGGGAAAAAAAGGTTAATTGCTCTTATAAAACTAATATTAGGCACCGAATTAGGTGCAGGATGGCGTCCGCTTTTTCCCTCTATATTTCATATCGTCCGCTTTTTTCCTCTTTGTCTATATGGTCCGCTTATCGCGTCCGCGTTTTAGTCACACCCGTTGCAAAGGCTATGTGTGTTCGCTTCATGACATGCGTACTTGACAGCTTCCCGTTTATTTATAGTTTTCTGACGTCACTTTAGCTGTGGCTATAGCCCCAAACGAAGTCAGCCTATGTGGATCTTACCTTGGCTGATTGAGCCCGATTTCGAGATTCCTGCGATGCGCCCTCTGTTGCCGGGATGCCGGTTATTACTCCCCTTTACATCATGTTTTTAAAAGCAAATGAAATATCAGTTTGCAAACCGCTTACAAATAAACATGAAGCGATAAGCAGACATCCACGTGGATTTTCATGTCTTACCTTTTATTCGAAATGTAGAGACCATGTTCTATTTTTATCAAAGATGAAATTCTACGAGTGATTTCATTCGTTGCAGCTAGAGCTGGCTGCATCCAATGAAAAGGCGTATCGGGGAGTTGTAAAAATCAAGCTCAATCCGCCAAGGTAAGATTCACGTAGTGATTGTAAACTTGGCTGGCGAAGATGTATACTGGTCTATCCCATAGATAGATGGAAAGGTATAATGTAGTCGGGTACAGGTATTTGGTGATATATTGTGCGGCCGTAACGACATGTGGTTCGGTAGCTCAGTTGGTTAGAGTGCAGGAACGGTATTCCTGAGGCCTGGGTTCGAATCCCGGTTGAGCCGCAATATTTTTTCACCACCTGTTACATGTACATTGATCATTTTGGGTATCTCTTTAAAGTTTCAATGTGCAGCATTTTATGAGGACTGAGTTATAAAAGCAAATTCAATTAAGGGGTCAAAGGGGGCATCAAGGGTTTAAGGGAAGGGAAGTAACTCTTGCAAGGGGCTTGAAAAGACCAAAACAAGGACTTCAGTCACCCCGTTTCCTTAAATGTCTGCCCATTTTCAGTGAAATCTGGCATGTGTGGATAGTGCATGCCTGGCAGTTTGCCAAGGACTGCACAACAGCCTTTAAAGAAGACTCTAAATCCACTTTTATGCCGTTTTTTGTTCACTGTATTCTATCGATATATTACGGCGCCATTTTGAAGTGATTTTGGAGCTCTCTGATCGGCTGGTGGGCCCAATTTTAAATTCTAAAAGCTTCTCTGATTGGCTAATGGTTCCCATTCTGATTTCCTTAAACCTTCTTTGATTGGATAATTTTTTAGAGGGATGAGATTTGATTGGACGATGGGAAAGAGAGGGGGGAATTTCTGTTTATCCTTATTAATCTTTTACCACACAATGACGCCTTTCAACACCCAGGAAATAGAATGCTTTTGAAACTAATTTGAGGAAAGGAGAAAATGCAGGTTACCAGCATTTTCTCCTTTTCCCACATTGTTTTCTACCCTATCAAAGAAGAATTTGATATTTGATTATTCTTACATCTTATTGTACCTTAATGGCCTATTTCTGAATTCTTCAAACAAGAATACGATTTCTTTTTAAGGGAAAAGTTTCTGCAACAGCAACCGGTTGCTTCTGAATTTCATATTTTTGCACAGCGGTTAAACATAAAATTGACTTTTGACTCGTGCGTTCACCAAAATTGGTTCAATGTGTTTGTGACCCTGGTAAAAAAACAGGGAAAAAATTTGGTTTACCTTTCTTCGATTTGTGCAACAGGTATCGGTTGCCTCAGAAAGTGTCTAAGTTGATTTTATGATTTTATGCGCAGCACGTAACAGTCACATATGGGTGAGATAGTCATTGTAACCAAATCAATGGGTGTAGTTAGAGAAAATGAAAAAGAAAATTCCCTAAATTTGACATAAAAAAACAGGTGTTGTCTGCCGTGAAATGTTCCGTCAGTCGATTTTTTCATATTTTCGTGGATACGTAACTGGCATCTATGAGACGTTAGTCCACGTAAATGGGTTTGTTGTCACTGTATAAAGAGATTGGAGAAAAAAAAATATATATATGAAATTTAGTTCCCTACATTTGACTTAAGAAATAGGCGTCGTCTACTATGAAATGTTTCGTAAGTTGATTTTTCATGTTTTCGCAGATACGTTACCGGCACGTACAAGAAGGTAGTCAATGTAAATGGGTTTGGTGTCACGGTATAAGGAGAATTTAGTTCCCTTGGTTTGACTTATGCAGTAGGAAGCAGTTGCTACTGAAAGTCTTCAGTCTTTTTTTAGCCCTTTGTCACATTATTTTCTGGGGTTTTCCCATGTGTGTAACTGGCACATAAGAGACGGTAGTCAACATAACTTGGTTTCTTATTATGGTTTGAAGAGATTAGAAAAATTACACTTCAGTTCCCTTTGTTTGATTTATGTTATAGGAAGAAAATGCTACTGAAAGCGATTTCAGTCTGTTTTTTAGCCACTTGTCGCATTAATTTCTGCTTTTTTCAAACACTGTACATTGATCATTTTGAGTTTCTCTTTAAAGTTTCAATGTGCAGCATTTAATGAGGTATGAGTTATAAAAGAACATTCAATTAAGGGGTCAAAGGGGGCATCAATGGTTTAAGGGAAGGGAAGTAACTTTTGCAAGGGGCTTGAAAAGACCAAAACAAGGTCTTCTGCCACCCGTTTCCTTAAATGATTGCCCATTTTCAGTGAAATCTGGCATGTGTGGATAGTGCATGCCTGGCAGTTTGCCAAGGACTGCACAACAGCCTTTAAAGAAGACTCTAAATCCACTTTTATGCCGTTTTTTGTTCACTGTATTCTATCGATATATTACGGCGCCATTATTAAGTGATTTTGGAGCTCTCTGATTGGCTGGTGGGCCTAATTTTGAATTCTAAAAGATTTTCTGATTGGCTGATGGTTCCCATTCTGATTTCCTTAACCTTCTCTAATCGGATAATTTTTTTAGAGGGATGAGATTTGATTGTCCGATGCTAAAGGGGGGGGGGTAATTTCTATTTATCCTTATTAATCTTTTACCACACAATGACGCCTTTCAACAGCCCGGAAATAGAATGCTTTTAAAAATAATTTGGGAAAAGGAGTAAATGCAGGTTACCAGCATTTTCTCCTTTTCCAATAATGTTTTCTACCCTATCAAAAAAGAATTTGATTATTAGTTATTCTTACATCTTATTGTACCTTAATGGCCTATTTCTAAATTCTTCAAACAAGAATACAATTTCCTTTTAAGGGAAAAGTTTCTGCAACAGCAACCGGTTGCTTCTGAATTTCATATTTTTGCACAGCGGTTAAACATAAAATTGACTTTTGACTCATGCGTTCACCAAAATTGGTTCAATGTTTTCGAAACCCTGGTAGGAAAATGGGGAAAAAATTCGGTTTAACCTTTCTTCGATTTGTGCAACAGGTATAGGTTGCCTCTGAAAGTGTCTAAGTTGGTTTTATGATCTTATGCGCAGCAAGTAACAGTCACGTATGGGTGAGATAGTCATCGTAACCAAATTAATGGCCCTAGTGAGAGAAAATGAAATAGAAAATTCCCTAAATTTGACGTAAAAAAACAGGTGTCATCTGCTATGAAATGTTCCGTAAGTTGATTTTTTCATGTTTTCGCTGGCACCTACGAGACGGTATTCAGTGTAAATGGGTTTGTTGTCACGGTACAAAGAGATTGGAGGAAAAGAAAATAGAAATTTAGTTCCTTATACTTGACTTGAGAAACATGTGTTGTCTGCTATGAAATGTCCCGTAAGTCGATTTTTCATGGTTTCGCGAATACGTAACTGGCACCTACAAGACGGTAGTCAACGTAAATGGGTTTGTTGTCACGTACGATATAAAGAGATTGGAGAAAAAACATTAAAAAATTCAGTTCTCTTTGTTTGACTTATGCAACAGGAAGCAGTTGCTACTGAAAACAGTCTTCATGTCTTTTTTTAGCCACTTGTCACATCATTTTCTGGTGTTCTTGCATGTGTGTAACTGGCATGTATGAAACGGTAGTCAACGTAACTGGGTTTCTTGTTGCGGTTTGAAGATATTAGAAAAATTATGCTTCATTTCCTTGCTACTGAAAGAGTTTTCAGTCTTTTTTTAGCCATTTGTCACATTGTTTTCTGTGCTTTTCGCATGTGCGTAACTGGCACGTATGAGATGGTAATCAACGTAACTGGGTTTCTTGTCATGGTTTGAAGTGATTAGAAAAAATAACATTTCCGTTCCCTTTGTTTGATTTATGCAATAGGAAACAATTGCTACAGAAAGAGTTTTCAGTCTCTTTTTAAGCAACATGTCACATTAATTTCTGTGTGTTTTTTTTACACTGTACATTGATCATTTTGGCTTATATGAATTTGATGTGGCCCGAATCAGAAAATCCAATTAAAGGATAAAGGGGGGGAGGACATCAAGGGTTTATTTTAAGGGAAGTAACTCTTGCAAGGGGCTTGAAAAGACCAAAACAAGGTCTTCTGCCACCTTGTTTTCTTGAATTTTGGCCCATTTTCAGTGAAATCTGGCATGTGTGGATGGTGCATGCCTTTAAAGACTTTAAATCCACTTTTATGCCGTTTTTTGTTCACTGTTTTCTATTGATATATTAGGGCGCCATTTTGATTGGATGACTGGGCCCATTTTGATTTCTCAAAGCCTCTCTGACAGGCAGGCCGGGCCCATTTTTGAATTTCTCACAGCCTCTCTAATTGGCTGTTGGCACCCAATCTGATTTCCTAAAAGCTTCTGTGATTGGGTAATTTCACAGAGGGATGAGATTTGATTGGATGATTGGGAGGGGGGTATATGTTTATCCTTATTGACCCCTTACCATACAATGACGCCTTTAACATCCCTAAAAGAGAAGGCATGGAAAATAATCTGGGAAAAGGAGACAATGCAGGTTCATTTCACAGAGGGATGAGATTTGATTGGATGATTAGGAGGGGGGTATATGTTTATCTTTATTGACCCCTTACCATACAATGACGCCTTTAACACCCCTAAAAGAGAAGGCTTTGGAAAATAATCTGAGGAAAGGAGACAATGCAGGTTACCAGCATTTTCTCCTTTTCTCACGTTTTCTACCACATCAAAGAAAATTTTGATTATTAGTTATTCTTACATCTCATTGTATCTTTATGACCAATTTTTTTAATTCTTCAAACGAAAACAAGATTTTTTTTTCATCAGTAAAAGTTTCTGCAACAGCAACCAGTTGCTTCTGAATTTTATTTTTTTGTGCAGTGGTTAAACATAATATTGACTTTTGACTCACACGGTCACCAAATCTGACCCTGTTATGAAAACAGGGAAATGTTTGATTTACCTTTCTTTGATTTGTGCAACAGGTATCAGTTGCCTCCGAAAGTGTCTAAGTTGATTTTATGATTTCATGCGCAGCACGTAACCGTCTCATATGGGTGAGATGGTCTTTGCAACCGAATCAATGGCCCTAGTTAGAAAAAACGAAAAAAGAAAAATCCCTATATTTGACTTGAGAAACAGGTATTGTCTGCTATGAAATGTCCCGTACGTCGATTTTTTCATGTTTTCGTGGATACGTAACTTTCACCTACGAGACGGTAGTCAGCTTAATTGGGTTTGTTGTCACGGTACAAAGAGATTGGAGAAAAAAAAAGAAAAAAGAAATTTAGTTCCTTATATTTGACTTGAGAAACACATGTCGTCTGCTATGAAATGTCCCGTAAGTCGATTTTACATGGTTTCACGGATACGTAACTGGCACCTACGAGACGGTAATCAACGTAAATGGGTTTGTTGTCATGTACAATATAAAGAGATTGGAGAAAAAACATTAAAAAATTAAGTTCTCTTTGTTTGACTTATGCAACAGGAAGCAGTTGCTACTGAAAACAGTCTTCATGTCTTTTTTTAGCCACTTGTCACATCATTTTCTGGTGTTCTCGCATGTGCGTAACTGGCACGTATGAAACGGTAGTCAACGTAACTGGGTTTCTTGTTGCGGTTTGAAGATATTAGAAAAATTATGCTTCAATTCCTTGCTACTGAAAGAGTTTTCAGTCTTTTTTAGCCATTTGTCACATTGTTTTCTGTGCTTTTCGCATGTGCGTAACTGGCACGTATGAGATGGTAATCAACGTAACTGGGTTTCTTGTCATGGTTTGAAGCGATTAGAAAAAATAACATTTCCATTCCCTTTGTTTGATTTATGCAATAGGAAACAATTGCTACAGAAAGAGTTTTCAGTCTCTTTTTTAGCAACTTGTCACATTAATTTCTGTGTGTTTTTTTTTACACTGTACATTGATCATTTTGGCTTATATGAATTTGATGTGGCCCGAATCAGGAAATCCAATTAAAGGGTAAAGTGGAGGGGGAGGGCATCAAGGGTTTACTTTAAGGGAAGTAACTCTTGCAAGGGGCTTGAAAAAACCAAAACAAGATCTTCTGCCACCTTGTTTTCTTGAATTTTGGCCCTTTTTCAGTGAAATCTGGCATGTGTGGATGGTGCATGCCTGGCAGTTTGCCAAGGACAGCATAGCAGCCTTTAAAAAGACTCTTAATGCACTTTTATACCACTTTTTGTTCACTGTTTTCTATTGATATATAAGGGCGCCATTTTGATTGGATGACTGGGCCCATTTTGATTTCTCAAAGCCTCTCTGACAGGCAGGCCGGGCCCATTTTTGAATTTCTCACAGCCTCTCTGATTGGCTGTTGGCACCCAATCTGATTTCCTAAAAGCTTCTGTGATTGGGTAATTTCACAGAGGGATGAGATTTGATTGGATGATTGGGAGGGGGGGTATATGTTTATCCTTATTGACCCCTTACCATAAAATGACGCCTTTAACATCCCTAAAAGAGAAGGCATGAAAAATAATCTGGGAAAAGAAGACAATGCAGGTTACCAGCATTTTCTCCTTTTCTCACGTTTTCTACCCCATCAAACAAAATTTTGATTATTACTTATTCTTACATCTTATTGTATCTTTATGGCCTATTTTTTTAATTTTTCAAACGAAAATAAGATTTTTTTTCATCAGTAAAAGTTTCTGCAACAGCAATAGGTTGCTTCTGAATTTTATTTTTTTGTGCAGTGTTAAACATAACATTGACTTTTGACTCGCACGGTCACCAAATCTGACCCTGTTATGAAAACAGGGAAATGTTTGATTTACCTTTCTTTGATTTGTGCAACAGGTATCAGTTGCCTCCGAAAGTGTCTAAGTTGATTTTACGATTTCATGCGCAGCATGTAACCATCTCATATGGGTGAGATGGTCATCGCAACTGAATCAATGGCCCTAGTGAGAAAAAAATGAAAAAAGAAAAAGCGTAAATGGGTTTGTTGTCACGGTACAAAGAGATTGGAGGAAAAAAAAAATAGAAATTTAGTTCCTTATATTTGACTTGAGAAACACGTGTCATCTGCTATGAAATGTCCCGTAAGTTGATTTTTCATGGTTTCGCGGATACGTAACTGGCACCTACGAGACGGTAATCAACGTAAATGGGTTTGTTGTCATGTACAATATAAAGAGATTGGAGAAAAAACATTAAAAAATTAAGTTCTCTTTGTTTGACTTATGCAACAGGAAGCAGTTGCTACTGAAAACAGTCTTCATGTCTCTTTTTAGCCACTTGTCACACCATTTTCTGGTGTTCTCGCATGTGCATAACTGGCACGTATGAAATGGTAGTCAACGTTACTGGGTTGCTTGTAGCGGTTTGAAGATATCAAAAAAATTATGCTTCAATTCCTTGCTACTGAAAGAGTTTTCAGTCTTTTTTTAGCCATTTGTCACATTGTTTTCTGTACTTTTCGCATGTGCGTAACTGACACGTATGAGATGGTAATCAACGTAACTGGGTTTCTTTTCATGGTTTGAAGCGATTAGAAAAAATAACATTTCCGTTCCTTTTGTTTGATTTATGCAATAGGAAGCAACTGCTACAGAAAGAGATTTCAGTCTATTTTTTAGCCACTTGTCACATTAATTTCTGTTTTTTTTTACACTGTAAATTGATCATTTTGGGTTGCTCTTTAAAGTTTCATTGTGCAGCATTTGATGAGGTCTGAGTTATAAAAGCAAATTCAGTTAAAGGGTCAAAGGGGGCATCAAGGGTTTAAGGGAAGGGAAGTAACTTTTGCAAGGTGCTTGAAAAGACCAAAACAAGGTCTTCTGCCACCCCGTTTTCTTAAATGTTTGCCCATTTCCAGTGAAATCTGGCATGTGTGGATAGTGCATGCGTGGCAGTTTGCCAAGGACTGCACAAAAGCCTTTAAAGAAGACTCTAAATCCACTTTTATGCCGTTTTTTGTTCACTGTATTCTACGATGACTATCTCACCCATACGTGACTGTTACGTGCTCGGCTAAAAATCGTATTCTTATTTGATGGGATAGAAAACATTGTTGGAAAAGGAGAAAATGCTGGTAACCTGCATTTTCTCCTTTTCTCAAACCATTTTCAAAAATCATTCTATTTTCGGGTTGTTGAAAGGCGTCATTGTGTGGTAAAAGGTTAATAAGGATAAACAAATATTGTCCAATCCGAGAAGGTTTAAGGAAATCAGAATGGGAACCATCAGCCAATCAGAGAAGCTTTTGCAACTCAAAGTTGGGCCCACAAGCCAATCAGAGCGCTCCAAAATCACTTCAAAATGGCGCCCTAATATAGCGATAGAATACAGTGAACCAAAAACGGCAAAATAGTGGATTTAGAGTCTTCTTTAAAGGCTTTTGTGCAGTCCTTGGCAAACTGCCAGGCATGCACTATCCACACATGCCAGATTTCACTGGAAATGGGCAAACATTTAAGAAAACGGTGGCAGAAGACCTTGTTTTGGTCTTTTCAAGCACCTTGCAAAAGTTACTTCCCTTCCCTTAAACCCTTGATGCCCCCTTTGACCCCTTAACTGAATTTGCTTTTATAACTCAGACCTTATCAAATGCTGCACATTGAAACTTTAAAGAGAAACCCAAAATGATCAATGTACAGTGTTTGAAAAAAGCAGAAATTAATGTGACAAGTGGCTAAAAAACAGACTGAAATCTCTTTCTGTAGCAGTTGCTGCCTATTGAATAAATCAAACAAAGGGAACTGAAGTGTAATTTTTCTAATCTCTTCAAACCGCAACAAAGAAACCCAGTTACATTGACTACCGTCTCATACGTGCCAGTTACGCACATGCCAGAAAATAATGTGACAAAGGGCTAAAAAAGACTGAAGACTCTTTCAGTGGCAACCGCTTCCTACTGCATAAGTCAAACCAAGGGAACTAAACTCTTTTGATACCGTGACAACAAACCCATTTACATTGACTACCTTCTGATGGGTGCCGGTTACGTATCCGCGAAAACATGAAAAATCCACCTGCGGAACACTTCATAGCAGACGACACCTATTTCTTACGTCAAATATAGAGAACTAAATTTCTTCTAATTTTTTTTTTTTTTTTTTTCTCCAAGCTCTTTATACCGTGACAACAAACCCATTTACGTGGACAACCGTCTCATAGGTGCCAGTTACGTATCCACAGAAACATGAAAAAATCGACTTACGGATCATTTCATGGCAGACGACACCTGTTTTTTAACGTCAAATTTAGGGATTTTTCATCTTCTCTCACTAGGGCCATTGATTCGGTTACGATGACTATCTCACCCATACGTGACTGTTACGTGCTCCACGAAAAATCGTAAAACCGACTTAGACACTTTTGAAGGGAACCGATACCTGTTGCACAAATCGAAGAAAGGTAAAGCGAGTTTTTTTTCTCGTTTTCTTACCAGGGTCACGAAAACATTGAACCAATTTTGGCGACCCCACAAGTCAAAAGTCAACATTATGTTTAACCGCTGTGCAAAAATATGAAATTCAGAAGCAAGCGGTCTCTTTGCAGAAACTTTTCCCTTACAAAGAAATCGTATTCTTGTTTGAAGAATTTAGAAATAGGCCATAAAGGTACAATAAAATGCAAGAATAACTAATAATCAAATTCTTCTTTGATGGGAAAGAAAACATTGTTGGAAAAGGAGAAAATGCTGGTAACTTGCATTTTCTCCTTATCTCAAACCATTTTCAAAAATCATTCTATTTCCGGGTTGTTGAAAGGCGTCATTGTGTGGTAAAAGGTTAATAAGGATAGACAGAAATATTGTCCAATCAGAGAAGGTTTAAGGAAATCAGAATGGGAACCATCAGCCAATCAAAGAAGCTTTTGCAACTCAAAGTTGGGCCCACCAGCCAATCAGAGCGCTCCAAAATCACTTCAAAATGGCGCCCTAATATAGCGATAGAATACAGTGAACAAAAAACGGCATAATAGTGGATTTAGAGTCTTCTTTAAAGGCTTTTGTGCAGTCCTTGTCAAACTGCCAGGCATGCACTATCCACACATGCCAGATTTCACTTGAAATTTGCAAACATTTAAGAAAACGGGGTGGCAGAAGACCTTGTTTTGGTCTTTTCAAGCACCTTGCAAAAGTAACTTACTTCCCTTAAACCCTTGATGCCCCCTTTGACCCCTTAACTGAATTTGCTTTTATAACTCAGACCTCATCAAATGCTGCACATTGAAACTTTAAAGAGAAACCCAAAATGATCAATGTACAGTGTTTGAAAAAAGCAGAAATTAATGTGACAAGTGGCTAAAAAACAGACTGAAATCTCTTTCTGTACCAGTTGCTGCCTATTGAATAAATCAAACAAAGGGAACTGAAGTGTAATTTTTCTAATTTCTTCAAACCACAACAAAGAAACCCAGTTACGTTGACTACCGTCTCATACGTGCCAGTTATGCACATGCCAGAAAATAATGTGACAAAGGGCTAAAAAAGACTGAAGACTCTTTCAGTGGCAACCGATTCCTACTGCATAAGTCAAACCAAGGGAACTAAACTCTCTCTATACCGTGACAACAAACCTATTTACGTTGATTACCTTCTCGTGGGTTCCGGTTACGTATCCGCAAAAACTTGAAAAATCCACCTGCGGAACACTTCATGGCAGACGACGCCTATTTCTTACGTCAAATATAGAGAACTAAATTTCTTCTAATTATTTTTATTTTTTTTTTTTCTCCAAGCTCTTTATACCGTGACAACAAACCCATTTACGTGGACTACCGTCTCATAGGTGCCAGTTACGTGTACGCGGAAACATGAAAAAAATTGACTTTTGGAACATTTCATGGCAGACGACACCTGTTTTTTTAGGTCAAATTTAGGGATTTTTCATCTTCTCTCACTAGGGCCATTGATTCGGTTACGATGACTATCTCACCCATACGTGACTGTTACGTGCTCCGCGAAAAATCGTAAAACCGACTTAGACACTTTCGGAGGCAACCGATACCTGTTGCACAAATCGAAGAAAGGTAAAGCGAGTGTTTTTCCCCGTTTTCTTACCAGGGTCATGAAAACATTGAACCAATTTTGGCGACCGCACGAGTCCAAAGTGAACATTATGTTTAACCGCTGTGCAAAAATATGAAATTCAGAAGCAAGCAGTCTCTGTTGCAGAAACTTTTCCCTTACAAAGAATTCATATTCTTGTTTGAAGAATTTAGAAATAGGCCATAAAGGTACAATAAGATGCAAGAATAACTAATAATCAAATTCTTCTTTGATGGGATAGAAAACATTGTTGGAAAAGGAAAAAATGCTGGTAACCTGCATTTTCTCCTTATCTCAAACCATTTTCAAAAATCATTCTATTTCCGGGTTGTTTAAAGGAGTCATTGTGTGGTAAAAGCTTAATAAGGATAGACAGAAATATTATCCAATCAGAGAAGGTTTAAGGAAATCAGAATGGGAACCATCAGCCAATCAGAGAAGCTTTTGCAACTCAAAGTTGGGCCCACCAGCCAATCAGAGCGCTCCAAAATCACTTCAAAATGGCGCCCTAATATAGCGATAGAATACAGTGAACAAAAAACGGCATAAAAGTGGATTTAGAGTCTTCTTTAAAGGCTTTTGTGCAGTCCTTGTCAAACTGCCAAAAGGAACGGAAATGTTATTTTTTCAAATCGCTTCAAACCATGAAAAGAAACCCAGTTACGTTGATTACCATCTCATACGTGTCAGTTACGCACATGCGAAAAGTACAGAAAACAATGTGACAAATGGCTAAAAAAAGACTGAAAACTCTTTCTGTACCGGTTGCTTCCTATTGCATGAATCAAACAAAGGGAACTGAAGTGTAATTTTTCTAATCTCTTCAAACCGCAACAAAGAAACCCAGTTACGTTGACTACCGTCTCATACGTGCCAGTTACGCACATGCCAGAAAATAATGTGACAAAGGGCTAAAAAAGACTGAAGACTCTTTCAGTGGCAACCGCTTCCTACTGCATAAGTCAAACCAAGGGAACTAAAATCTCTTGATACCGTGACAACAAACCCATTTACGTTGACTACCTTCTCGTGGGTGCCGGTTACGTATCCGCGAAAACATGAACAATCCATGTGCAGAACACTTCATAGCAGAAGCAACTATTTCTTACGTCAAATATAGAGAACTAAATTTCTTCTAATTTTTTTTTTTTTCTCCAAGCTCTTTATACCGTGACAACAAACCTATTTACGTTGACTTCCTTCTCGTAGGTGCCGGTTACGTATCCGCGAAAACATGAAAAATCCATGTGCGGAACACTTCATAGCAGACGACGCCTATTTCTTATATTCGTCAAATATAGAGAACTAAATTTCTAAATTTCTTTTTTTTTTTTTTTTTTCCTCCAAGCTCTTTATACCGTGACAACCAACCCATTTACGTGGACTACCCTCTCATAGGTGGCAGTTACGTATCCGCGGAAACATGAAAAAATCGACTTACGGAACATTTCATGGCAGACGACACCTGTTTTTTTACGTCAAATTTAGGGATTTTTCATCTTCTCTCACTAAAGCCATTGATTTGGTTACGATGACTATCTCACCCATTCGTGACTGTTACGTGCTCCGGGAAAAATCGTAAAACCGACTTAGACACTTTCTGAGGCAACCGATACCTGTTGCACAAATCGAAGAAAGGTAAAGCGAGTTTTTTTCCCCGTTTTCTTACCAGGGTCACGAAAACATTGAACCAATTTTGGCGACCGCACGAGTCAAAAGTCAACATTATGTTTAACCGCTGCGCAAAAATATGAAATTCAGAAGCAAGCGGTCTCTGTTGCAGAAACTTTTCCCTTACAAAGAAATCGTATTCTTGTTTGGAGAATTTAGAAATAGGCCATAAAGGTACAATAAGATGCAAGAATAACTAATAATCAAATTCTTCTTTGATGGGAAAGAAAACATTGTTGGAAAAGGAAAAAATGCTGGTAACCTGCATTTTCTCCTTTTCTCAAACCATTTTCAAAAATCATTCTATTTCCGGGTTGTTGAAAGGCGTCATTGTGTGGTAAAAGGTTAATGAGGATAAACAGAAATATTGTCCAATCAGAGAAGGTTTAAGGAAATCGGAATGGGAACCATCAGCCAATCAGAGAAGCTTTTGCAACTCAAAGTTGGGCCCACCAGCCAATCAGAGCGCTCCAAAATCACTTCAAAATGGCGCCCTAATATAGCGATAGAATACAGTGAACAAAAAACGGCATAATAGTGGATTTAGAGTCTTCTTTAAAGGCTTTTGTGCAGTCCTTGTCAAACTGCCAGGCATGCACTATCCACACATGCCAGATTTCACTGAAAATGGGCAAACATCTTAGAAAACGGGGTGGCAGAAGACCTTGTTTTGGTCTTTTCAAGCACCTTGCAAAAGTTACTTCCCTTCCCTTAAACCCTTGATGCCCCCTTTGACCCATTAACTGAATTTGCTTTTATAACTCAGACCTCATCAAATGCTGCACATTGAAACTTTAAAGAGAAACCCAAAATGATCAATGTACAGTGTTTGAAAAAAGCAGAAATTAATGTGACAAGTGGCTAAAAAACAGACTGAAATCTCTTTCTGTACCAGTTTCTTCCTATTGCATAAATCATACAAAGGGAACTGAAGTGTAATTTTTCTAATCTCTTCAAACCGCAACAAAGAAACCCAGTTACGTTGACTACAGTCTCATACGTGCCAGTTACGCACATGCCAGAAAATAATGTGACAAAGGGCTAAAAAAGACTGAAGACTCTTTCAGTGGCAACCGCTTCCTACTGCATAAGTCAAACCAAGGGAACTAAACTCTCTTGATACCGTGACAACAAACCCATTTACGTTGACTACCTTCTCGTAGGTGCCGGTAACGTATCTGCAAAAACATGAAAAATCCACCTGCGGAACACTTCATAACAGACGACGCCTATTTCTTACGTCAAATATAGAGAACTAAATTTCTCCTAATTCTTTTTTTTTTTTTTTTTCTCCAAGCTCTTTATACCGTGACAACAAACCCATTTACGTGGACTACCGTCTCATAGGTGCCAGTTACGTATCCGCGGAAACATGAAAAAATCGACTTATGGAACAATTCATGGCAGACGACACCTGTTTTTTTAGGTCAAATTTAGGGATTTTTCATCTTCTCTCACTAGGGCCATTGGTTCGGTTATGGTGACTATCTCACCCATTCGTGACTGTTACGTGCTCCGCGAAAAATCGTAAAACCGACTTAGACACTTTCGGAGGCAACCGATACCTGTTGCACAAATCAAAGAAAGGTAAAGCGAGTTTTTTTCCCCGTTTTCTTACCAGGGTCACAAAAACATTGAACCAATTTTGGCGACTGCACGAGTCAAAAGTCAGCATTATGTTTAACCGCTGCGCAAAAATATGAAATTCAGAAGCAAGCGGTCTCTGTTGCAGAAACTTTTCCCTGACAAAGAATTCATATTCTTGTTTGAAGAATTTAGAAATAGGCCATAAAGGTACAATAAGATGCAAGAATAACGAATAATCAAATTCTTCTTTGATGGGATAGAAAACATTGTTGGAAAAGGAAAAAATGCTGGTAACCTGCATTTTCTCCTTATCTCAAACCATTTTCAAAAATCATTCTATTTCCGGGTTGTTTAAAGGAGTCATTGTGTGGTAAAAGCTTAATAAGGATAGACAGAAATATTATCCAATCAGAGAAGGTTTAAGGAAATCAGAATGGGAACCATCAGCCAATCAGAGAAGCTTTTGCAACTCAAAGTTGGGCCCACCAGCCAATCAGAGCGCTCCAAAATCACTTCAAAATGGCGCCCTAATATAGCGATAGAATACAGTGAACAAAAAACGGCATAAAAGTGGATTTAGAGTCTTCTTTAAAGGCTTTTGTGCAGTCCTTGGCAAACTGCCAGGCATGCACTATCCACACATGCCAGATTTCACTGGAAATTTGCAAACATTTAAGAAAACGGGGTGGCAGAAGACCTTGTTTTGGTCTTTTCAAGCACCTTGCAAAAGTTACTTCCCTTCCCTTAAACCCTTGATGCCCCCTTTGACCCCTTAACTGAATTTGTTTTTATAACTCAGACCTCATCAAATGCTGCACATTTAAACTTTAAAGAGAAACCCAAAATGATCAATGTACAGTGTTTGAAAAAAGCAGAAATTAATGTGACAAGTGGCTAAAAAACAGACTGAAATCTCTTTCTGTACCGGTTGCTTCCTATTGCATAAATCAAACAAAGGGAACTGAAGTGTAATTTTTCTAATCTCTTCAAACTGCAACAAAGAAACCCAGTTACGTTGACTACCGTCTCATACGTGCCAGTTACGCACATGCCAGAAAACAATGTGACAAAGGGCTAAAAAAGACTGAAGACTCTTTCAGTGGCAACCGCTTCCTACTGCATAAGTCAAACCAAGGGAACTAAACTCTCTTGATACCATGACAACAAACCCATTTACGTTGACTACCTTCTCGTGGGTGCCGGTTACATATCCGCAAAAACATGAAAAATCCATGTGCAGAACACTTCATAGCAGACGCAACTATTTCTTATGTCAAATATAGAGAACTAAATTTCTTCTAATTTTTTTTTTTTCCTCCAAGCTCTTTATACCGTGACAACCAACCCATTTACGTGGAATACCGTCCTATAGGTGCCAGTTACGTATCCGCGGAAACATGAAAAAATCGACTTACGGAACATTTCATGGCAGACGACACCTGTTTTTTTACGTCAAATTTAGGGATTTTTCATCTTCTCTCACTAGGGCCATTGATTCGGTTACGACGACTATCTCACCTGTTATGTACATACCCAGTTATTCCTAGCTTTGTTCATGTGTGTATCTATTTTTGAATGGTTTTCCCCTGTTGCTATTTTTAGAACTGGATTCTCTCTTGTGGAATATTGCGCTGGAAGTTTCCAGGCCTTTATACAATCTGATTACTAAGAATTTATGCAACTGATTTTAATATGAATTTTCTGGAAGTTTCCCTGTTATTATAAAAGGAAAAGCTTTTTACATCTCAGTGTTCACTAGTTAATACATGATTGCCAGACTACAGTGGGGATTATTTTGTGTTTGTGTCATAATTAGTGCTTGGATTACATTCAGTTTGGATTCGGATCAGACTAGACTAAAGTGAGGATTACTTCGTGTGCTTGGATTACATTCAGTTTGGATCAGGATCAGACTGGAATTAAGACTGGAATAATTTGTCTTTTGAATTTAACGTCTAAGGTATTGTTTTGTACTATTGTAATATTGTCACTGTTTATTTGATATTTTTGTTAATAAATTCTGTTAATTGTTATCGTTTGTTGCTGGCTTCTACTTTCTAGTTACGCCTGACTCGTAACACACCCATTCATGACTGTTACGTGCTCCGGGAAAAATCGTAAAACCGACTTAGACACTTTCGGAGGCAACCGATACCTGTTGCACATATCGAAAAAAGGTAAAAAAAGTTTTTTTCCCCGTTTTCTTACCAGGGTCAGGAAAACATTGAAACAATTTTGGCGACCGCATGAGTCAAAAGTCAACATTATGTTTAACCGCTGCGCAAAAATATGAAATTCAGAAGCAAGCGGTCTCTGTTGCAGAAACTTTTCCCTTACAAAGAAATCGTATTCTTGTTTGGAGAATTTAGAAATAGGCCAAAAAGGTACAATAAGATGCAAGAATAACGAATAATCAAATTCTTCTTTGATGGGATAGAAAACATTGTTGGAAAAGGAAAAAATGCTGGTAACCTGCATTTTCTCCTTTTCTCAAACCATTTTCAAAAATCATTCTATTTCCGGGTTGTTGAAAGGCGTCATTGTGTGGTAAAAGGTTAATAAGAATATACAGAAATATTGTCCAATCAGAGAAGGTTTAAGGAAATCGGAATGGGAACCATCAGCCAATCAGAGAAGCTTTTGCAACTCAAAGTTGGGCCCACCAGCCAATCAGAGCGCTCCAAAATCACTTCAAAATGGCGCCCTAATATAGCGATAGAATACAGTGAACAAAAAACGGCATAATAGTGGATTTAGAGTCTTCTTTATAGGCTTTTGTGCAGTCCTTGGCAAACTGCCAGGCATGCACTATCCACACATGCCAGATTTCACTGGAAATTTGCAAACATTTAAGAAAACGGGGTGGCAGAAGACCTTGTTTTGGTCTTTTCAAGCACCTTGCAAAAGTTACTTCCCTTCCCTTAAACCCTTGATGCCCCCTTTGACCCCTTAACTGAATTTGCTTTTATAACTCAGACTTCATCAAATGCTGCACATTGAAACTTTAAAGAGAAACCCAAAATGATCAATGTACAGTGTTTGAAAAAAGCAGAAATTAATGTGACAAGTGGCTAAAAAACAGACTGAAATCTCTTTCTGTACCGGTTGCTTCCTATTGCATGAATCAAACAAAGGGAACTGAAGTGTAATTTTTCTAATCTCTTCAAACCGCAACAAAGAAACCCAGTTACATTGACTACCATCTCATACGTGCCAGTTACGCACATGCCAGAAAATAATGTGACAAAGGGCTAAAAAAGACTGAAGACTCTTTCAGTGGCAACTGCTTCCTACTGCATAAGTCAAACCAAGGGAACTAAAATCTCTTGATACCGTGACAACAAACCCATTTACGTTGACTACCTTCTCGTGGGTGCCGGTTACGTATCCGCAAAAACATGAACAATCCATGTGCAGAACACTTCATAGCAGAAGCAACTATTTCTTACGTCAAATATAGAGAACTAAATTTCTTCTAATTTTTTTTTTTTTCTCCAAGCTCTTTATACCGTGACAACAAACCCATTTACATTGACTTCCTTCTCGTAGGTGCCGGTTACGTATCCGCGAAAACATGAAAAATCCATGTGCGGACCACTTCATAGCAGACGACGCCTATTTCTTATATTCGTCAAATATAGAGAACTAAATTTCTAAATTTCTTTTTTTTTTTTTTTTCCTCCAAGCTCTTTATACCGTGACAACAAACCCATTTACGTGGACTACCCTCTCATAGGTGGCAGTTACGTATCCGCGGAAACATGAAAAAATCGACTTACGGAACATTTCATGGCAGACGACACCTGTTTTTTTACGTCAAATTTAGGGATTTTTCATCTTCTCTCACTAAAGCCATTGATTCGGTTACGATGACTATCTCACCCATTCGTGACTGTTACGTGCTCCGGGAAAAATCGTAAAACCGACTTAGACACTTTCAGAGGCAACCGATACCTGTTGCACAAATCGAAGAAAGGTAAAGCAAGTTTTTTTCCCCGTTTTCTTACCAGGGTCACGAAAACATTGAACCAATTTTGGCGACCGCACGAGTCAAAAGTCAACATTATGTTTAACCGCTGCACAAAAATATGAAATTCAGAAGCAAGCGGTCTCTGTTGCAGAAACTTTTCCCTTACAAAGAAATCGTATTCTTGTTTGGAGAATTTAGAAATAGGCCATAAAGGTACAATAAGATGCAAGAATAACTAATAATCAAATTCTTCTTTGATGGGAAAGAAAACATTGTTGGAAAAGGAAAAAATGCTGGTAACCTGCATTTTCTCCTTTTCTCAAACCATTTTCAAAAATCATTCTATTTCCGGGTTGTTGAAAGGCGTCATTGTGTGGTAAAAGGTTAATGAGGATAAACAGAAATATTGTCCAATCAGAGAAGGTTTAAGGAAATCAGAATGGGATCCATCAGCCAATCAGAGAAGCTTTTGCAACTCAAAGTTGGGCCCACCAGCCAATCAGAGCGCTCCAAAATCACTTCAAAATGGCGCCCAAATATAGCGATAGAATACAGTGAACAAAAAACGGCTTAAAAGTGGATTTAGAGTCTTCTTTAAAGGCTTTTGTGCAGTCCTTGGCAAACTGCCAGGCATGCACTATCCACACATGCCAGATTTCACTGGAAATGGGCAAACATTTAAGAAAACGGGGTGGCAGAAGACCTTGTTTTGGTCTTTTCAAGCACCTTGCAAAAGTTACTTTCCTTCCCTTAAACCCTTGATGCCCCCTTTGACCCCTTAACTGAATTTGCTTTTATAACTCAGACCTCATCAAATGCTGCACATTGAAACTTTAAAGAGAAACCCAAAATGATCAATGTACAGTGTTTGAAAAAAGCAGAAATTAATGTGACAAGTGGCTAAAAAACAGACTGAAATCTCTTTCTGTACCAGTTGCTTCCTATTGCATAAATCAAACAAAGGGAACTGAAGTGTAATTTTTCTAATCTCTTCAAACTGCAACAAAGAAACCCAGTTACGTTGACTACCGTCTCATACGTGCCAGTTACGCACATGCCAGAAAATAATGTGACAAAGGGCTAAAAAAGACTGAAGACTCTTTCAGTGGCAACTGCTTCCTACTGCATAAGTCAAACCAAGGGAACTAAACTCTCTTGATACCGTGACAACAAACCCATTTACGTTGACTACCTTCTCGTAGGTGCCGGTAACGTATCTGCGAAAACATGAAAAATCCACGTGCGGAACACTTCATAGCAGACGACGCCTATTTCTTATGTCAAATATAGAGAACTAAATTTCTTCTTCTTTTTTTTTTTTGTCTTTTTTTTTTTTTTCTCCAAGCTCTTTATACCGTGACAACAAACCCATTTATGTGGACTACCGTCTCATAGGTGCCAGTTAGTATCCGCGGAAACATGAAAAAATCGACTTACGGAACAATTCATGGCAGACGACACCTGTTTTTTTTGGTCAAATTTAGGGATTTTTCATCTTCTCTCACTAGGGCCATTGATTCGGTTATGATGACTATCTCACCCATACGTGACTGTTACGTGCTCCGCGAAAAATCGTAAAACCGACTTAGACACTTTCGGAGGCAACCGATACCTGTTGCACAAATCGAAGAAAGGTAAAGCAAGTTTTTTTCCCCGTTTTCTTACCAGGGTCGCGAAAACATTGAACCAATTTTGGCGACCGCACGAGTCCAAAGTCAACATTATGTTTAACCGCTGCGCAAAAAATATGAAATTCAGAAGCAAGCGGTCTCTGTTGCAGAAACTTTTCCCTTACAAAGAATTCATATTCTTGTTTGAAGAATTTAGAAATAGGCCATAAAGGTACAATAAGATGCAAGAATAACTAATAATCAAATTCTTCTTTGATGGGATAGAAAACATTGTTGGAAAAGGAAAAAATGCTGGTAACCTGCATTTTCTCCTTTTCTCAAACCATTTTCAAAAATCATTCTATTTCCGGGTTGTTTAAAGGCGTCATTGTGTGGTAAAAGGTTAATAAGGATAAACAGAAATATTGTCAAATCAGAGAAGGTTTAAGGAAATCAGAATGGGAACCATCAGCCAATCAGAGAAGCTTTTGCAACTCAAAGTTGGGCCCACCAGCCAATCAGAGCGCTCCAAAATCACTTCAAAATGGCGCCCTAATATAGCGATAGAATACAGTGAACAAAAAACGGCATAAAAGTGGATTTAGAGTCTTCTTTAAAGGCTTTTGTGCAGTCCTTGGCAAACTGCCAGGCATGCACTATCCACACATGCCAGATTTCACTGGAAATGGGCAAACATTTAAGAAAACGGGGTGGCAGAAGACCTTGTTTTGGTCTTTTCAAGCACCTTGCAAAAGTTACTTCCCTTCCCTTAAACCCTTGATGCCCCCTTTGACCTCTTAACTGAATTTGCTTTTATAACTCAGACCTCATCAAATGCTGCACATAGAATCTTTAAAGAGAAACCCAAAATGATCAATGTACAGTGTTTGAAAAAAGCAGAAATTAATGTGACAAGTGGCTAAAAAACAGACTGAAATCTCTTTCTGTACCAGTTGCTTCCTATTGCATAAATCAAACAAAGGGAACTGAAGTGTAATTTTTTCTAATCTCTTCAAACCGCAACAAAGAAACCCAGTTACGTTGACTTTTCCTTTTGTCCCTACAAATTTTACTAGGATTGGTCACAGTGATATTTGAACTACTTTGGGGGTCTGCGACTATATCTTTCACGCTATGGAAATTAATGAGTTGACTGTTTTTATAATTTAGGGTAAATCCCCTCACTTTACAAGTTTCGTTGTTTTCATTCGTTTTGTATGCATAATTTTTTGGCTCCCCAGACACAAACTCCACAATGTACTCTCCATTCCTAAGCTCATTCGTCAGTTCACCCAAATAATCACCTAGAGGTGGATCATACTCATTTGGACGACTCACGTATATGATGCTATCTGTGTCATAATACAGGACTCTTCTACCCAGCTGCTCAAGTACACTGTAAAGTTTAAGTCTGGCCCAGCACGTTGTAAATGTTGCCAAATATATGTTGGTCTTGTTATCTTCGGGTTGACAATCGTTCTTATACTGCCATTCAACTTGTATCATATCATTAGACAATATAGGAAAATCGATGGGTTGCTTCAATGGATCGGAAAAAAGTTGAAAAAACATGTTGGCCTGACTTTCGTGAAAAAATTCCGTTTGTCGAATATTAAGTCTCTGACCAAACTTTCCCCAAAAGCTATTGAGACACAGTTTTGCCAAAGCTCTAAGTCCTGGGTTCTTTCGAATATTTTTTCGATCCAATGAGACCCCTTTTTTTTCCACATATTGTCCGATGTACTTATTCATATCATCGTAACATTTAATCCAAACGGGAGGACCACTTGCTTCTTGTTTGAATTTCAAAAATGTGTTAATATATTGAGCAAACAATCCTCCTTTATTGGTTTTGGGGTCATATTGAGTGCTTCCTTCCCAGTGGTATACTTCATAAATTTTTGTGATTTTATACCCTAATCTGACAGCCGTTTGTATTTCGGGGGTGCACCACGTACCAGTCAACTCTCTTTGTTCATTTGTACATTCGCACGGGGTTTGACTTTCGGTATCCGCGCAGGTCCGACATAAAGAAAATTTTAGTTTACCATTAGACCTGTAAGGAAGGACTGGGTGATAGAGTCTCCTGGGCGGGATAATCTTCACCTTGGCAATACCAAAATAATCCTTGATGTCCCCAAAATCTTTCGAAATGACTGAGGGGTGACCTAAGGGATAACGACAATACTTGTTTACCCAAGGATAAAGACTCGTAAAATCTACATATTTCACTCGCTCGTTTTCTTTTACTTTGTAATAAAGCCGGCTGGCATTGGTGCGACCCCCAAAGAAACTTTCTCTCGGGTCTAGTCTATCCATGATATCTAGCTGAGAAATAAATTGCCGAAGTTCAGGGTTTTGGTTTTGTTGTTTTTTGAAGTCGTGATCCCAAATACAAATATATTTCATACCTAAATTTTCGAGGCGTGTTTGTTTTTTCAATGTCAGCGCGTACAATTCGTCCAAAGACTGGTTTGTGAGTGGGTGATACGTTTCTTCACGATTGTCAGAGAAACACACGGGGCATCCGTGAAATATACATCCGTGATATTCATAGACCGTGTTAGTTTCTCTACAATATCCGTCCAATTTGTAGCGAGTGCCGGGGATCGTTTTCTCCCCTTCATTCAAAGCATGTTGGATATGAACGTTATCGAGTTTCGCCCTCCACTCTAGCCATTGAATTGACGTTTTACTATATTGATCACTGTAACCACTGGGAGGAATTTTCGCTATGGGGGAACTCACAAATTCTTTCTTGCACACTTTCTCTCCTTTCAATTCGGATTCTTGGACCCACTCGTTTCCGTTTTGTATGTACAATTTTTCGTCGATGACTTTGCGGGTACCCATTGATCACTGCCTTGCAGTTTTACGCGCCATATTTCTTCCATTTCCGCCATGGGGGTACTTACAAATTCTTTCTTGCACACTTTCACTCCTTTCAATTTGGATTCGTGGACCCACTCGTTTCCGTTTTGTATGTACAATTTTTCGTCGATGACTTTTGCGGGTACCCATTGATCATTGCCTTTCAGTTTTACGCGCCATGTTTCTTCCAAAAATTTGGTTCTAAAGACGTTCATGCAAACGGAAGCTATAGTGACAGAATCGAAAGGATCCACGGCTCCAACCCATTGTTTCTCTTCCTTCCCTTTTTTATTGAGAACCACTTTCTCTTCCCCCGTAGCACTCATTAATAAATGTCTAAATTTCATACAAGCTTTTCTTAAAATATCTACATCACTTCTACAATATTGTAACATTTCTTTTCTAAAATCGAATATTTCATTCTCTCTCTCACTCAACCACGCTACTAACTCGCTTCTTTCTTTCTCACTCATAAAATCATAACCATAATCTTTAGCATCAGGGTAGGGTCCAACATAATTTTGATTCTCTCTAGTATTGAAATAATGCGGGAACCACCCTTTTTTCAATTCTTGCAAGTCAAATGCTTCCGGGAGTGCTGATAATTTCATGGGTAAAAAGCTGAGGCTGTCAATCACCTTTATATGTAATTTTTTCTCCACTGTCATATACATGATTTTTGAGCCGTTGTAAATAATTTTGGCAGGTCTTATGGATTGATCGATCAAATATTCCAGAATGAAATAGCCATCATACCCTTTCATGTTATGGGCAACAACCTTGAAATATTCGTGTTGATCCGTAAAGAGCCACTGTCCAAACTTTTCGGCCGTATCCGTGCCCTCGAATATGACTTCTCTGAATCCGCATTTACCGGGACAAGGACCTGGGTCCTCATTCTCGTGCAGATCAAAACTGTCACATTCCTTACAACGGGTACCACAACCCTTACATACGGAATCGGGAGTCAGTTCTTTTTCAATGCATGTAGGGCATACTGAATGAGCCACAACAAAGTTTGGACGGTGGGTCGCTTTACCGCACCATGCTGTTTTGCAATTCTGACATTTGGAGCAAGACTTACACATCTCTGGCAATTGACAGTCCTTACAATTTAATTTTGAATCGGGTACGTATCCTTCAACGAAGTAACTCATCTCATCCTGACTGTATTCAAAATCAAAAAATATAAATTTTGGAATGTAATATTCTTTGGCCGGTGTGGCTCTTAAATAACATTTATGATCATTCATGACATATTTGTGACAGGAGGAGCACTGGTATTCGCCACATCGATGCTCCTCCTTTTTGCGTTTGTCTGTTCTCAACACGTTGAAACATGTGGGACACTTCCACCATTTTTTGCATGGTGAAGGGCCACTGGGTTGTCCTTTTTTAGGCCCAAATTTGTATGTTGTAACTTCTTTGTGCTCAGCGTAACAAACTGCCGATCTGCAGGACATATTACAGTCGCTACATTTCACAGGTTCTACGTTAAGGCACATGTCACTTTTACAGACAATACATTTTATTTCACATTGATGTCCTTCTCTGTTATTATAATGTTTGAGACATTTTGTACAGAAATATCTGCAACTGAAAAATCCCGTGATACTTGTAATGGCGTGAAAGTGATCATCGTCAACCAAATAAATATAAATGCATGGACAATTGTCATTGCTAGCCACGGTTATAAATTTGTTTCCTAAGCGAGCACTCACCACCATTACACGAACACCAAGGAATTCTTCAAACATCCTAACATCATTTAAACTGAGGGGTTGCTCGGTGCTCACACCGACGGCATGACACAGTGCTTGGGCTAATTTCTTTTGTTCGTTTCTACTCTTATTGCGTAAATTTTTATAATAACTTTCGGGTACTTTTCTGTGTTCTAAAATCAAGTCTATATTACTTCTTTCCCCTCTGTTTTTCCTTATTTCTTTCCATTCATCTACAGTGCATCTGTTTAATTTTGCCCAACTGACACCTATAGCCCTAGCCATACACAAATTGTCTTTATTTTC
The DNA here is from genome assembly GCA_943736015.1 of Tridacna crocea. Classification (NCBI taxonomy): domain Eukaryota; kingdom Metazoa; phylum Mollusca; class Bivalvia; order Cardiida; family Cardiidae; genus Tridacna; species Tridacna crocea. The sequence continues at coordinate 337,293 of OX031066.1, read as the reverse complement.
AATAGTCACAAGGGACCTTTTTAGATGTACCAAATTGTTCTTACCCTTTACTTTTGTCATTTGTCGTTTTGATGACCCTTTTGGCAAAATGATCAAACCAATAACAATAATAAAACTCTGATCACTTAACAGTTCTTGATGGCTATTTAGCACTTTCATAATGGCCTCTATAACTTTTGCCGCATTAAGTTGATCCCATCTCTGTAGTGGAACTATAATTGGGTTATCAAGTCCTTGGTGTTGAATAATTACCCGTCCCAAGTCATTACCAGCTAAATTACCTCCGGTCTCATTTAATACATTTTCGAATAATTGCTCAAGTCCTCTTTGAATACCACTAATACTTTGACCGTAATGTCTTTCGTCTATTTTTATCTCATAGGTCCTGTCCACAGCGCCCGCCCGGGTGGCTCAGTGGTGAGCGTGTCGGACTCATGACCTGGTGGTTGTGAGTTCGATACCCGGTTGAGGCGAACTTTCTTTCGGGCGTAATTTCGCCTCTCACCTCTGCTGAAGCATGTGAGAAAAGTAGTCGGTGGCTTTGGAAAGAAAGTTGTGTTAGCACTGGTATTAGAAAGCCGGGAAACACATGTGCGTCACCGACCGCCATGATATGACCTTAGCTGTTAAAGTGGCGTTAAATCCCAATACAATCAAACCTGTCCACAGCCTTGTTTTTGGCATACGTTCTTTCAGACTTCTTTCGAATATTATACCGAATATCGTTCGAAGATCCTGGCTGAGGTTGATTTGGAGGGAGTACAGGATTCCATTCCCCATCTTCAACACAAACTCGAGCAGTTTCCTCCATCTCGTCGTCAAACAGAAGCGCTTTTATTGCCCCCTGTATCTCTTTTTCTATTCTTACCGATTCCAAATCTAAGTCACTACTATCATTGGTTATAGCCACTGGACCTCCTAAATTATGAAATAACGAATCAATTTGTTCATTTATATAATGATCACTGTACTCCGGATTTCGCAATTGGAATAAACGGAACCTTACAATAGGGGAATCCTGAATACCCATGGTCGCAGAAAAATTCATCAACTCTTCAACATCGGTATAAGATTGGACCATTGTCTCTAAAGCCATCTCGAAGGAATCCATTTTCACAGTAAGAGGTTCACTAATACAAAGTAAATGATTATGATAAAACTAGTACGCTATTGGGCTATAAATAGTTCCTCACGTTCTTGTAAAGTCTAAATAGTGACGAGCAACGAATCGGGGTATGATGTTGTGGAATGCAAACAGTATTAAACATGAAAACGAGTCATGCCATTGTACAATGTAAACATATTGTCTGTCATTGCATATTGTCTTAACGTAATCGTGCTTTGTTACTCTGTAATGTTCATTGCAAGCCCTGTATAAAATGTTTGAAATCAAAAATGGAGCTTTATTCTTATTCAGAATGGCTTGCAGAAAAAATCGTGGTGGTTTTGGAAAACCTTGTAATGAGCATTTCAGTGAAGAGTATTTGCGTTATAAAAAGTATTTTGATTATGAACACTTTTTACGCAAACATTACTTTGATGCAGAACAATTAATATGTCAGTCTCCTTGTAGTCTGTTCTCACAAGATTACTCTGTTGCAGAAGAGTATGACATTGTGAGAACTACTATAGAGCAATATAATGTCGTAACACACTCAGGAAAAAGGGCGATTTTTGAGAAAAAATTTCCCTATGTCATTGGTACAGACATTAATAAAGAACCAGTTAATTGCTGCAAAGTCGTATGCTCTTTTTACGGGTTTGCTTTACCAGAACGTATTAAATACCAAGATTTTTTCCCTGTTGTAACAGCCTTTCCTGTTGGAAACCTAACAAACTGACTCGGTTTTCATTCTCTGACTCAAAATATAAAAGGCTTCCCTTAGGAAGCCAACAAAAAAACAATATATTAAACACGCAGACACAACACCTACGCACGCATGTACGTTCTTCACAAGGTTGAAGATAAACATGCATAAACACTTATTACTATACACCCGACCGGGTAGCTCAACTAGTAGCATATCCGACTCGTGATCAGAAGGTTGCGAGTTGGATTCCTAGTTGAGTTTCAGGCCTCTCACCTCTGATGTATGTGAGAAAGTTGCCAGTGAATTGGAAAGAGAGTTGTGTTAGTACAGGTGTAAGAAAGGTAAGGAATACGTGGATGGGTACACTGACCTCCGTAATATGACTTATGCTATTAAAGCGATGTTAAACTCGAATACAATAAAGTCCTTACTACCACAAAACTCATTTGATAGTGTAACTGATTAGTGAGAATGTATTATATAATAAGTGAAATGTGCAAATTGATATTAGTATACACCGCTCGAAAAAAGAAAAAAAATAATAAATGAAGACGTTGTGAATGGAGAATTTATCTTTTAAAGTTTGTGAATCATTTTGATGAAAGATTTCTCGTTTGATAAGTGCCTTTTCTTTTTTTTGGCAATGTTTTTGTTTCACTTCATCATAGTGTGTGTGTATGTGTGTGTGTGTGTGTGTGTGACATATAAATCGCGCCAAAAGCGAATCTCAGTAGCATGGCTAAATGGTTATACAGAGTCGCGGACTCGTCCCTTATTACCGGATAAGTTCATTAGTCAGTGTTAAATAACAAATAAAAGTAACTTTGGTCCATCATTTATCAAGGCTCTTTCACCTTAAGTGTTGATAAACATAACGTAAAACTAAATATGAAATTTTCCGATCTCATCTCCTTTAAGATTTCGAATTTGTTTATTCACTTTGAAGTATTAGACACTTTGGAACCACTCTTCAATCAGTCTTGAAGTACCTTTAAGTAACTTAAAGACGATTAAATAATCAACAAATAGACACTTGACTTGACACGTTTGAATGATAGTGAACGTACTGCTCACACCCTGCATACGAAATATTACCGTTTCTTGTTCTGTGCAGTATGATCTTGATCTTCACTTTAATTTTCAATTCGACATCAATAACCGAAATATTGTGGTTCCATCAAAGCTGTGATTTGGGAAATAAAATATCTCCTCAGCGTGTTCTGTGCAGTCTGATCTTGACCTTCACTGTCCTTATCAAAGATCAAACTACATGTTCTGCGCAGTCTGATCTTGATCTACTCTGTCAGCCCAAAGGTCAGTGAGTTACGCTTACCAGTCAAAGGGCTGATTACAATTGCAGGGGTCGCCCTATATGTTCTGATTTTGATCTACACTGTCCACAACAAAGATCAAACTACATGTTCTACACCGTTTGATCTTGATCTACACTGTCCATAAATAGCTAGGTAGTCACGTTTACCAGCCAAAGGGTTAATAATAGATAAAAGGCCGCGGGTTTTGACATTTTCCGTACTAACCTCCCAGGAAGCAGAATCGAGAGAGATTAGTATAAGTTGTCAGAACTTGTTTCTCAATCGATGTAAAATAAGTATGTTTAAACTAACCTCCTTTACGATTTCAAATTTTTTAATCACTTTATAGTACTAGAGCCCCTGGAACCATCTTCAATCAGTCCTCAAGTACCTTTAAGTATCTGAAAGACGATTAATTCCCACTCACTAATATTTGAAAGAATACTTTAAGTCGAGTGATTCTATAGAAAAACAGTAAAAGGTCATGTCGAAAGGTTATACTCTCAGTAGTTGTGTACAGACATCGCAGCAATATTTATATAACGCAAGAAACAACAAATAGAGACTTGACCGGACACGTTTGAACGAGATTGAACGTGCTGTTCACAGCCTGCGAAATGATCTTGATCTACTCTTTAATTTTCAATTCGACATCAATAACCGAAATATTGCTGTTCCATCAAAGTTATGATTTGGGAATTAAAATATCTCCTTAGCGTGTTCTGTGCAGTCTGATCTTGATCTACACTGTCAGCCCAAAGGTCAGTCAGCCACCCTTACCAGCCAAAAAGGTTAATAATAATTGAAGGGGTCGTGCCGCATGTTCTGTGCAATCTGATCAGAATCTACACTATCCGCAACAAAGATCAACTTGCATCTTCTGTGCAGTCTGATCTTGATCTTGAGGTTTCTGAATTATGTATAGTGAGCCACCCTTACCAGCCAAAAAGGTTAATAATAATTGAAGGGTTCGTGCCGCATGTTCTGTGCAATCTGATCAGAATCTACACTATCCGCAACAAAGATCAACTTGCATCTTCTGTGCAGTCTGATCTTGATCTTGGGGGTCTGAATTATGTATATACATTGTCTTCACTCAAATCACTCTTCAAACAGCCTTCAAGTACCTGTAAACATCGTTAGGCGGATTTTGTACCACTCACTAATATTTGAAAAGCACTTAAAGATGACTGACGCTATCAAAAACAGTGTGAAACAAGGAAAAATTGGTGACGCGCTAGGAACCCGTATACTACTAATGTGATTGCGTTCTTTAGTTCAAGACCTGGGCTAAGTGAAATCTTCATGCTTAGCGCATGTTTACTCACAGGGCCATCAGTCCGTATTTGATTTCGGTGGCTATGTATATGTGATTGCGTTATTGAATTTGTGAATCTGTGTTTATGTGATTGCGTTCTTAATTTTAAGACCTGGGCCAAGTGAAATCTCCATGTTTAGCACATGTTTAATCACAGGGCCATCAGTCCGTAATTCATTTCTGTGGCTATGTACATGTGATTTCGTTATTGAGTTTGTGGATCTGTGTTTATATGATTGCGTTCTTAAGTTTAAGACCTCGGGCAAGTGAAATCTCCATGCTAAGCGCATGTTTAATCACAAGGCCATCAGTCCGTTATTCATTTCTGTAGTTATGTATATGTGATTGCGGTATTTAACTTTGGCTCTAATTATGTAGAAATGTTGTTTACTTAAATTCTTTAACGCTTAATCCTGACTTTTAACAATGTATATGTGCCTGCCTTATTGAACCTTGCCTCTGATCATGTTAAAATGTTGTTTACTTCAATTATTTACCGCACAATCCCGACCTTTAACAACCGTGAAATAGAAGTTTTGTGAAAAAATGGTGAGGAAAGGAGTTATTGCTGGTAACCAGCATTTTCTACTTTTTCCACATTATTTTCAAATAATCCCAAATAAGACTGATTTTTAGTTAATATTAATTTTTTTCGTCTGCAAAAGCATTGATTTTGGAACCGTATCAATATTTGTCAAGAGTTCTAATTGTGATTGCGTTACTTATATAAGGAAGTTGTGTATATGTGATTGCGTTCTTAAGTTCAAGACCTGGGCCAAGTGAAATCTCCATGCTTAGCGCATGTTTAATCACAGGGCCATCAGTCCGTATTTGATTTCGGTGGATATGTACATGTGATTGCGTTATTGAATTTGTGAATTTGTGTTTATGTGATTTCGTTCTTAAGTTTAAGATCTGGGCTAAGTGAAATCTCCATGCTTAGCGCATGTTTAATCACAGGGCCATCAGTCCGTAATTTAGTTCCAAGGCTATGTATATGTTCTAAAATGTGATTGTGTTACTTAAATTAGGAAGTTGTGTATATGTGATTGCATTCTTAAGTTTAACACCTTGGCCAAATGAAATATCGATGCTTAGTGCATGTTTAATCACAAGGCCATCAGTCCGTAATTCATTTCTGTGGCTATGTACTTGTGATTTCGTTATTGAATCTGTGGATCTGTGTTTATATGATTGCGTTCTTAAGTTTAAGACCTCGGGCAAGTGAAATCTCCATGCTAAGCGCATGTTTAATCACAAGGCCATCAGTCCGTTATTCATTTCTGTAGTTATGTATATGTGATTGTGTTATTTAACTTTGGCTCTAATTATGTAGAAATGTTGTTTACTTAAATTCTTTACCGCTTAATCCTGACTTTTAACAATCCTGAAATAGAAGCCTTGTGAAAACATTGTGGCGAAAGGAGTCATTGCTGGTTTATCAGCATTTTCTAGTTTTCCCACATTATTTTCAAACCATTCCAAATAAGACTCTGAATTTTAGTTAATATTTTTACTCTGTGTTATTGAATTTGTGAATCTCTGTTTATGTGATTGCGTTCTTAAGTTTAAGACCTGGACCAAGTTAAATCTCCATGCTTAGGGCATATTTAATCACAGGACTATCGGTCCTTAATTCATTTCAGTGGCCATGTACATGTGATTGCGTTATTTAACTTTTGCTGTGATTATGTTAATGTGGTGTTTACTTTAATTGTTTACCGCTCAATTCTGACCTTTAACAACCTGGAAATAGAAGCCTTGAATTAGGAAGTTGTGTATATGTGATTGCGTTCTTTAGTTCAAGATTTTAGTTCATATTTATTTTTTTTTTCGTCTGCAAAAGCATTGATTTTGGAACCGTATCAATATTTGTCAATTGTTAAAGAGTTCTAATATGTGATTGTGTTACTTAAATTAGGAAGTTGTGTATATGTGATTGGGTTCTTAAGTTCAAGACATGGGCCAAGTGAAATCTCCATGCTTAGCACATGTTTCATCACTGGGCCATCAGTCCGTATTTCATTTCGGTGGCTATGTACATGTGATTTCGTTATTGAATCTGTGGATCTGTGTTTGTATGATTGCGTTCTTAAGTTTAAGACCTGGGCCAAGTGAAATCTCCATGCTTAGCGCATGTTTAATCACAAGGCCATCAGTCCGTTATTCATTTCTGTAGTTATGTATATGTGATTGCGTTATTGAATTTGTGAATCTGTGTTTATGTGATTGCGTTCTTAATTTTAAGACCTGGGCCAAGTGAAATCTCCATGTTTAGCACATGTTTAATCACAGGGCCATCAGTCCGTAATTCATTTCTGTGGCTATGTACATGTGATTTCGTTATTGAATCTGTGGATCTGTGTTTATATGATTGCGTTCTTAAGTTTAAGACCTGGGCCAAGTGAAATCTCCATACTTAGTGCATTCTTAATCACAAGGCCATCAGTCCGTTATTCATTTCTGTAGTTATGTATATGTGATTGCGGTATTTAACTTTGGCTCTATTATGTAGAAATGTTGTTTACTTAAATTCTTTAACGCTTAATCCTGACTTTTAACAATCCTGAAATAGAAGCTTTGTGGGGAAAGGAGTCATTGCTGGTAACCAGCATTTTCTCCTTTTCCCACATTATTTTCAAACCATTCCAAATAAGACTCTGAATTTTAGTTAAGATTTATTTTTTTTCGTCTGCAAATGCACTGATTTAGGACCTGCCTTAATATTTGTCAGTTGTTAGAGAGTTCTAATTGTGATTGCATTACTTAAATTAGGAAGTTGTGTATATGTGATTGCGTTCTTTAGTTCAAGACCTGGGCCAAGCGAAATCTCCATGCTTAGCGCATGTTAAATCACAGGGCCATCAGTCCCTAATTTAGTTCTGTGGCTATGTATATGTGACTGCGTTATTTAAGTTTAGCTCTGATTATGTTAAAGTGTTGTTTACTTTAATTCTTTACCGCACAATCCTGAACTTATTTTAACAACCCTGAAATAGAAGCATTTTGAAAACATTGTGGGGAAAGGAGTCATTGCTGGTAACCAGCACTTTCTACTTTTCCCACATTGTTTTCAAATCATCCCGAATAAGACTTTCTGAATTCTCGTAAAATATTTTTTTCGTCTGCAAAAACATTGCTTGTGGACCCGTCTTAATATTTGTCAGTTGTTAGAGAATTCTAATATGTGAATGCGTTACTTAAATTAGGAAGTTGTGTATATGTGATTGCGTTCTTAAGTTTTAGGCCTGGACCAAGTGAAATCTTCATGCTTAGCGCATGTTTAATCACAAGGCCATCAGTCAGTAATTCATTTCTTTGGCTATGTATATGTGACTTCGATATTAAACTTTGGCTCTGTGTTTTAGTGTTGTTTACTTTAAATCTTTACGGCACAATCCTGAGCAATAACAACCCTGAAATAGTAGCAAATGAAAGCATTGTATGGAAAGCAGTCATTGCTGGTAACCAGCATTTCTACTTTTCCCACATTGTTTTCAAACCATCCCAAAAAAAGAAAGACTTTTTTGAATTTCAGCAGGCCCACTATTACGAAATAATTTATAAGGATAAGTTTTATGTTATTCTGGTTGCAGAGCACAGGACGGCCAACTCCTTCGATGCACAAATTGTGATAAAGCAGCAACGGATTTCCGACTTTATTTACTCAGCTGGGGGACTCGTGATTATGGCTGAGTGGACGACCGGTGCTCCGAAATTAACTAAATATAATTACCTTGACAGTCGTTGCCCTCTCAGGACTATAAAATCAGAGTGAACCAAGCAATCACGGGATATATCGTCTAACCACTTCTTGGTGATAACAACCAAATAGTTCAAAGCGATTTCAAATTTGTAGGCATTTTCATTTTAATTTTCTGTCTTGTAATTCTTATCATTCCATAATTTTCTCGCAAGTTTTACAAATTTATAGTGTGCTGTCTAATTTCTGCATATATCCCTGAAAGAAAAGCAAAAATGGCGCAAGCTGGATTTAGTCATACTGCAGTTGCTGTTCCAACAAAAACAAAAAGATTGACATCCCCAACTTTCAGCTGCAGGTCGAGCAAGAGTTACTCTCCTTGGAACTTATCGATTATCTGGTCCGAAAGGATTTCCGATAACGGCCTGTCATATAGGATTTAGAAGGGAAATTTTTTGATCGACTAAAACACATTTTTCTTCTAAAATGATTAAAATCTATAACGTCCTGAAGTATTCTTTAATATCTCTACTTTACTTCAATATAATTTTAATTACTGTAGCAAAATGGGAAGTTGCGTCCATTTTAATTTAAAGTTACTGACCCATTCTCTTTCTTATTTCTATAGAAAGGTTTAAGAAATTTGCTCTTGCGCCGTTTTTGACGCTAAATAACATAAAACTGAATTGCAAGAAAAAAATCTATAACGTCTTGAAGTATTCTCTGTTTTGTTGTGATTATGATCAATGTATTCGTTTACATTTGTTACATTGAGATCTTGCGTCCATTTCAGTTTAAAAACTTCACTATCGTTAAGTGAGATTTTAGGACTGGGTGAAAAGATTTAGCAACGGATAAAGGGATGATAAGAACTGATGACATGATAACCTTGTCTGTATTGTTTTGTTAAACCTGGATCCTGTTTTTACACAATGTCCAAGTATATAATGACTGTACATGTATTTATCATTTTTATTTGCATCAGTGAAAACTTTTAAGAGATTTGTAAAAAACATTATCTTCCCAGTATCGTCCTTTTTAATTCTTTCTCAGAAAATAATTTCAATTTAGTTAGCATAAATTTCTTTTAATTGCATTTTTTTTTTTTTTTTTTTAGTCTTTATTTCTAAAGAAAGTTGAATTTGTTGTAGTATTGGATCATTATAATAATTATGCAGTCAATAGACCAGTAACAAACTGTACAAAACAAGCAGTCTGATCCTGGGCGGTATCGGTTTTATTTTATGTGTTAAAATTCTTTTGGCTTAAAAAATTGACGTTGCAATATCAATATGTGACTGAAATCAGCAGAAAACAATTTGCGTTTAGGAAGTATTGAGTGACCCGTACAGCATACTCCCGAATTTTAACGGTCCTGCATAAAACCTTTTGAAAACATTGTGAGAAAAGGAGAAATACCAATATCCAGCATTGATTCCTTTTTCTACAATGCTTTCTACTCTTTTAAAGTGAAGAATATCAATTGAGCTACATTTGATTTATTTTCTGAAATTGCTTTTTGTTAAAGTTGGTGAAGACAAAAAGTTCTCTATATGGGTAAAAGTTTTAAATTATTGACTTTTGAAACTCATGAGAGGGAGAATAAATATGTGATCGGATTGAAAATAGCGAGGAAATTTGAATTTGTGAGCTGTCGCCATAAAATACTTTTGAAAATGCATTAATCATCACACATTTGCAAGTAAAAAGCTAAAGAGAGAAGGCGGCAAATTGGACTTCCTCATACAAAATCTTGTTAAACTTGACTTTAAATCCTTATAAATAATCTCATAAAAAAAGTCTGTTCTTAGTTTAAACATTTAGTTTTAATTTATTTAATATAATAACATCATTCATTTACAACAACATATTGCGAAAAGGATTGAAACGAAACATCAAGGCTTATATAGTTCCTCTCCCTAAAGAAGTCTGGTTTTTTTCCTGATACTGTCCTGATCCGAGTACCCGTATCAATATATACCATTACGTAACACCAATCAAGATACCCGATAGGTGTCTTATCTAACAGTGAGACTCGGTCATCATCGGAGAACTCCGGCACAATGCAAACGATCAGGGAAAAAGAAAAAAGAAAACGATAGTTGCTTTAAAAAAGTGTAAAAAGGACTAAAAATGTATTTTCTAAATGACTGAAAACTACGCCATATTAAAGAACAATAAATAAGCTTTCTGACTTCCCTGAAGATAATTTTGATTTTCCGACACAATGTGCAGGCTGATTTATGTTTACCGTGTGCTCACAAAACCACTGACTTCTTCTAAAAAATGACGAAATTATTTTAAACAGAACTGACCTATTGAACATAAAGGTGAAAAAGTACAATTTGTATTCGGTTGCTTTGTTTATGATAGACCAGACGATACCCGTGTGGCCTGATCTACCACCACACTTTCCCCAGTCTAATATACATACACAATTACAATAAAATGCCGTCTGCTGACTATGTAATAGCTCTATGCTACAGGTTGGAGATTAATGTTTTCAAAAACATTGTAACAAGAGAACCCTCTTCATAATATTCTTAACTTTGTGGGTAGCTATTCAGAAATAGATCCAACCGAAGTATTTTTACTATTGTACCATTTTTGTTGACATATCAATAAAAATATCAGAGATTGAATTCCAAATCATGATGAAAAAATCAGAGATCATGCTCATGCTGTTACATTTCGAGCATTCGTGTCGCGCTCCTCCCCCGGCTTTAGTCTCATCATAAGAAACTTGTACTGCGGATATTTTTCTTTTTTTTTTTTTAATCTTCAGGAACTGGTAATGTATGACTGCCCCAATATTCTAAAGTAACCATTTAGTTAAAATCTAAAATCTGAGTGTTCTTTTTTTTCCCCTTCATTTTCTTTTATTTAAAAAATTTCCTATCTTCATTTCCAACTCGATTTATCAATTTATCAATTGCCATTACGATATTAGTGCGTAACTGGAACAAAACTGTCGTCAAAAATGAAATTAAAACTTAATGCATATTAAAAAGCCAAAAGTAAAAATGGGCGACCCTAAAAAAAATGTAATTTCATAAAGGGAATGACCGAATCTAAGTTGAGAGAACTTGTGGTCAGACCCTTTTGCCTTGTCCTTTGATTGTGTATATTGTTCTGTGTTGTAAATTCTATTCGTGTAAAATACTTGGCAATAAAATATGTTTAAACTAAACTAAACTAATATTCTAAAGCAGTTGTAGACAACACAATGAGCATGGCTCTAATTATTCAATTTGTAACTTTTTTTGTATCAATTAAGGCATGGCAACATTGCTTGAAAAAGAGCAAATGCTGGTCAAAAGCATATCTATAACTGACCATACTTTTTCAAACGCGTGCTTTCGATAAAATCTGAGGTAGATCAAATTGTAAGACCTGAAAGGAAAACAAATCCTACAAGTTTTGGTACCCCAGTAATTTACAACCCCAGATATCCCGCAGAGTTGTTTTCCAATAAACTGAAACCCTCTACACTCGATGCGCGAAATTCGGGTTATAAGTGCAAAGGGTTTGTAGAGATCACCAGCCAATATATCAACCCGTATGTGATCGATATCACGGCCAAAAGGGATCAAACTCTCATAATTTAATTGGCTTACATAGCGGTCAAATAACAGTTACCGGGTTTGATTTGCATGATAAAGTTGGCCATGGAAAAGGGTGTGAGTACGTTATTTTCTGAAAGGACCGATAAAAAGCAAGTTTAATGGCAACTTACACTTTGGTCCGCAGACTCGAACACCTTACCTCATCTTTAAATGCTCAATATTTAATATTAGTATTGTAATTCATCTAAAGTTAATACATGTATTGCTGGATTCTACACAGTCTCTCCTTTGAAATGATACCATAATTATATCAATATCTTCATAAATCAAGACAAAAAATTGTACTTATCCGGTGTCGATATCACTAGGCTAAGGCAAATTTCGCGTTTTGCTTCTCAGGTTTGATCTCACCCAAATACTCATTGTGATAGATAAACAGTTAGTATATATAATATAATGTCCCTGCTTTAAATTGGTACTAAAGGTTGATCAATATCTCCGTAAATAAGGACGAAATTTCTACTAATGTGATGTCGGATGAACGGGAAAACGAAAATAATGGGTTTTTCGAGACCTACTTCCCTCGCCTGTTTAGAAATTTACGTGGTTCTTCACTTCACACATAATTTCTTTTTCTTCTCTTTTTTTTTTTTTGCCCTGTGTTGTGGCTATGATATGAAGGTAGAAATGTAGCTTGCTATTAAATTTGAAAGGAGATATCTGCGATATTTCTACCCCAGCCGCCCCCCCAATAAAATGGCGAAAAAAAAGCTTTCTCCGCAGCAATTCCAGCCATAATTACTACAAATAGCAAGTGTCTTTCTCTCCAATCTCCTAAAGATAAATAACAGAACAACAAAACTTTTCTTGTTTCAGAGGCCGACAAAAGGGCTAGAATGCTAGTGTCCACTTTGCTTTAATTTCCGAAGGGACCGACTCTTCGAAAGACACCTGAAACTAGGGATCTGCCCTGCTCTGAGGAAGGATATGGCAAAAGAAGAATGGAAAGGTTTGGTTGTCAAGGCCAGGACCGAGTTGAGATCGGGGTTGGACAGCATTGCTCACAATATGTATGTTAATCCCAACAACATCCCAAACCGAATGTACTCCAAGGCTGACGTCTGCCACATCCATGAGCGATGGGACCATCAGTGTATCCCAGAAAATTGTAGAGATACTATTGTTGCTCGGAGCGACGACCCGAAGAAAGCAGCTCAAGTCACCTGCTTCAAGGATGTGGTAGACGCCAGTGCGCGTAGAGGCCCAGAGACTCTGGTCGTCCGTCCACTGGTTCAACTGCCCACAGAAACGCCAACCAGGTCGGAAGGTGTACTTGAGCCTCAAATACAGACGGGTACGTTTGTCGATTTGAATATTCCGGAAGGGAATCAGACGGTTACGTCTGAAAACCTCGATGGACCTGCGACCTACCCAGTGGAAGCTGTTGTTCGCATGGAGTTGCCACCCTTGCAAAAAGGGGATGAGGAAAAGGTTGATTTGAGCGATTTGAGCTCAGACATCCCAGCAAAATCGGCTACGGTAAACAGGAGACTGGTGATATCTAGCAGTTCTGACGGATTGCAGGCCGTTTCTCCCCGGAAATCTGGACCCACAAAAGCCTACCTATGGGTACAAATGGACTCGAGTCTTCCCGAAATCTAGCAAAAAGACTGCAAATTACGAGAAGGGAAAGAAAGGAGTTGCCAACAGGGATGGTTGGTATTTCATTCCTTCTTCATACCAGAAGCAGGTGATATTGACAGAATTCGAACAATAGTATATTATGCAAGGCAAGAAGGTCAACAACCAGCTGGGCAACATCTACCAGATGTTTTACCATATGAGCAACAGCGATCCAGTTTTCAGCTCCAAGTACTTTACCATGGCTAATCACCTGGCCTGCAACAGAAAGATGACAGCATACGGGTACAAGTCGCAAACGTTGACAAATTACAATAAAGCGCTGAAGCACTTTTTTGAAATTCTACCTGTCCGACTCCTGTATTGGTTTGATGCAGGCCGATTGGCTTGAAAACAACGGGCTTAAGAGTGTGAAGAATGAGGTCGACCTGGCCTCTAAAGGCTTGGAGGTTATGAGGCGCAGGAGCACCAAGAGACCAAGGCCCAAGCCCCTTTACCTTCTAATCCGTTCGAGGTTCAGGAAATCTTGCGACGGGCCAAGAAAGACTTCTTGGACTTAAGGGAAAAGGCCAAGACTGAGGAACTGTGTAATTTCGCAGTTTCCCAGATAAACAGGCCTATATGCTGTCACATATGCCTGACCCAGGACCACCGTCCCTCCGTGGCCCAGAATCTGATACTCAGAGAGTAACAGCAGGGCATGAGCAGGCCCACTATTACGAAATAATTTATAAGGATAAGTTTCATGTTATTCTGGTTGCAGAGCACAGGACGACCAACTCCTTTGATGTACAGATTGTGATCAATAGCGAATGGAAAAAAATAATGGACGACTACGTGAGGAACCTCAGACAGCCGATCATGGAGAAATTCATGCAGACAGCGCCAAACTTCTTCCTACAGGCAGATGGAACGGCCGTCGCCAAAGTTTCTAGCACCCTGACGGCGTATCAGAAGTCGTATGGTATCCCCTCTCCTTTCTCATGCACAGATGCTCAAAAGAGCTTTGAGACATACGCAGGGCGTGTGGGTGCCACTCTGAGGACAGACATCAGTAACTTTTTGACCCATTCTGAGAAAGTGGCTCGCACCCACTACCAGTTTACCGACACAGAGCGGGCTGTGGAGTCTGCTGTCGCTATGACTGGAATAGTGCGCTGCAACCAGGCGAACCCTGCTTGCATGCCCTCCAAGCAACAAGTATATTCCAGTACAGGAAGCACAGACGAGCCTGCAGCCGTTTCACCCTGTCACCAGGGACGAAGTTTGAAGACAAAAAGAAGGTTATTGTGGACCACCTGATGAAGGAGCAGATGGCGGATAACCTGAAAACGATTCAGATACTCTCAATCCTGGAGCTGAGGAAACTGTTTAACTGATATGACCAGATGGCCGCCAAGACCATTTAGCGGGCCTTAAGGTATCACAAGAGATTAGAATGGGGAAAATATATAACACAGAGGGCCTGCAAATAGTATGCCAGAGCCAGATATAGTTGCAGCGATAGAAGACGCCAGCGAAGTCAATGTTCCAGACCATCTTGTCAACCTGATAGATGGTCACTGCAGTGAAAAGACCATATTGAAACCCACCAAGGAGACAATCCGAGACGCTAAGAAGAACCTCTTGGTGGAGCCCGATTCCTTGTTGAAGAAATCTGTGAACTCACAAGAACGGCCGGACATTCATATAAAAGACGCGGGGTCGGTCAAGGGCATAGGTGTCTTCAATGGAGTTGGGGTCGTGTGCGACTATTACGCAACCCTGAAGACAAGAGAAGAAGGGCTGAATGTCCTACAGGCAAAGGGGACTATATTTTGACATTCAAGGAATCGGGTTTATAGATGTGCATCGATGCCACCAGCAGATGCCAGTGCCACTCAGCAAACGTCTTCTTTAATGAGTCCCCAGGACGTCTTATCAACCACAGCCGGAAGAAACCCAACCTTAAGCCTGTGGTTCACGTCCTAGACGGTGAGACCCAGGTGATGCTGAAGGCATTGAGAGACATCCTCCCGGAAGAGGAGCTTCTGTTTGACCATGTGGTCGACAGGAGTGTTGATAGAGGTCGGTTATCCTGGGCCAATAAATAGGCAAGTCGGTAAACTCTTCTTTTTCATGTTTTGTTTTTTTTTCTTCTTTTTCATGTATAGCTCTTTCATCAGTTACGAATATTTATCTCATGTATACTTTGTCTTCCATGTTATTGTCTTCCATTTTATTTACATAATGTTATTTACATAATGCACAGGTGAATTGGCATATCCATCGTGATGACGGATATGGAATTTGTATGGATAGCAAGGTATTTATGTGTGTGTGTGTTTTTGTTTTTGTTTTCTTTATATTAAGACTATAAGGTTCATTTTTCTTTGTAACGATCTTTACGTCTTTTATTGAGAAACAGGTTATACTTAACATGCAATGAGAAATCCATCCAATGAGTTAAAAAATTGCCAATCAATAAATATTTGGGTAATTGTACTGATTGGAATCTCTATATTTTTTTTTTTAATTTTTAGCTGTTATCTGGATGCATGATGGTAGTAAAAATTTTACATTAATAACAATTATTTAACGAGATTTCAGCAAATTTTCTAACCCTCCCCTCCCCAAAAAAAAGAGAACCTAAAAAAATTCCCAAAAAATGAGAAATTTTCGGAATGTTTTCCGAAATAATTTCCACAAATATCAATATTTTTCCATGACACTCGGTCAGAATGTTGAAAATAAATACCTGAAGAAGGTAAAATAATTTACGAACACAAATTTACAAGTTTAACGAAGCAATATGGGCGTGAAAGAACTTAATATGATATTTCGACAGGGAGTACGTCAGGAAATTTAAATGAAACTTATTTAATTTCATTTTTATATTGCGAAAATTAGTCTAAGTAAATATACAAAGTATCTGCTTTAAAATGATACTTAAATTTCCGCAATCTCTTTAAAATAAGCCGACATCACCTTATTTCCGTGAATTTCGGGACCAAATCACTCGCACAGGCCCAATTTTTCCGCACATATCTCGCGGCTGCAGCAGTTAAATTACGTAGGCTGCGGCCTGAAATACACCTCTTTCATAGCTCGGGAAAAACATCAAAGAAACCTTAATTTCTGACCAAAAACGGCTCGGGAAGCCTTACCGCGAGCCATATGCCTTCCCCGAGCAATGGCTAATGGCCCACCAGTGGTCTCACCTGTACACTTTTCAAACTTTCGTAGCTCGGGATAACCATCGAAGGACCAACTGTGTAGGCAAAAGTAGCTTTGGACCTGAATTTCTGACCTAAAAGATTCTTGGAACCTTATGGCGAGACCGAAGCCAGCCCCAAGCAACGGCCACTGGCCAGTCTAAAATTTCCGACAGTTTGATTGGTTTCCCTTTTATTTTCGATAAATAAATATAGCTAAGACATTATATAAGATATTGTAAACAGAGGGGGGGGGGTGTTGTTTTACACAGGATGGCATATCGTCTTATGCAGGCTTTAAGTTTACGTTGATAGAAAAGTTGTCAATACTTTACTAATGAAGAAAGATACCATCTGTTTTTAAACAAACCTTTAAAATGTGCCTTCATAGCATTTTATTTCAAAAGCAATGAGGCTGTTCAAACTTTTAGACAAGACTAGAGAAATAGGAATATTATTTTCCAGAATTTTAATTATATTGACGTGTTTTTCTTTTTCCAATTAGCATTTCTTTGAATGATTATACGGATGGAAAATCACTAAAAAGATATAAAGAGTACTTTACATAGCAAATTAACTTGATTGGGAAGAAATTGTACTTAAAAAGTATAAATAGTCGACTTAAATAAAAAATAAAATAATGGGAAAAAAAATAAATGAAATGGATAAAATATAAAAAAAAATCGGTAGTCTAAAATACGGCATACGAGTAGAGATCTTTTACCAAAGAAACGGGCATTTATAGCTAAGGTTGTCCTCCTGAAAGATTTATGACAATGTAAATGCATGTTTGCAAACATTATTTTTTCTTTATTTTTTGTCATCTTTACCCTGTATAACCCGGTGCCTTGAAATCGCGAATCTAAGGATAAATGATGGATATCAAGTTTTATGTAATTAACCACCTTTTAAAATTATATCTAAGATATATATTTAGACATGTACTTCCAACGCCTACTGATGCAGAATGTCTAGGTTTGATAATGACGTCAAGATTTCCTCTCTGAATATGAAAATGTCGACTGCTGATGGGTTCTTGGTCTTTTATAGACTGCTCTGTTGTTTGGTCAGTTAGCTGATCAATGGCTAAAAACAACACTATTCCAAACCCATAAAAGCTATACTATTTCCTAAGAAACAGTCTTTATTTCACAA
Source organism: Tridacna crocea (assembly GCA_943736015.1). Lineage (NCBI taxonomy): Eukaryota > Metazoa > Mollusca > Bivalvia > Cardiida > Cardiidae > Tridacna > Tridacna crocea. The sequence goes on along the minus strand of OX031066.1, from coordinate 319,592 downwards.
GTTTAGATAGCTATTTGGCCGAGCAATGGCTAGAAAAAGGCCCGATTGCGGCACAATATCGGGTATTGTCAATTATTACAAAAGAAATTAAAGACGAATCATTTTTGGCAAAGTGCATGTATATATCAAATTGAAAGGAAAATTATTTCCTACAAACTAGCTTTCATTTCAACAGTGAAGCTTGCCAACCGGTCGAGCAATGGCTAAAAAACGGCCCGGTCGCGGCATATTGCCGTCTCTATGATGTATTATTTATTGGATTTTAGAGCCTAACTTTTTGGACAATATTCCAAACCATACAAACTATATAATTATGTAAATGAAGTTGAAATTGTTTCCCCCAAAGAACGGTCTTTATTTTACAGGTCTAGGTGGCTAATTGGCCGAGCAATGGCCAATAAACGACCCGACCGCGGCATATTTCCGAGTGTCGGTCAGTAACGGAATTAATCTTCCGTCTGATCCCAGTCTCTCCCGCAGAGTGAAAAGTTTCATTTATAATGGCAAAATTAATTAAGAAAAACATTGAGTTCAATATTAAAGAGTCTTCCTGAATCTTAACGAGAAGTTATTAATTTCTAAATGACGGCCCGACGAGCTCCTAGTTAAGTCTAATTTCCATGGGGCCATTGCTGGATATTTCGTCCCCGTCTACAGGAAATCAATTTTCTCAAATTCTGGCCCTAGGTAAAGAAAATGTGGGAAAAGCAGCAGACAAGCATCAACGGATTTCCGACTTTATGATATTTGCCGATTTTTCCTCTAAAGTGCAGCCCTAAGTTTTAGCCAAAATAAATACTTCTGAAGCAAACATAATACTTAATAAGTCAAACTGTAGCTTGACGTGTGTATTTTAGTTTGTAAATGCAGTAATTGCGACCGAGATGAATAAAACGTGGAAAAAGTAGCAGGCAAGCATGGACGGGGTTCCGACTTTATGAAATTTTGCGAATTTTTCCCGAACTCCCTCACCAATATTGGTCTTACAATTGTTATTTGTCCATTCAGCGCAACAAGTACTACATGTATATCAAACTTGAGTTTCATTCATGGTTAAATCATCGAAATCAACAACTTTGATGACCTCGAACACTGCGGGAAAAGTAGCAGACAAGCATAGACGGGAGTTAGACGTAGTGAATTTTTTTGAATTTTTCGACCTCCCTCCACAATATTGGTCGTAGAACTTTTATTTGTCAATCCAGCGTAACGAGTGATATATCAAGTTCTAAAACATGGAAAAGGTAGCAATTTCGATGACCGTGAAAACAATGTAGGAAACGTAGTAGACAATCATGGATAGGGGTCCGACTTTGTGAATTGTTTGCAATTTTTTTCCGATCTCCCTCCACAATATTGGTCTTAGAATTATTATTTGTCAATCCAGTGTAACAAGTAATATCTCAAACTTTGGTAAAGCTTGATCCATGGTCAGTGTATCGTAAATGCAACAATATGGATGATCGTGAGAACAATGCGGGAATGGTAATGAAAACATTGTAAGAAGGGACAAAATTATAACTTTTCCTACCGCAGACAGCCTTTTACGCTATCTGTTTAACACCAAATTTAAAGCTACATTTGTTCCAAATCGGATAAACCCCAACACAGTATATATTATGTACTTGGAGGTAAATTATCAACAATTAGGTCTTTACTCTAGGAACATAGCTAGCAATGTGACCAAGCAATGGCTAAATAACGGCCCGGCTGCAGCATGTTTCTGACTCTGATCTCAGTCTGTAACATCTCAAAGCAAAACATTTTTATTAAAAGCAGCAAAAATAATATCCCCGCTATCAGCTGTTGCACTATTCCAAACAAAAAACCAGACTTGTCCATGATGGTTTGATACCATCATAGAGAAAACGTCAATCCTCAGCCAGGTAGCCAAACCGTTCACAACCTACGGAAAGATTAGATTTCTGGCAGAACATTTTGCACGATAGAGAAAGCTTAACCATCAATTTCTGAAAAGTCCAAGCTTTCTCTCGTACAGTAGTTCACTGGATTCCTCCTTTTTGCCCCTAAGGAAAAGTTTGAATCCTGATGAACGGCTTTAATGAAGGTGTCGTCGTCTTCTGCGTACCGCCTTTTCCTTTGCGCTACCGTTTTCTTCTTTTCCATTTCAACCCCCTGATTTCTCAGGTTATCCAATCTTACCGTGATCTGTTTTCTATGATATACGCAGTCTCTGTGATTCCGTCGAACGGACCGAATCAACAAAAAATAGACGACGGCAAGTGCAATGAATGCCACGGTCAATAGGCTCCCCATGCCAGCAATGGATCGGCCAGCACCCGTCTGGAGAAATGCACTCGTGGTCCAAGTTGCCAACATTGTACTGGCGAGTGCGTCAGACTCTTTGGCTATCTGGCTCGCTTGTTTCTCCAGGTCCTTCAGTTTTCCTGTAAATACGGCTCCGTGGTCCGTGATCTGTTTAATTTGCCTATCCAGGGCCTTGAACTTCTTCTCGGACAAGGCAAACCTAGAGTCAAACAAGGAGCCAGCATGTAACTCCTGGAGCAACGCGTCCTCCTCTTTTTCGAATGTCCTCAGCACTGCAAAGTTAACCATATGGTGCTTAGCAACATGTCTTGTTTGACCCTGGCCCGAGCAACGACCAGCACTGGATGTCACAACTTCGAAGGGATGGGCCTTAACAATACAGTTGCAGGGTAGCGCCAGCAAACATGAATTGCATCCATGTATCGTTCTCTTGTCCTTTCCACATTTGATCGTGACCATTCTTATGTTTTGAAACAGGACCCTGCCCTGACCAACAGGGAGCAGCAGAGGGGCAATGACATTGACTTCAAGGGCGAAGTGACACGTATCCATTATCAACTTATCTACTTCTCTGAATAGATTGTCTATGCAATGGGGACCATAGCGCTCCCTAAGGGGCACCATGAAAGGACAAGAGCGAATTTTACCCTGTGAACAAGTCTGCAATTGAACAAGGGTTAAGAACCCAACGTAAGTCTTTCCATGGTTTATAGCCATGTACTCTGGCAAACCCTGAATTCTTGTTGCATGCTTGGAATTTGCATAGACGGGCGTGCTCCAGGAGTGGACCCTAAACAGATGCAAGGGTTTCATGATCCCAATGGGTAGCTTGACAGTGATCCATAGATCGCTTCCATTAACAAAACCCATAGCACAGGAGCCTGCATGGAACTGAAGCGGGTTCGTAATCATAAAATGAAAATCGTCTCCCATACTTGCCTTTACCTTGTTCAGCTCCTCAAACACAGCTTTAAAGTCCTTTTCTGATACCAGGACGTCTGACAAAATACCCTGGCTCAGGTCCGTAATGGCACTGTGCATCAGGGTAAAATATAAATCCATTTCGGACATCATTGTTTGCCGACTCGCCATGAATGCCAGAGTATGGACCAGCCATTCCATGTTTGCAACCTGCGCCTTTTGTGACACGTCAAATTGTCGCTCCAGTTCCTCGATCTTTTCTTGCTCTTTGGATGCCAATTGGGTCAGGTTCTCCATTCTGAAAAAAAAAGAGTACGGAGAGGTGATAATCTGTTGTCATCGACAATTACCGCAAAGAATCGAATAAACATAGAGAAGGTCGAAGTTGCATTTCAGGTGATGTAAATTGTGTCGTTCTTTCTGCAGAAAAATATCGGGAAGTACTGTCCAAGAGAAACAAAAACTGGCTAAGGTACTTACCGTTCATTGGTAGTTTTCATGTATGAGTGTAGGTTGCTCGTCGTCTTCTTTAGTTCTTGAGTGATGATCACATTGGCGGTCGACACCTTGTTGGCCAGATTGGCAATTTTCCTCACGTCCTCCATTGTTGCCTTGCCAAAAACATCCTTTCTCGGGTGGCCAATAAAACCCAGTGGTGCAGATCGCTTTCTGCGGTCTTAGGTTTCCCCTCCTTTTGACAATTGAGGCAGGCGTGCATTGGCATAGTCTATGAGGTCCGTTGCTTTTTTGGCCAACTGGTCCATCTGCGAGTCTAATTTCAATATCTCCGAAAGGACTCGCCTGCCGTTTCCTTGCTGCTGCTGAAACTCCTCCGGTTTTGGCATCGACATAACAAAAGTGTGATGCCAGTAGGTATAGATGTACTGACCAACTGTAAAAAAATGACAAAGACAATTATTTACAACAGATGCAATAGCGTCACAATTTGAAAGAACAGACATGAAAAAGTGTTCTTTATAGCACGGAGGAAGGAATAACAAACTGCCTACAAAACTTACCTTTCCGATATTTTCAAAGGCCACTCCATAGTTGGGCAGCATCTTGTCCTGGAAATCGTCAGGGTCATGGAATACATTTCCATTGCCTGGGATGCTGAAAGCTAAAACTAAGAAAAACTCCACAAACATGATTAGTTATTCAAATGAAAACCAAACAATAATAAGAAAACTTGAGAAAAGAATGAAATTAAAGACCTAAGACTTACACACACACAGACAAAAAAAGATGATTATGTGAAAAATTTGGAAATAGAAAATTAAATTAAAAAAACACACACACACACACAAATGATCTTAATGAAGGTCAGATATAAAAAGAAATTACAGAAAATAAAGTTTCGAAAGTAATGTACGGATAGTTTTCCAAAAGCAAGAGTTTAAGAATCTCAATTATAGATGTAATAAGCAGAAACTGAAACAATAAAATAGAATATGAAAAAGGCACTCTGTCAATATCCAGTGAATGATAACTCTGGATGGTCAGACGAAATGTGTCTGTCCATCTCTGGTTTAGACGGGCTATATATACTGTTTTCCTTCAGAAACAAGATCTTAATGAGTTCTCATTACAGAGTCTTTCTCTATCTTTACGAGAAGTAATTAATTTCTAAATGATTGCCCGACGAGCTCCTAATTAAGTCTAATTTCCACGGAGCCAATGCCGGATATCTCGTTCCCGTCTTCAGGTAATTACCTTTCACAACTTCAGGGTCCTAATTATTCACGGATCCATTACCGGAGATGTCCTTTCCGTCTACAGGTAATTACCTTTCTCACCTTCCGGCCCTAGGTTAAGAAATAGGTAGAGAAATGTGGGAAAGCAGCAGACAACAGTGACGGGTTTCCGACTTTAAGATATTTGCCCATTTCTTCTCTAACGTGCAGCCATAATTTTAAGCTTATATAATTATATCTGAAGCGAGCATAACACTTTATATGTCAAACTATAGTTTGATGTATGTTCTTTAGTTTGTAAATGCAGAAATTGTGACCGAGGTAAATAAAGTGTGAAAAAGGAAGAAGACAAGCATTGACGGGGTTCCGCCTTGGTGAATTTTTCCGAAAATTTCCCGACATCCCTGTACGATATTGATCGTGAAAGTATCATTTGTCAATCCTGCGTAACGAGTGATATATCAAACTAGATCCATGTTTAAAACATGGAGAAGACAACAACTTTGATGACCCTGAAAACAATGCGGGAAAAGTAGCAGACAGGCATGGTCGGGATCCGACTTTGTGTGAAATTTTCTGAATTTTTCTCAACCTCCTTCCACAACATTGGTCTTGAAAGTATTATTTATCAATCCAGCGTAACGAATAATATGTCAAACTTTAGCTTGGTCCAGGTTTAATACATCGTAAATGCAAACCATTTGGACGGCCGTTAGCGGGAAAAGTAGCAGAAAACTCAATAGCATGGACGGGAGTCCGACTTTGTGAAATTTTCTGAATTTTTTTAGACCTCCCTCCCTTGGTCCACGCTTAATACATCATAAATGCAACCATTTGGATGACTGTTAGCAGGAAAAGTTGCAGAAAAGCATGGACGGGCGTCCGACTTTGTGAAATTTTCTGAATTTTTCTAGACCTCCCTCCACAATATTGATCGTGAAAGTATTATTTATCAATCCAGCTCAACGAATAATAAATCACGCTTTGGCTGGGTTTACGGTTAATAGGTCGTAAATGCTACATTTGGATGGCCGTGAAAACAATGAGGGAAAAGTAGCAGGCAAGCACTGACGGGGGTCCGACTTTTTACGATTTTTTTTCTCGACTCCTCTCTATTGGTCTTGTGTACTGTCTCAACACAGCAGGTATAACCATTTACACAAGGTTTCCTAGGTTTATTTCCAAATGGATACGAAACGTCAATCTCAAAGTTGTATCGGGAACATAAACCATGATGGATTGTAGAATTGGTAAAGACTGAAAAGAGAAATAACCCTTGATAAGTACCTGTGCATTTCGATCAATTGTGTAGTAAATATCGTAAATCATACTAACTCTGCATATCACAGTGTAAGAAGACTCAACGATACTCACATCAATGTGCTTTGACTTGGACTGATAGCTGTGATTTCGAGGAAATCAAGTTAATTTTGGCTTGTTTACAAAGATAGTTGTGACTGCGCGCCATACATTTTGATCGAAGCGAGCCTTTATCAAGGGAAATTACTCAGCAGTCTTAAAATGATTCGCTCCAATATGGTTTCGCAACTGGCGACATACAAAACAAACATATGTACCATCACACTCCCCGCCTGATATCGAAGATATCACAATTCACGAATTACCCCGTCCAAAATTGAACAAGAGAATCCGAAAAATGTGACACTTTAAAGAAATCACTAATGTAAAACTCTAAATGCGATAACTTGGAGCGAATCGAACACAAAATTAAATCAAACATGAATCAAAGCACAAATCATATGACTAGAAATGACACTGTTCACCAAACAGTTTACTTAAACAATTATTTAAAGAGTTCACTTATTTCAGATGTTGCGAGCAAACTATACCTTAATTTACTATACCTTAAAAACTCAATAAACGGGTGAAACTTTTCATATGTGAAACTAACTTCACACTGGATCATGACTGAGATTAACAATTTCTTTAGCAGCCACTGGTCTGATCCCTACTAATAAGAACAACAATTTCCCCTATAGGACGGATGTATTCGTGCAGTGAACCATCCTTAGCAATGCTTACTTTAACTTTTCTCACTTTCTCATCATCGCTTGCGAAAACTTGGGTTATTCTCCCCATTGGCCAATCATTGCGCCCAACAGACTTATCGCGAAGAAGAACGACATTCCCATTGCAGATATTGGGCTTGTCATTGACCCATTTACACCTCTGCTGTAACGACTGCAGGTATTCTTTTCGCCAACGATTCCAGAAACTAACCGCGAGGTGCTTGACCTGTTTCCATTGCTTTCTGTATAAATCTTTCAAATCTAACATTGCCAGCTCTACACTACACTCATTACCTTTAAAGGTAAGAATGAAAGATGGAGATAAAATTTCAGGTGTTTCCCAGTCACTCGATACTGGTACTAAGGGTCTTGAATTAACAATTGCACAAGCCTCAGCCATTAGAGTAATGAGTATGTCATGCGTAAGATTTTTTACTGAACTATGAGTTGAGTCCAATATACGTCTTGTCATACCGATCATCCGCTCCCATGAGCCACCAAAGTGAGAGTTGTGAGGCGTGTTGAACTTCCAGACACAACCATTTCTATACAGATAGTCTTTGACGTCACCCTGTTCCACTCGGATTGCTGGCATATTAAGTTCGTCACAGGCACCAACGAAATTTGTTCCTCTGTCTGAATGGAGCTCCTTGACCTTGCCACGGATCGATACAAAGCGACGCAATGCGTTGATAAAGGCAGACGATGACAGCTCCTCGACTACTTCTATGTGTATGGCCCTAATGCAGAGACAAGTGAACAAAATTGCCCACCGTTTGCTGTTTGCTTGCCCACCTCTGGTACGCCTTGTAACGATGTGCCATGGGCCAAAAGTATCGACACCCACGTAGGTAAATGGTGAAGTTTCGAGAAGCCTAGTTTCAGGTAGGTCCGCCATCTTTTAGCATTCTAGTTTACCTCTCAGCTTTCTACATGTAATGCATTTGAAAATGATAGACGATATAAGCCTCCTTCCACCAGTTATCCACAGCCCTGCTGATCTAATTGCTCCCTCTGTGAAATGTCGCCCCTGATGTTTGACCGCTTCATGATGATACTGCACAAGAAGTTTCGCGAGATGATGTTTCCCAGGAATTATAATGGGATTCTTCTCGTTGGATGTCAAATTGCTTTTCCTTAATCGTCCACCAACCCTAAGTACACCATCACTATCAAGATAAGGGTCTAATTTGTAGAGTGGGCTCCCCTTCATGAGAGACCTCTTTGCTCTAATGCGATCTATCTCATCACGGTAAACTTCTTCTTGCGTGGTTCTGATGATGAATTTTTCCGTTTCATCAAATATGCTGACTGTCTTTAAATCACAGTTCGTATGCCACCCTGTACAATTTCCCTTTACATGGAAACACCTGGCTATGTGTTTTAATCTTGCTATGGATTCAACTATGCGGCGCCACGATGAAAATCTGGAAAATCTTTCAGTACCAAGTATGGCTATAGAACTTGTTTTAAGAGTCTTTATTTCATGCTTTATCTCCTTATCTGTATCAGGCTCAATCAGAGGAAAACTTTCATCTTTTTTAGAGGAAGACTTTTTTAAGTTAGGGGGACCCTTTAACCACATGCTGTTTTGAATGTCCTTGGCATGTATACCGCGTGTTCCACAGTCCGCTGGATTAGAACTGGAAGGTACATATACCCATTGATATGCTTTGGTTGACCGAAGAAGTCTGTATACTCTGTTGCAAACGTAAGTATGAAAACGTCTGGACTTGTTGTTGATGTAACCAAGTACAACTTTGCTGTCGCAATGAAATTGGAACAATTCTAATGGAATGCCAAGCTGTTCAGTGATAACATCTGCAAGTTCAACTGAAAGTACTGCTGCACAAAGTTCCAAACGGGGCACGGTATGTCCTTTCAATGGCGCAACTTTGCACTTACCCATCAGAAAGCTTGGGCTTATTTCGTTGTCGGGGGTGGGGGGGGTCGGAAACTAAGTAGCCAACTGCTGAAATGGCTCGTTGTGAAGCATCAGAATACATGAACACCCTTTGTTCTTTCCCACCACTAAATGATGGTAAATACTGTCTTGGGATACTAACTTCTTTCAAGTAATTTAATGAACTTCTCCAGGCATCCCAAACTGGCAGAAGTTTATCTGGAAGTGGCTCGTCCCACTCTGAGGTACAAGTCAAAAGATCTCTAAGAATTAATCTTCCATTGATGATTACAGGACCCAAAAAACCTAGTGGATCATATATGCTGTTGACGACAGCCAACACACCACGCCTGGTGTTAGGTTTGGAGGGTTGGACTACATCAAACATAAAACTGTCCATTTGCAGGTCCCATTTCAATCCTAAACTTCTCTGACATGGCAGATCTTCACATCGAATATCAAGGTCCTTGAACTCCTTGGCTAAATCTTCACTTGGGAATGAAAGCATAATTTCTTCGCTATTGGACGATATTTTGTGAAGCCGTAATCTATGGTCTTTGAGTAGTGACTGTGTTCTTTTCACTAAGCTAATAGCTTCAGAGACTGAAGGCCTTGAAATCAACCCATCATCCACGTAAAAATCATTTGTGACAAAGTCCCTAACATCTGGGTCAGCATTTTGGACAGACTTTCGAAGGCCGTAAGTTGCGATAGCCGGAGAGGGACTGTTCCCAAAAACATGGACACACATTCTGTACTCGATCATTGGCTTAGTCGGGTCGTTGTCTTCGTACCATAGGAACCGTAAAAAGTCTCGATGGTCTTCTCTTACTTGAAACGAGTAAAACATTTGTTGAAGATCAGCCATGACAGCATACTGTTCTTTGCGGAACCTCATTAGAAGCCCAGTCAGATTGTTGGTCAAGTCTGGGCCAGCGAGTAATACATCATTTAGGGATACCCCTTCATACTTCGCAGACGAGTCAAAGACACATCTAATCTGGTTCTGTTTTTGTGGATGAAATACACCAAACACGGGCAAGTACCAGCATTGTTGATCTGGATTTAGATCGGGTGCCTTTTCAGCATGTCCATTTCTGAAAATATTGTCCATAAATGCCACAAAGAGGTTGCGTTTTGCGACATCTTTACTCAAGTTCTTATGAAGCATGGCAGCTCGTTTCTCTGCACACAGGCGATTGTTGGGTAGCGGATTTCTGTCAGTTCGAAAAGGCAGTGGTGCTTCCCAGTGACCTGTTTTGTTTTTTATGAAACCATCTCTCATTATACTTAGAAAATCTTTGTCATCAATTGAAAGCCCAAGCTTCTCATCATGATCAGTTCTGTCAAAAACATGGTCATACATTTTCGTCACGTCTATATCTGATTGTCGTAGACTGTCAAACTGATTTTCAATTGAAATTTTGTTTTCACATGGCTTAAATACAGAATTTCTGCCATCTGAGTGTAGATAGGTTTTATTTACGTTAACGTCAGTGGTCTGGTGGATCTTACCTAGGCATGTTTCACCAATTATAACCCAACCTAGCCCAATCTGTTGAGCATAAGGTGTATTAGGCTTCCCTATTCTCTGATCTTGGATGTAGTGAACCTCTATCAAGTCCCTCCCTATTAAAAGCATTATCTCTGCATTGTCATCAATAGGTGGAATATGTCTAGCTATACCAGCTAAATGGGGATGATGGAGGCCTACATTTGGGGTAGGGATCTCGTCGCGTGTGTTGGGTATTTCATCACACTCTAATAATGTGGGTAGATCAAACTTCTTTTTCTTGTCTATAGATTCGATAACAAGACCATCTGCGACACGACCAGACTGTGCCGTATGGCCACTACATGAACTCAAAGTAAACTCGACCTCATCACATTTCAAGCCCAACTCATCAAACAGGTCGGAGCGAGCTAATGATCGGTTGCTCTGATCATCTATAATAGCGTAAGCATTCAATGACTTATGAGGAGAATCTTTGTGGTATACCCTGACTAATACTATTTTCGCGCAAGACTTCCCTGAGAATTTTGTACCACATATCTGAGTACATTTGCTAGCCACAGGTTCACTACTGGTTTTCATTCGTGGGTACTCCCCGCCATGCGATAATGGGGCTTCTTGATAAGAATTTGATGAATCATAAATCGACCTTATGTGGAGAGCAGTCGGATGGCTTTCACTGCCACATTCTGAGCATTTGACCGAAACTTTACATTCTTTGCTTTTATGATCGCTCGACTCGCAACATCTGAAACATATGCCCTGTTGTTTCAAATACCTTTTTCGCTCATCAAACCTTTTCCTTTTAAAGACTCTACATTCATTTAGTGTGTGCGAAGTACCATGGATTGGACATTTCTTCCCACTCTGCTCGGAAACACCAGTTTTCCTAGCAGAAACTACATGTCTTTTGTTCTTAGAAGCGTCCCCTTTTAAATATTCAAGATTGTCAGAGTACAAACCAGGGTCATTTCTGATTTTGCTTATTTCCCTTAGGAAAGAAGCAAAAACGCTAAATGGGGGAAATGGAACATTATGCATTTGCTTGTATTTTGCTGCTCTTGTGACCCATTTTTCTCTCAAATTTGCTGGGAGTTTTTTAACTATTGGTATCACCCCTGAAGAAGTGTCATAATAACTCAAAAGCTGTGAATATTGGTTATCAGTCTTAAGTGCTTCAATTTCTGATGCTAAATCTGCTAAATCATAGAGTTTTTTAGAATCTTTGGGTTCTAAATGAGGAAAAGAGTATATTTTCTTTTTGATAGCTTGTTCCAGCATCTCAGGACACCCAAAACGTTCTTCAAGTCTTTCCCAAACACACTGCAAGCCCCGCTCAGGTTGGGAAGAGTACGCCGCTCTGATTGTCTGTGCATATTTCGATGACTCGGGTCCTAGCCATTTCACCAAGAGGTCAAGCTCTTCAAATGGGTTAACACAGAGTTCTTCCATGATGCTTCTGAAACTGGTTTTCCACATTAGAAAATTTTCTGGTTTGTCGCTAAAATTAGTTAAACGCGAAAGCAACAAGTCTTTCTTCAAGAGAAAACGCATGAAATCATCATCTTTACGATTGTCAGCAGTAATGACAGACTGTTTGATTTCAGGGCCCTCCGGGAAACTCAAACCCATGACCCGGCGACCTTCGTGCCCACAACCATGAACATCTTCACTAACCCTACCATGTGTACCTTCCTTAACACTACCAAAAATAGCTTCATGAACACTATGATCTGTACTATGTGAATTCACATATGCCTTTGTTCTCTGTTGGGGGTCTACCTTTGGAATACTCTTCAGACTTTCTGCAATATCAGAATTTCGAGCAGATGAAGCTTCAAGTGTCTCTACTTCTGCTTTAATTGCTGCCAACTCTTTTTGTTCCTTAAGCATCTGAATGTCCAAATCTAAATCAACTCTCTGTCGTGCGAAATTTGCAGCATGTATGGTTTCCTTTTCTAGGATATGAGCCCTTTGTTTCTTTAGTGTCAATTCTTGTTCAGAGAATTTCAGCCTCGCCTTTGCTGCTTGCACTTTTGCCTGCGTTAAAATGAGTTTTTCTGACAAATTTGAGGATCTACTCTTGCGAGAACCTGTGCCGATTGATGTACGCGACTTCACTGATAATGCGACCTCTGTTGGTGCTTTCAGTCCTTTGATAAATTGGAACACACTCTCGGATAATGACTCATAATACGAGCATTGACTTTGAAACACAGAGTCACTTTCCTCAGTCTTGGATAACTTGATATATTGGCAAAAATCTTCATGAACTGTTTTGTACCTTTCTAACAGACGACAACACTCAGATTCTGTGAATTCAATGTCAGCTTGGTTTTCAACTTGAACATGTTCACTAATAAATCTTCTAATGTCACATTCTATTTGATTAAGTCGTTTAATATATTCATCCTTCCTACCGTTGAAGGCCTCTGCAGCCTTGGTGGTCATCGTCCGCACTGATCGAAGAGAATTCGCCATCAGGTCGTCGATAGTTCAGGAGTCGTATTGATTCTTTACTGTACTGTCTCAACACAGCAAGTATAACCATTTACACAAGGTTTCCTAGGTTTATTTCCAAATGGATACGAAACGTCAATCTCAAAGTTGTATCGGGAACATAAACCATGATGGATTGTAGAATTGGTAAAGACTGAAAAGAGAAATAACCCTTGATAAGTACCTGTGCATTTCGATCAATTGTGTAGTAAATATCGTAAATCATACTAACTCTGCATATCACAGTGTAAGAAGACTCAACGATACTCACATCAATGTGCTTTGACTTGGACTGATAGCTGTGATTTCGAGGAAATCAAGTTAATTTTGGCTTGTTTACAAAGATAGTTGTGACTGCGCGCCATACATTTTGATCGAAGCGAGCCTTTATCAAGGGAAATTACTCAGCAGTCTTAAAATGATTCGCTCCAATATGGTTTCGCAACTGGCGACATACAAAACAAACATATGTACCATCACATCTTGAAAGGGATATTTATCAATCCAGCGTAACGAAAAATATATAAAACCTTGGAGTAGTCTATGGTTAATGCATCGTAAATGCAACCATTTGGATGACCGTTAAAAATATTCGGGAAAAGTAGCTGACAAGATTGGACGATTGTCCGACTTTTTTAAAGTTGTCCGATTTTTTTTTTTTTTTTTTTTCTCGACCTCCCTCCACATACTGGTCTTGAAAGTATTATTTTTCAATCTAGCATAATGTATAATAAATATTGTGGTTCCGACTTTGTGAAGTTTTACGAATTTTCTCCACATCCTCCACAATATTAATATTGAAAATATTATTTATCAATCTACTGTAACGAATAATATATCAAACTTTAGCTCAGTCCATGTTTAATAGCCCTCCCGGGTGGCTCAGTGGTGAGCGTGTCTGACTCGTGACCTGGTGGTTGTGAGTTCGATACCCGGTTGAGGCTAACTTTCTTTCCATCGTATTTTGGCTTCTTATCTCTGCTGAAGTATGAGAGAAAAATAGTCTGTGGCTTTGGAAAAAAAAACAGTGTTAGTAAAGGTTTAAAAAAGCCAGGAAACACTTGTGCGTCATCGACCGCCATGATGTGACCTTAGCTGTTAAAGTGGCGTTAACCCCAATACAACCAACCAACCACGGTTAATACATCCTAAATGCAACAATATGGTTAACCCCAATACAACCAACCAACCAACCAACCAACCACGGTAAATACATCGTAAATGCAACAATTTGGATGACTGCGAAAACAAGGCGGGAAAAGTAGCAGACAGGTATGGACGGGGTTCGATTTTGTGAAATTTGCCCATTGTTATTTACATTGTTTGTCGTAGATTTTTGTTAACCATGCATCGCAAAAGCTATATCGAATTGTAGCTGGATCCATTTTCGTTACATCTATAATTCACAGAAAATGATAGAGGTGAAAACATTGTGGAAAAGTACAATAGAAGCATGGACAGGGTTGCGACTTTGTGATTTTTTTCCCCGACGTTCCAACACAACGTTGTTCCTCACCGAATTTCTGGTTTATCTTTTTCACCTGGAGAGAAAAAATGTTTTCTTTTATTCAGGTCGTGGTTGTGCATATGAAAAGATTGAAGAAATCAGAGGAACAATTTGATATACATGTAAGTCGTTATTTCTTAATTGTTTGACATTAATGTGAGAAATCTTAATTTGAGTACTTTCCTTACCTGGGGGACTCATGATTATGGCTGAGTGGACGACCGGTGCTCTGTAATTGTATCATTATAATTAACTCGACGGTCGTTGCTCATCTACATATTATCCATAAAACTGTAAGTTCGGCTTACAGTTAAGAATTGTACCTAATTTAGTACATTCCCGCTGACTTTGTTCAATTTCGCCCTCAATATTTCTAGATAAATATATGTCTAGGTAAATGACGAATCAAAACCGAACATATATGTAAACGTAGCGAAAAGACCTGTCTTTCATTTGCTATAACTTGCATTCCCGTATCTCAAAAAAACAAGATAAAACTGGGAAGAAAATCAGTTTGGCAGGTGGAGGAAAGTCAGAAATATCTCAAGTTAAAAAGACTGCGATTTTGCAATGTCTGAAAAAAACGACATGTGTATATTACTTTATTCGCAAAAGCATTATGAAGGATTTTAAAAAGAGAAGTAGTGATTGGACTGTCTGATCTTTGGTCTACACAAACCTGGGTATGAAAACATCTGTTATCGATGCAAAACACATATCTATTATCAGATAAAAACACACTTTGTCCGTGGAATAAAGGGTTGAATTCGCTTTTTTTGTCACGCTATAAGTTTAGAAAAATTGCCTTGATTCAATTGAAAATTGTAGGACTAAAAGAACATTGTGTTGACGTGATGCATGCAAAAAATAGATTTAATCCTGCAAGAAGCTGCGTGTCAAGCACTATTTGAAAGTGTGGCTATAAGTCACAGGGGCTAAACGTAAAATAAAAACGTCCGAATCTATGGAAACGGGTCCTTAACCCATTGTTGTCAATGTAAAGCCTTTCTTCACCTTACAAAACACCTGTGTGCTGATCTCTGCTGATCTCAATCTGGTCATCAAATAATGGATTTTTTGTGTGTGATACATGGTAGTTAACAAAAGAGAAATAAATAAATGTGATAGGCGGAATACTGGCTGGCAATTTAATTTTTTGGTGAACTGTCACACTGTTTTTTCTTTTCAATATTAATAGTGAATTTAGAATAAAAGATATAAATGTATTACAAACGGCCAATTTAAAAAAAAGTTACAAGAAATGAGATATTTTCCTACAAATTGGTGTTAATTTCATGTATCTAGTTTAAAAATTGAGCGAGCAATAGCTAAAAATCGGCCCGCCCGAGTCATATTTTCCACTCAGGCGGCCAAAGTAACTTTTGATTTCTACAAAAATACAAGAATACAAATATCGGGTTTTTATCCAAAAATTGTTTGTGTAAGTCCATAATAAGGTATTACAAGCACTGAAATGAAAAAATATAAGAAATGAGAAAGTTGACTTTTCAAACTGTAGTAGAAGATTACTTTGGACAAATTGAACGCTAAAATAGAAGATTAAAACCTAACTTTTTTAATAATTTTCAAAACCCCAACAAAGTATACATGTACGTGTAGGTAAAATTATTTCCTACATTTTGATGTTCATTTCATGTATCTAGCTTAAAAACTGAGCGAACAATGGCTTAAAAACGGCCCACCCGAGTAATATTTTCCACTCAGGCGGCCAAAGTAATTTCTGATTTCTACAAAAATACAAGAATACAAATATCGGGTTTTTATCCAAAAATAGTTTGTTTAAGTCCATCATAATGTATTACAAGCATTGAAATAAAAAACATAGGAAATGAGAAAGTTGTATTTTCACACTATAGCAGACGAAATACGCTATATACATTCTTTGGATCTTTTTATTAACAAAGGTAAATAACTCGGAAAACTTAATATGAACCTTGCACTGGGAAAAGGGGGCTTGATACATCGGCCTGATAGAATAATGATATACCCCCCCCCCCCAAAAAAAAAAAGCAAATGAAAGAAAAACATAAAAAAGTCAAGTCCAACTTGCTCCCAAGAGTGGAACACTGTTCAGTTCTGGGGAGCAAAATCTACAGGCAATGAGTATCGGTTTTTAGGCTGACATCACCTATCTTCCGTGAATTTCGGGAGTAAATCACTCGCACAGACCGAGTTTTCCGTGCATTTCCCGCGGCCGCAGCCAAAGTTAAATAACGCTATCATATATACATAGCCACCGAAATGAATTAAGGACTGATGACCCTGTGATTAAACATGCGCTAAGCATGGAGATTGCACTTGGCCCAGGTCTTAAACTTAAGAACGCAATCACATAAACACAGATTCCCAAGTTAAATAACGCAATCACATATAGATAGCCATGAAATGAAATACGGACTGATGGCCCTGTGATTAAACATGCGCTAAGCATGGAGATTTCACTTGGCCCAGGTCTTGAACTTAAGAACACAATCACATGCACATAAGGTCTTCAAGTTACAAAAGTAATCACCAAATATCCACGCTCGCAATCACGTAGACACGGATCGTCTGCTGACGGTCTGTGTATCAACCCCCATAGGCCATGGTGAGAGCGCCTCCTCGTTGGTGTGGCCTGGATGCCATCATTTACTTGATGGTAACTGAACACCCTCTTGGTACTTTCAGTGCTTGCAAAGGTATGTCCTTAAGTACATTTAATTTCCTTCAAAATGATATCCAAATGTCCAGCCTATTGCAAAAATCAACGGAGCTATTTGGATTTAAGTAAAGCCACCCCTGCCTTCCAAGCCATCTCCATTATAGAAAAGTGGGTGGGGTAAGTTGAAGGGGCTTGTAGTGCAATTTAAACGCATGGATATCCCCTTATGTTTTATTATTTTGGAACTGTATGAGATGCCTATAAAACGACATAAAGGACCACGTTTTGCCATCATTATTTACTGAGATATTAAATGAAATTCTAGCTAAACCCCCCCCCCCATAGTTCTGGAAAACCGACGATTTTATTTGCATATTGGGCCATAATTTCCACAAATTGCAATATCTTTTACTTGAAATTCGGAATGAATATGTGGAATTTTTAGTCAAAGAAATTAAACTCGCCTTTTTAACGATTTTGTCAATATTGAAGGAAGATTCTGGGTCTGCTGGCCCAATTTTTCAACTTTCGTCAGGAGGTAGGTTTGAATATTCGGATACTGCTCAGAATGTTTTGATCAGATATTGCTAAATTTATTTGTTTTGGACTGTACAAGATCGCCGCTTTACAAGGATACCAAATAAACATCAATATCTGTCAAAATAAGGAAGAAAATCTGGCCTGTACGAATGGGCTGGGGGACGAATACTGAATATTATGGGTTTTCGCGCCAAAGCCCCCAGTTATCGGACAATGTCTATGGCTTCTATTGCTCCAGTTCCACTCGTTTCTTTTTTTCTCTTGTCATTGTAGCACAATGATTTGCGTACAGTATGGCAGAATATTGTGGGTCTTTGGCAAGTATTACAGGAGATATGGACGAAATACTTAACCCCCCCCCCCAAGGTAAGTAAATTTTAATTGCATATTTGTCCATGATTTCCACAAATCTCAATATTTTCACTTGAAAATCGGAATAAATATGTGGAATTATCGGTAGAAGAAAATAAACTCACTTTCGTAGCGATTTTGTCAATATTGCAGGCCAATTATGGGGCAGCTGGCCCAATTTTTCCATTTTCGTCATGGGGTAGGTTCAATTATTCGGATATGGCTCCGCATTTTTTTTTATCAGATTTCACTGAATTTAAGCTTATTGGACTGCACAAGATCGCCGCTTTACAAAGATACCAAATATACATCAATATCTGTCCAAATAAGGAAGAAAATCCGACCTGTTTGAATGGGCTATGGGACAAAAACCGGATATTATAGGTTTTCGCGCCAAAGCCCCCAGTGCGAAATGTAATGTTTTCTTTATCATTCTATACCCACCAGAAAATTGTGGATTTTTGGCATATATGACAGGAGATATGGACGAAATACTTTACCCACCCCCCTAAGGTAAGGGAGATCGAAATAAATTTTAATTGCTCCAATTCCACCCAATTTTTTTTCTGTTTTTGGCCTAATCACTTGGCTATGTGATGAATGTATTTTCAATGTAAAGTAGTCGGTATTAAAGGCGAAAAGGGCAAAAAGTTTACCCCACGCCACCAATTTTTCTAATTTTCCCCCCGTATTAAGGTATTTCGATGCTAGTGTTTACAAATAGGCATATTTCTGCACGAAATTCAGCACAATTCTGGGGACTTATAAGTCAACTTCAATTTTAAATAGGCTGAAGCATCGCAAGAAGGCCAAATTTTGGGCATTTTGCAGTTTTAAGTTTAGCTGACCCTTCAAGTGGGTCGGCCGAGGCTTTAATGAGTTCGGAATCAAATTTTTCTTCTTTATTTTGTAGAGCAATAATCTGCCGAAAATATACCAGAAAATTGTGGATTTTTGGCATATATGACAGGAGATATGGACGAAATACTTACCCCACCCGCTAAGGTAAGGGAGATCGAGGTAAATTTTAATTGCATATTTGGCAAAAAATTTCACAAACCTCAATATTTTTGCTTGAAATTCGGAATAAATACCGGTATCTGGAATTATCGGTGGAAGAAAATAAACACGCTTTCCTAGCGATTTTGTCAATATTGCAGGCCGATTATCGGGCAGCTGGCCCAATTTTTCCATTTTCGTCAGGGGGTAGATTCAAATATTCGGATATGGCTCCGCTTTCTTTTTATCAGATATTGCTGAATTTAAGTTTATTGGACTTTACAACGATACCACATATACATCAAACAAATAAGGAAGAAAATCCGACCTGTGTGAATGAGCTAGGGGACAAAAACCGGATATAATGGGTTTTCGTGCCAAAGCCCCCCAGTTATCGGACATTTCCATGGCTTCTATTGCTCAAATTCCACTCAAATTTTTTGTATGCCCTATAGGCCATGATTATGACCTTGCCCATAAACGACCCCGGGGGCTGCACCTGCAATCCATGACTAAGGGTCCACGTTACCATAGGTCTCTGACTTGATCCAAAGCCCACATTTGGGTGCAGCTGCCGGGTGCTAGCCATTGCTCGGGTGGTCAATAATCGCTCATAAAGGTTGAAAAAAGCTTAAAGGGCTATTCTATGTGTAAATGCGGCCGACATTGACCCTCAGAAAAAAAATTTACTGGTTCCTCGGCCTATTAGCCGTTGCTCGTCCTGGCCTCGGTCTCGCCGAACGGCTCCCAAGTCCTTTAGAGGGGTTAAATTAGGGTCATCTTAAAAACTTTGATTATTTTCAGGCTTCAAAAGGGATAAAAAAAATGTTTCAGTCTGGGCGGGCCCGCCGTAATCCCTATTTAGCCATTGCTCGTGCTGGCCTCGGCCTCAGCCTCGCCAAACGGCTTCCGAGGCCTTTAGAATGCTAAAATTTGGGCTGTGCTTCGAAATTTGGTATTTTTCGGGCTTTAATAGGGCGGTTAAAGGGTTTAACCTTAGGAGCAAGGCAAATATCGCCATTTAGCCATTGCTCGTCCTGGCACAGATCTCGCCCAAGGGCTCCAGAAGCCTTTAGAAGGGTCAGATTTGAGCCATAGTTACCGGCAGTGGAGTCATTTTATTTTTCACAAGGGTGTTCAATTCTGAAGAGCTAAAACACTGCAATTTACCATCAGTGGACTTAGTTCTTTTTCGCAGGCAAGCAGATTTCTGTTGTTGTGGGTCTCTTTCAGGACATGAACGTGGCCTACAAGCCATGATTATCATTCTCGTATCATTTTCTTTCTGATGAAAGCTTTACATCGTGAGCAATGACTAATTTTGCAAGAGGGGTATGTTCAGGCCGTAGCCTATGTTAGTTATCTGCTGCGGCCGCGGGATATGCACGGAAAACTCGGTCTGTGCGGAGGTGGGGGGGGGGGGCTAGTATCATTATTTTATCAGGCCGATGTATCAAGCCCCCTTCTCCCAGTGCAAGGTTTATATAAAGTTTTCCGAGTTATTTCCCTTTGGTAATGAAATGATCCAAAGAATGTATATAGCGTATTTCGTCTGCTACAGTATGAAAATTCAACAGGCCATGATTATCATTCTCGTATCATTTTTCATTCTGATCAAAGCTTAACATCGTGAGAAATGACTAATTTTGCAAGAGGAGTATGTTTAGGCTGTAACCTACGTTAGTTATCTGCTGCGGCTATGCACGGAAAACTCGGTCTGTGCGAGTGATTTACTCCCGAAATTCACGGAAGATAGGTGATGTCGGCCTAAAAACCGATACACATTGCCTGTAGATTTTTCTCCCCAGAATTGAACAGTGTTCCACTCTTGGGAGCAAGTTGGACTTGACTTTTTTCTGTTTTTCTTTTTTTTTTGGGGGGGGGGGGGGTATATCATTATTCTATCAGGCCGATGTATCAAGCCCCCATTTTCCCAGTGCAAGGTTCATATAAAGTTTTCCGAATTATTTACGTTTGTTAATGAAAAGATCCAAAGAATGTATATAGCGTATTTCGTCTGCTACAGTGTGAAAATTCAACTTTCTCATTTCCTATGTTTTTTATTTCAATGCTTGTAATACATTATGATGGACTTACACAAACAGTTTTTGGATAAAAACCCGATATTTGTATTCTTGTATTTTTGTAGAAATCAGAAATTACTTTGGCCGCCTGAGTGGAAAATATTACTCGGGTGGGCCGTTTTTAAGCCATTGTTCGCTCAGTTTTTAAGCTAGATACATGAAATGAACATCAAAATGTAGGAAATAATTTTACCTACACGTACATGTATACTTTGTTGGGGTTTTGAAAATTATTAAAAAAGTTAGGTTTTAATCTTCTATTTTAGCGTTCAATTTGTCCAAAGTAATCTTCTCCTACAGTTTGAAAAGTCAACTTTCTCAGTCATTCTCAAAAAATGGGTACAATTACACTTGAAAAAATGTCCAAATTTTTAGATTCTCAAATGATTATCATTTTTACTGGATAGTAAAATTCAACTATCGAATAAATTATCTGCAAAGTTTGACACAGTCAACATCAACCATCTCCGAGAAATGTGCCGGCAAAATAATCAGGCATCGGGCTCTGTTACGGATGTTAGAAACACTACTTTAACATTTGTTCAATATATTAATCTACTTCTGTGACAGAGACATGTTATTTAAGTTTGAGATTTTGACAGATGATTTCATTAGGCTTACAGAGAATAGCAAGTATTTGGTCAAATTTTGCCACAACATCAAAAATACATCGGCATACAAATTGATATTCTGAGAAAACATTTATTTTAATCAAACATTGTCCAATATTTGTAATTTAAGTACTCTAAATGAGTGATGCAACACATTTTTAATGTAAAAGTGGAACCAATAAAGTGCATAAACATTTAACTGACATACGCTATGACATCAAAAGTGTATACACCAGTATTCCTGGTATGAATCTAGCCAGTGCTTCTGTTACGGAGGTTAGCAAAATGTGTTGATTTGAATAAAAACAAACATATTTAATCTTATTGCTGCACCCATAACATGATACCATTAGCAGGCAGCTATTATTTCTTTTAAGACACTAAGCTATTTAGTTTAATCTAGTTCCGGACAACATTTACATCAGAAAATGGGTCAAGTATTAAAGTGTATTAAACTGTTTCTGCTCTTTTTGTTTAACAAATAAGCGAACCAGCACAATAATAATATAAACATCTTGAGAGCCATACGGTATGACAAAACTGATATACACACCAGCATTGTTGGTAGAAACCTAATTAATACTTTTGTTATGGATATTTATTTAGCAAAATGGGAAAAATAGCCAAATAAAATATATAACACAACATGTATACGCAACATGACACCATTAGAATACAGATTTGATTCTCATAAGACACAAAGTTGTTTTGTGCCTTGTCAGGATCCAAGCTGTTTGACTTTTAAACTGTTGTACAGTCAAACCTGGTGATCCGTCCACCTCCATTCAGCGTGAACCTACATTTAACGGCCAGTTCAATGTCCCCCCAATCAATTTTACTCTATATTGAACCTTTTTTCAACAAGCACCTTTAAAACGCACGCAACGGCCGCCGAAATTGTGTCCCGTTTTTCAAAACACCCTGGTAAGTAGCGGCCGATAACCAACGGAAGTCGAACTGCCAAATTAAAATTTCACGCCCAGTGTACTTCTCACGTTCAACCGTTTTCGGATGAACAACTAAGGTGTCAAAATCGAACAATCATATACAGACGTCGCCAATTAACAGGTGATTGTATATTACCTGATATCCTCGAGAACGTGTGATTTTGATGCAAATGCTGATTTCGTAAGCTATTATACCCGATTTGTCACAATTTTTTTAAGTTCGAAATCATGTGTAAATTACCCGAGTCAGACAACCAAAAATGTCTTTCTACTTTCGATTTAATCCGACATTTCTGTAATGATTACATAACGTAATAATAAAGAAGCTGTTTCGCCATTTTGTTTGTTTGAATTTTTCTAAACGGTGAGAAAAAATTAAAGAAAACTGTCCTAACAACCGATTGTACCCAAATTAGAATAGGTAATTACATATGCCGGTGTTTCAGAAATTGTCATTGATTACGTTAATATTTGACGATTACCCGGACGTCCCTTTGTCATTGACCAGTAAACCGACGATTGTTTGGCCTTTTTTGCCCAATCATCTTTCGACCATTCGATTATTTTGGTTGATGATTATTCCAAAGATGCAGATTTCTTATGTTTTGACCCTACGATCTGTCTATTGTATTATTAACTCCAGACTGTTAATATCTAATCATGGCTTGTACCAAGAGAAAAGTGTTGACATTAGAAAGCAGAGTGGAAGTGATTAGACTTTTAGAATCTGGAAAGAGTTCTCGGATTCTAGCTGAACAATTTGAACATGGGTATGCACTGTACTTGTATATGGACATGTAACACACACCCCTCCCTCTTTATAAATTTTTAGCAAAAGATAACCCCGAGATCATCTTGCGTGATGGACCTCTTTTAAGCAAGCACCTGTCTTAAGCAAGCGATTTTGGAAGGTCCCTTGACCGCTTGCTTAAGACAGGTTTGACTGTACTAGAAAACCTAATTGGTTAACTAAAATGCCGATGAGAAAAAGTACTTTCAATCACTTTCTGCCTTTTTAGTTAACTTGACCACTCTCTTTCTCCTTTGTTCTTACTATTAAAAAAAAAACTCTGTTTTTTCTTTCCGTCTTCAGCTTAATTTCTTATGCCTTTTGAACAACGTTTATGAGTGCCGTTCTGCAACAGAAATCATGTGATCGGATATGGAACTTTGAAGTAATATTATTGACAGTTTTACGTGATTGAATTTACCAATTTTTAACCGAGAATATATATATTTTTTCAAACCTCCACTGATTTCTTATGTCAGTAACGCCACAATTTAACACTATCAACCACTTTTTTCTTTAAAAAGGTTTTTTCTAATGTTAACATTTATCTAAATCATAACTCGACTGAACAAGATTCAATCTGTTTATGTCATGCTGACTTAGAAAAATCACAGATTGAGGAACAATAATTACTTCATCTAACCTCCGTAACGGTTTAGTACCATTTACATATATTTTTATCATCAATGCTTGCATTTTTCACATTTCACACACTATGTGACGTCTTAATAGACTGTAAAACATGATTTAAGAAACTCCAAACGGATCTAAATTGATTTCATGAAATAAAATACATATCTGGTCACAAGTCTAACTTCCGTAACAAAAATGGGGAGGATTTGATTACTCAGAAATATTCGGTGTTGACACTGGTATTAAGGTTGCAAATTTGTTTTAACAGTCACATTCCTGGTGCTTATGATACATATCCACAATAATCACTCAGTACAGACATCACCATTTAAAAGTCTGTTTATGATGTACTAGAAAATCATTTTGCACCTACTTCCAACCTTCGGCATGGGTTCCAGACGCAACACTTGCAGCTGATTGTTTTCATTTCGAACATATACATTGGTGGCGGTGTCAAAATAGGTAACACCCTCAGGATAAGATCATAAGTGAAGCGACTTTTGTTAGAATAAATATTTCGTTACGGGTGTTAGTCGTTACGGATGTTAGAAATATTTCATTAAAACTGACAGTTAGCTAAGGAGATGCAGGAGAGACTTACGTGCATTTTTTCAATTATGTGTCCTTGATGTTGTCAAAACTAAAACGGCATCAATTTCACAGAGACCAATCAAGTTATGGTAGAAAAAGCCGTTACGGATGTTAGAAAAGAATTTGTCCCAAATAGCAATTTTGTATTTCATGTGTAACAGTCAGCTCAACTTTAAGGGAATGTTAAAAAACATCAAAGGGTTGTGAGCTCTATCCATTCTACCACTGAAAAAAGGTATTTTAGGGTACATGACACAGTTCAAAAGACTTGCAATAAATTGATCAAAATGTGTTACGGACGTTAGGTATGATTTTGCGACAAATGATTTTGGATGAAAAAATATATCAGCTCTGGATATAATTAAGAAAAGTATCCAAATACGGTAGATGATAGTTGTGTCAATTGAAAAAATAAAGTGTACGACCCGATTCTTCCTTATCTTAAGATACAGCAGAAGTACACATACTGTGTATAGTACCTGCGACAGGCAAAATTTAACAACATCTATCCAATTAAAAGGATACTACTGTCACAAAAATGAATCTGATGACTTTCAAAGTATACTTATTGTAGACTAGTATTATCTGTGATATAGAAATAATTCATTTGTCTGTCATTTGTATGTAATCATTAGAGTAATGCACGTATTTATTGATGCGACAAGCATTTTTCGTAATTGTACCCATTTTTGGAGAATGACTGTCTCATTTCTTATATTTTTTTCATTTCAGTGCTTGTAATACCTTATTATGGACTTACACAAACAGTTTTTGGATAAAAACCCGATATTTGTATTCTTGTATTTTTGTAGAAATCAAAAATTACTTTGGCCGCCTGAGTGGAAAATATTACTCGGGCGGGCCGATTTTTAGCTATTGCTCGCTCAGTTTTTAAGCTAGATACACGAAATTAACACCAATTTGTAGGAAATAATTTTAACTATACATACATATATACTTTGTTGGGGTTTTGAAAATTAGTAAGAAAGTTAGGTTTTGTACTTCTATTTCACATTTTAATTTGTACAGCGTATTTCATCTGCTACCGTGCAAAAATTCAACTATCTCATTTCTTGTAATTTTTTAAATTGGCCGTTTGTAATACATTCATATCTTTTATTCTAAATTCACTATTAATATTGAAAAGAAAAAACAGTGTGACAGTTCACCAAAAAATTAAATTGCCAGCCAGTATTCCGCCTATCACATTTATTTATTTCTCTTTTGTTAACTACCATGTATTACACACAAAAAATCCATTCTTTGATGACCAGATTGAGATCAGCAGAGATCAGCACACAGGTGTTTTGTAAGGTGAAGAAAGGCTTGACAACAATGGGTTATGGACCCGTTGCCATAGATTCGGACGTTTCTATTTTACGTTTAGCCCCTGTGACTTATAGCCACACTTTCAAATACTGCTTGACACGCAGCTTCTTGCAGGATTAAATCCATTTTTGCATGCATCACGTCAACACAATGTTCTTTTAGTCCTACAATTTTCAATTGAATCAAGGCAATTTTTCTAAACTTATAGCGTGACAAAAAAGGCGAATTCAATTCTTTATTCCACGGACAAAGCCTGTTTTTATCTGATAATAGATATGTGTTTTGCATCGATAACAGATGTTTTTATACCCAGGTTTGTGTAGACCAAAGATCAGACAGTCCAATCACTACTTCTCTTTTTAAAATCCTTCATAATACTTTTGCGAAAAAAGTAATATACATATGTCGCTTTTTTCAGACATTGCAAATTCGCAGTCTTTTTAACCGAAGATATTTCTAACTTTCCTCCACCTGCCAAACTGATTTTCTTCCCAGTTTTATCTTGTTTTTTGAGATACGGGAATGCAAGTTATAGCAAATGAAAGACAGGTCTTTTCGCTACGTTTTCATATATGTTCGGTTTTGATTCGTCATTTACCTAGACATATATTTATCTAGAAATATTGAGGGCGAAATCGAACAAAGCCAGCGGGAATGTACCAAAATATGTACAATAGTCTTAACTGTAAGCCGAACTTACAGAATTATGCATTATTGTGTAGATGAGCAACGACCGTCGAGTTAATTATAATGATATAATTACGGAGCACCGGTCGTCCACTCAGCCATAATCATGAGTCTCCAAGCTAAGGAAAGTACCCAAATTAAGATTTCTCACATTAATGTCAAACAATTAAGAAATAACGACTTTTATCACATTGTTCCGCTGATTTTTACAATCTTTTCATATGCACAACCACGATCTGAATAAAAGAAAACAAAAGAGAACGTCGGGAAAAAATCACAAAGTCGCAACCCTGTCCATGCTTCTATCGTACTTTTCCACAATGCTTTCACCTCTATTATTTTCTGTGAATTATAGTTGCAACGAACATGGATCCAGCTACAATTCGATATAGCTTTTGCAATGCTGGGTTAACAAATATCTATTCTACAACAAACAATGTAAATAAAAATGGGCAACTTTCACAAAATCGAACCCCGTCCATACCTGTCTGCTACTTTTCCCGCGTTGTTTTCGCAGTCATCCAAATTGTTGCATTTACGATGTATTAACCGTGGTTGGTTGGTTGGTTGGTTGGTTGTATTGGGGTTTAACGCCACTTTAACAGCTAAGGTTATATCATGGCGGTCGATGACGTACATATGTTTCCTGGCTTTCTTACACCAGTACTAACACTGGTTTCTTTCCAAAGCCACCGACTACTTTTCTCACATACTTCAACAGCTCTAGATGAGAAGCTAAAATACGATGGAAATAAAGTTAGCCTCAACCGGGTATCAAACTCACAACCACCAGGTCACGAGTCAGACACGCTCACCAATGAGCCACCCGGGTGGTCTATTAACCATGGACTGAGCTAAAGTTTGATATATTATTCGTTACACTGGATTGATAAATAATACTTTCAATATTAATATTGTGGAGGGATGTTGGGAAAATTAGTAAAACATCCCAAAGTCGGACCCCCAATCTATACTTGTCTGCTACTTTTCTCCCATTGTTTTCATGGTCATCCAAATTATTGCATTTACGATGTTTTAACAGTTGACTCAGCTAAAGATTTATTATTCATTACGATAGATTAAGATAATATTTTCAAGACCAGTATGTGGAGAGAGGTCGAGAAAAAAATCGGACAATTTTAAAAAGTCGGACAATCGTCCAATCTTGTCAGCGACTTTTCCCGAATATTTTTAACGGTCATCCAAATGGTTGCATTTACGATGTATTAACCATAGACTAATCTAATGTTTTATATATTTTTCGTTACGCTGGATTGATAAATAACACTTTCAAGACCAATAGAGAGGAGTGGGTCGAGAAAAAAATCGTTAAATTTCGCAAAGTCGGACCCCCGTCAGTGCTTGCCTGCTACTTTTCCCTCATTGTTTTCACGGTCATCCAAAATTGTAGCATTTACGATCTATTAACCGTGAACCTAGCCAAAGGGTGATTTATTATTCGTTGAGCTGGACTGATAAATAATACTTTCAAGATCAATATTGTGGAGGGAGGTCTAGAAAAATTCAGAAAATTTCACAAAATCGGACTCCCGTCCATGCTTTTCTGCAATTTTTCCCGCTAACAGTCATTCAAATGGTTGCATTTATGATGTATTAAGCGTGGACCAAGGGAGGGAGGTCTAGAAAAATTCAGAAAATTTCACAAAGTCGGACGCCCGTCCATGCTATTGAGTTTTCTGCTACTTTTCCCGCTAACGGCCATCCAAATGGTTGCATTTACGATGAATTAAACCTGGACCAAGCTAAAGTTTCGTATATTATTCGTTACGCTGGATTGATAAATAATACTTTCAAGACCAATATTGTGGAAGGAGGTTGAGAAAAATTCAGAAAATTTCACACAAAGTCGGATCCCAACCCTGCCTGTTTGCTACTTTTCCCACATTGTTTTCAGGGTCATCAAAGTTGTTGTCTTCTCCATGTTTTAAACATGGATCTAGTTTGATATATCACTCGTTACGCAGGATTGACAAATGATACTTTCACGATCAATATTGTACAGGGATGTCGGGAAATTTTCGGAAAAATTCACCAAGGCGGAACCCCGTCAATGCTTGTCTTCTTCCTTTTTCACACTTTATTTACCTCGGTCACAATTTCTGCATTTACAAACTAAAGAACATACATCAAACTATAGTTTGACATATAAAGTATTATGTTCGCTTCAGATATAATTATTTAAGCTTAAAATTATGGCTGCACGTTAGAGAAGAAATGGGCAAATATCTTAAAGTCGGAAACCCGTCACTGTTGTCTGCTGCTTTCCCACATTTCTCTACCTATTTCTTAACCTAGGGCCGGAAGGTGAGAAAGGTAATTACCTGTAGACGGAAAGGACATCTCCGGTAATGGCTCCGTGGATAATTAGGACCCAGAAGTTGTGAAAGGTAATTACCTGTAGACGGGGACGAGATATCCGGCATTGGCTCCGTGGAAATTAGACTTAATTAGGAGCTCGTCGGGCAATCATTTAGAAATTAATTACTTCTCGTTAAGATAGAGGAAGACTCTGTAATGAGAACTCATTAAGATCTTGTTTCTAAAGGAAAACAGTATATATAGCCCGTCTAAACCAGAGATGGACAGACACATTTCGTCTGACCATCCAGAGTTATCATTCACTGGATATTGACAGAGTGCCTTTTTCATATTCTATTTTATTGTTTCAGTTTCTGCTTATTACATCTATAATTGAGATTCTTAAACTCTTGCTTTTGGAAAACTATCCGTACATTACTTTCGAAACTTTATTTTCTGTAATTTCTTTTTATATCTGACCTTCATTAAGATCATTTGTGTGTGTGTGTGTGTTTTTTTGATTTAATTTTCTATTTCCAAATTTTTCACATAATCATCTTTTTTTGTCTGTGTGTGTGTAAGTCTTAGGTCTTTAATTTCATTCTTTTCTCAAGTTTTCTTATTATTTTTTGGTTTTCATTTGAATAACTAATCATGTTTGTGGAGTTTTTCTTAGTTTTAGCTTTCAGCATCCCAGGCAATGGAAATGTATTCCATGACCCTGACGATTTCCAGGACAAGATGCTGCCCAACTATGGAGTGGCCTTTGAAAATATCGGAAAGGTAAGTTTTGTAGGCAGTTTGTTATTCCTTCCTCCGTGCTATAAAGAACACTTTTTCATGTCTGTTCTTTCAAATTGTGACGCTATTGCATCTGTTGTTAATAATTGTCTTTGTCATTTTTTTACAGTTGGTCAGTACGTCTACCTACTGGCATCACACTTTTGTTATGTCGATGCCAAAACCGGAGGAGTTTCAGCAGCAGCAAGGAAACGGCAGGCGAGTCCTTTCGCAGATATTGAAATTAGACTCGCAGATGGACCAGTTGGCCAAAAAAGCAACGGACCTCATAGACTATGCCAATGCACGCCTGCCTCAATTGCCAAAAGGAGGAGAAACCTACGACCGCAGAAAGCGATCTGCACCACTGGGTTTTATTGGCCACCCGAGAAAGGATGTTTTTGGCAAGGCAACAATGGAGGACGTGAGGAAAATTGCCAATCTGGCCAACAAGGTGTCGACCGCCAATGTGATCATCACTCAAGAACTAAAGAAGACGACGAGCAACCTACACTCATACATGAAAACTACCAATGAACGGTAAGTACCTTAGCCAGTTTTTGTTTCTCTTGGACAGTACTTCCCGATATTTTTCTGCAGAAAGAACGACACAATTTACATCACCTGAAATGCAACTTCGACCTTCTCTATGTTTATTCGATTCTTTGTGGAAATTGTCGATGACAACAGATTATCACCTCTCCGTACTCTTTTTATTTATTTATTTTTTTTTTTTTTTTTTTTCAGAATGGAGAACCTGACCCAATTGGCATCCAAAGAGCAAGAAAAGATCGAGGAACTGGAGCGACAATTTGACGTGTCACACAAGGCGCAGGTCGCAAACATGGAATGGCTGGTCCATACTCTGGCATTCATGGCGAGTCGGCAAACAATGATGTCCGAAATGGATTTATATTTTACCCTGATGCACAGTGCCATTACGGACCTGAGCCAGGGTATTTTGTCAGACGTCCTGGTATCAGAAAAGGACTTTAAAGCTGTGTTTGAGGAGCTGAACAAGGTAAAGGCAAGTATGGGAGACGATTTTCATTTTATGATTACGAACCCGCTTCAGTTCCACGCAGGCTCCTGTGCTATGGGTTTTGTTAATGGAAGCGATCTATGGATCACTGTCAAGCTACCCATTGGGATCATGAAACCCTTGCATCTGTTTAGGGTCCACTCCTGGAGCACGCCCGTCTATGCAAATTCCAAGCATGCAACAAGAATTCAGGGTTTGCCAGAGTACATGGCTATAAACCATGGAAAGACTTACGTTGGGTTCTTAACCCTTGATCAATTGCAGACTTGTTCACAGGGTGAAATTCGCTCTTGTCCTTTCATGGTGCCCCTTAGGGAGCGCTATGGTCCCCATTGCATAGACAATCTATTCAGAGGAGTAGATAAGTTGATAATGGATACGTGTCACTTCGCCCTTGAAGTCAATGTCATTGCCCCTCTGCTGCTCCCTGTTGGTCAGGGCAAGGTCCTGTTTCAAAACATAAGAATGGTCACGATCAAATGTGGAAAGGACAAGAGAACGATACATGGATGCAATTCATGTTTGCTGACGCTACCCTGCAACTGTATTGTTAAGGCCCATCCCTTCGTAGTTGTGACATCCAGTGTTGGTCGTTGCTCGGGCCAGGGTCAAACAAGACATGTTGCTAAGCACCATATGGTTAACTTTGCGGTGCTTAGGACATTCGAGAAAGAGGAGGACGCGTTGCTCCAGGAGTTACATGCTGGCTCCTTGTTTGACTCTAGGTTTGCCTTGTCCGAGAAGAAGTTCAAGGCCCTGGATAGGCAAATTAAACAGATCACGGACCACGGAGCCGTATTTACAGGAAAACTGAAGGACCTGGAGAAACAAGCGAGCCAGATAGCCAAAGAGTCTGACGCACTCGCCAGTACAATGTTGGCAACTTGGACCACGAGTGCATTTCTCCAGACGGGTGCTGGCCGATCCATTGCTGGCATGGGGAGCCTATTGACCGTGGCATTCATTGCACTTGCCGTCGTCTATTTTTTGTTGATTCGTTCCGTTCGACGGAATCACAGAGACTGCGTATATCATAGAAAACAGATCACGGTAAGATTGGATAACCTGAGAAATCAGGGGGTTGAAATGGAAAAGAAGAAAACGGTAGCGCAAAGGAAAAGGCGGTACGCAGAGGACGACGACACCTTCATTAAAGCCGTTCATCAGGATTCAAACTTTTCCTTAGGGGCAAAAAGGAGGAATCCAGTGAACTACTGTACGAGAGAAAGCTTGGACTTTTCAGAAATTGATGGTTAAGCTTTCTCTATCGTGCAAAATGTTCTGCCAGAAATCAAATCTTTTCGTAGGTTGTGAACGGTTTGGCTACCTGGCTGAGGATTGACGTTTTCTCTATGATGGTATCAAACCATCATGGACAAGTCTGGTTTTTTGTTTGGAATAGTGCAACAGCTGATAGCGGGGATATTATTTTTGCTGCTTTTAATAAAAATGTTTTGCTTTGAGATGTTACAGACTGAGATCAGAGTCAGAAACATGCTGCAGCCGGGCCGTTATTTAGCCATTGCTTGGTCACATTGCTAGCTATGTTCCTAGAGTAAAAACCTAATTGTTGATAATTTACCTCCAAATGTAGCTTTAAATTTGGTGTTAAACAGATAGCGTAAAAGGCCGTCTGTGGTAGGAAAAGTTAGAATTTTGTCCCTTCTTACAATGTTTTCATTACCATTCCCGCATTGTTCTCACGATCATCCATCTTGTTGCATTTACGATACACTGACCATGGATCAAGCTTTACTAAAGTTTGAGATATTACTTGTTACACTGGATTGACAAATAATTATTCTAAGACCAATATTGTGGAGGAAGATCAGAAAAAAATTGCAAACAATTCACAAAGTCGGACCCCTGTATATGATTGTCTACTACTTTTCCTGCATTGTTTTCACGGTCATCGAAATTGCTGCCTTTTCCATGTTTTAGAACTTGATATATCACTCGTTACGCTGGATTGACAAATAATAGTTCTACGACCAATATTGTGGAGGGAGGTCGAGAAAAATTCAAAAAAATTCACCGTAGTAAGTCTAACTCCCGTCCATGCTTGTCTACTACTTTTCCCGTAGTGTTCGAGGTCATCAAAGTTGTTGATTTCGATGATTTAACCATGAATGAAACTCAAGTTTGATATACATGTAGTACTTGTTGCGCTGGATGGACAAATAACAATTGTAAGACCAATTTTGGTCAGGGAGGTCGGGAAAAATTCGCAAAATTTCATAAAGTCGGAACCCCGTCCATGCTTGCCTGCTACTTTTTCCACGTTTTATTTATCTCGGTCGCAATTACTGCATTTACAAATTAAATACACACATCAAGCTACAGTTTGACATATTAAGTATTATGTTTGCTTCAGAAGTATTTATTTTGGCTAAAAATTAGGGCTGCATGTTAGAGGAAAAATCGGCAAATATCATAAAGTCGGAAATCCGTAGATGCTTGTCTGCTGATTTTCCCACATTTTCTTTACCTAGGGCCAGAATTTGAGAAAAGTGATTTCCTGTAGACGGGGACGAAATATCCAGCAATGGCCCCATGGAAATTAGACTTAATTAGGAGCTCGTCGGGCCGTCATTTAGAAATTAATAACTTCTCGTTAAGATTCAGGAAGACTCTTTAATATTGAACTCGATGTTTTTCTTAATTAATTTTGCCATTATAAATGAAACTTTTCACTCTGCGGGAGAGACTGGGATCAGACGGAAGATTAATTTTGTTACTGACCGACAGTCGGAAATATGCCGCGGTCGGGTCGTTTATTGGCCATTGCTCGGCCAATTGGCCACCTAGACCTGTAAAATAAAGACCGTTCTTTGGGGGAAATAATTTCAACTTCATTTATGTGACTTTGATCCGTTTGACATCCTTTGTTTACAAGCATTTATTTCACGTTCTACACACATAACGTCATCAGCATGCTTCCCAACCCACCACAATTTCAAAGGGACTTATTTGATTGCGTTATTTAGCTTTGGCTCTGATTATGTTAAAGTTGTGTTTACTTTAATTC
Organism: Tridacna crocea; assembly: GCA_943736015.1. NCBI lineage: Eukaryota > Metazoa > Mollusca > Bivalvia > Cardiida > Cardiidae > Tridacna > Tridacna crocea. The sequence goes on along the minus strand of OX031066.1, from coordinate 285,843 downwards.
CTAATCGTGCAATCCTGACCTTTTACAACTGGGAAATAGAAACCTTGTGAAAACATTGTGGGGAAAGGAGTCATTGCTGGTAACCAGTATTTTCTACTTCTCCCACATTGTTTTCAAATCATTACAAATAAGACTGAATTTTAGTTTATATTCATTTTTTTTTTGTCTGCAAAAGCCTTGATTTTGGACCCATCTTGATATTTGTCAGCTTTTAGAGAGTTCAGGTGATTAAGTTATTTAAATTAGGAAGTTGTGTATATGTGATTGCTTTCTTAAGTTCAAGACCTGGGCCAAGTGAAATCTCCATGCTAAGTGCATGTTTAATCACAAGGGTCATCAGTCCGTATTTGATTTCAGTTGCTATGTATATGTGACTGCGTTATTGAATTTGTGAATCTGTGTATATGTGATTGCGTTCTTTAGTTTAAGGCCTGGGCAAAGTGAAATGTCCATGCTTAGCGCATGTTTAATCACAGGGCCATCAGTCCGTAATTCATTTCTGTGGCTATGTATATGTGACTGCCTAATGTAACTTTGGCTCTGATCATGTTAAAATGTTATTTAATTCTTTACCGCACAATCCTGACCTTTAACAACCGTGAAATAGAAGCCTTGTGAAAACATTGTGGGGAAAGGAGTCATTACTGGTAACCAGCATTTTCCACTTTTCCCACTTTCTTTTCAAACCATTCCAAATAAGACTCTGAATTGTGGTTAATAATCATTTCTTTCGTCTGCAAAAGCATTGATTTTGGACCTGCCTTAATATTCGTCTGTTGTTAGAGAGTTCTAATATGTGATTGCGTTACTTAAATTAAGAAGTTGGTATATGTGATTGCGTTCTTAAGTTTAAGACCTGAGCCAAGTGAAATCTCCATGCTTAGCGCATGTTAAATCACAGGGCCATCAGTCCCTAATTTAGTTCTGTGGCTAGGTATATGTGACTGCATTATTTACGTTTAGCTCTGATTATGTTAAAGTGCTGTTTACTTTAATTCTTTACCGCACAATCCTGAGTTTTAACAACCCATGAAATAGAAGCCTTGTGAAAACATTGTGAGGAAAGGAGTCATTGCTGGTAACCAGCACTTTCTACTTTTCCCACATTGTTTCCAAAGCATCCCGAATAAGACTTTCTGAATTTTCGTGAATAGATATTTATTTTCGTCTGCAAAAACATTGCTTGTGGACCCGTCTTAATATTTGTCAGTTGTTAGAGAGTTCAAATATGTGAATGCGTTACTTTAAATCTCCATGCTTAGCGCATGTTTTATCACAGGGCCATCAGTCCGCAATTCATTTCTGTGGCTATGTATACGTGACTTCGATATTGAACTTTGGTTCTCTGTTTTAGTGTTGTTTACTTTAAATCTTTATCGCACAATCCTGAGCAATAACAACCCTGAAATAGTAGCAAATGAAAACATTGTAGGGAAAGCAGTCATTGATGGTAACCAGCATTTCTACTTTTCCCACATTGTTTTCAAACCATCCCAAAAATGACTGTTTGAATGAATGAATGAATAGTGTTTTATGGCCCGTTGACAACTTAGGTCATATTGGGCGCACTTACTTAGTAAACAATAATGCGAGGTGAAAATAACATACATGTGCTACAACATAAGACAAACATGATAAATGAGGAATGGATGAAACACAAAATGATGCCCCTTTTGTCGCCTTTTACGACATGGACTGTTTGAATTTCAGTTTATATATCATTTTAGTCTGCAAAAGCATTGATTTCGGACCCGTTTTAAAAATTGTTTTTGTTAGACACTTCGGTGTTTGTATGCTGTGTTGTGTGTGTTTGGGTTTGTGTTTCGTTTTCACATCCATGGCTCTCAGTATAATCTCGTGTCCGAATTGCACCCGTAATCCCAGAGCAGCTATGATCCTGCTTTAATGTCTTTGGACGTTTCCGTTAATATCACTATTCTGTCCATATCTCTTTTAACTTTCATTTGTATATTACCTTTAATTGTCTTTCCGGGGTGGCACTCACATTGTGTTACGGCGTCACAGTAATAATATTGTCCTTTGTAACCAAATTTCAGCATGTATTTATTGTCATCACGGTCTTTATATAGTTCTTAATACCTATAATCCCCTGTTGCTTGGTCAATAATTTCCCTGTGGTAATCACAAACTATTTGTCCTTTTTATATGTCTTTAGCAGCAAATTCACCGCGGCCTTTCATGTATTTTTTTTTTATAACAACACATGGCCAATTTTAATCATTCACTTGCGTTCTGACGGTTCCAGTTGGGGGAGGAGGGGGGGGGGGTATTCGGCCGAGTTCAATATCTACTGTCCTATTAGTTGTCTTTTTTGCGTGTGCAGTTATCATAAGCTTGTACGCTGCGTGGGTTGTTTTGACATTTTTTGACCACTTGACCACTTCTGTTGTAGCATATAATTGTCTATTGCTTTACTGAATGTTGATGGATCATTCAGTCTTTTGAGTGCTTCGGCAATTTCTCTTGCTCGACACATGCCTCTGGTGTAAGTGACGTAAGACTGTGCGAATTTTATCAGCTTTTTGTGGTCTTCTTCGTCAGGGATCTCGAGTCTCCTAATTACTTCTCGAATGTCATCTCTAGTTGGAAGTCTGGTATTGCTCTGAATGGGACCCAATTGCTTTCTAATTTTCTTCTCATACCTTTTTTTGCCTGTACAAGTGTCGTCTTGTGAATTGGATGATGTTGATGATGATGATGATGATGATGATGTAATTGCTGCTATTCTTGCTGTCATTGCTGGTGGAGTTCTTTGTGTCGCTGTTGACTGTTCTGGTGCTGATGACGATGATGATGATAACGATGATGATAACGATGATGATGATGATGATGATGGTGTAATTGCTGCTATTCTTGCTAACATTGCTGGTGGAATTCTTTGTGTCGTTGTTGACTGTTCTGGTGCTAATGACCATGATTGAGGAGAAATCTGTTGAGCATCATCTTGTTGGCTAGGGCCGGGTTGCGGCGAAGGAGGGGTAGTTTTTCTTCTTTTGGCTGCGAATTCTTCGGCGATGGCTTGATCTGCATTCAATCGTCGTCTCGGTGCTGCAGCTACTGGCAACGGTACGACAGGTAATTCTCCAACGGGTTTAACCTTGGTCATGAAGCCGATTCTTTTAGGAGGATCTGTACCTTTTAGCAAACCGGGCTGGGTGCTGGGTCTTGTTCTCCACTTTCTAATTTGTTCGACGGTCAAATTCTCCACATATCTATCAGTTCTTGTGAGAAAAAAACAGGAAGGTGGGCGGCTTGGACCATTAATTCGGCGAATTCAAGGTAGTTATCAGGATTTTTTTTTTTTTTTTTTTTTTTTTTAATAAAGTTTATTGTCCCCGTATAATGATGTAGGAGGGTCGGGGATCTATCCCTCTCCACATCTTACAATCTCTGACGTTTTACATATATAAACGTAACAAGGAACAAAAAACATTTTTATGTGATAGAAAAAAGTGAAGAAAAAAGAAACTAGTAAAAAAAAAAAAAAAAAGAAAACTGGAAAGTGAAGAAAAAGGAGAAAATAGAATGGTGAAGAAGTTATCAGGAAATTTGGTCTTCAAATCCAACATGTCAAATGATGATTGGGCGGCCATATTGGCCCGTCTCTTTTCAGTTATATTGTCACGAATTCTCTGCTGTACGGGAATTTCAGCATGACAGTTCCAGATATGATGGTCAACTCTATCAAACAATACTCGGCAGTAGGGACATGACTTTGGTGCCCTACAAAGAAACAAAACAAACAGCATTAAGACAGACATTGCTCAGTAGAGGTGAAGGGGGCGTGTCAAATATTTAAACTTTTGAAATCAAATACGCGGGAGCTAATTGTCGTATATTACTTCCCATTTTACCGCATTCATTATGCCAATCTAAAAAGAAAAAAACGCTATTCTATTTTCAGGCAAAGTAGGGAAAGGAAATTTAGGTCAAAGGGTTTTGACAGGCAAGCGTAAAAATCGTGCAGAAAAATACAAAAATATGTCCTTGTCTGAGGATTTTTTAGGCTTACCCTTGATTGACTCGCCATTGCTAACGTCTGCTTTATCTATACTATTTTCAGTAGTGCGAAAACCTTTTTAACAGAGTTTCAAATAGATATACTCGGCTACAGAATAGTACATAGAAGTTTAAGATCAGCTTATATTTTAGTGCTGTAGGGCCCTGCAAAGGTTCCTTGAAGAGGTCGAATTTTTCGACTTTTCAGAAATCGGCCCATATTCGGATTGGTTTTTCGACTTTTTCCACGCTGTTTTCTGTAGTACCAAAAAACTTTTTACAAGGATTCAAATAATTATTATCAGCTTCAAAATGGTGCACAGAAGTTTAAGATCGGCTTATATTTTAGAGCTGAAGGGCCCTGCAAAGGTTTCTTGAAGAGGTCGAATTTTTCGACTTTTCATAAATCGGCCCATTTTCGGATTGGTTTTTCGACTTTTTCCAAACAGTTTTCAGTAGTGGCAAAAAGCATTTCATAGGGATTCAAATAGACATTTTCAGCTACAAAATGATGCATAAATCTTTAAGATAGGCTTATATTTAAGAGCTGAAGGGCCCTGAAAAGGTTTCTTGATGAGGTGGAATTTTTCTACTTTTCAGAAATCGACCCATTTTCGGATTGGTGTTTCGACTTTTTCCACACTTTTTTCAGTAGTGGCAAATAGGTTTTTACAGGGATTCAAAAAGACACTCTCAGTTACAAAATGATACATAGAAGTTTAAGAACGGCTTATATTTAAGAGCTGTAGAATTTTGTCGAATTGTTTGTCTTTTCAGAAATCGGCTCGTTTTCGGAATGGTTTTTCGGCTTTCTCCACACTGTTTTCAGTACTGCTAAAGATCTTTTAACAGAGTTTCAAATATGCTTCCTAGGCTACAATCTAGTATTTAAAACATTGCGATCGGACTAAAACTAATCACAGGAGGTCACAGGGTTTCGAGAAGCAAGCGAAAAATCGTGCGAAAAAAAAAAAATTGTCATTGTCTGCGGATTTTTTAGGCTTGCCCTTGAATAACTCGTCATTGCTAAATGCCTGCTATTCCTATACTGTTTTCAGGAGTGCTAAAACCTTTTTATCACAGTTTTAAAAAGGCTTTCCCAGCTACACATTGATGCAAAAAACTTTAAGATCGGCTTATATTTAAGAGCTGTACGGCCCTGAAAAGGTTTCTTCGAGAGGTCGAATTTTTCATCTTTTGAGTAATCGGCCCATTTTCGGAATGGTTTTTAGACTTTTCCAAAATGTTTTCAATAGTGCCCAAAATATATTTTACTGCGATTTAAGTATACGTACTCAGCTCCAGAATGATGCATAGAACTTTAAGATCGACTTATATAGCTGTAGGGCCTTTAAAAGGTTTCTTGATGATAAGGTTGGGCGTTCGAAACAAGGGGTGGTTTTAACCGGCGGTTTTAACCGGTAAAATCCGCCCCGTTTAATACTCCCAAAGTGGTCAATACTGGTCGAATGGATATTTGTAGTGGTCATTTGGAAATTTTACTGGTCAGATGCATTTTAAGTGGACAGTCATGCTTTTTAGTGGATGATTTATTGTGGGTTTTTTTTTTCCCCCCTTTTTTTGTTCCAAGTTTGGTTGAATTCACCAACATGAGAGTTGACTTTCAGTGCCAAAGCTACTTATTAGCTGGCTTTTGCTAGTTTTCCAAAGCTCTACATATATATAAGTTCCTAATCAGGTCTTTAGGTTTCATTTTTGACACTATAAGTAACTGCTTGATGATAAGATATTAACTTCATTGCATATAAGTCAGTATTTCACACTTTAGGAATAAGGCCTGGTGTCAAGTACTCTACCCCAAAATAGGGATACATGATTGGTCTCTTTTGTAATTTAAGCCACTCCCATTAGGATAGAAAGGGGCAACTTTTACACCTTTTAATATGTTTTGACAACAATGTAAAGTTGTGGGTAGACACTTGAATATGCATCAGACATTGATGTATCCCTAATTATTGTTGAATGTTGAAAAGCGTTAAACAAAAAAATACCTAATTATTGTTTAGTTAATCGGTCACAGCCTTCTTTATGGGTATTCAATATGCCTTTAGATTTACTGACAGGTAGATTTCAGAATGATTTACACATGGGTGACATTTTCTTCTGCAATTTTACATGAAAGTTTCAAATTAGCTGCTTTTTCATGCTATATTTGAACTTTTAAATAATCTATTTTTTTTAAAAAACCTAAGTATATTTGTGGTGGGAGTGGGAAAGAGAGAGAGAAAAGATGCAGTCCTATAAATGGTTATCTAACCTATAAGGAATCATGACAGATAAAACTTAAAAGTTCTTTGGTTGAAAAGAACTGACCTGCATGTAAGTTCAAAGAGGAAGGTCAATCCAACCTCTTCATTTGACCAGCAGATGATACTGATGACAGTGTGTAATATATCTTCAGTACAGGGTTTAGGAGAGCTTTTAAAGACTAGCTTAGAAACAGGACAGGTATGTAAGTCAGTAATTTAATCGACCCAATCAACCACTTCAATTGACCACCAATCGACTACTATTGACCAGTATTGACCGGTTTTAACCGGTTAAAACCGCCGGCCCGGTCAATACTCATATTGATCGGCTTTTTGCCAACCTTGCTTGATGAGGTCCAATTATTTGATGTTTGAGAAATCTGCCCATTTTCGGAATGTTTTTTCGACTTTTTCAACAATGTTTACAGTTTTTTGGAAAAAAGCTTTTTGGCACTACTGTAAACATTATAAATTGACGCGTATTTTTAATTGAAGCAATTTATTTGTTTTTCCCTCAATTGCTCCGTTTTCCTCGTTGCATTTTTTCCTCGAAAGTGCTAAACACTCAAAATTTAATCTTACTCAGAATTTCTAATTAAACTTCTTTTATGTTGGAGTTTAAGTTGACTAAGATGGTTAATATGTGGTCGCATTATATAAAACGAGAAAATATTCCGCTTTGGTCTAGGCAGATTGTGGAGCTGCCTAGCCCAACTGTTAAACTATTTTGGTATAGGCAAAATTCCAGTTTGGTCTAGATTTCGGATCTGCCTAGATTCCAGTTTGGACGTCTCAATTGTAAACACATAAAAATTAATATGATTAAAAATTTGGAAAAGAATCTAGATCTATTTTGGTCTACACTAAAGTATTATTTTAATTTGGTCTAGGCAGATTCCCGGGATATGCTATACGACATATATAATTTCGAGCTAAAAAAACGTGTTTTACCATATGGGCTGAACCTTTTTGTTCAGTATTATGATGCATTAATGCAGCTAGGCGTACACATTTTTTGTTGTGAAATGCAGCTAATCGTTGCGTACAGATGCAGCTAGCCGTACAGTGCACGTTTTGATGGTACCTTGATAAAAAGTGAATTATTTCAATGGATATGGCACTGAATACAAGCACAGACATGTATACGCGAAGCTGAATGATTTCTTTATCTGTCTGCAGTATCAGAAAATGGTTTCCGATCTTCCCGAAGGAGTAGAAAGCAAATGTTTAGCGATCATGGCAGCCGCCAACGACGAAATTTGGTGATGCAGCTTTCCTATACAAAACTCGCTCGGTTTATGAACCCAATCGCAGTATGTATTTGTAGAAAAACTTCTTACCTTTCAAATGCAAAATACCCGATTATTTTCTGTTTGCTAGATTACGCGTGCCAGCCTGTTTTGTTAAACTTGTTTACTGCAGCTAACTGATTTGGGGCGTACAGTAGCAGCAGCTTCCGATTTGCGACACTGTACGTTGGTCCATAGTGGAATATAGCAGAACCGATAAAGATCTAGTCGGGGCCTCAAAGACTCAGAGCGCCATCTATAATTACTCGTGTAAACACAAAAGCAGCCGACAGAAGAAATTACAACTTGAACTGTGTGTATCGCAGACGAAACCACAGTATATAAACGAACTGTACCCGAACCGGATATTGCGAGTAAATTTCAGTGATGTCCACTTTGCATTAGAGACAGCCGAGATAAAAATTGTTGCGTCTTTCATACTGCTGAATGTAAACTATGTGAATCTATATGTATAGTTTATGCCACACCTGTATTGTTAATACATAAACTGCTACATAATCATTCATAGCTTTAAAACATTGAAATTCTTAATACTCACCGCAGGCTACAGCGTCATTTGCAGTAGACCCGATCTTAAATCAGCTTTTATCATGTTGAGACTGGCTGAAAAATGTTTTCTGAGTTTGAACCAGTGCAATTAATTAATCAAAAAAGACATTTGCGGCATTGGGCATTTTAAAGTTCGATTTTGAACATAAAAAATAAGAAATAATGCCTCTATGTAAAGTAGGTCAACTGTACGTTTCTTGCTGGTGATTCGTACCCTTACTTGCGAGTTTACGAAATCTATCTGTACGATGTCTTGGGAGTTTTTTCAAATATTCTGTATGGTTTTTGGGATAACAAATCTGATGCCTGATGGTATAAATCTGTACATTTTCATCTATAAAATGGAGTAATACAGATGCCTTGTCAAGCACAAGCTTTGGTGATATAATAATTATAATTTGGAAATCCACGAAGGAAAAACCTTAAGATCAAAATTTCAGAATTTGACTCACAAAGAAAAGAAACAATTTCGTTAAAAAAAAAAAACTTCAAAAGTATTCCAAAAGATTTGAAGCTATGGAACGGGCGTCTGCTACCTAATGATGATACTAATTAAGATAGTGATTTTGAAGGCTTGTTTATGTGTCACCATTTTAAAAAAGCCCCAAAAAGAGAGACACCAGTGAGGGATGTTCACAAGTTCCTTGAAGAATCTGAATGTTTTATGCGAAATACTGTTTTATAGTGGTTATTCCTATTCCTCGTAGAAATGAGTCGTCAGTCAATCACTTAAGAAAATATTGTAAGAATTTGAGAAGAAATAACACTCAACGAACAATTTCTTCCTTTCTCGTAATATTTTCTATTCTTTTTCAAAATTATACTTTTATTAGCAGATCTGTAAATTTTCCCCTAAATTCTCCCAAATTGGATGAGTCCAAGATGCCGTATCAGGAAAGGGTAGTTCCTCTTTTTATCTATTAGCAGATGAATCCCTCTTTTTATCTATTAGCAGATGAATACGAATTGTGAAATTTTATTGCATGAATTCGTTCTGTTTCTTAAAGGTGGGTATATAGGTTTTTCACATCACACAAAATTAAATACTATATATATCACTGAAATTTATATGAAAAAAAAACAATACGAATTATCAATATTTAAGAATCATAATGTTACAAAAAAATTGGGGGTGGTATTCCCTTTAAAGGCCACTTTGCCCATTATGCTATTTTTAGATTTCGCGCCAAATAAAAAGCATTGTGGGAATAAATAAGTGACTGGCATGTGACTAATGACGCTTAAATTCCGAAAGAAACATGTATCTATTTTCCATAATGTCTTCTTCGGACGCTATGTTTGAAGCTTCGTCTGTGTATTCCCATGCAGTATGTAAATGAGCAAATTGTAAAAATAGACAGTGTGTCCCGTCGGTGTCGACCTGGGCTGTGGTAAATCTCTTATTTCTCATATTGTCGGATGGTTTTCGACTACTGGGGTTTAATGAAAGAAAATTATACGGTTTTGGGAGTACAAAGATTTTCTTTTGTATTTTTGTAAAATTTTTGTCCCAAAATCTGAAGGGCCACCTGTAACTCATGAAAAGAAAGCAGAATAAAACCGAGTCTTTTTATACTATCATGTTTGGCTGTTTTTCTCTCAAAAACACGATCTTCAGTGACTGTTTATAGCCACAAGAATAGATGTCCAATGACCTGTCGCAGCTGTTACATATCTCCCCGTGTTTCATATTTGATATTGTCTTTTATTCTGGTCCGCCTTGATCACCGATTTCAACACTAACTTATGGAAATAACATACAGCTCCATCCATACCCTGCTGTAATAAAAGAGCTGTGCAGTACACTCTGCATGAACTAAAGACGCAAATAAAATGTGACACATAGTCCTTGTGACACGTAATCCTTCAACAAAACGTACAACGAATGGTGTTCAGAAATGGCACTGATAATGACAAAAGAACAAAATCACAGAGCCACTTTTATAATATAAAATAGCGTATTTCATATGTGGTGGTACGAGGATAAGGTTGTACACATGGTAGGTAGACGAGGGGTCGAATGGCTTGGTTAGAGATCATTCAGTTTCGACCGATAACAGTGCTGACAGCACTTTGATTTTTTTATACGATGGAAGGGTCGTATTATGTCAAAATACTATTGTTAGTGCATACATGTATGGGTTACATGTGGTGCTGGGAAGCATTGGTGGATATACATGATTTTACGCATAGTTCATGACAGTACTGACATTTTTATAACTCTTAATACCAGACTTCACAAAACTGCATAATTTAAGAACTATTTATGTAGTGACCTTGAAATTTTTTTTTTTTTTAAACTAAAACAGGAAAGTAACATTCTAAAGTATACTATAATTAATCTTTCATGACACGTCTCCACATTGGCAATAGTGGATGTGCAGGGGCCAGTCATGTCCATATCAATAGGGATATGAGTGGTCTTTTGTTCATCCTCTGTAATCTGTACCTAACAATATATATCTTAGTAGGTTTACCAATTGTACTCCACTGATGGGTTCCAGAGCTATAATTCTTTAAAACAACAAAGTTCTATTGTTCTTTATTGACAAATTAGTGAACTGAATGATTGAATATGATAAGTACAGTAAGTTTCTTATAAAACTGTTTAAATTAGTAAAGGCCAATTCGACTTTCTGTTAAAGTGAAAAGTGTCGTTAACTGATAGCAAGGCGCACTGATCTCACGAGTTATTGTATCAATTAACCAACAGCGTACATAGTGTTGATAATCACGCGAGTTACTGTAGCAACTAACCAACAGTGTACATAGTGTTAATCAAGCAATCGTGTCACAGCGAAAAAGAAATAATAGTGGACTAAAAGCTCATTAAACATAAAACAAAACCCAATACTCTCACCAGACTGAAGGAGAGAGCTGAGCCGAAATCCAACGGCTGAAGGAACAACAACAACAACAACAATATGGCTACGGTCGGTCACCGTTAGCATTTTTGTATGCCCCACAGTTTCCATCGGAATGATCTGAAACTTACTACAATGAATCTGTATGATGTGCAGTTTTGCATGTGACTTTTCAAATTTGGATCTCTGTAGGGTTCTAGATTTTAACCCATTTCACTGACAAGCCCCTTTGGGCGTATATATACACTGCTATGCGAAGCTCATGTTATTTTTTTGCCAATGAGACAAAGTCGTGTCATTTTGAACGTATACTTAGAAAAGATTCATATATAATCACAGCTAATATTTTTTACTTGTGATATGTATATTAGATTTTATACAGCATACAAAGTGTTGTGGCAAAGGGTGAAATTGCTTGTAAAGAGGAGTTCCACCTTTTGCCACAAAAATTTCAAAGATTCTTCAGTACAACTGCATTGCAATGACAATGTAAGGAATTTATACAGTTCCATACTTCTTTTTTTATCTTCTCATTGTTTTTACATTGATGAGTTATGACTAAACTATAGTAATAACACAAGAAAAACTTAAATTTTTATTTTCTTGAAAATGACACTATTGTCCCATTCTTGGTTAGCAGTTCCATAGAATAACCCATAAATAATGGATGATTCGCTCTTGTGTAGGTATAAAGCAATGGAAATCCCCGTATGGTACTCGCAAGAATTCGTTCAGCCAACTCGCAAGTAATGTACAGATCATTTACTTGATACTTGCAAGAAGGGTACAGTATCAAACCGTTCGCCATGCAGAATTTCCATACATTTTTAGGTAATTTTAACAAATTTTGTCGGCATATATTGGCTGTTTTGTGAAGAGTATACATTTAGAAACAAAACTTTACAAATGGGTATCGGATAAATAGACGGAATTATACATAAATTGCCTTGTGAAAACAGCATGTATAGTTGTGAGCAAAAGAAGTGGAGCCGAGTGTTGCACTTTATCAGCAATTACAAGGCCAAAGATGGTAAATGATGAATTTATTTGAAAGATACATTATTTCATTCAATGATGCAAATGTTTACAAGTTGCGTGAAAATCACAACAACCTGTCGATCTCAATTATTCAAAGGCACCCATCTGTTTTCACAAATCGATTCATGAAATTTACTCGCAAGATCCGGTTTGGGTACAGTTCGTTTATATACCGTGGAAACTGGCGGCAATTTTTTTTTTAAGTCGGAAAAGGGAGTACCCACTGTTGTGTTTTGAAATTGACGGAAGAAAATGTGAATGTTGTTGGGATTCGAAAGTTTGAAACAGTGTGGTTGATCTGACAGATTGTTCAATGGTGAATATTTTACGAGATGTGAGTATTTATTAAACTCGCTTTAATTTAATAAACAAAGGAAATGTGATTTTACCCCCTACTGTTGTAGTTTGGGGGTAGATTTAAATCCCGATGTTATTTTTTCGCTTTGTAAATACCTTTGGAAACAAACTTATGCTTTGACGACGCTGACAAGAAGTCTCGGAAAACATTATGAATTAAGGTTAAAAAGCATTTTCTCCTCCCTCCACAATATTTTCTATCCTTTTAAAGATGAAATCCCATATTTATTAGGACTTTACTCTTTACCGAGCAACAAAATTGTAGAATAGTCCAAATTCAAAGCATTTGCAGACAACGAAATAAATGTGGCGACGAGGATCAGGTTAGGGTATGCCAGTTTAATCTTTACAGGCAGGAAGCGCCCATTTTACTGTAAAGCCAGTACTTACCCCACCCACCTGTTTTACAATTAGAAAGTTTTTCTGTTATTTTCAGGTACGCTTTCTAAGCACTTGAATTTAACTGTCAGTCATTGCTTTCTTTGTTTTGTTTAAATTGCATGCTTTTTCCTTGCAGGTTTTGCATTTTGTTTAATTTTTGATTAAACACAAAAAATTGCCTGTATTCATTTCTGTTTGGAAAAAATCAGCAGAATGAACATCAACACTGCAACTGTTGACCAACTCTGCAGCGTTAAAGGCATTGGCCAAAAAAGAGCAGAGGCCATTGTCTACCATAGAGATATGTATGGTCCGGTGACTAAAATGGCGTTCTCCATGATGATGATGGGGGTAGTTGAGGAAGAAACCTGGAATCAATTAGATTTCAGTGTTCCTTCCAGAAAACAACTTAAGAGAGAAAGGGCAGATAAGAGTTTGCCACTTCCTCCCTTAACCTCACTAGAGGCAGAAAGGGCTGAACTTGAGTCTCAAATAAGTGAGACTGAGGATCAGCTTCGTAGGCTTTTGTCACAAAGTGATATACGGCCTACTAAGAAAAGCCAGTGTTTTCAGCAAATGTTTTCGGAATTGACAACAGTTCCGAGAAATGTTGCTACTTTGCAAACCCCACCCCATCAAACTAGACCTTCTGTGCAAAAATTTGAACCCGCTAAACATTCTGCACAGACTGAGCAATTACACAAGTTGGTTTCTCCGCCTAAGCCAACTCTCCATCTGAAGCCACCCAAATCACCTTTGCCTGCACCCAGGCAAAGCCCATTGAAAACCCAGATGGATATGGTAACTTTGCAAGTCCTCCAAGAACAAACAACCAAACAAATTCAAGACTTGCAGAAATTGATTAGGACACAGTTGGAGTTGCAGCAGTCGCTGGCACAGCAGCTGGCAACTTTTGATTTGTCTTCTAGACAAGTGGCTGCTGTGGATATGTCTTCTAGACAATCTTCCGTGCACACTGCTACTCCGCGTGTCCCTCCAGGATTCAAGCCCCTCACACAGGAGTTTGAGAATCTGGAGAGACAGGTTCCTAAAACAAATTCTACCATTAAAGAACAATTAACTCACCAGCACAAGCAAAAAGTCCAGGAAGTTGAGGGTTAACAGAAGACCGACTGGATTCTATCCGGACGAGTCTTCCTCAAGTTCAAATTCCAGTTCTCCTAAACCTGAAATGGCTTTGAACAGGCAGGCGTCTTCTAGACCCGCCATTCTGAAAAGAGGGAAGCCGGCTCTGCTGCCAAAAAATCTAAATTTTAATGGCAAGATAAGCTGGTTCTCGTTCAGAAAAATGTTTGAAAGCTATAGGTCGGTTTCTAACTGGGGAGAGCAGGAATGCAAGGATTATTTGACTTGGAGTCTAGAAGGAAAGGCTCTAGACTTCTTCACCATCACATTTAGGATGGATGAAGAATTTACTTACAAGGAAATGCTAAAAAAACTTGAAAGTAGGTTTGGCTCCGTTGACTTAATTCAGATTCCTGAATGATGCCTGCATCCAACATTTTCTTCAGGTGAGCTTCTTCCTCATCAACAAAACACGCAGGTGTTCTACGCATTCTTTGTTTGATAGGCTTAGCGTCACCTGTATCAATTGCATGCTCTATAGCTGTGAATTGACCAAGGTCAAACTCGCTTTGAGCAAAGACATCGGCATAGCTACGTAGAACGCTTCTTCTCCTGTTTTAATCGGGAAAAGAGATGGCTCAGTTCGGTGGTGCATAGACTACCGAGCTTTGAATGACGTCACAGTCAAAGACACATTCCCATTACCACTAGTTGAAGATTGTCTTGACACGCTGGCAGGAAACATCTGGTTTTCTAAACTAGATGCAAATTCTGCTTATTGGCAAGTTAAGGTCAAAGAGGAAGATCGTAAGAAAACAGCTTTTCTTACCAAATTCGGACTCTTTGAACACTTAAAGATCGGTTTTGGTCTGACCAATGCACCTGCCACATTCTCCTGGGTTGTCAACTTCATACTGAAGGGACTGACCTGGAAAATTGTGCTTGCCTTTTTAGATGACATTCTTGTAATGGGAAAAACTTTTGAAGAGCACTTGCAAAATCTATGTCAAGTCCTGGATAGATTTAGAACACATGGTATGAAGCTAAAGCCTAAGAAATGCCTCTTCTTTCAAAATGAAGTGGAGTTTCTAGGCAGATCTGTTAGTGGAAACTCTTTATCCATGACAGAGAAAGACACAGAAACTGTTAGAAATTGGCCAACGCCCAAAAATTCTAAAGAAGTCGAACAGTTTCTGGGGTTAGCTAATTACCATAGAATGTTCGTAAAAGATTTTGCAGAGATCGCTCATCCTCTGTACAAACTGACAGGGGGAAAACCCTTTACATGGGGTGAAGAGCATCAGGGTGCTTTTGAAAAGTTAAAAGCAGTACTTACAAGTCCACCTGTACTAGCTTTACCGAACGTCAATGATTCCTTCATTTTGGATGTGGATGCATCTCAGTTTGCCATAGGCGCTGAGTTAATTCAGTTGCAGAATGGGGTTGAGAAGGTGATTACTTTTAGCAGTTTTTCTCTTACTCCAGAGCAGCAGAATTATTGCACCACCGGGAGGGAGTTGTTGGCCATTGTGAGGTTTACTAGACAGTTCAGGTTCTATCTGCTTGGTAAGATCTTTACAGTAAGGACAGACCACTCCAGTTTAACCTGGTTATTAAGGTTCAAAGAACCGCAGGGCCAGCTAGCTCGATGGATTGAGGAGCTTTCTCAATACCACATGGTGGTCAAACATCGAGAAGGATCAAAGCATGGAAATGCGGACGCACTTTCAAGGATCCCAGATCCTTTAAGTCCATGCTTAAAGTACATTTCTGGCATCAAGCTTGCGGACCTACCATGCGGAGGATGCCATTACTGCACGAGGGCGCATACCCAGTGGGCTAAGTTCACTGACGAAGTGGACGAGGCCGTTAGTCTGGTTGTGCAGGAAGGGAAGGCACCTCTGACAGAGGTTAACCAAAAAGTGGTAGGTGCAAGAAGGGGCGAGGCCAGGTCAGTGGGAGTCCGCCAGATTTTTTCAGAAAGATCTTGTACTGCTAAAGAGCTGCAGACTGAATCGGGTCTTCTAGACCATTCAGGGCAGCATCCAGGCATAAAGAGCAGTCTAGGCTCGGGTCTTCTAGACCAGTCGACAGACGACGCTCCCTGTAAAGACTGCCGTCTTCTAGACGCAGTCATATTTACAGGCAATGACCGTCTTCTAGACGTCATTGGTTCTGGAGACATTGACGGGTTAGGTAGTACAGAAGCACACTTTGACATAACTTTCCATAAGGAAAGAAGTTTGAGCAAAATAGGGTGTTGCACCGTCTCCCTGAGTGATTTGGCTACCAGTACCACCACAAGAACGTGCTGGGGCTATTCACTCAGTGAACTACGAGACGAGCAACATAAAGACAAAAATCTCGCCATGCTTCTAGCTTGGATCGAGAAAAAGGAAGAACCAGCTGAAAAAGATTTGTTTATTGCCAGCGTTGGGGCAAAAAGTTACTGGCTGGATAAAGAGTTGTTCAAACTTATAGATGGTGTCTTATACAGACAAAAACCAGATGAAGACATGGGTGACTGGCTTCTAGTCGTCCCCGAAAGTCTTAAAGATTCTGTCTTGTCCTTGCACCATGATATACCCTCAGCGGGGCATCAAGGTGTCGCTAGGACAAAGGCAAAACTCAAAGAAAAGTTTTTCTGGTTTCGTATGTCAAAGGATGTGGAGTCCTATGTGCTATCTTGCAATGTCTGTAACCAGAGCAAAAAGAACAAGGCTTATGGAAAGGTCCCATTAACAGAATTTCAAGCTGGGGTACCTATGGAGCGGGTACATATAGATTTTATTGGTCCTTTACCTAAAACAAAGCTTGGTAATGTTCACTGCCTAATGATGGTGGACCAGTTTACGAAATGGGTTGAATGTGTCCCTTTGCCTTCTCAGCGCCCGGAGGAAACGGCTCAGGCGGCCATTGATAACTTCTTTTCGCGTTTTGGTCTACCACAACAGATTTTCTCCGATCAAGGCAGGAACTTTGACGGAAAACTTTTTGAAGCTTTATGCAAAGCTTTGCAGATCCATAAGGCTAGAACCACTCCTTATCGACCTGCAGCCAACGGACAGGTAGAACGATTTAATCGTACTTTAATGGATGCTGTCCGATGCTTTTTAGGTAAAAAACAGGATCAATGGGACAAGTACCTCCAGCAAATAGCTATGGCAATAAGGGCTTCAGTAAACAGAAGTACGGGTTTTACCCCAAATAGATTGATGTTGGGACGGGAGATCAATACACCAGCAAATTTGATGTTCCCTTGTCCCAAAAGTCAGTCTGTGGATTATGGCGAGTATGTCAATGACCTGGTTAAAAACATGCAATCGGCTCATGACACCGCTCGCCAGAATCTGAAAACTTCGCTGAAGCGCATGAAAAAGAATTACGATCTGAAAATTCTTTTGAGGCCATATGCAGAAGGAGATGTGTATCTATTAGATACAGCAGTTAGTAAGGAACAGTCCAGAAAACTGTCATCTCCTTGGAAGGGACCAGCCATTATAATAAAGAAACTGTCTTCATACGTATACCGTGTGAAGCTCCATAAGTCTGTGTTCGTAGTGAACCATGACAGGCTAATGCCCTGTTGGGATAGGACTCTCCCAAATTGGATCACAAAGCACAAATCCCTACCTCAGGATTCAGCAATCATTCCTGACAGTGAGGAAGGCACCAAGTATTGCTTGTGTCGCCAGCCCTGGAATGGTCGCTTCATGATACAGTGTGATTATTGTGATGAGTGGTTCCATGGTTCATGCGTCAATATCAGTGTGTCAGATGCATTGGCTATTGACAAATATAAGTGTAAGGCCTGCAAGAGTGGAGGAACTGTGGATGTAGCATACTGATTATTTGTCAGTATAAAACATCAGCAAATTATCTCCGACTCCAGGGTAACCTATTGGATAGGAAGATACGGCTTCTAGCCTGTCTTTCTGTATAGGTGTATCCAAGGATAAGGCTTCTAGCCTATCCTTCAGCCAGGTCAAGGCCTTTCCAAAAGATTAGCCCGCTTCGTCGGAACTTTTTACCTTTCACTCCAGTCGGGTTTAGTCCCACTGTCTCCAGCCCCGGGAGGGCCCCAGGAGAGGCGGCTCCAAAAAAGGGGGAGGGGGGGAGGTATGAAGAAAACAAGCTAATAAAACAGAAGTTATAAGTCGGCCTCTAAGGCTGGGGCTTCTAGCTCCCCAAAGAGCCCGCAAACTTCAAGTGTTTGCAAGTAAGTCGGCCTCTATGGCTGGGGCTTCTAGCTCCCCTAAGAGCCCGCTGACTTGGTGTAGCTGCGACGCACTCAGTAGCACGGGTTGACTAGGACGTCCTCACGTCAGGTTAACTAGTGTTGCTGGAGAGAGTTATGCCCTTGCTCAAAGTGGCAAGTTCTGGTGTTGCATTGCACATAAGTGGATGAGGACTGCGGAATTGAGGCTTTTCTCAAATTTCTGCGTTTTACGCGGAGGTATGTTAGGCCTCGCCAAAGGATCCATCTACACTGCTCACCGGAAACCAGTGTGTGGTAGATGGATGGCTGAAGGAGTTTCCCAATTCCTTCTTAGGCTTCACCAACACGATCAGGGCTTTTAGTCTAGATCAGGTTGAGGCCTTGGAGTGGTGGCGGGAAGACCGGCTGCAATAAGAGGCTATTATTGTCTCCCTGTGGCTGGGCCGGATGCTGTCTTCTCAGTTTGGCTTTTAGCCAATTGCATTCTGGTGGAGGAATTCTCTCCTATACTTACTAAAGTACTGGTCTGTAACCCAGGATAAGTTAGTGTGTTGTCGTATGATACACCAAGGAAACTAGGGAGATTGACCAGATTTTCTCTGCGGCTTCTAGCCCAGTGAAATAGAGCTTCTAGCTCCTTTCTCTTTTACTAGTTTCAGTCTAGCTTGTTGTTTTCCAGCATTTGTGCGGCTTCTAGCCCACTTATTCAAAAGCTGCTAGCTTTAAGGGTCTTGTGCGGCTTCTAGCCTACTAACCCAAAGCTTCTAGCTTAAAAGTTCTTGTGCGGCTTCTAGCCCACTTAAGGGGCAAATTTCAGCGGCTTCTAGCCCCGGGTATTTGAGTTGTGATATAGGGAAAGGTTTCCACACCACTTTGGGAGTAACCCCCCAAATATGGATTCCGTCAGCTACCGCCGAAGCCTTCTTGGAGAAAGTCGGGGGGAGTGTAGTGACGCTGGGTACCAGTGTACTGGGAAACCAGAGTGGCGGGTAAAATTGATACAGGGAACCAGTATTTCTCTTTGTTCACTCTCTCACCTGACAAACTACTGTGTAGACGTTCACGAAGTCAGAAGATAAAGAAATACAGAAGTTAGCACCTTCGCAAGTATTTACAGCCACTAAAGGACAGGTATCGCCCCAAAATAATAACTTGGCACACTTTATAAATAAGGCTCAAAAATTGAAAATTATTTTGGGAAAGGTTGGAAAACATTGTCACAAAAGAGAAAAGGAGAAAATGCTGGTATCAGCATTTTCTCCTTTTCCTACAATGTTTTCAAAAGGATTCTTTCTGAGTGTCTTTAACAGGCAGGATTGTGGGGTAAAGGGTTAACTCTTTATCGAACATAATATTTTAGGCTTGTCCAAATCCAAAGCATTTGTAGACAACAAAAGTGATTGAAAATTTGAAATTTCTTTCGTGAAGAGTAGAAAACATTGTGGGAAAAGGAGAAAATGCTGGTTACCAGCATTTTCTCCTTTTTCCATCATGTTTTCAAAAGGCTTCTTAAGCTTGGTGTCTTTAAGCGTCGGGATTGTGTGGTAAAGGTTTAAACCACATTGCCTTTTTCGTCTGCAAACGCTTTACATTTAGAAATCAGGTAATGAGTTGGAGTCGGATTTTCGAATTGATGAAGTGCTTGAGGAGCGTAATTGATTAATGGATTGATTGGTTGATTGATTGATTGATTGATTGATTTGTGTTTGACACATTATCTGAAAGAAAAACAACTATTCTAAAGACTATAAAAGCATTGATTTGTCGTCTGCAAATGCTTTGAAATTGGACAATTGTAAAACTTTGTTGTGTGGTGAAGAGTCAACCTTTAACCACACAATCTTGACTTTTAACAACTCGGAGAGAGAAGCCGTATGAAAACCCTATGTAAAAAGGAGACAAGGGTGGTATCCAGCATTTTCTCCTTTTCCCACATTGTTGTCTATATGCATGAATAAAAAAATTGCTGTGTGATAAAGGGTCATTGTCTGTAAAAGCTGTCAGCATGGCTAAAATTTTAACCCATTACCAAGCAACATAATTTTAGACTTGCCGAAATTGAAAGCGTTTGCAGACCTCAAAATTAACCTGACTCAAAAATTGATTTTGTTTTGGTTGGATAGGAAACACTGTGGGAAAAGGAGACCTGCATTTGGTCTCCCTGGTGGTTGCCAGCATTTTCTCCTTTTCTCGCAATGTTTTCAAAAGGCTTCTTTCACATAGCCATTAAAAGTCGGAATTGTGTGGTAAAGGGTCAAGGTTGGTTACAGGGTTAAACTGAAGCTGATTTTACTTTTCTGAAAGATTACACAAGTCACTGAGTACTGTACAAATTGTAGATATAATCTAAGCCTAGGAATTTTAGATTAAATGTCAAGTAACTGTGAAATTACAGCATATGAAAAAAATGGATTTTTATTGAGAGTCTGGTTTGCTCTTATTTTATGATAAGGCATGAGAAGTTTCTCAGTCTGAGCAATTACTGCTTTTGCCACAATACTGTCGAAAGTGAACAGTTGTTCGACAAAAATTATGAGTAAATTGTCAGAGTAAAAGCAAAGGGTAACCATCAGAAACCCTCCTTGATTAACTAATTATCAAACGACAAAAAAATTTAGAGCAGACAGGTCAAAATTGAAAGCACACTTGCAGACGACAAAATAAAAGTGACTGAAAAATTTGTTTTGTGAAGGGTAGAAAACATTATGGGTAAAGGAGAAAATGCTGGTTACCAGCATTTTCTCCTTTTTCCACAGTGAATTCAAAAGCCTTCTTTCTCAGGATCGTCGGGATTGTATGCTAAAGAGTTAACTCGCTTTGAAATCTTTACCAAACAACAAAATATTGTACGCTTCTTAATTGAAAGCATTAATTTTGTAAACAACACACTCATTTGTTTTGTATGTAAAAGGTTTGAGTACACTGTGGGAAATGAAGAGAATCCTTTTTTTCAGCATTTTCTCCTTTTACTATGATGTTTTCAAATGCTTTCTTTCTGAGAGGTGTTAAAGGTAAGGATTGTATGGTAAAAGATTAAGTCCTTACCACACAATCCCAGACTTAATGACCATGTGAAAAAAAACTTTTGAAAACATAGTGTGAAAAGGAGAAAATGCTGGTAACCAGCATTTCTCCTTTTTCCACAACGTTTTCAACCCTTCCCAAAACAAATTTGAATTTTTCAGTCTCCTTTGGTTTGTCGTCTGCAAATGCTTTCAATTTAAGCTGTTCTAAAATTTTGTTATTTGGTAAAGGTTTAACAGTAAATGTCAGAAAAGTTTAACCTTTTACTACAGAATGCTGACTTTTAATGACCATTGGAAAGACTTCAGTAGAAAACATTGTGGGAAAAGGAGAAAATGCTAGTTACCAGCATTTTCTCCTTTTCCCGCAATGTCTTCTACTACCCTTCCAACAACACATTCAATATTTGAGTCACATTAATTTAACCAACATTTACATGTACTTCTTTTCCAATAATGTTTTCTAGCCTTTCCAAACCATTTTCTATTTCTTTGAGTCACTTTATTCTTTATTTTGTTGTCTGCATTTGCTTCAATTTTGAAAATATGTTGTTTGTTGAGCACCATCAAGTTGGTCGGTAGCTGACAGGACTTAAGAACAGGTCGCTGGTTTGATCCCAGGCACAGCCAATTTCTTTCCTTGGATTGATGATAGCGATTGTGACAGGATTCATTCATCTCTCAAAGCTGACCATTGTTTCAACAATCAGGTTACATAAGAAAGTAGCCAGTAGCTTAGAAAGAATAAAGAATTAACTCTTTACCAAACGTTAAATTTTTTGCCTCTACCAAATTGAAAGCAGTCACAGACAAAAAATTAGATGTAGCTGAAATGATGATGTATGTTTTTGATAGGGTAGAAAACATTGTGGGAAAAGGAGAAAATGCTGGTAACCAGCATTTTCTCCTTTACCCATAATGTTTTCTACCCTTCACAAAACAAATTTCAATTTTTCAGTCAGGTTTAGTTTGTCGTCCTCATATGCTTTTGATTTGGACAAGCCTAAAATATTGTCGTTTGGTAATGAGTTAACTCTTTACCAAACAACAGAATTTTAGACTGGTTCAAATTGAAAGCATTTGCAGATGACTAAATAAAGGTGACTGAAAATTAAAATTTGATCTGGCAAGGGTAGAAAACACTGTGGGAAAGGAGAAAATGCTGGTTATCAGCATTTTCTCCTTTTCCTACAGTGTTTTCAAAAGGCTTCTTTCTCAGGGGCGTCAAAAGTAGGGATTAAGTGGTAATGGGTTAAAAATAGAAATCGTCTTATTTCAGGATTTCTATACTTGGAGGAATCAGTTGGAAGACCCTTACGGGGTCCACGGACGATGATTGGATAGACAGAGTTAGTCACTTATGGACGGTGACCCTACTTCTAGTCTTTGCCTTAGTCATTAGTTCCGGACAGTATGTGGGTGACCCCATACAGTGCTGGTGTCCGGCGGAATTTACAAGTAAGTTGAAGCTTTTTCAGGTAAGTTATCGCAAAATGTCCTGATGGCTCAGTGGTGAGCGTGTTGGACTCATGACTTGGTGGTTGCGAGTTCGATACCAGGTTGAGGTGAACTTTCTTTCCGGCATATTTTCGCCTCTCCCCTCTGCTGAAGCATGTGGCTTTGGAAAGAAAGTTGTATTAGTACTGGTGTGAGAAAGCCGGGAAACACATGTGCTTCACTGACCGCCATGATATGACCTTAGCTGTTAAAGTGGCGTTAAATCTTAATACAACCAAGCAACCAGTAAAATGCAAGACATAACTTTAGCAAGCAAATTGCAGAGTTTTGATGATGCTGAGGAAGACATTTCGGAAACATTGTCTGAAATTCAATAGAGAAGATGCTGGTACACAGCATTCCTTTCTTTTTCCACAATATTTTTTAGCTTTTGAAAGACAAATCCATTGACTTTAGCATCATTTGTTCATTAAGATAAATTATATGGCTTTAGCACTATATCAGAGGCTAATTTCATGAGTAAATAGCATTATTTAGCATCAAAGACCAATACCATCATATGACTTAACCCAATACCTCACAATCCCTACATTTGACGCCCTTGAGAAAAAAACCTTTAGAAAACATTGTGGGAAAAGGAGAAAATGCTGGTAACCAGCATTTTCTCCTTTTCCCACAATGTTTTCTACCCTTCATAAAACAAATTTCAAATTTTCAGTAACTTTTATTTTGTCCTCTGCAAATGCTTTCATTTTGAACCAGTCTAAAATATTGTCGTTTGGTAATGGTTACCAGCATTTTCTCCTTTTCCCACAATGTTTTCTAAAGGCTTCTTTCTCAGGGGTGTCAAAAGTAGGGATTGTGTGGTAATGAGTTAACTTTTTTAGGCAAAGATTGGCAAAAAAAATTGTTTGGTGTGGCCTGGGTACATTTTGCATGTACAAAAAGTTTTTCAAAAAAAAATAATAAATCCCTACCTACCCTACCAGACCAGTCCAAATTGAAAGCATTTGCAGCTGACAAATGTGGCTGAAAAATTGAGATTGGTTTTTGGAAGGGTAGAAAACATTGTGGGAAAATTTTCTCCTTTTCCCACCATGTTTTCAAAAGGGTCTTTCTGTGGGTTGTTAAAAGTCAGGAACGTGTGATAAATGTTTAGATCTTAACTCGCCAATCACTTACTAGTGACCAAAGAAACAACATAAGTATTAAAATACATTTAACATTTTACCGAACAACAAAATGTTGGATTAGTCCAAATTGAAAACATAAAAAATTTTGGAGAGGATAGAATAAATGTGAATCAAAAATTGAATTTTGATTTCAGAAGGGTAGAAAACATTGGAGAAAAAGGAGAAAATGCTGGTTACCTTCATTTTCTCCTTTTCCAACAATGTTTTCTTTCCTTCACAAAACAAAAAAACCATTGTTGGAAAAAAAAAATGCTGGTAACCAGCATTTTCTCCTTTTCCAACAATGTTTTCTTTCTTTCACAGAACAAATTTCAAATTTTCAGTCACTCTTTATTTGTTGTCTGCAAATACTTTCAATTTGAACAAGCCTAAAATATTAAATAATAATATTAATGATAAGTTAAATGCATTTTACTAGTAATATCTGCTTTGTTTATCTTTTGGCAGCTGTTGTTACTTTTACTCTATTGTTTTCAATTTCAGGTGCCTATGTTGCTTACACAAAGAATTACTGTTGGATTTCCAACACTTATTACATCCCACTTGAAAGTGTCATACCAAAAAACATTCAAGATCGACACAAGGCAGAGATAAATTACTATCAGTGGGTTCCTTTAATTCTCGTATTCATGGCATTCATGTTCAAAGCTCCGAATGTTATGTGGCATTTATTAAATACAAAATCGGGCATCAATCTTAGTAAACTGTGTGAAATGACGGATGACCTTCACCTTGGAAAGCCTGAAGATCGAGACAAGCATGTCAAGGATATTGGACGATATATTGATCGATGGCTTCGTGAAAATCGAAATTACCACCGAAACTTTCTTGTCAGGATTCGTCAAAAAGTCTCGAATGTGCTACTATTTTGTTGTGGAAAGAGGGATGGATACTTTCTCACCGGATTTTACTTGTTCACAAAATTTGTGTACTGCTTTAATTGCGTGTCTCAGTTCTTCATTCTCAACTCATTCATGGGAATGGATTTTGGAGGGTACGGATTCGAACTGATTGCTCATTTCAGAGAACACGGAGAGTGGAGAGAAACATCAAGGTTTCCAAGAGTTACTTTGTGTGATTTTGAAATCCAACAACTACAAAACATCCAGAGATTCACGGTACAGTGTGTTTTGCCGATAAATCTTTTTAATGAAAAGATTTTTGCATTGATTTGGTTTTGGCTGCTACTTGTTTCTGTTCTGTCTTTTTTCAATTTTGCTTCTTGGGTCTTTTACGTGATATTTAATCACAAAAAGGAGTTGTTCGTTAGAAAGTACTTACGGTACTCACGTGAGATTCAGTCACCATTTGACAAAAAAGTTGTGCGACAATTTGCCATTGATTATTTGAGAGAAGATGGGTGTTTCTTACTAAGAATTGTGGGTAAGAATTCAACGGACATTATTTTAAGTGACTTAATGAGAGTGTTATGGGTGCTCTTTAATCACAGACCAATCGAAGCAAGCCGTCCGAATTACATTGGAATCGATGAAGAGAAAATGACAGACCATGCCTTGACAGAAGAACTGATGAAAGACAGTGATCATCCCCATGGAAACAGTGATGGATCTGCAAGTGCAACAAATGATAAACTTTCATAAAAGCAAAAGAATTAAAACTCTCTAACAAGCGATAAAAGTTCAAATTTGTCCAAACTGAAAGTATTTGCACAAAGGGATGATAACATTGTGGAAAATGGAGAAAATGTTAGTAACAAGCATTTTCTCCTTTTCCCACAGTATTTTCAAAAGTTTTTTTTAGGACTGTTAAAACTATGGATGGTATACAAAAAGGATAAATACATTTTTTAACCCTGAACTCATTACCAAACAACAAAATTTTAGGTTTGTCCGAATAACATTTGCAGACGACACAATAAAAGTGACGGAAAATTTGAAATTTGTTTTGTGAAGGGTATAAAACATTTTGGGAAAAGGAGAAAATGCTGTTTGCCAGCATTTTCTCCTTTTCCAACAATGTTTTCAAAAGGCTTCTTTCTCAGGGGCGTTAAACGTTGGGATTGTGTGGTAAAGAATTAATACATTACCACTCAATCCCTACTTTTGACGCCCCTGAGAAAGAAGCCTTTAGAAAACATTGTGGGAAAAGGAGAAAATGCTGGTAACCAGCATTTTCTCCTTTTCCAACAATGTTTTCTACACTTCACAAAACAAATTTCAAATTTTCAGTCACTTTTATTTTGTCGTCTGCAAATGCTTTCAATTTGGACCAGTCTAAAATATTGTCGTTTGGTAATGGGTTAAAAGGGTATAAAACACTGTTGAAAGAGTAGAATTTGCTGGTTACCAGCTTTTCTCCTTTTCTCAAAGTATTTACAAAAGCTTTATTCCCAAGGGTCCATAAGACATGAGATTGTGTGATTATGGTTTGAATATTTTTTTTGTAAACCCCTTACAACACAATCTAGACTTATAAGGAACCAGGTAAAAATGTTTTTTTGAAAACATTGTAGGAAAAGGCATAAATATTGTAAAAAAAAAAAAAACTTTTCTCCATTCCCAACACACTTATGTTTTCTACTGTCTTAACTCTTTACTAAATAACAAAATCATAGACTGGCCCAAATTGAAAGCATTTGAGATAAAAAAAAAATATATATACACAGACTTATCTTAGATGCACATTTTTGAAAGAGGGAAAATAAAGAGAGAGGGATTATAAAAATGTGCCCACTTATCCTAGGTGTACATTTTTGAGAGGGGATCCATGAAAAATCTGCCCACTAACCTCAGATACACATTTTTGAAGAAATATAAAAAAATGTGCCCTCTTATGTTAGATTTACATTTTTTGAGAGAGGGATAAAGGATGTACTGTCTTATCTTAGATTTGCATGTTTGGACAGAGGGATAAAAATCTGCCCACTTATCTTAAATGTACGTTTCTGAGGTAGGGATAATAAATGTGCTGTCTAATCCTAGATCTAATTTTTTTGAGAGAGGGATAAAAATCTGCCCGCTTACACTGTACTAGTATCTTAAATTTACATTTCTGAGGGAGGCATAAAAAATGTGCTGTCTAATCTTCGATGTACATTTTTGGGAGGGAAAAAATGTACCTACATGTATTTATCTTAGATTTGCATTTTTGAGGAAGAGATAAAAAAAAAATGTCCTGTCGGATGATAATTTCTTTACCCTTTACTGCACAATCCTGACTTTTTAACAACCCCGAGAAAGAAGCCCTCTGAAAACATTAAGGGAAACCAGCATTTTCTCCGATTCCCACAATGTTTTCTTACCTTCCCAAAACAAATTTCAAATTTTCAGTCACTTTTATTTTTTCGTCTGCAAATGGGTTGAATTTGGACCTTTCTAAAATTTTGTCAATTGGTAAAGAGTTAAAGGGGGTGCTGATTCATTCTTATCACTAATATAAAAAAAATTTGCAATCTTTTTTAGTCATAATTTTGTCGTATTATATTCATGTTACATGTTTAGATTACATAGACATTTTTGTGTTGTTGTTCTATAAGGGACCAAATATTGATCTTCGGACATAACTCTGAAAGCGCCAAATAAACAAAGTGGATATTTTCATAGTAGAATAAGACCCAAGTATGTGTAGTTGCAGTTATGTGGCTGCCATGTGTTTTTAGTGTTTCAGCAAAGTTGCCAGTGTAACTCATTTACCAAACAACAATATTTTAAGCTTGTCCAAATCGAAAGCATTTGCAGATGACAAAATAAAAGTGACTGAAAATTTGAAATTGGTTTTGTGAAGGAAAGAAAACATTATGGGAAAAGGAGAAAATGCTGGTTACCAGCATTTTCTCCTTTTCCCACAATGTTTTCTGAAGGCTTCTTCCTTAGGGTCGTCAAAAGTAAGGAAAGTGTGGTAATGGGTCAAGGAGGTAATTGTATTTTGACTGTATTAGGGACCAAATAGTGACTGAGGGACTTCATTGTATTATTTCTTTGTAGATCTGTTAGGGACCAAGCTATAATATTGCTTAAGCATGAACCTATTAACTTATGGATACATTTTTAGACTGGTCCAAACTGAAAAACATTTGCAGATGACAAAATTAATGTGACTGAAAAATTGAAATTTGGTTTGGGAAGGGTAGGAAACATTGTTGGAAAAGGAGAAAATGCTTTTTACCAGCATTTTTTCCTTTTCCCACAATATTTTCAGGAAGCTTCTTCCTTTGTATCGTAAAAACCAGGGATTGTTTTGTAAAGGGTTAATAAACAATCCCAAGTTTTACTAACCCTGAGAAAGAAGCTACCTTGAATTTGTTGTCTGCAAGTGCTTTGAATTATAACAAGTCCATACTTTTATTGTGTGGTATAGTGATAAATCGCTACATGAGATGGACAAATTGCTTAACCCATTACCACACAATCACTACTTTTGACGCCCATGAGAAAAAAGCCTTTTGAAAACATTGTGGGAAAAGGAGAAAATGCTGGTAACCAGCATTTTCTCCTTTTCCCACAATGTTTTCTACCCTTCTCAAAACAAATTTCAAATTTTCAGTCACTTTTATTTTGTCGTCTGCAAATACTTTCAATTTGGACCAGTCTAAAATATTGTCGTTTGGTAATGGGTTAAAGAACACCGAAGGTATATGGTAAATGGTTCCAAAAAGTGTTTGTAGACTGAGCACCGCCCTTCATCGTGAGGGGTTTCATTATTTCTTATTTGTTCTTGCCTGTTGTAGTAGATTTGTTAGTCATTTTATTACAGTTTTATTTGATCATGTAACCAAACTTTGTTTAAGAATAGGCAGTTGCAAGCATGTTAGACCCAGATGGGGTGCAGCACAATGACATGGCATTTTTACTGGGTCTACAGAATGTCAAAAGAATAGAGATGTTTATTTTTGGCATGGATGTATTAACTTTTTACCAAACGACAAAATTTTGGACTTGTCCAAACTGAAAGCACGTGCAGACAACAAAATAAATGTGAATCAGAACTTGAAATTTGATTTGGAAAGGGTAGAAAACGTTGTGGTAAAAGGAGAGAATGCTGGTTACCAGCATTTTCTCCTCTTCTGACAATGTTTTCAAAAGCTTTCTTTTTCAGGGTCATGTGTGGTAAAGAGTAAACCAATTACTACAGAATTCCAAGTTTTTACAACCCTGAAGCCAAAGACTTTTCAAAAACATTGTGCAAAATGGAGAAAATACTGGTAACCAGCATTTTCTTCTTTTCCCACAATGTTTTCTAGCATTCCAAAATCATATTGAATTTTTGAGTGGCATTTGTTTTGTTTCCTGCAAATGCTCTCAGTTTAGAGAAGACAAAGATTTTGTCGTTTGGTAAAAAGTTAACCTTTTCCCAAACGACACATTTTAGACTCTTCCAAACTGAAAGAACTTGCAGACTACAAGTCCAACTTTCATAACAATGGCACAAAATTATCCAAACGGGCAGAAAACACTGTGGGAAAAGGAGAAATTGCTCGTTACGAGCAATTTCTCCTTTTCCCATACTGTTTTCAAAAGACTTGTATTGCAGACACGTAAAAACAAGGGCTTGTTTGGGAAAGGGCCATCCTTTTCACAGATAATTGGTCATTTGTATTTGAAATCCTTTTCATTAATCATCTTTTATATTTATGTATAATGCTTTTACTGCCAATTTGGCCAGAGAAAGTTAAAAGTTGTGTTGGACAAGTGTCCTTGATACTAAGTTGCTCAGTTAGTTACAGTGCTAGTTTCTGTGCTGCATTTATGGTATTTGCAATTTTCTTCATATATAATTTGTTTTTTGAGTGAAAGAAGACTTTCTTTATTGTATATAGTAAGTAATTTACTCTTTTACCATCAGTCCTGAGTTAACCCCTTACCACAATGCAAAATTTTAGACCTGTCCAAATTGAAAGCATTGATTTTTGCAGATCACAATTTCAAAGTGGCTCAAATGGTGCAAACTTGCTTTGATGGGGTAGAAAACTTTGTTGGAAAAGGAGAAATGCTGGTTACCAGCATTTTCTCCTTTTCCCACAATGTTTTCTAAAGCATTCTTTCTCAGGGTTTTCAAAAGTAGGGATTGTGTGGTAAAGGGTTAGATGACTTTAATCTCTAGTCTTCAGTCTCGTAATCAAGATCAGATTTTTCAGCGTGTAGTTCAGGTCAGACACATGAGTATTTCGCTGATTTTTCTCCATGTTAATTGATGACTAGCGTATATAGAAACAACAACTTTCTTCTGAATGATAATCAACAGTTTGATTAAATGTGTTTATGAAATATAAATGAAAAAATTCCTGCGTATTAATGTCAATTATCAGAAGCCTACAATAAAAAATACGGGTATTTTAGCGTTTCAGTGTCGTTGAAGGCGGCTAAAATTAGAGACAAACGGCTGCTTTCCTGGTAATTCGTAGGATTGCAGCAGGCTGGATAGTTCTTATCCCAAATCCTATATTTTTTTCTTGATGTAAATTGGGTTTTGAATGGGAATCAATTGGCCTGTGGGACCCCATGTGGTTTAATCGGGGGTATAAGAATAAACCACTGCAGTCCCGCGATCGTCACATTTGCCATTTCATCTGGCTGAACAAAAGTGACAGCATGCATGTCGTTAAAGGCGACAAAAGGGGCATCATTTTGTGTTTCGTCCATTCCTCATTTATCATGTTTGTCTTATGTTGTTGCACATGTATGTTATTTTCACCTCGCATGATTGTTTACTAAGTAAGTGCGCCCAATATGACCTAAGTTGTCGACAGGCCTTAAAACACCATTCATTCATCCATTCATTCATTCAGCGTTTCAGTGGTATTTTGGTGATTGGTCGGTCTGTCTTTTTTGGAGTCATTAACACTCAGAATTGCATGGTAATGGACCAAAACAAAGAATATTTAAAAGTGTTATTTGATTCTCTTTTTGTTAAGTGTTCAGTTTTTACTGCATTTGTCAAATGCTGTAACGAGTTTCTGTATAACATTTTGATTTTATAATGCAACAGAGAAGCATGTCAAATAAATTTCAATGGCACTATGGAGAAAAGAGATTTAACGCATCTTCGAAAATGCATCACACCAAGCAATTTATCACATAAAATGGATCAGGTTTCCTTAACTCTTTACCACACAGTCACGACCTTGAAAAAGAAGCCTTTGGAAAACATTGTAGGAAAAGGAGAAAATGCTGGTAACCAGCATTTTCTCCTTTTCCCACAATGTTTTCTACCCTTCACAAAACAAATTTCAATTTTTCAGTCGCTTTTATTTTTTTGTCTGCTAATGCTTTCACTTTAGACAAGTCTAAAAATTTGTTTTTTGGAAACGACAAAATTTTAGACTAGTCTCAATGGAAAGCATTTTCAGACAACAAAAAGCCCAAATAATGATTTCTGTCTTTGGAAGGGTAGAAAACATTTCTTTCTCCACCATGTTTTCAAAAGGCTTCTTCCTTTTAGGTCGTTAAAAGTCAGGATTGTGTGGTAAAGAGTTAACTCTTACCAAACAAGAAAATTTTTAGAATTTTCCATTTTCAAAAGTATTTCCAGGCAAAAGAAAAATTAACGAAATGTCATTAAACTGATTGAATTTGCCTTGAAAATGGAGAAAGTATTTAGGGGAAAGGAGGGAAATGCTGGTTACCAGCATTTCTCCTTTTCCCACAAAATTTATTCAAAAGGCCTCTTTTAACCCTTTACCAAACAATCCCAACTTTTAATGACCCCTCAGACAGAAGCCTTTTGAAGACATTGTAGGAAAAGGAAAAAATGCTGGTAACCAACATTTTCTCTTTTTCCCCCAATGTTTTCTACCCTTCCCAAAACACATTTTTATTTTTGAATCATGTTTAATTTGTCTGCAAATGCTTTCAATTTGGACAAGTCTAAAATTTTGTTGTGTGGTAAAGAGTAAATGGTGGTAAAGAGTAAAGGGTCATTAAAACTTGGGATTGTATGGTAAAACATTGAAACTACCATAAGCATTAGGCAGAGTGGTCTTTGACAAGCAGAAACCATAGTCAGCCTGCACTTATTGAACAGGCTGACCTTGTCAATATTTTTGTAGATGCATTAAACTACCTTTTTCCAGAGCAGAACTCGTTCGATTTTTTTTTTTTAATGTTTCATTTTAATTTTTTATGTTTTAATGTGCTCAACAAAAGTTTTGGAAGTCATAGTACTTTTATTATCGTAATCATTTTGGTTTGTATTCATGATTTTGTTGCATAATTATCATGCTGTCAGCACAGTATTTCAAAAATTATTGAGATTGTTCTGAGCAGTATTTGTCTTATGTTTTTCATCCATGGTTGGTTATCCGTGTTCCGTTTAGTCCAGCAGCGTAGCCTATCAGACTCATGCCCTAATGGTTGCAGGTTCAATGCCAGGACCCGTATCCACCAACCATTCTTAAGAATGTTCTTTGTCTTATTCTCCTGAATTTTCTACATTTCTATGTAACACAACTTTGGTTTAGCCAATCAGAAGTTGTGTTACTTACAAATTTACAAAAACCTTGAAGAATAAGACTAAGAATATTCTCAAGAAAGGTTGGTGAATACGAGCCCTCGTTGCGAGGCTAAGTTTCTTTCAGGCGATTTTTTGCATCTCACCTCTGATACATGTGAGAAAAGAGGTCAGTGACTTGGAAAGGAAGCCTGTGTCAGTAATGGTGTGAGAAAGATAGGAAACACAAGGGTAGATGCACTGCCTGTCCTGATATGACTTAAACTGTTAAAATAACATTAACCCTTTACCCCATAAGGCATTTCTGTGGTATCTCTAATTGACACTAAATAACAGCAAAGATGAAGCCATTTCTTATGTGCATATGACACCTTTTGATAGTGTAGAAAACATTGTGGCAAAAGGTGAAATTACTCGTCACAAGCAATTTCACCTTTTGCCACAATGTTATCCAAAGGTTTCTACAAGCAATGCATAGAAATGAGTATCTATGGAGTAAAGGGTTAAGCCTTTACCAAACAATCCCTGGCTTTAATGACCCTTAGGAAAAAGCCTTTTGAAAACACTGTGGGAAAAGCAGAAAATGCTGGTAACCAGCATTTCCTCCTTTTCCAACAATGTTTTCTACTCTTCCAAAGTCAAGTAACAGTTTTTGAGTCACATTAAATTTTGTCTTCTGCAACTGCTTTCAATTTGGACAAGTCTAAAATTTTGTCGTTTGGTGAAGAGTTAAATTCTAAAACAAACAAACAAACAACAGTTTTCCAAACATCACAGAGATTTGTCTTTCCAGTAACATGTATTTGTTGTGTTTTACAGGTCTCTTTCATCCAAGGTTGATCACTGTAGTTTCAAAAAGTCAGAGCTGATACTTATAAAATACAAAGTCATGCTCAACCAATCTGACTACTCAAGCTGTATGTCCCCTGAACTATTTACCAAACTACGAAATTTTTGACTAGTCCGACAAAAAAATAAATGTGACGCAAAAATTGAAACATGACTTTAGAAGAGTAGCTGGTTACCAGCATTGTCTCTTTTTCCCACATTGTTTTCAAAAGGCCTCTTTCTCAGGGTCGTCAAAAGTCAGTATTTTGTGGTATTGGGTTAACATGTGAATTTGACCAAAAATAGTAAAAGAACATGCTCCTAAGAAACAGAATATTACGACATAAGGCGTTTTAACACTTTACCAGATAATAACATTTTGGCTTATTCAATTTGAAAGCATTTGCAGACAACAAATTAAGTGTTCTTCTCTTTATATGATTTGTCTCTCAAAGAGTAGAAAACTCTGTGGTTGGTGGTTGGTTAGTTTTTCGTTTCCAACCAAGTTCATTCGATGAGTTATTTTTGTCTTGGTTGTCTGCCAGTAAAAATTTTTGAAAAGAGATACTGCATGTATCTGTCATTTTGTTGTATTTTAACACCATGAGTCTACTTGTTAATGACCCTGGCAAAAGAAGAATTAGGAAAAAGATGAAAATGCTGGTAACCAGCAATTTCTCCTTTTCCCAGAGTGTTTTCTGGTTATCAGCATTTTCTCCATTTCCCACGTTTTCTACTCTATCAAACAAAAATCACATCATTTATAAGCCACATTGATATTGTCGTCTGCAAATACTTTCAATTTGGACATGTCTAAAATTTTGTTGTTTGATAAAGGCTTAAGACCCTTAACCCTTTACTCCATAGATACTCATTTCTATGCAATTGCTTGTAGGAGCCTTGGGAAAACATTGTAGCAATAGGTGAAATTGCTCGTAACGAGCAATTCCACCTTTTGTCAAAATGTTTTCTATGCTATCAAAAGATGTCATAATTACACACATAAGAAACTGCTTCATCCTAGTTGTTATTTAGGGTCAGAGATACCCTAGAATTGCCTTATGGGGTAAAGGTTTAAAAGTCGGGATTGTGTGCTAAAGACTGAATGCCTCTATCAACATTTCATTATTTATATCAAAGCAGCAAGTGCATCTATCCATGCTTTCCTAGTGTTTTTCACTAGTCCCATGTATAATACTCCTCCCCAACCACTGGCTACTTTTCAACATAATCATTATCATAAAACAATGATCAGCTGTGAAACGGGAAAGAATCTTGTAGCAATGACTATCATCAAATCTCCCAAAGAACTGGCCCAGCTGCGTTGTCTTCAAATGTCATATTCTTCCAAGATTCGACCTGTCTGCTGTGACACACCATCCCCAAATACTTGGGAAAAAGAGGGCTTGTGCCGAGGCTATTAGCCTATATGGGGGCTGTTTTGATAAATGGTAGGTGCATTGGTTACATGCTAGCCGATCTTAGCCGAGTGAATCGCACCAGGTAGCGTTTTACTGAGTAAATGTTTACTCCATTTTGAAAGTTTCAAAGTTACGATTGTTTTGAAAAGTAGTTCGGTTCTGTACCCAGGATGCCAAAATTTGATGTGTATTTGTAGAATGCCGTCTAGCAGGGGATAATGGCCCAGCTGGGGATTCGAACCAGCAAACTCCCAGTTTCAAGCCATGTAGTTTACTGAAAGCTACAAAGCTGGACCCTTGACTGGGAAGAGGACAGCTCTTTATATTCACATGCAAGCAATGTGAAAGGCTTCAGTTTTTGGGTCATTTAAAAACAGGATTGTTTAGTAAAAGGTTAACTCCTTTACCAAATGACAATGTTTTAGATCAGTCCAAAAGAGAAGGCAATCACACATTAAATTATACAAGGTAAACATGATGGGAAATAGGTATCTATGAAAGAGTCGAAAATATTCAAAGAGAAGAAAAAAACGCCGGTTACTAGCATTTTCTCTTTTTCCTACAATATTTGATCAAAAGCGTTATTCCAGTGGCTTCTTAAGGGATAGTTTGGTAAACAGTTAATCCCCTACCATTTCATCCAAGAGGAAAAGGCTGTTGAAAACATTGTGGAAAAAGGAGAAAATGCTCGTTACATGCATTTTCTCCTTTTCCCACAATGTTTTCTACACCTTTTAAAGACAAATCCCATCACTTATGCTACATTTCATTTTCTCCACTGCAGATGCTTTCAATTT
Organism: Tridacna crocea; assembly: GCA_943736015.1. NCBI lineage: Eukaryota > Metazoa > Mollusca > Bivalvia > Cardiida > Cardiidae > Tridacna > Tridacna crocea. Next base: position 250,623 of record OX031066.1, on the reverse strand, counting down.
GGACTGGACTAAATTTTTTGTTGTATGGTTAAGAATAAAAAAGGTAAATACTCTGTTGGATAGAGAATTATATTTCATATTGAACCTCTTAAGAGCACTTCACCATTTGCCCTGTACCCATTTTGTGTCACTTGGATATATTAACTCTTTATCAGAAAACAAAATTTTAGCCTTGTCCAAATTCAAAACATTTGCAGACGACAAATTAAATGTCACTCAAAATGGAATACTTGTCTTTTATAGAGTAGAAAACATGGTGGAGACAGGAGAAATTGCTGGTTACCAGCATAATTATCTCTTTTTCCCCATGATGTTTTTAAAAAAACTTTTTCATGAGGACCAATAAAAGTAGGCATTAGGCAAAGGGTTTACCATTGCAATTGATATTTTTTTACAATTTCAGTATTGGACAAATTTCACAAACATTTTACCAAAGGAAAAATTATCAAGCACTCACTTCTGCCAAAATATTTCTCACATAATTATTCATGTAGATCTATTGAACATAAATGAATCAATTTTTTTCTTTTGCTTTTAAAAATTGATGTTGAATTTTATTGAAGAAATAGGACTGACACTGGGCTCTCAAGTATGAAATCCCAGTGTGCTCAAAGATTGGAATATTTTCATATCCAAGCAACAGTATGCAGGAAGAAAAATCTTTTGGACTTTAGTTTATTATGGTGAAGTTCATTTTTCGACCTGCTAAAAGTCAGATATTTAAACATAAAAATCATTAATTACATTGATTGTGAAACAAATTTTTCTGTAAACATATAGAAACCTGTGACCAAACAATCACATTTTGAAACAGCCCTGGAAAAAGGTTTTTGAAAACATCATAGATAAAGGAGAAAATGCTGGTAACCAGCATTTTCTCCTCTTCCTACACTGTTTTCTGTAATATCTAAGAATTTAACCCTTTCCCAAACAATCCCTGGTTTTTACGGGTCAGGAATAGAGGCCTTTAGAAAACATTGTGGGAAAAGGAGAAAATGGTGGTAACCAGCATTTTCTCCTTTTCCCACAATGTTTTCTACCCTATCATATAGAAAATTATCTTTTTAGCAACTGTTAAGTTGTCATCTGCAGAATGCTTTCAGTATGGTGTGGTCTAACATTTTCCATTTGGGAAAGGTTTAAAGCTAATGTTTCAAATTCGTCTGCTGCGACATCTTCCAAATTGGAAGTCTAAAAAAGATATTTTTTTGGAAGAGTTACCATAAAAAAGTAATTAAAAGAGAGATAAAAAGCAAAACTGATAAGTTCTACCAGTTACATATAAACACAAGTAAATATAACATCGTATCAGATGGAAAAAATACTTTTTCCTCCATTTATCACCATGTTACCATCAACTCACAATTATTCGTTGGTCATAACAACCCAGAAATATCTCTAAACAAGACAGACTGCTTAACCCTTTACCAAACGACAAAATTGCCTGCTAAAATGCCAGCTAAGAAATAACTAAAAATGTTGAAAATCTTGATTCCAATTTGATCTATAGTCAGGCTAGATCTATTTAACCCCTTACCAAATAACAAATTTTTAGACTGGTCCATATTGAAAGCCCTTGCAGATGACAAAATAAACGTAACTCAAAAATTGAAGTTTGTTTCCAGCAGGATAGAAAAAGATAAACCAGCATTTTCTCATTTTTTTCAACAATGTTTTCAAAAGGCCTCTGTCTCAGGGTCGTAAAAACCAGAGATTATTTGGTAAAGGGTTAATTGCATAAATATCCAAGTGGAACAAAATTGGATCTAGAAATAAGTCATTAAAGATATCCATCTAAAATGTTAAGTTTTTGAGAAATTGGACAAAATGACAAAAAAAAAAAAAAAAAAAATTCAATACAGAGTATATAAAAAAAGTCGGAAAAGACAATTTGGTGTGAACAAAGTTTAGGACGAAAAAGTCTGACGCAAAAACAGGAACCAGCTGAAACGGTACACAGTCTGGCGGAAGCAGTTTAACTGCACGTGCAGAACTTTAATAATAAAGCTGCGGAAGTCAACTAGAACAAAACAATCAAATAGGGACAGTTGAAGAAGTATGCAAACCCTTTGTTGAATTAATAGTGAGCTATAGATGATAACTACTCATGAACTATATAGAAACAAACCTTCATCCCCAACATATATTTTTTTTCAATTCTGTTATGGGCTTGTTCGTCCCTGATCGGGTTCGTTCCTGGGCTTGTATGTCCGGCATTTTTGCATGCTACTTTTCTGACTGAATGAATGTAAGGAGATTTAAAAAAAAAAATTAGGTCTATTTTGAATTTGGAAGTGAAACAGATCTAAAACCTGAGATTGATTCGAACAATAGATGGTGTAAAATGATTGCTTCTCTGTAGAACATAAATCGTACACTTGGCTATATTAAATGCATTGTTTGAGATTTTTTTGTCCTGTACTTGAGCAGCATTTGTTTTCCAAAAATTAATTCTTAACTATCATAACAGCAATTGTTGTCTGGTTGGGCTTTTATTTAGTGTTGTACCGTATATCAGAGGTCCAGATAAGATGTAGTGATGGTTTTCTAATTCTTAACCCTTTACCACACAGCAGAATTATAGACTTAACCATATCGAAAGCAAATGCAAATGGTAAATTAATTGTGGCTCAAATGATACAATTTTTCTTTGAAAGAGAAGAAAGCTTTGTGAGAAAAGGTTACCAGCATTTTCTCCTCTTCCCACAAAGTTTTCAAAAGGCCTTTTCCCCAGGGTCATTAAAAGTCGTCATTGTGTGGTAAAGGGTTAATCCATTATTTCTCTTCAAAACCCTATATTGTGGGTACTCATTAGAATCATCATGATGAGACAATTCTAAGTACATGTAGTACCCACAATGTAGAGTTAAGTGGAGAAAAATCTATATTTTCAGTTTTTAAATCAAAATCACTCCCTCTATCTGGTATATCATATTTACCTACAGGTGACATGGTGTACACATACCCACCTTTGTTATGTAGAGGTTCCAGGTTTGTTCCTCACTTGCATGGGTGTCGTTCATGGTTGTATCCTAGGGAACACTACTGGAAAGCAGATGAACAACTTAGCCATTGCTATGATGTACCTGGTATACTGCTGAAAGTGGTGTAAAACACCAGATGGAGACAAATCTGTCAAATCTGTGAGTGGTTGGTGATGAACATTGGACAGAGGTACATGTATAAGCTTTGTTTTAAGGACATTACTCAAAGCTTTGTTGATGTTTCTCCCATTTAACCCTTTATCGCATAATCTTCTAAAGATATTGTGGAAAAAGGAGAAAATGCTAGTGTAATAGTGTTTTCTAGCCTTTCAGATATTGATTAAAGCCACTAATTTATCTTATGCAAAATAAATGATTTCTTGCTGCATAGTAAAGAGATAAATTTAGGTGGCATATAGTATCCCTGCTGTCTGTAGGTGCATGTATGCTACGGACATAGCTGGCAGAAAAAATAATTTTCCTTTTGGCAGTTGTGGGTTCTTTAAGTGAGTTATTACTATTTTTAAGGGTATTTAAATTAGCTACTGTGTAAAATTTTTGTAATTCTTGTCAGTGTGTATACCTGCATAATAGAATACATACAAACAATAATACCAGAAATTTACTGCTACATTCTTACTTGGTCAAAATATCTATTTTTGAATGGTTTTCCCCTGTTGCTATTTTTAGAACTGGATTCTCTCTTGTGGAATATTGTGCTGGAAGTTTCCAGGCCTTTTTACAATCTGATTACTAGAAATTATGCAACTAATTTTATCATGAATTTTCTGGAAGTTTCTCTGTTATTATAAAAGGAAAAGCTTTTTACATCTCAGTGTTCACTAGTTAATACATGATTGCCAGACTACAGTGGGGATTATCTTGTGTTTGTGTCATAACATTCAGTTTGGATTTGGATCAGACTAGACTAAAGTGAGGATTATTTCGTGTGCTTGGGTTACATTCAGTTTGGATCAGGATCAGATTGGAATTAAGACTGGAATAATTTGTCTTCTGTATTTAACGTCGAAGGTATTGTTTTGTATTATAATATTGTCACTGTTTATTTGATATTTTTGTTAATAAATTCTGTTAATTGTTATCGTTTGTTGCTGGCTTCTACTTTCTAGTTACGCCTGACTCGTAACACAGCAGTTACTTGAAAAATTGAAGGGGATTCAGAAACCTCTTCCCCACCCCCTTACTTAGATCTTTAACCCAATACCACCTACAGGGCAAAATTTGATACTCATTGATATTGAAGGAAATTATAGCAACAATTCAAATGTGTTTGAAATGATAATGTTTTGTCCATTAATAGGTAGAAAACATTGTGGGGAAAAGGAAAAAATGCTGGTAACCAGCATTTTCTCTTTTTCCCACCAGGTCTTCAAAAGCTGTCTTTATCAGGATCGTTAAATGCCGGAATTGTATGGTAAAGGGTTACCATCTTTGCAAGTCAAGGGTTACAACCCACTATGCTACTTGGCGGATTTAGGTTGATTTGCATTTGCAGACGACAAAATAAACTTGACTCAAAAAATGAAACTTGACTTTAGAAGAGTTGAAAAGATTTTTGGAAGGCTTCTTCCTCTTGTTCTTAGAAATCAGGGTTTGTTTGGTAAAGGGTTAAAGGAGAATTGTGAAATCATTGTGAATTTCACATTCTATTTTCAGGATGACAATGTGATGCAGAGATGGATATCAAACTGAATCTTCCGGTGAAGAGTAGTAGACTATGGAGAGAAGATTTTAACAAAATGAACGATAGTATTTTAAGAAACATCAACATCTAGAGTTATTTAATGTGCAAAAAAGTAACGAAAGAAAAGTATGTAAGAATGTGATTTATGAGTAAATCAGAGCTCCAGATAAGAGGGAGTGATGGTAATCTAAATTCATTGTTTCTCATTGAAACCGTATCTTGTGGGTACTCATTAGAATCGTCTCGATGAGACGATACTAATGAGTACCCACAATATGTGGTTTAGTGGAGAATTATTAATATTTTTAATTTTGAGATCAAAATCACTCCCTCTATCTGTAGCTCTGTGTATATGACGAAAGATGGTCACCCAAGGAACATCTCTGTGAAATTATTTTAAAATCTGGCCAGCGGTTTCAGAGAAGAAGATTTTTAAAGAATTTCCTAAAAAATTTCATATGGTTTTTGACGGAATCAAATTCTGCGAACAATTTTTAAAGAGGACCTCCCAAGGTACATTCTAGCCAAGTTTGGTCCAAATTGGCCCAGCGGTTTAGGAGGAGTTGATGTTTGAAGAATTGTTGACGACGCACGATGACCAACGGACACTGGGTGACCCTAAAAGCTCCCTTTGAGCATATTGTGCTCAGGTGAGCTACATAGCGATAAAGAAGGAAATTTTAGAAAATCTTCTTTTCCCAAACCATAAGGGCTAGAGCTTTCATATTTGGCATGTATCATCATCTAGTGGCCCTCTACCAAAATACTTCAAATTATGGTCCTGGTGTGAAAATTAGCCCTATGTTGTTGGTCTCAGATTTCACATAGAGATAAAGAGGGAAATCTTTAAAAGTCTTCTTGTGAGCACTCTTGAGACCACATTTCTTGCTAAGCTGAATTGAAAATTGGTTAGAATGTCTGTCTGGTCTTGGTGTGAAAGTTAGCCCTATGTTGTTGGTCTCAGATTTCACATAGAGATAAAGAGGGAAATCTTTAGAAATCTTCTTGTGAGCACTCTTGAGACCACATTTCTTGCTAAGCTGAATTGAAAATTGGTTAGAATGTCTGTCTCAATAAAATCTCACATGAGTCTGCATTTAATGCTTGTTCGGAATATAACTTTGTCATCTCGAGTCAGAACGACTTCAAAATTGGTATGCATGTTTGTTGTGATATTACTGAGCACTGTGTTCAAGAACAATAGCTCTACCTAGCATTGATTTTGAGTAATTCCACTTAGATCTTTATTTTAATAGTATCGTTTGCTTGTCCAGAGTGGAATTTTGAAGTCTCAAGTCAAATTGTTTGTTGCATTGCCTACCCTTTGCAACTATTATACCTCCTTTACAACTTGTGCTTGGATTGCATATCTTGTGACAATTTGCCGCTCTTGTTTCATCATCATTAGCCCTTGAACCTCAATATTTGGTAATTATGATCTTTGTTGTCGACCTTTGCTGCTTAGTACTTAGGTGAGCGATATAGGACCATCGTGGTCCTCTTGTTCCTTGTATCTACTAATATAAAGACTTGGACTTGGGGTCTTACTGCATCTGCGAAAAGTATCAACTCAAGTCAACCTGCACAGTCTGTGCACTTAGGCCAAAACTTTCTGCAATTTATCAATATTTCTGAATGTTCAAGGACCACTCTTTCTCCAGATTAAGTCATTCAGTAGACTGAGTGAATATTACAGGTCCCTAATGATAAGATAACTATTTATCCCATAACCTCCTTTGGTTCCAGTGTAATATACCCATTACAAATTTTCTAATCTTACACATGTTTAATATCACATTTGTGTAATGACATCATTTTGTACGCATTTCATACAAGTTAATACGGGTGCATTTATGGATGTTTTTTTCATCATCTGATCTATATTTTGTGAAATATCGTTATGTGATAAAAAGAATCTGACATTCGTGGGCATTTGAGATAAAATTTTTTATTAAACTCATCAAGGAATGTGTTATTAAGCTCGCCAAATGCTCGCTTAATAACATTTCCCTAGACTCATTCAATAAAATCTCAAAAGCCAACTCATGTCAGATCCTATATATTATGCCTCACAGAGATGCACTCAGCCTCCTTGTGTCAGAGAGTGGCTTATATGTTATACTGTTCTCGAGGTCAAAACTGAAAGAGCTTGCAGACTACATATTCACTTTTGATCAAATGATGTTTTTTTTATACCCCCCAAAACTCTGTTTGGGGGGTATATAGGAGTCAGCTTGTCGGTCCGTCCGTCCGTCCGTCGGTCTGTAGCTTTTTGTCCGTTCTATTTCTCATAAATTACTGGACAAATTTTATTCAAACTTCACAGGTAAACTCAGTATCAAGCAGAGATGTGCATATAAAATGTTGGTTATGGTTCATTGATTTTTCACTGAGTTATGGCCATTTCGTGAAATTTTTTGTCCGCTCTTTTTCTCATCAACTATTGGACAGATTTGGTTCAAACTACACAAATAGACTCAGTATAAAGCAGACATGTGCATATCCTATTTCGGTTATGATTTATGTAGGTTTCATGGAGTTATGGCCCTTTGATGATTCTGGACAAATTTCTTTTTTTTGTCTGCTCTATTTCTCAGTATCTACTAGATAGATTTCAGTCAAACTTCATGGGAAGTTTCATTATGAAGTCAAGACGTGCATATTGTAATTTAGTTACAGCTGAATGATTGTCAAAGGAGTTACTGCCCTTTCATGAATGTTTTTGTCTGCTCTGTTTCTCAATAACTGCTGGACAGATTTCAGCCAAACTTCATGGGAAGTTTTATTATGAGGTAAAGATGCGCATATTATAATTTAGTTACAGTTGAATGATTTTCAAAGGAGTTATGGCCCTTTTATGATTTTTTTTTCTCTGCTCAATTTCTCAGTATGTATTGGATGGGTTGCAGTTAAACTTCATGGGAAGTTTAAGCATGAAGCTAAGATGTGCATATTATTATTTGGTTACGGTTGAATGATTTTCAAAGCAATTATGGCCCTTTCATTAATTTTTTTGTCCACTCTATTTCTCAATAACTACTCAACAGATTTCAATTGTCAGCACTATTTCTCAGTATCTACTGGACAGATTCCAGTCAAACTTCATGCGGAATTTCATTATGAAATGAAGATGTATTATTATAATGTGTTATGGTTGAATGATTTTCAGTCTGAGGTCAAGATGTGCATATTACAATTTGTTTATGCTTGAATGATTTTCCAATTACTTACGGCCCATTTATATTTTTTTTGCCCACTTCATTTTGCAATAACTGCTGAGCAGATTTCTAACAAACCTCAAAGGAAGTTACCCTATAAAATAAATACATGTGTGTGCATATTATAACTTGTTTACAGTTTAATAATTTTCCATTGACAGGTTTCCCTTTGTTTCTCTTTTTTTCCTAGTCTTTTTTTTTAAATCTTTCTTTTATACTAAACCATGCTGCATTCTGTTACAAAGAGATATTTTGTGACAAGGAGCTGGTGGGGGGTATGATCACGTTTAGTGATAGCTCTAGTTTTTTTGTTTTTTTTTTAGCTCACCTGAGTACGAAGTGCTCAGAGGGAGCTATTGTGATAGTGCTGTGTCTGGCGTCCGTCATGCGTTGTCTGTTGTCCGTTGTCAACTTTTACCTTGTGTATGCTCTAGAGGCCACATTTTTTTTCCATTACTCATGAAACTTGGTCAGAATGTTTGCCTCGATAAAACCTCGGGCGAGTTCGAAATTGGGTCGTGTCGAGTCAAAATCTAAGTCACTAGGTCGAATCTTAGAAAAACTTGGTGTACGCTCTAGAGGCCACATTTTCAGTCCGATACTCATGAATGTTTGCCTAGATAATATCTCGGGCGAGTTTGGAAATGGGTCATCAGATCGATAGTCATGAAAGTTGGTCAGAATGTTTGCTTTGATGATATATCAGACGAGTTCGAAAACGGGCCATGTCGGGGCAAAAACTAGGTCACCAGGTCAAATCTTAGAAAAACCTTGTGTGTGCTCTAGAGGCCACATTTTCAGTCCAAAACTCTTGTAAGCTGGTCAGAATGTTTGTCTTGATGATATCTTGGACGAGTTTGAAAATGGGTCATGTTAGGTCAAAAACTAGTTTGCCAGGTCAAATCAGCATTACCAGCATTTTTTCCTTTTCCTACAATGTTTTTAGAAGGATTCTGTCCAAGGGTCATTCAAAGTCGGCACTGTGTTAAAAGGTTAATCTGCATGTAAGTCACTGTAGACAGTGAGAGTGTTACTAGGAAGGCTGCTGAACACCCCTCTAACCAGTGATAATGTTTTTCTGTTTCGGGTTCTCTATGTGCTGCAAATCCATCAAGATGGTGTTCAGAACACAGCCCATGTCAGTTCTGTCACAGAGTTCACATTAGCACAGCCTTGTCTCAGTTTTGCTATACTAGATGCTGGAATGAAGAGATTTAAGAAGACCAAGGGAGATGATTCTCATTTGGATGAAATAACCACAGGTGTGACATCGTTAATAATACCAATATTTGAATGGTCAAGGACATTAGTCAAAATCTGAGATGTATATTCAACCAATGTGCTTAGTCCTTGGTATACATAGATTATAATCAATATTGTTAGGGGCATAAATAGAATTATTTCCAATGTTGGTATTCTGGGTTTTCTTTCAAACTTAACCAACAATCAAATTGAAACAGGTTTTTGTGGTCCTGTTAGAGAAAATTATAGAAGATGAAGTACCAGTTGCATGTGACTAGAAATTGCCCTTTTTAATACACCCGAAGGGTCGTATTGTGTTTCAGCCCTGGTCCTCCATCTGTCTGTTGGTTAGCAATTTCTTGTGCAGGCAACTCCTCCTACAGTTTTCATCAGAATAAGTTCAAACTTACCACAATAAATCTCTATGATGTGTAGTTGTGCATGTGACTTTTTAAAGTTGGAGATATGAAGGCGTTCTAGATTTTAACCTTTTTCACTGACAAGATCCTTCAGGTGTATGTGTTTGGCTTAGGGAAACTTTTTGTTTTACAGTAGTTTGCTATATTTTCTTCAATACATATCCCATCAGAATCCCATCCTTCAGTTGTGACCTCTGTATAGCAAGTACTGGTTTGAGGTATTTCTAAGGCAGTCTTTATTGTTACTAATGCTTTTAGGTGAAATTGACAGAGAAGAAAAAGACGAAGATGATAGGCGACCATCAGAGAGTACAGCAGGTCTTGGGATACAGATAAAACTTTTTACAGTCCATCCAAAGTAAGTTTTGTTATACAATCTTTCATTAACTCTTTACCACACAATCCCGACTTTTAACGACCCTAACAAAGAAAGTCTTTGAAAACAATGTGGGAAAAGGAAAAAATGCTGGTATCCAGCATTTTCTCCTTTTCCCATAATGTTTTGTAACCTTGAAAAATCAAATTTTAATTTTTGATACACATTTATTTTGTCATCTGCAAATGCTTTCAATTTGGACTAGTCCAAAATTTTGTCGTTTGGTAAAGGGTTAAATAGAATTTGGTATGAAATTTTAGGAGCATTGATGGTGAGATTTTTTTTTGTTTTTAAAGTTAAACTTGTGAAGTTTCAACAATTTTATTTTTCCCCAAAAAATTAAAGTCGGATAAGGACAAAATGTTACATGACCAGGGAGTCCCCCTTTGACTGTAAATGGAATTTTCATAAAAGTTCATCCTTTTGACACACAATCCTGTGTTTTTATGACCCAAAGGAGAACCATTAGGAAAACATCGTGGGAAAAGGAGGAAATGCTGGCAACCCACATTTTCTTCTTTTCCCATGAAGTTTCCTTCCTCTTCTTTGGCATGCAAATCCAATCTTTTAAGCAAAACTTAATTTATTGTCTGCAAATGCTTTCGATTTTTAAGACAAAAACTTTTATCGTTTGGTAAGTGTTGAAATTTTCTTGACTTATTTTACAAATTTTGATCCATCCATTTCTTTACTCTATCATAACTTAACCCTTTACTCCATAGATACTCATTTCTACGCATTGCTTGTAGGAGTCTTTGGAAAACATTGTGGCAAAAGGTGAAATTGCTCGTGACGAGCAATTTCACCTTTTGCCACAATGTTTTCTACACTATCAGAAGGTCTCATATACACATAAGAAACAGGTTCATCCTTGCTGTTATTTAGGGTCAATTAGAGATACCATAGAAATGCCTTATGGAGTAAAGGGTTAAATGTTGTGGAAATATTTGGATATGATTATCTTTTACAGGGCCATACAAGAGTTACTAATCAGATTTAAACTGGAATCTTCAGTTCCCCACCCACCACCTCCTTCAGTGAGTTCAATCTCTCAAAGTGATACAGGTAGATAAGACTTGAAATCACAAGGGCTGTACTGATTTCATGGAGATTTCTGACTCAGTTTTGGTTATGCCACAGAGTGTGATGTGTATTCTTTAATTTATACTGTCGAATACAATCCAGAACTCCAGATGGAGGGAGTGATTTTGATTTCAAAACTGGAAATATTGATAATTCTTCAGTAAACCCTATGTTATTGGTACTCATTAGAATTGTCTCAATGAGACAATTCTAATGAGTACCCATAACATAGAGTTTAGAAGAGAAATAAAAGATTTAGAATGCCATCCCTTCCTCTTACCTGGAACTTTGACAATGATATTTTTTTAGCAAGTAAAACTGAAATTTCAATATTGGATTTTACTATGGGTAGGAAACTTCCCTTTTTGTCATTAGGCCTTTTAGGGGTTAAGTCCTTTCATTTCTTGTTTAAGGTGTGATTGACGGCCTTTCTGACGTCAGTATGTGTGTGGATAATGGAGGGGACAATGATAATGACAACTCTGTTACTGGAGATGACACATCACGAAGTCAGCCTGTTTTACTTACACCAGGTGCCTTTACATCAAGTCCAAGGTAAATAAAATGCTGTATAAATGGATTAAACTGCTTTTCATATTGATGGAGCTGTTCCTGCAGTGTATTCTTTTCTTAATTTATTAGCCATTCTTCAGATATTTTCATTTTGAGTAATGTGGTCTAGTTTAACCCTTTACCACACAATGATTACTTTCGACACCTAGTCGGAAGAAGCCTTTTGAAAACTTTGTGGGAAAAGGAGAAAATGCTGGTAACCTGCATTTTCTCCTTTTCTCATAAAGTTTTCTTCTCTATCAAAGAAAAATTGCATCATTTGAGCCACTATGAAATTATTGCCTACAAATGCTTTTGATTTGGATAGGTCTAATATTCTGCTGTTTGGGAAAGAGTTAATGTTCCTTCTTAACTCTTTACTTGACAACAAAATTTCAGGCTCATCCGTATGAAGATTACAAATTTGAGGTGGATCTAACAATGGAATTTGTGTTTGATAGGACAAAAAATGTTGTGGGAATAAGAGAAATTGCTGGTTACCAACATTTTGTCCTTTCCCGACAATGTTTTCAAATGTCTTTTCCATCAAAGTGTTAAAAGTGTGAACTGTTTGGTAAAAGATTAAATGTGCTCATGGTATTCCAAGTTCATTGCATGCTGAGGAAGACCATTTCATTTGTTTCATGCTGTTTTCAAGGTTATTTCGCTTAATTTTTTACCATTCAATGCCAACTTTTAACAACTCTTAGGAAGAAGTCGATTGAAAACATTGTGGAAAAAAGAGAAAATGCTGGTAACCAGCATTTCCTCCTTTTAGCACAATGTTTTCTACCCTTCCCAAACCAGATTTCAATTTATCAGTCACATTTATTTTGTCGTCTGCTAATGCTTTCATTTTGGACCAGTATATGGTTTTGTTGTTTGGTAAAGAATTAATTACTGTTTTTATTCCCACTTCAGGTTTAACTACAATAGACAACTATATTCTCTGGTGAATGGAACTTCCTTACTGCTCTTAGTGCTACCACACTATCCCAAACTTTAACAACTCTGAAGAAAAACCCTTTTGAGAACAATGAGGGAAATGGAGAAAATTTTTGTTCCCTGCAGTTTTCCTTTTCCCACAATATTTTCTACCCTATCAAAGACAATTTTCACTATTTAAGTTACATGTAAAATGTTGCCTGCAAACGCTTACAGTTTGGGCTAAGTCAGATTTTAAAGTGTGGAAGAGAGTTAGACTCTTTTTATGCCCCCCTTTCAAAGAAATGGGGGTATATTGCTTTGCACTTGTCGGTCGGTCGGTCGGTCCGTAGACCAAGTTTGTCCAGAGCATAACTCAAAAACTATTTCAGGTATCATCTTGAAACTTCATAGGTAGATAGATCTCATTAAGGAGAAGTGGAGTGCACAAGAACCATAACTCTGCCCATCATATTTTTGGAGTTATTGCCCTTTGTTGATTTTCATACTTAATTTTTGTCCAGAGCATAACTCAAAAACTATTTCAGGTATCATCTTAAAACTACATAGGTGGATAGATCTCATTAAGGAGAAGTGCAGTGCACAAGAACAACAACTCTGCCCATCATATTTTTGGAGTTATTGCTCTTTGTTGGTTTTCAGACTTAATTTTTGTCCGGAGCATAACTCAAAAAGTATTTCAGGTATCATCTTGAAACTACATAGGTGGATAGATCTCATTAAGGAGAAGTGCAGTGTACAAGAACCATAACTCTGCCCATCATATTTTTGGAGTTATTGCCCTTTGTTGATTTTCATAATTAATTTTTGTTCAGAGCATAACTCAAAAAGTATTTTAGGTATCACCTTGAAACTTCATAGGTAGATAGATCTCATTAAGGAGAAGTGCAGTGCACAAGTACCATAACTCTGCCCATCATATTTTTGGAGTTATTGCTCTTTGTTGATTTTCAGACTTAATTTTTGTCCGGAGCATAACTCAAAAACTATTTCAGGTATCATCTTGAAACTACAAAGGTGGATAGATCTCATTAAGGAGAAGTGCAGTGTACAAGAACCATAACTCTGCCCATCATATTTTTGGAGTTATTGCCCTTTGTTGATTTTCATAATTAATTTTTGTCCAGAGCATAACTCAAAAAGTATTTTAGGTATCACCTTGAAACTTCATAGGTGGATAGATCTCATTAAGGAGAAGTGCAGTGCACAAGTACCATAACTCTGCCCATCATATTTTTGGTGTTATTGCTCTTTGTTGATTTTCAGACTAAATTTTTGTCTGGAGCATAACTCAAAAAGTATTTCAGGTATCATCTTGAAACTACATAGGTGGATAGATCTCATTAAGGAGAAGTGCAGTGCATAAGAACAACAACTCTATCATATTTATGGAGTTAATGCCCTTTGTTGATTTTCATACTTAATTTTTGTCCGGAGCATAACTCTAAAAGTATTTCAGGTATCATCTTAAAACCTCATAGGTGGATAGATCTTACTAAGGAGAAGTGCAGTGCACAAGTACCATAACTCTGCCCATCATATTTTTGGAGTTATTGCCCTTTGTTGATTTTCATAGTTAATTTTTGTCTGGAGCATAACTCAAAAAGTATTTCAGGCATCACCTTGAAACCTCATAGGTGGATTAACCTTATTAAGGAGAAGTGCAGTGCACAAGAACCATAACTCTGCCCATTATATTTTTGGAGCTTTTGCCCTTTGTTGATTTTCATACTTAATTTTTGTCCAGAGCATAACTCAAAAGGTTTTTCAGGTAGCATCTTGAAACTTTACATGTGGATAGATCTTATTCAGGAGAAATGCATTGCACAAGAACCATAATTCTGCCCATTATATTTTTGCAATTACTGCCCTTTGTTGATTTTCGTACTTATTTTTTTTTCGGAGCATAACTCAAAAAGTATGTGAGGTAAAATCATGAAACTTTAAAAGTTGATAGTTCACATAAATGGGAAGTACAGTGCCCAAGAATTCTTAATTTATCGTTAATAATTTTTGAGTAATTACCCTTTGTTCGTTTTTACACTTTGAACGTAAGAGTTTATAATCACATTGGATGCCATTAGGAGGGCATACATGTTTTACAAACATCTCTTGTTTTACTACTGGCTTTCTGCATACTGTTAGAGTCTATGCTGTGATAGTTTAGCATACTGTAGACCTACATGTATCCATAATTACAGGAAGCAGTTTAATGATGACAGTATGGTGGATGGTGTTTGTGGAAGCATGTCTAGCACCAGTAGTTTTACCCAAGTGTCTGCCATGAATGATGATTTTCTGTCACCAAGAAGTAGTTCAGGAAGTACCATCACTCAAACACCAACTACACCCAAGGTGGAGCCACAGTCTCCAGCCCTTGCAAAGGCAGAGTTAACCCCCTCATCTGTACCACTTCCTCCTATAACATCCAAAGAGGAGTCAGAATTAGCCTCTACCACCCCCAGTGCCAGAGAGGTCATCAATGGAGATTCTGGTGTTTCAGCACCACCTACAGAAGATGTGGATGATTTCTTTAAGCCACCACAGCCTGGTAGAAAAGAACTTCAGGTATTAAGATTAATGGGGATTATTAGTTCTCTTTTTAAAATCAGTTTGTTGTTTCTTCCAGATATAGCTTACCAAAGATGTGATGTGTTTTTTTGTGGGGTAGTAGATGGCAGTTTCAATATTACTTAAGTGATATCAAAGTAGCCAGGGACACAGCACAATATTCTTCCCAAGCCATGAGCTACTTTACCACAAATCACTGTCGGAACAATGATATGCATTGAGACAGGAATGAATCCTGTTGCAATGACTACCATCTTCATAAGGCTTCTTTTTCTGGGTTGTGAAAACCAGGGATTGTTTTGGAAAGGGTTTAATAAAAACCTCTGTATATTTCGTTCATTTGGATTTTTCATTTTTTTTTCTTTTGTTGGAAAACTATCGATCTAAGATGAATTATATCTATTTTTATCATATAAAATAACAATTTCCAAAGAAAGGTCAGGTGTAAAACATGTATTTCAAAGAACGTATCAGTCAAACCTGTAAGTTATGTTGCTCTGGATTAGGCATTCAGAGTTCCTGGCAGACTAGTCTGATGTTCACAATGTCAACCTTGTGGGGATCTATGCTATTACAGCTCTGTACAATTTGTGTATTGTGAAGTGTGCTGAACCCCGTCTACATGCAGGCCTAGTCTCAAAAGCGAGACGCCAAGGTGATCTTTTTCACATTTGGACATTTACTGTACGCTGTACCATCTCAAGTCCATCATAAATATTCCAGCAGCAAATGTAGAGCGCTATACTGACTTTCTGTTTCGTCGGTTTTATCTGTATTGCAGCAAAATGCGATTAACTTTTAGTACTAAATATGACCAAAAACAAATTATTATAGAAATATAAGGAATATTGAATACGCAAACCATAGGTATGTTTAAATCCTGGTTTTGTGCTCTATTTGGGAAATTATAAGAGTTCAAACTTGCGCACGAAATCTGTGTGGAGCTTTCAACTGATTTTGTCTTGATTGTCTATGTACCCAGAGGCGACCGGTCAAAAAGTAACATGGCCTCTGGGGATAGTTATCTGTACTACATGCAGGCCTAGGTTAGCATCTAAGCATGCCCAGGATAAACAACTGGATATGCTACTTCAGACATGTGTATGTCTTTGGCAAATTCCAGAATTCAAAGTACTTCCAGAAAACAGCAGTGCTACACATGTATGCATTTAATCTTAATCAGACCAGAAATTCCAATCAGGATTCTTTTGCAAAAACCCTGGAGGATGGCAACATTCTTTTGATACAGATAAATACATGAAGATCCCTGCATTTGTGTTTATATCATAATTGCACCTGAAAGGGAATTAGAAGTGAAATGCAGTAAATATTATTGCTTGAAAAGATTCTCTGAATTCTCGGAACCAATGGGATGCCCTCTAGAGTCAGTTCTCTTACCCAAGAGGTTACTTAACCCAGAGATCCAGATAGAGGGAGTGATTTTGATTTCGAAATTGAAAATATTGTTTATGGTCTACTAAACCCTATGTTTTGGGTACACATTAGAATCGTGCCATCGAGACGATTCTAATGAGTATCCACAACATAGGGTTCAAAGAGAAATAATGAATTTAGAATACCATTACTCCCTCTTATCTAGAGCTCTGTTAACCTATTAACAAGTAACAAAATTTTACTTTTGTCTAAATTGAAAGTATTTGCAGATGACAAACTAAAGGTAACTGAAAACATGTATCATTTAACCCATTACCACACAATCCCTACTTTTGACGACCCTGAGAGAGAAGCCTTTCGAAAACATTGTAGGAAAAGGAGGAAATTCTGGTAACCAGCATTTCTCCTTTTACCACAATGCTTTCTACCCTTCACAACACAAATTTCAAATTTTCAATCACTTTTGTTTTGTCGTCTGCAAATGCTTTCGATTTGGACAAACATAAAATTTTGTCATTTGGTAATGAGTTAACTCATTACCAAACAACAAAATTTTATGTTTGTCCAAATCGAAAGCATTTGCAGACGACAAAATAAAGGTGACTGGAAAATAGGAATTTGTTCCGGAAAGGGTAAAAAACACTGTGGGAAAAGGAGAAAATGCTGGTTACCATCATTTTCTCCTTTTCCCTCAGTGTTTTCAAAAGGCTTCTTTCTCAGGGTCGTCAAAAGTAGGGATTGAGTGGTAATGGGTTAAAGTGTAGAAAGCACTGTGACAGAAGGAGAAAAGGCTGTTTACCAGCATTTTCTCCTTCTCCCACTATGGTTTCAGATGGCCTCTCTTCAGAGTCATCAGAGATTGTGTGGTAAAGGATTTAGGATGCTACTACATAAACAACTAAAACTATGAATCAAGAGTCAAGATTGTAGCTCATTGACATTTTCACATTATCTGCTGTAGAGCTTATAATATTGTGGGAAAAGGTGCACTTGAACCAATAAAAGCTGTATCTGTATTATGTCCATAAGCAGTGTAAAATTCTGTGTGAAAAAGAACAACTGCTTGCAACAAATAAATCAAACTGAGATTTTAAGACTAGAAATAAGAGTCACACAATTGCAGAACAAGATTGCAAAGTTACAGTATATCAGAAAAACAGACAGTGTAGGTCAAAGATCAGACTGCACATTTATGCAATCTAATCTTGATCTACAAATGCTGCAAAGGCAACTCTATTTATGAAAGGGACTATTTCAAGCTTTATAAGCATGTTAGAGCCAGGACATGAATAGATATATATTATACACTTATAAGAAAACAAATAAGGTGTTTATTTATTTCAGACCTATGTTGTGTGTTGAAATTGGATCAGGTTCTGGTATTTGTTCAACATTTTTAGCTCAAAAACTTGGATCTACAGCGTTTACAATGTGAGTTATTAATTTGCTTTGTTAAAATATTTCATTTTGACATAATACAATTACATGTAGGAATATTCTTGATTGAAAGACTGAATTTTTTTACTAACTTTGTATTTTCACCTGTTTTTGGAAAATGTTCCTTGTGCATATATATAGTTGGGAATTTGCTTTTAACCCTTTACCTGATATGCCAGTTTGAGGCTCTTCCATTTTAGCAGCAAATAAAGATATGGTGTCAAAAATATGGACTACTGAGGATACAAATATCTGATTGAGTGGCAAACATTGTGGGAAAAGGAGAAATTGCTCGTTACAAGCAATTTCTCCTTTCCCCACAATGTTTTCAAAACCCGTGTCTTGTTGATACGTCAAAATGAGTATCTATGGAATAAAGGGTTAAAATGATAAGTATAAGGCTTGTTATGCTTGCAAGCAAACTTTGCCTCTGCAGCTATTTTAGTGTTTTGAGATTATTATGACAAATGAGGAAATTGCCCCATTGCCATGATCTCTCATTTGTGTCCACATTAAAGATTTTGTAAGAATTTCATTTTGATCTTCCTTTGTGCAGACTATAAGAAAAGATTTTTGAAAACATTGTTGGAAATTTAGGCTTCAAGAGTTTGGAAACATTTTTACCTCTAGACCATTTTCTAAGCATGTATTATTCCAACAGTTACTGTTTTCTTAAAAATATTCTTGTGGAAAAAGTGTTTAAAAACTCTTTACCACACAGTCCCGGCGTTTTAAAGACCCTGAGAAAGAAGAGTTAAATTGAAAACATTGTGGAGTAAAGGAGAAAATGCTAGGAAGCAGAATTTTCTCCTTTTTCTTACAATGTTTTCTACCGTTCCAAAAACAAATCTCAATTTTTGAGCCACAATTATTAGTCACCGCGCAGAAGCGCGCGACTATATTTTTAAAAGTTTTTCGAGTTGGGACATGGATAGTCGGAATTTCATTTTTAGAAGGGTGTTAGGTTAACAGGAAATCTTTCTACTTTGCCTTAAACTGGCTTTTTTAATTCATTTTTAAACTACGAAATTGCAATAGGATACTATTTTTGTTCTGTTAATAGATACAGCATGAAAAAATCCGCCCAATTATTACTTTTATTTTCGCTTTTCATGAGAAATGGACTCGTCCACATAAATGCCTTGTTTCCATTGGTCAAGGCTGTACAGGTTTCCAGTCATTTCGTACCTTGTTAATTTCGTACCTAGGTCATTTCGTACGATTTTGGTCATTTCGTACCTACTTATACTTTCTATTTTGGTAATTTCGTACCCAGTTGGTCTTTTCGTACAAACTTCGTACACAGGTTTGATTATCATTTTATTTATTTTGTAGATAGTTTTTCCTACTATTTGTGTGTTTTTTGTTGAATGACCACTGCTAAAATTGTACATTGCTGAAACTGTGCTAAATTCCGCTGAAGAACGGGTATGATGGTTATAATTGTATCTGACCATTATTGGTTACTTCTTTCTAAGTTTAGTTTTTAAAACAAAGATAGTTTAGAACTCCTTTGTTTATTTTTCAGCGAGCTCTGCATAAATTCAATTTGTGGAAAAAAATCTGGAGAGAGGCCACTTTTTCGCTGTGTTGTTCATAAAGCGCGATGCAAAACCATGATTCCTTATTAACACTGTTCACCAAATAGTATAGTTTTAGACTTGTTTAAATTGAAAGCATGCCTTGCAAGCTTACGTCCTCTTGAATCATACTTTCCTAGGACAGCAACATTTCAGTAACTTAGCCCTGCTTTCAACACTTTCCCAAACAAACACGGGTTATCACATGTGTGCTGTCAAATTCTTTTGGAAAAACATGTTGGATAAGGAGAAATTGCTCCTTATAAGCAATTTCTTCTTTGTTAAATACTTTTCCCACTACTAGCGAATTTTCCACCATTTTTGCAGCTTTTTAAATTGTCATCTGCCAACTCTTTGAATTTGGAAGAGTCTGATATTTGTCGTTTGGAAAAGACCTAAGAGAGCGCTGTGCTAGGGTATTAGATACTGTAACAGAAGACAAGTTTTGATATAGGTTCACATTCACATCAATTTCATAATGTGTTAAGAAATCTGCTGATTAAAACTGACATTTACTTATTTGCCCTGGCTTTCTTGAAGCATTGAACAATTTTTTTTGCGGTGACTTTGATGCTTTGCATCAACTTTTTCTTGTTGTCATCTGCAAATGTTTTCAACTTGGACAGATCTACTATTTTGTAGTTTGGTAAAGAGTTAAATAGGTAATAGCCGAGATAGTGAACATTAGAGTTTTGTTTTCATAGTGAATAAAAAGCAAAATGTTTCCAATCATGTAAGCCAGCACAGACAGACCCTTGCTGATATATTTTGCAGTTGCAATAAATATCCTGTTCACAGATCATGGGTCATAACTTTGTATTTCCGACTTTTCTTGTAGATGTACAGATATCAATATAAGAGCAGCAGAAACTTCAAGGAAAACAGCTGAGGTGAATGAAATAGTTTCTGATCAAGTTGTAACTGATCTGGTAAGTATAAACGAGCCTTGATCTGTGAAAACAGGGTTTAACCCATTACCACACAATCCCGACTTTTGACGACCCTGAGAAGGAAGCCTTTAGAAAACACTGAGGGAAAAGGAGAAAATGTTGGTAACCAGCATTTTCTCCTTTTCCCACAAGTGCTTTTAATTTGGTTGACACCGCCATTTTGGACATTGTGTTGAAAGTGTAGTCATGTATATAGGCCTTTAACTCTTTCCCAAACAGCAAATTTATAGACAGGTCCAAATTGGAAGCTATGCAGATGACAAAATAAATGTGACTGAAGAATCGATATTTGATATGGGAAGGGTAGAAAATGTTGTGGAAAAGGAGAAAATGCTGGTTACCAGCATTTTCTCCTGTTCAAACAATGTTTTCAAAGGGCTTCTTTCTCTGGGTTGTCAAAAGTAGGGATTGTGTGGTAATCATGGCCCTGTGTGTATTTTATTGATTTACTTTTTCTCAAGCATCTTCCTCTCAAAAATAGCTGAACTGAAATGATGTTACTTTTCCCCTTTTCCCACAATGTTTTCTACTGTTCCGAAAATAATTTCTTACTGTACTTTTCTTTCTTTGCAAAAATTTCAATTTAGGCAAGTCTTAAATTTACTGGCAAAGCCCAGAAAATACCTGAACATGTGAACTGTTCTCTTACCCTTTTCCCAAACAATCCCTTATTTTCACGACCCTGAGACAGAAGCCTTCTAAAATTGCTTTCTGAAAATATTGTAGTAAAAGGAGACAATGCTGGTAGCCAGCATTTTTTTTTTTCCTTTTCCAACGTTTTCTTCCCTGCTGGTAACAAATTTCAATTTTATTTTGTCCTCTGTAAGTGCTTTCAATTTATTTTGTCCACTGCAAGTGCTTTCAATTTGGACCAGTCTTAAACTTGGTCGTTTGGGAAAGATTTGATATGACCAAAATGATATTGAAAGCGACATAAAACACCTTTCAATAAATCTAATCAACCAGTCCCTCAAATTTGGTATCAACAAATATAAAGCATTTGTCAATTGGTGAAAAAATAAGCTAATTATAAATAGCTTTTATTATAGATATTTTATTTTTCAGGTGAGTGGTCTATCAGAAAGACTTGCAGATCAGGTGGATGTTTTGTTGTTTAATCCACAGTACTTATGGGTTTTTTTTTCCATAAATTGTGTGGGCTTTATAAACACAAACTACTGAATTTTAATGACCCTGAGAGAGACAGCTGTCAAAAACATTCCTGGAAAAGGAGATAAAGGCTGGTAACCAGTCACAGATCTAACACATTCTTATCTGTTGTATCTACCATTTGGTTTTCCCTTGAAATGTGTAGGCTTTAATCTTAAGTTTTAACCACATGGAAAAAAAACAACAGCTTTTGAAAGCATTGTTGGAAAAGGAGAAAATGCTGGTAACGAGCATTTCTCCTTTTCCACTATGTTTGCCGAGTTGAATCTAGGGTGTGGAACTGGTAGAATGATGCTTCTTATAAGCAATTGGTACAAATGATTTAATAAAAACAAACAGTGTAGGCCATATCTCAAACATAACTTTAATTTGTGCCTCAAAACCAAAATTCCCGCCAAGTACCAGTAGCACAATTGATAGCTTTGGGACTTGGAAACAGAGAGTTGCCGTTTTGACTTGCAAGCTTAGCCAATTTCTCTCCAAGAATTGATGATAACGTGTAACATTATGAGCTAAAACTCAGTTACCAAGAACTCTAGACTGAGGAGGCGTGGTTTTCGAGAATCTAATTTTCTCACATTTGGGCTATTGATGCCTTATTTGCCTGGTTGGCAATATGAATATTGATATTGATAGTGGGAGTGTTTTGGCTTCCTATATATGTGGTGTAAGATGCTTGATCGGGGAGAGATGTGAAAACAGAGAGTGAATTAAGATCTCTGTAGAGAGAAGGTTAAGATCAGGACAGAATGTATTACCATCTAAATGAAGTGATAAGATCCGGAATGAGAGAACAATTGGTTTTAACAACTAAGAAGAGTTTTACTGAGTAACTGATTCACGGTTGAATATCATGTTTGAGTAGTTTACTTGTATCGTAATTAATAAACACGTAGAATAGCAGATTTGTGTTTATGTTATATTTGAGGTACTAAAATCCACTATACGATCGAAACATTAGAGGCATTATGTTACAAACAATTGTGAAGGAAATTTTTTATTGCTCACAGCTTATTATTTTTTCGACAATGGTTAGGTGTGTAAGCAGCCAGTAGCACTTGCCTCCAAGATATAAAACTGATATAATGTTGAAATCGGCCTGAAATACCACACTTCAAGTCTCTACCACAAGACAAAATTTCGGGCTAGTCCAAATTCAAAGCATTAACAGAAGACAACCTGAACATGACACAGATATTGAAAGTTGATTAAGGAAGAGTAGAAAACATTGTGGGTAAAGGAGAAAATGCCTGTTGCTATTCTTGGGTGGTAAAGACTTAATATATAAAAATATTCAATATACATGGGCATGTACAGTCGTCAAATTATTGTATTATAGATATCAGCTTGGGATTTTTTGTATTTTAAGTCTTTACCACACAGTCCCAACGTTCAATTTATACCAATTTAAAATTTGTCGCTTGGTAAAGAGTAAAGGTTACTAATGTCATTTTTTTTTCCCAATTTTGTACATTTTGTATAAGTCTAATATTTCTTTAACTCTTTACCAAACGACAAAATTTTAGACTTGTCCAAATTGAAACACTAGCAGAGTACATAATAAAAGTGACTGAAAATTTGAATTTTGTTTTGTGAAGGGTAGAAAACATTGTGGGAAAAGGAGAAAATGCTGGTTACCAGCATTTTCTCCTTTTCCCAAAATGTTTTCTAAAGGCTTCTTTCTCAGGGGCGTCAAAATTAGGGATTGTGTGGTAATGGGTTAAGTCTTTACCAAACGACAAAATTTTAGACTTTTCCAAATTGAAAGCACTAGCAGACTACAAAAAAAAAAAAAAAAAATGAAATTTGTGTCCATCAGAGTAGAAAACATTGTTGAAAAAGGAGAAAATGCTAGTTACCAGCATTGTCTCCTTTTCCACAATGTTTTCAAAAGGCGTCTTTTTCAGGGTCGTTGAAAGTGGGCATTGTGTGGAAAAGGGTTAATTGAAATAACATCTGTTAAACTTTACTTTCTGTGTCTAGGTGGGCAGTCATAATATCGAGGCTTCTTGGGCTGGCGGGGCGAGAGGCAGGGATGTAACAGATCGGGTACTCCCTATAGTACCCAAACTGTTGTCAAAACATGGGCTGTTTTACTTGGTTATCATAAAAGAAAATGATCCAGGTAGAATCACTATTTATCCGTTTCCCCCCACACAGCAAAATTTTAGACCTTTCCATATTGGAAGCATTTGCTGAAGACAATTTCATGGCGGCTCAAATGATGCAAATTTTCTTTGATAGAGCAGAAAACTGTGTGGGAAAAGGATAAAAATGTTGGTTACCAGCATTTTCTCCTTTTTCCACAATGTTTTTAAAGAGCTTCTTTTTTAGGGTCGTTAAAAGTCGTCACTTTGTGGTAAGGGGTTATATTTTATTTCATGTGTCTATTTTTAGCTCACCTGAGCACAAAGTGCTCATGGTGAGCTTTTGTAATCGCCCAATGTCCGTCGTGCGTCGTCTGTCCTGCATCGTCTGTCGTCCACAATTTCTTTAAACATCTTCTCCTCCTAAACCACTGGGCCAATCTTGATGAAACTTGTTAGGGATGTTCCTTGCGTGAAGCTCTACCAAAGTTGTTCAAGAGATTGAATTCCAACCATAACTCTGGTTGCCATGGCAACCAAAAGGAAAAAAATAGCAAAATATTTGAGATGTTTCTACTCTGAAACTAGAAGGCATAGAGCTTTGATATTTAGTATGTAGCATTTCCTAGTAGACCTCTACCAAGATTGTGCATATGATGCCTCTGGGTTCAAAACTGGCCCCGCCCGGGGGGTCACAAGTGTGAAACATAGGAACATAGAAGGAAAATTTTAAAAATCTTTTTCTCTAAAACTAGAAGGTGCAGAGCTTTGATATTTGGTATGTAGCATCTCCTAGTATACTTCTACCAAGAGATTGTTCATATGATTCCCCTTGGATCAAAACTGGCCCCGCCCCGGGGGTCACAAGTTTGAAACAAAGGAACAAAGAAGGAACATTTTAAAATTCTTCTTTTCTGAAACAAGGAGTAGAGCTTTGATATTTGGTATGTAGCATCTCCTAGTTGACCTCTACCAAGTTTGGTCAAATTACGCCTGAAGGGTCACAAGTTCGAAACATAGGAACAAAGAAGACAGACTTTGAAAAAAGAAAATTCTCTGAAATTGGAAGTCATAGAGCTTTGATATTTTATATGTAGCATCTTCTAGTGGACCTCAACCAAACACGATACGATGATCCTTGAGTCCAAACTGGCCCCGCCCTGGTGGTCACAAGTTTGAACATCAGAACAAAGCTGGAAAACTTTTAAATTCCACTGTTCTGAAAGAAGATGGAAACTTCGTACGCGTGTTCCTTATGATAGTCTGGCAATAACAATATTTTACCTATTTTCATTAAATGTCATGTCATTGAAAAAGGGGGCTTGGTGTAAATCTTCAGTATGGACGAATATCTCTTTCAATACAGGACAATATGTAATTAAACTTCATCTTGTTAAGCGACAGACAATAGTTATTTGATTTTATTTCATGAAATGACATGTTATCAAAAAGGGGACTAAATGTATAATTTCATTATGGACCAATTACAGTCAGTTTGCCCTTTGCATTTATGAAACTTCAAACATGTTTTCCTTAGGATAGTCTTTTTGATACAATGTTCTTCTGTAAGATGTATCACAGATAAAGGGGTTACCTTTCACATACTGGACTTGTTGAGCCCTGATAGATCAGTCAAGAAATGTTGTGATCTGTTAGTCTAGGGTTCCCAGTTTGCTTTGGCTTGATTACTGTCTCAACCAACATCCTTTGACAATTGATCTAAAGTTACTGAGACAAATCTCATTTGTGTCTTACCAATGAGCGAATGATGTTTTGATCTGTCATTCGACCACCTTTTTGACCAGGAAATTAATGCCCTGCCTTCCAAGTTAATTCAGTCCCTTACCATACAATCCTGACTTTCAATGACCCTGAATAAGAAAGGTTGTGAAAGCATTTTCGAAAAAGAAAAGAAAAAGCTTTTTGCACAGTTACATACCCTGTCAGAATTATTTGGCCTTGAACTTTGATACTTGGTATTTATCTTCATTGTAGACCTTTACTGCTTAGTACTCAGATGAGCGATATAGGACCATCATGGTCCTCTTGTTAGAAATGTTATGGGTAAAGAAACGCTGTAATTTAAGCTTGGTGAATTATTTCCCCATCACAGTGAATATTTTCCTCCTGCCGAAAATCTAGAACTACTTTTTTTGTTCCACTTGAGATCACTAGTTTTAGAAGTGGCATTCGTTGACAAAATAGTCATAGGAAATATGATATAGGCCTATAATTTATTTCATCAGCTTGTGGTTGATATGGGGAAATATTTGCTACAAAAGGGAAAGGTCCGCGAAAATAACTTGTGCCATACGGCACTCATATTTTCGCATACCTTTCCCTTTTTCGGCAAATATTTCCTCATATTAACCACAAGCTGATGAAATGAACTCTATATATGAGAAATTGCTTGATATCATACAGCACAGAGTTACCTTAACCCTTTACTCCATAGATACTCATTTCTACGCACTGCTTGTAGGAGCCTTTGGAAAACATTGTGACAAAAGGTGAAATTGCTCGTCACGAGCAATTTCACTTTTTGTCACAATGTTTTCTATGGTATCAAAAGGTGTCATATACACATAAAAAACGTCTTCATCCTTGCTGTTATTCAGGGTCAATTAGAGATACCATAGAAATGCCTCATGGGGTAAAGGGTTAAATAACCTTTTACCAGGGTATGTCTCAAACTCTTTGTAATTTTATGTCAGTCATGGACTCCCTCAAACATAGCCTTTTTACTGTTACCTTGTCTCAGTTCTAAACTCTCAACCAAACAGAAGCTTTTTAGATTATGCCAAATCTTACGTCAGTCATGGACTGCCTCTAACACAGCCGTTTACTGTTACCTTGTCTCAATTCTAAACTGTCTACCTAAAAAAAAAAGCTTTTTTAGATTATGCAAAATAGCAAACATGGAAGTTCGCAGCCAGAGTATGGCTGAAATACAGATCTAGACCGGATCTGATACGATTCAAATCCATGATGGAGAAATATCCTCGTGTTTTGAGGTTTAAAAGACTAATACCATAACCACTGAGTTGAAGAGATATCTTTCCAAAGCAGTGGTCAGGTATTGTATTTAAATTGGGACAGAGCTATGCATGAAGAACTGGTATCCCGTAACACACTGGGTTATCCGCTTGCCCTTAACAAATGTTTACTAATAAGGATGAGCAGATGAGCGTTTGAGACAGTCTTTGTCTAACTGTAGGACAAGTGCAAAATGGCAGGAGGACATGTAAGAATTCAGAAAATTTTTGGACCCTGCAGGCTTTCAAAAGAAAATTTTAATTATTGAGTCAGCAAAGATGTGGACAAAAGAGAAAATACTGGTAAGCAGCATGTTCTCCTTTTCCCACAATGTTTTCAACTCTATCTTTTTCATAGTCATGAAAACTCAGGTTTATGCAGTTAACTCTTTACCACACAATCCCTACTTTTAACAACCCTGAGAAAGAAGCCCTTTGAAAACATTGTGGGAAAAGGAGAAAATGCTGGTAAGCAGCATTTTCTCCTTTTCTCATTATGTTTTCTACCCTTCCCAAAAAAGTATTAATTTGTTAATGTCATTAATTTTGTCGTCTGCAAGTGCTTTCAATTTTGACTAGTCTAAGAGACAATTATGGTAATCCTTTACCAAAGGACAATATTTTAGGCCCGTCCAAATCAAAAGCATTTGCAGAAGACAATTTTTAAGTGACTGAAAATTTGAAATTTGTTTTGTAAAGAGTAGTAAACATTGTGGGAAAAGGAGAAAATGCTCATTACAAGCATTTTCTCCTTTTCCCACAATGTTTATAAAGGCCTTTTTCTCAGGGTCGTCAGAAGTAGGTATTGTGTGGTAATGGGTTAAGAGTTAAATGTTGAGTCATGAAAACTCAGTTTTATGTGGTTAAGAACTAAATGTTGTTTATCATTTTTCAGATGATATTGAACAAATTATGAAGACAAATGGACTTAAAAAAATGACTACAGTACTGACCAGAAGAAGTGGGCCAGAGTTTTTATCTGTACTGAAATTCAACAGATGACAATTGTGCATAATGTTTCTTTGGTATGGAAAACTGTCTGAAACACAGCCTTGTCGACTTATCTTGTCTCGTTTCATAATCCTTTTCCACATCTTTCCGACTTTTAATGATCCTTATAAAGCAGCTTTTGAAAACATTGTGAAAAAGGAGAAAATGCAGGTTATTAGAATTTTCTCCTTTTTCCACAATGTTTACTAAC
Organism: Tridacna crocea; assembly: GCA_943736015.1. NCBI lineage: Eukaryota > Metazoa > Mollusca > Bivalvia > Cardiida > Cardiidae > Tridacna > Tridacna crocea. Next base: position 222,673 of record OX031066.1, on the reverse strand, counting down.
TTCTTAGAGACAAATCTAATCATTTGGTCCTCATGATGTTTGTTGCCTAACAAGGCTTTCAATTTTGGCAAGTCTAAAAATTTGTGATGAGGAAAAATGTAAACACTTTTCCAGGCAACAAAATTCTCTACCGGTCCTAACGAAAAGGTAGTGCAGAAAAAATGAATGTGATAGTGTGGTAATGGGTTGAATAGTTAATTAACTAATTACTAAAGGACAAAATTTTAGACTGGTCCAAATTGAAAGCATTTGCAGACGACAAAATAAATGTTGTTAAAATGCTGATTTCTTTTTTTTTCAAAAGGTAGAAAACACTGCGGAAAAGAAGAAAATTCTGGTTACCAGCATTTTCTCCTTTTTCCACAATGTTTTCAAAAGGCCTCTTTCCCAGGGTCGTTAAAGTCCAGATTGTGTGTTAAAAAGTTAAGGTCGTGGATCTGTAATAGAAAACAAGTATTTCCATTAGCCTACAAAATTTGTTATGATTAAAAATAAGTATTATTGTACTACTTTAACCGAGCCACTTTTTCCTTTTTGTCCTTCTTGAAATTATCATTTATGAATCTTAAGCCACTATATTTTCATTACAAAGGGAGATTAAATAATTACCTCCCTTTTCTGGAAACTAACAGAAGTATCAACAAATAATTTCAAGATAGACATGAAAAGAATTTCTGGTCAGTTAAACATGTGCAAAAGTATTTTATCTGTATAAATCTGTATTTTTCAACAATTATGAAATTTTATCTCGTGCTGCACTAGAAGTATTACAGGTCCACTACCTTTATGTATTCAACATTTTACCAAACGACAAAATTTTGGATTGAACCAAATTAAAAGCATATGCAGACAACAAATTAGCTATCGCTAAAACGACAATTTCTGTCTTTGATAGGGTAGAAAGCATTGTGGTTACCAATATTTTCTCCATTTCCCTCATTATTTTCAAAAATTTTCCCTTTGACGGCTGACTGTTGTTAACTTTTTACCAAACAACAAAATTTTAGACTTACCCAAATCAAAAGCATTTGCATACGACAAAATAAAAGTGACTGAAAATTTAAAATTTGTTTAGGGAAGAAAAGTAAACATTGTGGGAAAAGGAGAAAATGCTGGCTCCCAGCATTTTCTCCTTTTCCCTCAATGTTTTCAGCAGGCTTCTTTCTCAGGGTCGTTAAAAGTCGAGATTGTGTTGTAAAGAGTTAAAAGTTGGGATTGTGTGGTGAGGGTTTTTGTGATTACCTCATTACCAAACAACAACATTTTTGGCTGGTCCAAATTGAAAACATTTGCAGACGACAAATTAAACATAACTGAAAAATTGGAATTTGTTTCCAGCAAGGTAGAAAACATTGTGGGAAAAGGAGAAAATGATGGTTACCAGCATTTTCTACTTTTCCCACAATGTTTTCAAAAGGCTTCTATCTCGGGGTCGTAAAAACCAGGAATTGTTTAGTAAAGAGGTAACTCAAAGAAAGTAAGATATCATCCAATGATCACAGAGGTATTGTGTCACTGATCTGAAATCAACAGCCTGCATAGCTCAGTTGGTAGAGCGTAGGACTTGTGATCATGAGAGTGTGGGTTTGATCCCCAAGGCTGGCCACCTAAAATTATTTACATTCTTTCAGATGAGACGTTAAACCGAGGTCCATGTGATGGTGCTATACTCCGAACATGTTAAAGAACTAGACGAAACTTAGGATGGGTTTGGTCCTGTATCTGCACTATCCCCTGTAACAATACTAACAGCCTTCATGACTGGTTACCACCCCGGATACTACTACATGTATAGCGGTATTACAGCGGTACCTAGTTCAATAGCCTTCATGGGGCGTTGTTCCTATGGAAAACAGGTGATGACGATAAATAAATGCAAATTCAATTCAATCAATCATAGACCTGAAGAATTGTTTGTCAGTTTGGTGTTTTAAACATTAATTCAGGTAGTACATGGCAGCTAGTGTGCAGAAATATTGATGTGCTTTTGAACTTGCTTTTTAACTCTTTACCACACAATCCTGACTTTTAACAAACCGGAGACAGAAGCCTTTTGAAGAAATCTTAACCCACAATGTTTCTTACCCTACTGGAAACAAATTTCAAACTTTTAGTCACTTTTATTTTGTGTTCTGCATATGCTTTCAATTTGGACCAGTCTAACATTTTGTCATTTGGTAAAGAATTAATGCCAGTTATTTGCAAAACGCCATCATTTGAAGCTATGGCTGAGCCACGTGGCTTAGTGACATACATGGCTTGAGACCATAGGGTTACTTGTTCAAATCCCCAGCTTGGCCATTTTCTTTTTGAAGATTGATTTTAGTAGTTGTGACAGGATTCTCTCTCACTACAGATCGTTATTTTGATGATGGTTACGTATGTGGGAAAGCAGCCTTCCGCTCGGGGCGACATGATTCACCACAGATGTGAACAAGTGTCCAAGTCCCCTGCGACATGACTGTACAACGAATTTATTAAAGGCCATTTATTTATGATTCTCTTTCCTGGGTCTCTTAAGGACTAGGCTGATGTTTTGCAGTGTATTGCCCAGGGACACTCATACATCAACAATGCCTTGGGGTGGAATTAATCTCAGGCTTATCTCAGTTGTGTCACAGTAGCCGTTGCACCTAGTCATGTGTATCATGTGAAAGTCACTTGTTGCTTTTGCATGTTATCTCAGTTGTGTCACAGTAGCCGTTGCACATAGTCATGTGTATCATGTGAAAGTCACTTGTTGCTTTTGCATGTTATCTCAGTTGTGTCACAGTAGCCGTTGCACATAGTCATGTGTATCATGTGAAAGTCACTTGTTGCTTTTGGATGTTATCTCAGTTGTGTCACAGTAGCCGTTGCACCTAGTCATGTGTATCATGTGAAAGTCACTTGTTGCTTTTGCATGTTATCTAAGTCGCTACAATAGTCAAAGTGAGACTTACACAGAAAATATTTTGGAATTTAGAAGGTGTAAAATATAAAGTATTTTAGTTTGCCTATGTTGTTGGTATAATTATGATTTCTTTCTATCTTATACTTCAGTGACATCAAACAGACAGATGGCTGAATATTGATTTTAAAAGATTTGCAGGGACTCTGTAGTAACTTGTCCAAGGACATTATCGCTTAATTTGCATCAACAGAAGTAATGGAACCCAAGACATGTTGGTTACATTACCAACATTAACCACTGTATCACAAAGGACCTAGACGGATTCATTGTTTGGTGATTTAGGCTACTTTAAACATTATTTCAGTCATATGGCTACATGTACTAAGTTATGTTTTCTGGTATTCAGCATTGCTTGACTGGAGTTTTTAGGTGCCTTGTCAAAGGACAATCCCACTTGAACCGTGGACTGCGCAGATTGACCGGAGTTGATACTTCTCCAAGATGCATCAGGCTCTCTTTCACAAAGCCTGGCTCATATATAACAGTTCTGCCACTTTTCTGGTTCTTTGAACTGGGATTTTAATCATCTCTGCGGCTGATAAGTACACTTAAGTGTACTTTTTCAGGCAGTGTTGATCTGAGATCAAATTTCATGTTCTGTACAGTCTGATCTTGATTTACATTCTGATATCATAACTTAATTTCTCCACAAAAATAACTTTTCAATCGAAACAGTTACTGAGTTGTTCACTAATTATCGATAGATTTATGTCACAGTTTAACACAATGTGGCCTGCAACACGCAAAAAGGGACTTTCCTACATTTGAGTAAAATGTTGTCCAGGATCAGCCTGCGCAGTCAGCACAGGCTTACCCGAAAGGATACTTTCCGTTCTTGTGGTATTTTCTGTTTTGCACAAGTCTACTGTAGCACAAAAGCTATTGAAGTCGTAAAGTGTCGTCTCGGATCAGCCTGCGCTGTGCGCAGACAGCACAGGCTGATCAGATATGACGCCTTAGGCAAATGTAGGAATATTATGGTATTTTCTGTTTTGCACAAGTCTACTGTAGCACAAAATCTATTGTAGTCGTAAAGTGCCATCTCCAATTAGCCTGTGTGGATAGCGTAGTCTGATGTGAGACGACACGTAAAGCAAATGTTCGAATGCACTTTTTCAAGTGTATAGGGTTTTGGAGAAAAGGGGTCTAACGGTCTTTCAGCGACCAAACAACTAGCCATGAAACAAAATTTTAGGGTCCTATATGGATGGAAGTGTTAAAATGTAAGGCTCGTAACCTGAAGGTCTGAGCCTAACTGGACTGTTCTTGGGCAATACACTTCTAGAGCCCTACCTTGTTCTAGTGAATTTCTTGACATACATTGAATATGTAAGCTGTAGTCATAATAGGACTGACATAATGTTGAAAGTGGTGTTCAACGCCATTCAATCAACAAAATATTAGACTGATCTGTATTGAAACATTTGTAGATAACAAACCAAATGTGGCTTGAAGCCTGGTATTGGTCTTTGAAAAGTCTGACAACTACCATGGGCAAGAGAAAAAACTGTTTGTCAACATTACTCCCTTTTCCAAAATGCTTCTGTTTTTTTTTTTTTGTTCAGGCGTGTCCTGTATATGCTCGTATCCAGTGTTTACATTTCTATAAGAACTGATTAGACTTCATGTATCATCTTGATCTACATCCACTGTAACGTTATTTTAGTCCAACAGGATAAGAGTTATATTTAGACTGATGACTACAACACAGTTACTTCATTTATCACTGGTCTATCCATCCATTCAATCTCAGGCTGGTAAGAGTAACTTAAAAAAAAAACTTTCAGACAGTATACATGAAGATTAGGCTGAACGAAACGTGCAGTCTGATCTTTGACCTACAATGTCCGATAAAGAAATATTTTTTACTCGAAGTACCTTTTAAATGTGCAAAATGTAGGTTTTTACAAGGCAGATCAATGTATCCAGTCTGGAGGTTTTAAATCGAGATCCATGTGTAAGAGGCAGGATAAGTCTAGTCCAGGAATTTGAACTTACAACTCCTGCATTAACGCCATTGTTTGTCAAGCGCGGTACCTCGGTCAAAGTACAGAGTTTGTTATCCAAGTGTCGCCAGTTGGGGTTTAGACTCAACCAAATTTGTCTTCAAGAATTAATAACAGCCAATGGAACAGGATTCAGTTGTCTTTTATAATATCTATGTAAGGAAGGCACTGAGCAGCCAGTGGCTTGCAAAAAAAAGTGAAGTGCTGATGTAAGAACATTCGGCAAAGCCTAGATAGTTGTACTGGCTGCTACGACATAACTGAAATATTGTTGAAAACGGCACCAAAACACCAAAACAATGCATAGGTAGACAGCCGAGGTTGAGGTTCTAATCCACAAATCATCAAAGATGTGTTTTTATAGTCAGTTACCTGTGATAAGGCCTTTGGGAAATACATGTATATAACTGGAAGCTTTCAATGATATTTTTGTGTAGAAATAATAATAAAACAACGAGTTTACATAAATACAAATATTCGACATTTATTCAAAATTTATTAAATAGAGTATGTTTGAAATTACGAAGTACATTAAATCAGAAGGAAAAGAAGAGAATGTTGGACAAATTGTTGACTTGAAAACGTATTTAGTATTTTAAAAGGAAGCTATTGAGATTATTACGACAAAATTAAACATCAAAGTATAGTTTGTCATTGAACTACATGTAAGTATTGAAATATGTGACAAAAGCACAAGACATACATTTTTGTTATTTTCCTAATGTAATACGTAGTCTCTTATTGAATAAATACATGATATATACAATTACGCATTACGCAGCAAAAATGTACACAAAGAATGGACGTATTTTTTAAATCAAAAATAGCGATCAAGACTACAGGTAATAAATATAAAAAAAAAACATTCGTAAAATTCCAGTCATCTCTCTCTCTCTCTCTCTCTCTCGTAAAACACGAATTGGACCGGAAAATGAACAAATGCAAACCCGAAATTATCGATAAAAAACACAACCACATGTGAATTATGGGGACTAGATAAGAAGAAAGATAGTCTGTGATTTGACAGCAGTTTTTGTGGAGTGAAAACATTCAGAACGGCGATAATGATGCAAAAAAACACTGCTGCCACCTGCCACGTTGTTTTTTCCGGATAAACAATGTTTGATAGAATCACCTTTAGAAGTCAATGTTTATAGATTATCGAGAATTGTGAAATTTTTCAAACGGGGGGGGGGGGGGGGTAATTTATGTAGCAAATGATTCTGAGAGAGTGGGTGGGGAAAGTTAGATTAAAATTGGCGAAAAAAAATAAATTACTTGATCAAAAATAAATAAAGCCAAATAAATAAATGATGACAAGATTTCCAACGACAGCTAGCTTACTAAATAAAGTACAACGAAATGTTGAGAAATAAGTTATTTATTCCACGTCCTGCCGAATGTCTGTTAAAATAAATTATTACAAAAATAGATTTCGTGAAATTTATCGGCAGGAAATGGCGATTGTTTAATAAACTTATTTATACAAAAGCGGGGAATGTAAGCAATGATCTTTGTCTACAATCTCCGCGAAAAAATACCTTTTAAGTCATATAGTGGGTTGAAAGGAGGTAACACGGTAACCATGGTAACAATAGAATACATTGTGGTGCAGATTTAAATGTCCGATGACTAAAGTCCACAATGATATACAATGTCCAGGTCGAGGTGCCGTTACAGCAGTCGGACCACAGTAACAAAGTTATCTAAAGATGGCGGCCCGTAATGGCTGATAAATAATTTGTCTCTGTAATAACACAGAGCGGCGGGTCTCTTTATATAATCTGTAGTCTGATCTAACACCGACATGTATCGAGTCAGATCAGCATCCAGTTTATAAACTGTGTTGTGTCTCCCTGCACATACATAAACGTTGTTATCTGGGTCTACACTGATTTCCGTAAGGCCTCCACCCTTCAATTGTTATTTCTGAGATAAGTTGACCCTCAACATTTCTACATTGTACTTTGTAATTGAGCCAATCCGCTATATAGACTCGTCCAGAAACAACGGCGAGATTAGGAACAGAGAAAATGTAACCATAGAGACCAGGGTCAAACTTGTTTGGCGTGTCTCCGTCTGTAGAGTAAATATAAACAGAACGGCGAGAGTCAAGATCTTCACTACAGACTGTAAAAATCTTGTCATCATAAAACTGTATAGAATTACATTCTTTCTCTGTTTTTATTGTTTTTTGTGCTTTAGCAGGTTTTTTGCTTAAATCTATAAACATTATTTGACGTTTCCCTGGTAACGTTACTGCTATCAAACATTGTTTATCCGGATCAGCCCGGTCTGTTACAGAAATATCTGAACTACTGCCGGACACTAAGTTCGGTTCAGTGGAATTCTGTTTTAAATCTATTTCTGTAACATCCCGAGGTTTAGAGTCAGGCCGCCAAGACCCTACAAACCGTACATAACGTTGTAGCACGTGACTTCCCAGTTTAAATATTTTAATACAAGAATTATTACAATCACAGACTACCAATCTTTTGTTCTCCAGTCCACACAATCCAGATATATAACAATGGTCGCTCTGATCCAATTCGTGTTTTACTTCAATTCGATCACAAATAACGGCGTGGCTGCTGAACAATTTTTCTGTTCTCTCTGTTTCATTCTCACGTTGAAAAAACTTTTCAATATACTCCCTTCGCTTTCTTTCTCTTTCTCCCTTTTCTCTCATTCTGTCACTCTCATTTCCCTCGTTCTCCTTCTTTCTCTCGCTCTCTGTTTCCAATTGCATTCTCTTAGTTTCCTTACCCAGTCCCTTTCCCTTATTTCTTTCTCTTTCTCTCTGTTCTTCCATTCCCTCACCCTCCTCTCTCTCCACTTTCTTTCCTTCATGCCACTGATGTTTGGGCAAGCATTCCGCACACACAAACATCTTACAGAGAAAACAGAAAAAAACAGCCACCCTTCCATACAGCTCTCTCGCTCGCTCATAATTCTCACGCCACCAACTCTCAACAGACTCATCAGACCTCTCAGACCTCGGACACTTCTCCCGCACACAACTCTCGCACTTCGCTCCTTTTCTCCCACTCTCTTTCACGTTCAATTCTTTAAATTGTTCATTCAATTTTTCCGATGTTTCTGTGTCTACGTCCCTGATATCCGGTAAGCTGTACAACTGTTCTTCCTCGCTCTCCGAACTGTCATATAGAATGTTCTCAGCCATTGTGTGTCTGCAATAGATAAAGATAATTTGGTCAACTAAACTCTTTATCAAACAGTACCGTGTTATGAAGGAAATGAAGAAAAAGGCTCTGGGAAATATTGAGGAAAAAGGAGAAAATGCTGATTACCAGCATTTTCTCCTTTTTCCACAATATTTTCTTAAAGCATGATAAACTAAATTCCGGAAAAGCACTGACAGGTGCCCTGGCCTCTGCGATATAGTCTGATTAAAAGTTTAAAACGTAGTAAAAAAACAGTTCTAACCAATAATAAAGATAACCTGATTTACCCGTGTTTTAAATTTCATTTTCTCTTTTTTTCGGAGAATAGCCTTAAGATCTTAACTTCTCCGATTTAACCGTGTTTCAAATTCTATTTCCTTTTTTATTCTGAGAATAGCCTTAAGATACACTAGATATTTTTGCTCAGCCAATCAACAGACAGGTCTTAATTAACTTCTTGTAGATCTAACATTAATTCAAGAATTGATCAAGATCTATAAATTTCGTCCTATAACCTAAAAAAATGTTAGACTAGATCTATTTACCTCAAATATTTTTACCCAGCTCTCAACAAACTCAGTTTGACTCAAATGTGACCTGTGTCTAGTCTTTTGATGGAATCTGAAAAAAAAAGTAAACAATTCAGTTAGACTAGATCTAGACTAGATCTACTGGCTGGCGACCAGTTCTCGCCAATTTTGGAACATGTTCTGTACTTACATCGTAAACGATAAATTAATCCCGTATGCGACCTCATGTTGTGGTAACATGACCTTTTGTTCACACGTGACATTATTTTTTTCGATTGCTGTGCGCATGCGCAATATGCCAGGGAGCAGTTATTTTACTACCCTATTGTGTTAATTTCTGACGTTCACAGTACCAGTTCTCGCCAACATTTTTATAATCTGGATAGGACATTAATATATGTACGGAAAATGATTATTTTCTTCCTCCGTATTATTCAAAGTTAATTTCCATTCGGTACCATGACAAACCGACATTTAAGACATTATTGACGATGTACAAGCGGTATTTATTCCAGGTAGTGTGATCGGCTGAAAATGTCAGTTTCATGCGCGCGTGAAATAAAAGCACTGACAGTTTTTACACGTACCATTTTCACCCTTTCAAAAGTTCATGTTGATTGTGATATATATTCATTATCAATTATAATAACTATTAACAGGATAAATAAATATTCTTACCTCAAAGATGTAAATTGAAGCCAAAATAGTATGGATTTGCCGATACATTACTAAATGACGAATCAGCTAAAATATTACTTCACTCCGTCCGTCATTTCAGTTGGAGAGCGTCCAAAATCCAAAATTACATGTATATGGAGAAGATTGTTAGTCATAATCAGTTTATCACAGCTTTCTTAGTAATTCAGAAGGGTAAAAAATGAGTCCATAAAACAGTTCATTGTTTGGAAAAGTCTAAATATTAATCTGGATATAGTCAAAGGTAGAGCTTGATATAAATAATCATAATTAACTGCATAACATATTTACAAAGATACCGTGAGTCATATTTCACTCTTCGATACACTGAGGACAGATGAAGGAAATGGTTTCGAAGTCCTCGTCCTCCTGTAGACCTACACACTGTGGATGCACCCAGTCGTCACAGTTGTCACATCCAATCCACAGTGTGTTGTCCTCACTCCCCTGGTCTGCCATATTGCATATCTTACAAATGTATGCGCTGACATGTGATGTTTTCTGTCTTTTTTTAGCCCTTTCTTCCCCCTTCTTTGCCTTCTCATCTTCTCTTAATTTCTTCTTTTCTTCCCTCTCTTGTTTTCTCTTTGCTATCCCCTCTTTCTTTCTTTTCTCTTCTGCCACTTTTTCTCTCAGTCTATTTAAGTACTCTTCACTCGTAATAATTCTTGCCTCGGTGACCAATTTTCGTCTGCCTGTTTGTGGCTTGCATGGGACTGGGGTAAAAATTCGAGACAAAGCCTGTGGAATAAGTCCCTCAGTCACAAGTGGGTTTTCACCAAGGAAAGTACCACATGTGATGCATATACTGCTATTCTTCTGACTGTCTTCCGAGAGAGAAGAACATGCTTCGTCTTCGGGTCCCTTTCCTTGTCTTTTATCTGTCACTGTGTGTGTCGTTGTCAACTGGGACTTTTCTATAACGTCGGGATTAAAAGGTGAAATACCAGCTTTTCTGAAAGAATCTTTCACTCTGGCTGGAGAGCAGAATTCATCGATAGTATGGGAAAGAATTGCGGGGAATCTTGCCTTGTTGATGGTCTGATGCTTATTTACATGTCCTAACTGGACGGCAGTAGAGCTGAACTTGGCTTTCAAAGGCCCATTTATACTGACGTCCAGAGGTTGCAGAAGATGGGTCATGTGTGGAGGAAGTCCAAGTAACTCAATGTTGTTTTCTTTGGCACATTCAATGACATCTAGAGTAGTGTGAGAGTCATGGTTGTCGAGAATAAGGAGGACTGGTCTAGCGGAGCCACAATGTGGAATGAAAACCTGCTTGAACCATGCTAAGAAAAGCACGCTATCCATGTATCCGCTCTCTGAATGACCAAACAGCCAATCACCTGGAACACCATCTTTGTAATCGATATGAGGCAGGCTTTTCTCAAAGATGATAAATGTTGGGAGAATTCTGCCGTCTGCACAGATACATAAATGTGCCGTAACATGGCCTGAAGACATCAGGGCCTGCTGATAACTGTGATGCCCCTTCACAGCAATAACCTTTTGCCTCGACTTTTCCTTTCCGCTCCAGCCAGTTTCGTCGCAATTATATATTTGGTGCGGCTTTAAACCCAAACTGTTAATGGTTTCACCAAGGAGATCAAAATACTGTTTCATGACGGTGGGGTTTGACATTCTGTTTCTGCTTCTGTCTTGTAATTCCGACTCCCTTTCCGTTAATTCTTCGTGTTTCTTAAGGAAACCCCTAAACCACTTGTCACTCGGACCTTTGTCTAAGTTAAACTTAGTTTCCCTCCCACTTCGTTTTAGCAGTGTGTTATGTACATACCCAGTTATTCCTAGCTTTGTTCATGTGTGTATCTATTTTTGAATGGTTTTCCCCTGTTGCTATTTTTAGAACTGAACTCTCTCTTGTAGAATATTGTGCTGGAAGTTTCCAGGCCTTTATACAATCTGATTACTAAGAATTATGCAACTGATTTTAACATGAATTTTCTGGAAGTTTCCCTGTTATTATAAAAGGAAAAGCTTTTTACATCTCAGTGTTCACTAGTTAATACATGATTGCCAGACTACAGTGGGGATTATTTTGTGTCGTAATTAGTGCTTGAATTACATTCAGTTTGGATTCGGATCAGACTAGACTAAAGTGAGGATTATTTCATGTGCTTGGATTACATTCAGTTTGGATCAGGATCAGATTGGAATTAAGACTGGAATAATTTGTCTTCTGAATTTAACGTCTAAGGTATTGTTTTGTACTATTGTAATATTGTCACTGTTTGTTTGATATTTTTGTTAATAAATTCTGTTAATTGTTATCGTTTGTTGCTGGCTTCTTCTTTCTAGTTACGCCTGACTCGTAACAGAAATTGGGGGCTCGTCCGGGATTGGAAAATAGACTAACGGGATTGGAAACTAGACTAACGCATTCGTTTTCCTTTTGGGATTAACCTTCGATTGGAAAATAGACTAACGCATTCGTTTACTAATCAGTAATTATAATACAATTTTGTACTTGAATCCAGCAACAAACAAACATGTCTTTTGACTTAGATAAATTTACGGCTGAACCATCTGTGGGGTTATTGAATTTGGGTAAAAAGACTGATTTGCTTAATCTTGCTAAGCACTATAAATTGTCTGAAATAAAATCTTCAATGCGTAAACATGAAATTAGGAACATTTTGGTACAATATTTTGTTGATGAGGAGATTTTCAATGAAAATGCGCTTTCCCTGATAGTTGATGTTCAGTCAAGTTCAAGTTCGAAAGAACTTGAATTAAAACTTCAGATCAGACAGTTAGAAATGGAAAGAGAAAGGGAGAGAGAAGAAAGAGAAAGGGAAAGACAGAGAGAAGAAAGAGTAGAGAGAGAGAAGGAAAGAGAAAGAGAAAGGGAGAGAGAAGAAAGAGAAAGGGAAAGAGAAAGGGAGAGAGAAGAAAGAGAAAGGGAAAGAGAAGAAAGGGAAAGGGAAGAGAGAGAGAAGGAGAGAGAATTTCAATTAAGAATGAGGGAAATAGAAATGCAAGAAAGAGCAAATCAGCCGAAGCAAAAGATTGAATACAATTTTGATGTTACAAAACATATTAGGCTTGTTCCTCCATTTCAAGAAAAAGAAGTTGATAAATACTTCCTACACTTTGAAAAAGTTGCAGAAAACTTAAATTGGCCAAAAGAGCACTGGACTTTGCTTCTGCAAAGTGTTTTGATAGGCAAAGCTCGTGAAATTTATACACAACTAGGTGTTGAACAATGTCATCATTATGAGACTGTTAAAGAACTTATTCTCAAAGGTTATGAGCTGGTCCCAGAAGCATATAGACAAAAATTTAGAAATTGTAAAAAAGATTCTAACCAGACTCATGTTGAATTTGCTAGGAACAAAGAACAGTTATTTGATAGATGGTGCTGTTCTAAGAAAGTAGACCAAAATTATGATAAACTAAGACAACTTGTGTTAGTTGAGGAATTCAAACGTTGTATTCAATTTGATGTTAAGACATTCTTAGACGAAAAACAAGTTGAAACTTTAGAAGAAGCAGCTCGTCTGGCTGATAATTACTATCTTACACATAAAGTTTCTTTTATTGCTAAAGCAAAACCTACTTCCTCACATCCCCAAAATAAATCTATGTCTGGTAATTCATCTGGCATGCCCAGTCAATCCAATACACCCAAACCCAATTCTACTAGTGAAACCAAAAGTCAATACCCCTTATCTCGACCCACTTGTAACTATTGTAAGAAACCTGGTCACCTTATTTCTGAATGTTTGAAATTAAAAAGGAAGTTAGAACGTGATGAAGCCAAACCAACAGGGCTCACCACTCTTAGGCCAAGGCCACAGTCTTCTATTAAATCCAATACAATTGACATAGTCACAAAACCCAAGTCTGATTCTACTATGGAGATTTTTGAACCATTTATGTTGAATGGTTTTGTATCACTTTCAGGTGATAATTGCCCACCTACCCCTATTAAAATTTTAAGAGACACAGGAGCTTCTCAATCTCTTATTTTAGCAGATATACTGCCTTTTTCTGAGAAGACTTCTTCCGGTACTAGTGTCCTTATTCAGGGTGTAGAGTGTGGAACTGTTAATATCCCTCTCCATCATGTTAATTTGTCATCAGATTTGGTTACTGGGCCTGTGGTTATTGGTATTAAACCTTCCTTACCATTTAAAGGTGTCCATTTACTGCTAGGCAATGACTTAGCTGGAGATAAGGTTGTGGTTAATCCACTTGTAACTGACACACCAAATATAGGTCAAACAGATGACCCTATCGAGCAGGAAATTCCTGACTTGTATCCTTCTTGTGCAGTTACCCGAGCTATGGCTAAAAAGGCCATTTTGAAAAACTCAAACTCTGACATTGACTTGACGGATACTTTTATCGGTCAATATTTTAATAATGAGATTAAAAAGTCTCTTGATCCCAGTTTGTCTGATACTCAGACAGACTCGTCAATGTCTTGTCATTTACCACCACGGTCTATTGACCAAGGTCATGACACGCTGTCAAAGTCACAGCTTATCCAGGAACAGCAAACTGATCCTGAGATTTCAAAATTAATTTTTAGGGCTTTACCTGAAGATGAAATTTCACAGGTCCCAATGTGTTACTATATAAAGAATGGGATTCTTATGAGAAAATGGCGACCATTTGATGTCCCAGCTGATGATGAATGGGCTGTTTACCACCAAATTGTGGTTCCAAAGTCATATCGTCATGAAATACTAAGTATAGCCCATGAAAGTCCTATGTCAGGTCATCTAGGTATAAACAAGACCTATCACAAAATTATTACTCATTTTTATTGGCCTGGTCTCAAATCAGATGTCTCTAAATATTTTAAAACTTGCCATACATGTCAAATGGTAGGTAAACCCAACCAAACCATTCCCAAAGCTCAATTACAACCTATTCCTGCTTTTGATGAACCTTTCAGTAGGATACTTATAGATTGTGTTGGTCCTTTACCTCGAACCAAGTCAGGAAATGAGTATCTCTTAACAATTATGTGTACTTCTACACGTTTTCCTGAAGCTATTCCTTTAAGAAACATCAAAACAAAGTCAATAGTCAAAGCTCTTATAAAATTTTTCACATTTGTTGGTCTTCCAAAATCAGTTCAGTCTGATCAAGGGTCAAATTTTATGTCTGGTATATTCCAACAGGTTATGCATGAATTAGGAATCAAGCAATATAGGTCATCCGCCTATCACCCTGAAAGTCAAGGTGCTTTAGAAAGATTTCACCAGACATTAAAAAATATGATAAGATCATATTGCTTTGACACTGAAAAAGTTTGGGATGAGGGCATCCATTTGTTACTATTTGCAGCCAGAGAATCTGTTCAAGAATCTCTTGGTTTCAGTCCTTTTGAATTAGTTTTTGGCCATTCTGTTCGTGGACCTTTAAAACTTTTGAAGGAGAAATTTCTCTCAAATGATGAAACACCTTTGAATTTACTACAGTATGTTTCTGACTTCAGAAATAGACTGTCTAGGGCATGTGAGGTTGCTAGGTCTAATCTTAAAACGTCTCAGGGCAAAATGAAAGCAAGATATGACAACCATGTTATTGACAGAAAATTTAAACCAGGTGACAAAGTCCTTGCTCTTTTGCCAATACCTGGCAGACCTCTACAGGCAAGATATTTTGGACCCTACACTATTGACAAGAAAACAAGTGATTTAAACTATATAATTAATACTCCAAGAAGGCGTAAAAACAAACAAATGTGTCATGTAAATATGTTAAAGGAATACTTTGACAGAGATAGCTCTATTTCAAAACCAATTACAGTTGTAAACACTGTCCCACAAGAATCAAATGTATCTGATCTTGAAGTAAATTCGGACTTTATTGATAAATCTGATCCTGGTCCATCTAAACTTGAGAATTCTGATATTTTGAGAAACCTCGACAACAAACTTTCTCACTTGGAACCATCGCAGCAGGAAGAGCTGAAACAGTTGATACATGAATATGAACATTTATTTCCTGATATCCCCACAAGAACAGATAAAATCTATCATGATGTCATTGTGGAAGATTCTAAACCAATAAAGCAACATCCATATAGGATGAATCCTTTGAAACAGAAATACCTCCAAGATGAAGTAAAATACTTACTGGAAAATGACTTTATTGAACCTAGCCAGAGTAATTACAGTTCACCATGTATATTAGTACCTAAATCAAATGGAACTTATAGAATGTGTACTGACTATCGTAAAGTGAACTCTGTGACAAAAACAGACTCTTTTCCAATACCAAGAATTGATGACTGTATTGACAAAGTTGGAAATTCTAAATATGTCACCAAATTCGACCTGCTAAAAGGATTCTGGCAAGTTCCACTGACCGATAGAGCAAAAGAAGTATCAGCCTTTGCTACTCC
Organism: Tridacna crocea; assembly: GCA_943736015.1. Classification (NCBI taxonomy): domain Eukaryota; kingdom Metazoa; phylum Mollusca; class Bivalvia; order Cardiida; family Cardiidae; genus Tridacna; species Tridacna crocea. The sequence continues at coordinate 206,921 of OX031066.1, read as the reverse complement.
AAACGGTCTGTACCAGTACAAAGTTATGCCGTTTGGGATGAAAAATTCTCCTGCAACGTTTCAGCGACTTGTAAACAACGTAATATGTGGATTAGATGGTTGTGATGCATATATTGACGATGTCATCATCTACTCAGACAGTTGGAGTGACCACCTTCAAAGAATCAGGAAGTTCTTCGACAGACTCAGTAAAGCGAAACTGACTGTGAATCTTGCAAAAACTGAATTTTGTCATGCTACTGTAACATTTCTAGGACATCTTGTGGGACAGGGTCAAGTTAAACCTTTAGAAGCTAAAGTCAATGCTATCTCTGAGTTTCCTGTGCCTAAATGTAAAAGACAGCTGATGCGATTTCTTGGTATGGCTGGCTACTACAGGAAATTCTGTAAAAATTTCTCGGGTATTGCTGAACCTTTAACAAATTTGCTTAAGAAAAGCACAAAGTTCAAATGGAATGACAAATGTCAAGATGCATTTGATCGTCTAAAAGCCATACTAACGAGCGCACCAGTTCTCTTGGCACCTGATTTTGACAAATGTTTCAAATTAGCTGTTGATGCAAGTGATGTTGGTATTGGTGCTGTTCTTTTACAAGAAGATAATAATGGTATTGATCACCCAGTTTGTTACTTTTCTAAGAAATTTAACAAACATCAGAAAAATTACTCTACCATAGAAAAAGAGTGTCTTGCTTTAATTCTGGCAATCCAGCAGTTCGAAGTTTATTTAACCTCTTCATCTTCACCAATTGTTGTATTCAGTGATCATAACCCTTTAAGTTTTCTACACAAACTTAAGAATAAGAATCAAAGATTACTGAGATGGAGTTTATTGCTTCAAGAGTTTAATCTTGACATAAGACACATAAAAGGGAAAGATAACATTATACCAGATGCTCTTTCAAGAGTTTGAAATTCCAATAGTCATTTTTCCCTAAATCAAGTTTAAACTGTTTTTCTTTTAAATTGTGATTTCATTACCTTGATTATTTTCATTAGTCTGAAATAATTAATATTTGAGTTTGTCATTTCCTATGTAATACTTCAGTTAAAGTATCATATACATGTATGTAAATAATATTGCAAAAAAAAAAAAAAAAAAAAAAAGAAAGATTTTATTTCATAAACCTTTCTTTTTCTTTTCAAGGGGGGAAGTGTTATGTACATACCCAGTTATTCCTAGCTTTGTTCATGTGTGTATCTATTTTTGAATGGTTTTCCCCTGTTGCTATTTTTAGAACTGAACTCTCTCTTGTAGAATATTGTGCTGGAAGTTTCCAGGCCTTTATACAATCTGATTACTAAGAATTATGCAACTGATTTTAACATGAATTTTCTGGAAGTTTCCCTGTTATTATAAAAGGAAAAGCTTTTTACATCTCAGTGTTCACTAGTTAATACATGATTGCCAGACTACAGTGGGGATTATTTTGTGTCGTAATTAGTGCTTGAATTACATTCAGTTTGGATTCGGATCAGACTAGACTAAAGTGAGGATTATTTCATGTGCTTGGATTACATTCAGTTTGGATCAGGATCAGATTGGAATTAAGACTGGAATAATTTGTCTTCTGAATTTAACGTCTAAGGTATTGTTTTGTACTATTGTAATATTGTCACTGTTTGTTTGATATTTTTGTTAATAAATTCTGTTAATTGTTATCGTTTGTTGCTGGCTTCTTCTTTCTAGTTACGCCTGACTCGTAACAAGTGAAATAATGAATTGACGAAAAATAGCCCTTGTCATCGGGAACCCACGATTAGCCAGGTATTTTGCGTAATTTACAAGAGCCATTTCCTCTTCAGTTGTTATTTCTGAATTAGGACCGGGTTTAAACTTCATAGATTTCTTAACATGGTCATCGATTGTTTTTCGGGGTACTCCAAATTCTCTGGATGCCTGACTGATAGACAGCTTTGATTGTTTTACAGAGTTAATTGCCTCTTGTAACTGTTCAGTGGTATACGGTCGACTGTCTTTACTATATCGCTTAGACATGTCTGAAGAATGAAAAAAAAAAATGTGTTTGGATCCAAGGCTTCATTTTCATCATTACATACGTTACATTTAGTACCCTCATTCCACTGTGCGGCGATTCGGCTATGTTTCGAATTTTCGGTCGAAATGCCGTGAATCGAACGCGTAACGGCAACAGCACAGTGGAAGTGCATGATTGTAGTACACGCATGTCGGAAGTTTCATGATCGGCACTTTGACCCATTACCAAACGACAAAACTTTAGACTTGTCCTAATTGAAAGCATTTGCACTCGCAAAATAAACGTAATACAAGAATTGAAAATTGTTTCCAGCAGGCTAGAAAACATTGTGGGAAAGGGAGAAAATGCGAGTAACCAGCATTTTTTTCCTTTTCCCACAATATTTTCAAAAGGCTTCTATCTCAGGAAAGTTAAAATCAGGGTTTGTTTGATAAAGGGTTAAACCTCAATTCCGCTGAAGAGAGATTCGTCTCGAAATTTTAGTAAAAACTCCTCCAGGCGTAGTACGAACGGCAAAAGTGCAGTAGAAATGCTTTCGCCGATGTAAAAGTTTAAAGAGCGCTTCGTGATAGCCACTTCAACGACTTTTTTTTTTTATATAGAAACGTTCAAAAAACACAATGTACAGAAGTGTTCCTCCAGCGCATAAGTCGTAGTAAGGTCGCAGCTGCAAGGTAGTTAGCCTGAAATCCCGTAAATTTATAAGCGTAGTAGAAGCCGCTTTGAAGCATCGTAGTTCTAAGCGCAACCACGGCCTGACAGGACCGTGACCAGCGCAGCGAGATCACGAAACGTTCTATAAACGCCCAGGTAATGTTACAGCTCCAGAATGTTGCAGAAAGCCTGCGCTTCCTCGTCATCATTTGGAAGATTTCGGAGAAGTGCCATGATCGCCTTTAAAAGTGCAGTAGAACCGCCGCCCGGTGAAAGGGGGTATTACAGTTGGTTTTAAACTTCATGCATACTTCCGAGATGACAAAATTTTGGTCTCGCCCAAATTGAAAGCATTTGCAGACCCTTTCCTTTTATAATTAGCACATAGATCTACTGGGGAAAAGGTTGAATATATTTAATTATCAATAGTCATTTAGATCTATACTAATATCTGCAAATCGAAACTTGACAGAATGCAGTTTTCTACATGTCATTACTAATCATCATCAATATTGTATATTTGATTGTTTTACAATCAGTTGTTCCTAAGACAGTCAAAAAAAAAAGAATAATCATTGCAAAGCATTGTGCAAAAAGTTGCTTAATCCCCTTCCACATAACCCCGAACGACTTTTGATAAAGACCCCGAGGAAGAACCCAATTGAAAACATTAAATTAGTTCTCCTTTTCACACAATGTTTTCTATTCCACCAAATACTACGTCCATCTTTTAGTTCATTTAATTTGTCGTCTACAAATGCTTTCGATTTGGTTAAGTCTAAAAATTTGATGTTTAGTATAGGTTTAATTTGTCATCGGAAGGTTAAGAAATGATAGTGAATAATGACTGCTCCATGAAGGAATTTTGGTTTTTCCCACTAAATGACGTCATTACAAGGTCAAACTGTGGCGCGTTCAGTTTGTGCATTGTAGAGGAACGTGGTGAAATCAGCACTGCTTTATTTATAGGGTTTTGAAGTGAAATATTCAAATTTCCTTAGATCAATGAACTTCAAGGTGAGAAAAAATATCTTTGTTTGTCTCTGGCAAGCAATGGAAGTTTTCGCTGCTCTGTGTTGGACATATTTATTTATAGAGTAGGGCGTCACGTGATCCCCTGGAATTTGTTGTTTACATTTGACGGGGTCGCTAAAGGGAAATGCGTATTTCTTCCTTAATACTTGACATTTCTTACCTTTATTTACCACAAACTCTGACAGCAACTTCTTTTAACTTGGAAAAAAATCGCGTGCTAAATCATCGCGGTTTCAGCGTGTAATACGGTAGTTGGCGAGAACTGGTACTTGGCGAGAACTGGTCGCAAGCCAGTAGACTATTTACCTTAAATATTTTTACCCAGCCCTCACCAAACTCAATGTACTCAAATGTGACCTGTGTCTAGTCTTTCGATGGAATCTGAAAAAAGTAAACAATAAAGTTAGACTAGATCTATTGTAGAGCATGTAGGTTCAAGTCTAGATAAAATATTTCTGACATAAATCGTTCTTAAGGCTCTAGATCTAGCCTTTTCATGATTTTATTCTAGATCTTTTTAACTGACAGTTTTATTTGATAAAAACATCAAAATGTCTGAATATAGGTTAACAGTATGCTGTCACTTTGGTATAATTATATCTAGATCTATTGTTGAAAGCGGTTTAAACAAACATTCTATCATTTTGTCCGTTACAGTCAGTAGATCCAGATCTTGAAATTTCTAACAAAGAAAAGCTTGGAAAATGAAGCGTTGATCTATGATCAGACTGCACGTTCTATAATCTGATCTTGATCTGCACTCTTAGCAATCATTAAAAAGATTTTCTTGAAACAAAAAACGCTAAAAAGTTGTTCAAATATTAATTAGAATGTTTATAAATGATAGAAATACTTAAAATATGTCCAGAATATCCAAATTCTCCAGATTTGTCAGTTTGACACCTAAAAGTCTAAAGCAAAGACCGCTAGAGATACAAGTGCAATGTAATGAAACGCTGAGACTGAAGACAAAAATGACGTCACAATATGACGTCAAACTTTGACGTCACTCATTTAGAAGGTATCGATACTTTTGAGCTGCTTTACAGAATGGACAAGGTTTGCCACTCCCTCTATATGTGTCATGCTCTGAGAAAAGAGGGCTTAATGTAGACTATTGCGAAAAGTATCAACCCAGATCAGCCTGTACAGTCCACGAAGGCTAACCTGGGCTGAAAGTTTTCGCTCTTGGTCAATGTTCTGTATGTACAAGGACCACTGTACCTCATGATTGAGTCGGTCACCCTGCACAGTCCACGATCTAAGCCCCCATTTACCAGAGCATGGCTCATATGTATAAATGTACCGAGTTTTTTCATCAAAGTCGACGACTTTGGAAACATTGTAGAAAAAGAAGCATTCTCTCACAATGATACTTCAAGCATATCGGTTTATTTATAACCCAAAAATCCTATTCCGTCTTCCGCAATATTTCCGGGATTAATCGTGGTAGGTGGACAAATCTTTGACCACTGTCTTACAAAGTCTAACCAATGTTCTGTGATGTGAGAGGAACAAATCCAATGTAACACTGACTAAATTATGATCAATGCATGGAAATCAATGTTTGCAAAAACGGGAAAACGGACAGTGTAGACTCAGAAATAGACTGCACACTTTGTGTAGTTTAATCTATACTATTTACGTAAGTACCTTAAGTCTGTCTCAGTATTGTTAGGACGTAAGTACCTTAAGTCTGTCTTAGTATTGTTGGGAACAAGTCTAATCTATACTATTTACGTAAGTACCTTAAGTCTGTCTCGGTATTGTTGGGAACAAGTCTAATCTATACTATTTACGTAAGTACCTTAAGTCTGTCTCGGTATTGTTGGGAACAAGTCTATACTATTTACGTAAGAACCTTAAGTCTGTCTCGGTATTGTTAGGAACAAGTCTAATCTAGATCTATTTACGTAAGTACCTTAAGTCTGTCTTAGTATTGTTAGGAACAAGTCTAATCTATACTATTTACGTAAGAACCTTAAGTCTGTCTCAGTATTGTTAGGACGTAAGTACCTTAAGTCTGTCTTAGTATTGTTGGGAACAAGTCTAATCTATACTATTTACGTAAGAACCTTAAGTCTGTCTCAGTATTGTTAGGAACAAGTCTAATCTATACTATTTACGTAAGAACCTTAAGTCTGTCTCAGTATTGTTAGGAACAAGTTACAGTGTAAAATTAACTTTTTACCGGACTAGATAAGCCATGAATCAGAACGTTTCTAGTAGTCTAATCCTAATCTATAATCAATTGTCTTTACAAGCTACTAGATCTAGCTGCTTTCTCACAAAGACAATGTTCCACGGTAAGAGAAAAAATTCAATGTATCAATAACCATCATCAGTGATAGTAACGAGTGATTTTTGCCTAGTAGAGTAAACGAAAGGTGTAGATTTATGGTCAGTCTGTACGCTCTGTGAAGCCTGATCCTAGTCTATACTATCTGTGTAAGTTGTTTTCACTTTGGACGAGTCTAATCTCATGTTGTTTTCTACCGAATTAAACCTTTATCAGTCGGCCAAATTTTAGACCAGTCCAAATTCAAAGCATTATCAGACGACAATATGATTGTGTCCTAAATTATGAGAATTGTCCTAAAAAGGACTTTAGAAAATCGATATCAGCATTTCCTGCATTTCCCACGATGTTTTCAAAAGCTGTTTGTCACGGGGAAAGCTAAGACACACTACTGGTAAATAGTTAAAACAAGCATATAGGACTTTTGCTTATTCGAAAGAATTTCTGCTTTTCCACATTACTATCGTCGAAAAAAGAGATGGACGGTGAAACAGAAATGAAAGAATCATGTCACAATGACTGTCATCAACCCTCGGAAAGAAATTGGATAAGCCGGGAATACGGACCAGGCTACCCTCAGATTAAGCTCTTTCAGTACCAAATAAATAGACACAAAGTCGTTTGACGAACGGAAATACGATCCAAGGAAACTCTGTTTTTTTTTTTTGTCGTGTGCTTGACTAAACAATCGGACAGTATAGATATAAGATCAGACTGCATGTTCTATCCAGTCTCTTCTTTATATCCACAATATTTTTCTCGTGTACTTGACTAAACAACCAGACAGTATTGATATAAGATCAGACTGCATGTTCTATCCAGTCTCTTCTTCATGTCCAAAATATTTTTCTCGTGTGCTTGACTAAACAACCAGACAGTATTAGATATAAGATCAGACTGCATGTTCTATCCAGTCTCTTCTTTATATTCACAATATTTTTCTCGTGTACTTGACTAAACAACCAGACTGTATAGATATAAGATCAGACTGCATGTTCTATCCAGTCTCTTCTTCATGTCCAAAATATTTTTCTCGTGTGCTTGACTAAACAACCGGACAGTATAGATATAAGATCAGACTGCATGTTCTATCCAGTCTCTTCTTCATGTCCAAAATATTTTTCTCGTGTGCTTGACTAAACAACCAGACAGTATTAGATATAAGATCAGACTGCATGTTCTATCCAGTCTGATCTTGATCTACATGTCCGCAATATTCCCTGTTTCCGTCTATGGTAATAAATCGATAAATCAACATCCTGTTAAATAACTAAAATAAAATTTTCATTTCGACAGTAAAACCCAAAATACTGCCATTTTAAAGTTATGATTTTGGGAATAACAGTGTAGATCCCAAATCAGACTGCAAGTTCTTTGCAATCCGATCTTGATCTACACTGTCCGCAAGAGGCCAGTGAGTCGCCCTACGCGGCATAAGAGTAAACCCTTTACCACAAGACAAGATTTTAGACCTGTCCGAATTGAAAGCATTGGCTAATTACAGTTTCAATGTGGCTCATATGAAATGAGTTACCAGCATTTTCTCCTTTTCCCACAAAGTTGTAAAAAGCCTTTTCTTTCAGTGGTGTTAAAAGTCATCATTGTGTGGTAAAGGGTTAAACCGTGAACGTTATCGACTAAACTGAAGGGTACAATAACAAAAAAACTTGTATCAGGTTTGTAGATCCCTTTTTATCTTTCTAGTGGATTAATGGTTGACTTTGCAATGTCTTGCCCAAAGTGCCAGTGCTGGTGCAGCGGTCAGTAAATGATTTCTTTTTTTGTTACAAATCCTCACAGTGGTTTGGAATTATACAAAAATTCGGTGATTTGAACCTGATTTGATTTGTCTTGTGCTACATGCTTTACAATATCCAAGGACGAGTCTAAAGGTTATATACAGTAAGATAAATTTCATTTTTTGCCTTTAAATAACTGGGTGGTCCATTTACCAAATCTGGAATTACGTCTGTTTTAGGTGATTTTTTTTTTGCCGTCATCGTTTTAGTTTTAATGATCTGATATAATCGATGGGTAGTTTTGACTGTTAGACATTCATACCAGCACATTTGAACTGCTACAATCTTGTCAGTTGTAAGGTAGCGGACTCGGCGTGTTCCCGAGGTCAGTTCCTACCATCTCGCCGAGCACCCGTACACAGCCGGTACCGTACAGGAATAAAGAACGGGGATCGCTGGTTCGATCCCAGCTCGGTTAATTTCTTTCCGAAGATTGATAATAGTCATTCGTCCTTCACCACATTGTTTTGTGGGAAAGCAGCCGGTAGCTTGGAAAGAATATTGTACGGTGTGGTAAAAGAAACTCCAGAAAAGCATTGATTGGTGCACTGACCACCATTAATGTTGAAAACGGCGTTAAATACCGTAGATCAATCAATCAAATATATCATCTCTATAACACTAGAATAAAACATGGACTTGTCCAAATTCAAAGCATTTGCCGACGACATTTTTAAATGTGGCCCAAAACATGAAATTTGTCTTTGATAAGATAGAAAATATTATCTGAATCATGGGAAATGCTAGTGACAAGAAATGATACATTTTTTGTCATTCATACATCTCTTAACCACACTAGCAAAACATGGACTTTCCAGATTCAAACCATTTGGTGACAACAGTTTAAATGAGGCCCAAATCTTGAAACTTGTCTTTGATAAGATAGAAAACATTGCCCGGAACAGAGAAAATGCTGATGACCAGAAATGATATGTTTTTGTCATTCATAAACAACAAAAGTATCGTAAAAGATTGCAAAAAAGTAGGATTCCAAAACTAAAAGGTGTGAATCCCGAGGACAGTTGAATAAATGGATTACCATAACAATAATTTATCCCTTACATACATTTATATGAGCTATGCTCTGACAAAAGGGGGCCTAATCAATTTCTGTGATGTGTTATACTGAGGTAGATTTACCCAGAAAATGGCTTCTTTTAAACATTAGCAAAGTAGAGAAAATAACCAAGAATGCAAGATATATGAATCTTGTTGCAAAGTAGAACAAATAAATGCTACTTTTTGACTGGTCGCCTCTGGGTAGCCTCTGGGTACAGAGAAGATTAAGACAAAATCAGTTGAAAACTCCGCACAGATTTTGCGGGGAAGTTTAAACTCTCATAATATAGAAATACAGCATATAACCGCACGTAGCATATTTTTATTGAGACTAGTTACAATGATTCTCGCTATTCTTCGGAAGGAATTTTGATAAAATTTTGTAATCGGATAATGTAGTGAAATACTGATTAAACATTAGTACTTATCAAATGAATAGATTATTGAACCTGTCTGATAAGCATCTACACAGTTCATTCAGGCGTCGAAACACACATATACACGGCATTGACACAATTTACCGTTTACCACATAAGCCAGGGTTCTAATGACCTTGGGGAATATTTTGAACCAATATTCTCACATTTTTCAAGAGTTTTTACCCTTTTAAAGTCTAATCAAATAATTTCAGCCACAGTTGTTTTGTCATTCACAAATCTTCCTATTTGACAGGTTTGAAATTGGTTATCTGTGACAGAATAAACACACTGTTTAATCTATCATTTTTGACCACCACCCCCTCCCCCCAAAAAATACATACATACTGAAAGCAATATAATAGATTTACAGCTGTGACTCGATTGTGGGAAGTCTGATCTATACCTAGACTTTTCAACAATGTTGGTCTGACGTATATCAAATATGGATTATACAAACACGTAACTATTAAATACTTGGGTGTCTTTGACTTGAGCAATCTGATACGTTGTTCACTTTCAAATATATTGGCGAATTTCAACTGTTTGTTGAAACAGAAATGCTTTAGAAAATGGTAAAACAGCAGTTCTGAATGTTCATCATGACAAGCAATCAGAGCGGCTGCCATATTGCTTTAAACAAAAGAACGTGTTCGAGATTAGCATGAAGTTTTACAGGCCAGATAAACGCAAGAACGTGATCGACATTAGCATGAAGTTTTACAGGCCAGATAAACGCAAGAACATGTTTGACATTAGATCTAGTATGAAGTTTTACAGGCCAGATAAACGCAAGAACGTGATCGACACAAGTATGAAGTTTTACAGGCCAGATAAACGCAAGAACGTGTTCGACATTAGTATAAAGTTTTAAAGGCCAGACAAACGCAAAAACTTGGCCTTCAAACAAACAATAAAACTTAGTAACCTTGATACTCTGTAATTGTAAAGCTAACTCGAAATGTGAGCTACATAACGATAAGATATGCATTCAAAATTATTAAATGTGTATCAAATAAAATAAGAAAAAACCTACCTTTTGGTTGCGACTGCGGTATTTAACTATGAATATAGTGCAGAAGTTTTTCTTGAAATGTTTTGAGGCAGCAGTAACGATGTAAGATATTGCAGTACAGAAACGATGAAAACGTAATAAATTTAGCAAGTAACTGCGGGCCTAGTGCAGAGATGGTGAATATATAGCACAGAGTTGCGCAGTTGTAATTATCCAATCGTATTTGAGTAAACAGGTGACGTGTAAGTGTTTGGGGGCGTGTTTAACCTTTATCTTGAAAGTAGCTGATGCAGAATCTAGTAAACACAGAAACATTGTAACAAATGGAGAAGTTATTGAGAATCTTTATGTCCATCGCATTGTTCATATAAGCAAGAAACTTTGTACAGAATTCTACGTTATGTACTTTGATATTCGTACAAGGACTTGTAGTAAGACAATATCTTAGAGATGGTTTCTGTCTTAGGAACATGAACGGCACATCCTTGAACTTTGAAGAATCGCAATTTACGGAAAATTTTGCACATGTGCTAATGTTTGCATCAGACGATCATGTGTTTAAACGACCTTGCAGTAGACGGGCTTTGAAAATATGGTGGAGCAAGGAAACCATTATGATTAGATCTACCACCAATTTCACTAATTTCCACATCGTTTTATGTCCTTTCCAAGAAAAATCACTATCCTTTTAAACATGTTTTACTTTTTACTATTTCGCTTTGACTTTGGAGAATTCTAGACATTTGTCGTCTTCTTAAACCTCAAACTAAGTGTAATTAATTCGATTAAGGACAAACAAGTTGTGACCACTATCTTTCCTGCATGTTTGACTAGATACACTGTTTGACTACGGAATAAAGTATTCTTCTTTTCTCTTCCACTCGTCTACTACTTAAGAAAAATGTACTGTATATATATACATATATATAATCTAATAACAAATTGAAAAATAAGCTCGTGGGACAAAAGTTAACAATACGACAGCACGCGATAGTTTGACAAATCATAGTATTGATAGGATTGTAGATTACCAGCCGTATTGTTTCAGAAATGATATAGAAGACAAAATGTTATCTTTGCTTAAAACATGCCTAGCGCTCATGGAAAAACCCCCAAAACAACTATAACTTACAGAACTAAACCGATCTGTCGCATTGTTTCGACGATGGTTATGTAGGAAAGTACCCGGAGAAAGACTGGTAAAAGAAACTCCAGGAGAACATGGATAGGTACGCTGGCCTCTGCGATATAACCTTTTTAAATTTGTTTAGATGTGAAAAATGTAAATATCCACCTTTAATTTGTCCTTTTATGGTGGTTACAACACAAGTATTACAATATACAACTTGATAGTTACTACTATCTCTGCAGGTAAAATAGTAAGAATAATAATAACGATAATACATGGGGATGTACAGGCTTACAACAGAAAAATATTAAATCTTTTCAATAGTGGTTCCTTTTGTAGTACTGATTTTTGTCTGCCACTGGTAAACACTGTAGACCAGATAACACAAAAATATCCAGTGTGGTTTTACAACTGTTGCCCGCGAAAAAGAGGTACATGTGTTTTATTTCCAGTTTTACACATTCACATTTTAGCATAACTTCTCGTCAGCAGATCTGAGATCAGACTGCACACCTTCCGGAAATCCTAACTTAGTCGCTTTTTTACGGCAAAAGAGTTACATTAGATGTATAAACAGTAGAGGAAAGGTAGTCTTGAATGTGTGCTTGAGATGTACCGTAAAATAATCGGTCAATAAGATGACATGTCTATATAGAATGCTGTCCCTCTTAAATAACTGCTCCCCGTGCTTTAAAACTATTTACGTAAAAACTTAAAACTAACGCAGGGCAGCCTCCAGGGCTCGACACCTCTTAGGACCACCAAACTAAAATAACATATTCATTATTTATAAATAACCCAAGGGAACAGACAAATATAAGTTGACACTGTGCTCTATGTTACAATATGTACACATATATATATTTCTAATGTAACTACTTACAAACCTATTTTACACTAGACTACCAATAGACATACAATAGACAACGAGGACACTGATTGGCTGGATTTCATTCTGGTTTTTGTATTTTTCAAGTCCAATGATGGAGCTCCTCGCAAACCACTCTAACCGATTTTTCTTCACGGGCCACAGGTACACCAGAGACCAGAAATTGGTCCCTGATACACTCCCGGCTCGGGTTAGATGAAGAAACAGCTAAATATTTAACATTTGGGGGAATACCGGCCTTCAGTATAGAGTTTTCCGTCTGTAACAGATGACAGAAGTAATATAAAGATTATTAAAAAATATTTATAACGCTATAAATTTGTAGGCAGACCCTTTGTTGGAGAGAAGACGACAAATACTTCAAACTCTGACAAAAATAATAGCGATAGACCTGTAGATGGCGTCAAAAAAACGACTTTTTTATGTTTGAAGCAAGAATGACGTAAGTCGGCATGAGCTATAGATATACTTACGGCATTCTGGCTCCAAAGCCGAAAAAATGCAAAATCTCTGGAAAATACGTAACTTTGATCTCCAAGGATATATAAGCATGCGAAATTTTGCATTTAGCTCTCCGACGCGGGATAAGCCTATTATACGGGTTTGAAGGACCGGCACCCCACCCACCCCGTTTATGGCTTGACGCTAAAATGCGCCGATAATATTGACTTCAAGTAGTTAACCCATGATAAATAGGTATATTAAGGATCCAGTTAGGTGTTGGAAAGTGTGTTTAGGGGATTAAAAGAGTCAAGGTTGTTTAAAATGGGTTCCTCCGGCAGCGAGTGTATGTTGTAAAAAACCCCGGACGGAGCCCCGCTGTCTGTCCTGTCTGGTTTTCTGGGTGCAAGGCCCGCATCACGTAGAAGAGGCTTGGCTTAGGCTTCTAGGATGCATGATTCACAGGCACCCAAAAACAGGTCCCAATCGGATTAAAAGTTTAAGAAGATTGGAAAACCCGGCCCAACGACCAACCCGACCCTGAAAGCTGCCGAACAGCATCCCCGTCAGTACAACACCGGAGAGGACACCTAGTTCCTTTCCGCTAAACCCCACATAACGTGGAGACTCTGCCTGACTGACCCAGGATCTAAGCTTCAATTTGATGCATGGGATTATTGATAATGTGTCATATCAATTATTTGATGCCTATTTAGCAAAAATATGAGCTTTAGTAAACAAAATTAGTATTAGTTATGAAAGAGGCTCGTCGCCCTGGCGATCAATTGTGAAAGCATGATAAAGGTGTTAATTTATTTATCAAGAGTAAAATAACACCTCTTTTTTGTCCCTTTCCACCCCAATTAACAAATTCATTTCAAATCATTCTAAAATAATGCTAAAAGAAATAAAAGATAAGAAAAGATCGCGGAAAAAAACGCGAAAACCGATGACAATTCACTAGTCAGTTTGACAACGTCCGATCAGAGTCTGCTCAAGTTGTTTAATCACCATTTACAATGACTTTAAGCAATGTATGTGCTTAAATATATGTAAAATACAATAACTGCGAGCCAAAATCTGTATTAATAATGACAAAAAAAAATCACTCTTGTATGATATGAAAATAGCAATGAACGGGATGAAGGTTAGGCCTTCTTGTCGTAGGTGTCACACTATATCAAGTTTTAATGAAAACGATACTTGACAGTGACAATCATACAAAACTAGAATGAATGAAAAAGAGCTATATCAAATTGATGTGAGCTTTATCTTCCTCAGAAAACTAGCTTCCAAGGGAATGTGTTCTACGGGGTCCCAAAATGCTCAAAATCGATTTCAGTGGGGGTGGCGGGCGGTCCCATGTCCCTGGCTATATGGCCCAGGATTTTTTGATTGCCATTGGCCCACAGGTAAAAATGATCACTGGATTCCTACCATTTTTATACAACTCTTTTGAGGACTATATAAACGAGTACATTATCGGATTTATTATTTTTGATGCGGTAAGATCTTTTTCCTTTTCTGATTGCACGTCTGCTATTCTGATTAACATTGTTTTATCCCGTCAATTCAAAACAACCAAAACCAAACGAATCAGAAAATCTCATACTGGATCAAGGGTTCTCAATATGTAATCAGAGGTCCGTGTTCGGATGTAAGAAAATAGACCCAAAGTTTTTAATTCATAGCTCCCAACTGAACTAAAATCGACAAATGACCGAGTTTTGTACATGAATCTACTCGGGGGGAAATTGGTTAATGCGTGGACAAGTCTCTGAGTCAGAATCGGCGGTCTCTTTGATTTAGGTCGCAGCCTTGCGCTCTGTTAGCGTAGAATTGAAAGATCTAACATTTTTGTGACGTCACCCTGTGTTTTTCCAACAACACGTCAAACTAAATTCGCCGATCTATATAGATCTACCTGAACTGCGGATAAATAGTGTTGACAAGTGTAAGTTACAATTACTAATATAATGATTAAATTCCCAAATATTTTACACGTTATCTTCGCGTGAAGAAAAAGGGACAACTTTGTTTTTAATATTATCATGCAAATCCCGGAAATTTCAACTTAATGTCCCGGATTTGCGCGAAAAAATTATGGCATGTCTGGATCACTTTAGCCCAGACAGTGTCATGACGTCACACAACTCTGTATGACGTCACTGTCTGGTTTTTACTCTAAGCCGGAGTAGACATTTTAAATGAACGTGTCAAAATTGTTTGGAAAATTATGTTTTAATCGATATTTAATAGCGCATCAGGTATGTAAGCATAACAATGTTTCACACTCTTTGTAGTGTCGACAACCGAGTTTCGGTAGGTGAAGCAAGTTTGCCTCAGCAAAAAAAAAATATGTACGATATATAAAAGCTAACCCGTTCGACTCATGGGCGAATTACCTAGTCTTCGTTACAAAAGCAGTATTGCTTCTGGGGTGCGGGAATCCCGCGAAAATTCTCGTAAGAACGAAAAAAAAAAGAGCATGGCCCTGCGCTCTGAAGGCCGCATTATGTAAATTTTATACAGTCACGTACTTTTTTTTTGGCTGTTCGATGCACCCACTGAACTTGACATTGTGCTTGGATGTAAAAATGAAGCGGACACTAATTTTATGAGGAACTTACGGTTTAAAATCGGACGGAAAGTAGTGTAATTACAAACTCAGTGCACCAGTGACAGCGGTGTAAAAATTACCGACGGGCTACGGACCTCCCAATTGTTAAGAAAATTAAAACAACTGTTTTCAAGCCTGTTAAAATGACAGCTATATTGTGTAATCGAGTTAAGTGCGGTATTAAGTATGAAAAACATCTGAATTTACGAATTCCCTGACTAGCTAAGCACATTCCTTTTGTCATGCCAGTACAACAGATTACATGGCGGCCTTGAAGAAAGGGGTAGGTCCAATTTTTACTCGAGTATTACATTCCATCTAATTTAAAGGCAACTAAGATTTCTTTTGGATAAGTGAAGTCTGCCCAAGCTTGCCTTCTTCTGTCGTTTCCCCAAACTTTCAGTTGTCCAGGGATATGGGGTGGGGGTGATTTGAAAACTGCCCAGGCTAGGGGCCATTATGCCCATTTTTTTTTTTTTTTTTTTTTTTTGGGGGGGGGGGGGGAGGGGGCGAGAAATGAAAACTTAAATAGTCTTGGAAACAGGAATGTCAATTTGATGATTGGGATTACAGTATGTGGAGAAAAACGGTGCTTAAGCTGCATATTTGGTTTAATTGACGTAATTATTCAGGTGGGTCTTAATTTATCAAGGATGCTGTGTGCAGCTATGTAAAAAAAATACTAAGCTGAAACAGAAATATAACGCGCACCCCCTTTTTGAAATATGATCGAGGGCTCCCTTTTGAGAAGTGAGGGGGCTCCCTGTACCCCTTTTTGTAAAATCCTAGAAGCAACACTGAAAAGGGCAAAACCCATGTGCATACGGGGCGGCTCCTGCTGTCGATCGCCAGGGGCGCCAAATGCGAAAATTTAGAAAAAATGGCACAAAAAATGAAGTACTGGCGAATGTATTTAAAGACAGAGACTGGAAAAATCGATCCAGCCTATCGATAAATCCGTTACAAAAGCAAAACATATGTCATGGTGACGTAATTAGTGGGATGTAAGGGTTAATTTGATTGGATTGGGCATCGCTGTTGTGTTTACGCGAGTTTTTCATTTCCCTCCACAGGAAAACATAAAACTAAGAAACATCGTACCCGCAAGTTAAACGACCTAGAAAAGGTATTTGATACATTATTACCATATACGAAGTGGGTTTTATGTATTCGCAAATTTACATTTTCGGTTACGGAACGTGTTGTATTGTGAAAAACAAAGCCTTTTATTCTAAAAATCGAAAATAATTTCCTGTCCGATGAAACCCTGCATGTAAAACATAAACATAAAGGAGCAAGTCTTGTATCGGACACACTGCTCACGGATTCTGCTGGTTTCAACAGCTGTGCAGTGAAGCTGAATCTATGAAATAAGTTATTCTATTGAAGGATTATGTAATGTAGATCTAGATTTAGTATAGTGTACACATGGATCTGTATTTTAGATCAAGATCTAGTCAACATGAATCGACAAAAAAGCTCTAACATCTCAAACGCACTTGTCCGTCTCTCTCTCTCTTTTTAGATACCCTTTAAAAATTATTATCTATCATTCATTACATTCTGTTTGAAAAATAAAACTGAACAACACATGTTGGAGCTACCATTTTGAAACCTTCATGTTTTCGTGACCCGTGGTGGGTTAAGTATAACATTCTTGGTTGATATGTATCCGAATTTCTTCTGTGATTATCATTTAGCATTGAAAGCAGTCTAACAGGGTTGATGAAGATCAGCCTGGACAGTCTAGTTGAAAGCACCCCTGATCTACATTAACAGAAGTTATTTATTTTTCACATGACTTGTGGTCGTCGAAAGTCAGTTGGTTTTGGATTCCGATTATCGATTGAGAAATCCCGGAGTCGATTGTATTCGGTTGCTACGCTGGCTTGGTGCCAAAAGTTGAATTCTGGTTTTTACTGCTTGGTTTTGTGACTATTATTAATCACAATCTTGGATTAAACATAGTGGATAACAAACATGAAAATTGGCAGAAAAATGAGAAACAAATCTTTGTCCATGATTGTCTTGACAAAAGTTGACAACTCGGCAACCTTCCCTGAGCCGGGTTTTGACATTTGGAAATTTGGAATGACCTGTCTTAGGCGATGAAAGAAATCAGCCTAAATGTCAATCTGAGGCATGAAATTCTCATCTAGAACTTCATATAACCTAGCTTGCTTGCATCTGGTAGAAATATGGGTTAAACACGATCAGTATGAAATACGAAAGACACCCGGATGGTAATGAAGCTGGTGAGTCATTTAGGAGCGTGAAAAACGTGTTTATTCCTCTTATCTAGTGTAAAGTGATAGCTTTTTAAGTTACTTGCTATTTAAACTGACTAAATGGTGTCAAATCATGTAGTAATACTTCTTCAGAAACTAATTGTCAAGAAAAAATAGATCGCCAAAAAAGCGCGAAAACCCACGACACTACAGTGAGCAGCGTGGGATCGTCCGAACAGAGTGACTTCAAACTATATTCTTATCTTTAATTATGAATTTTAAAAGTGAATTTTTACACATTTCTGAATAAAACAATAAATGGAAGGTAAAATTCTGTTCATGAGTGGAAAATTTGTTTTATGAAATGAAAATATAATGGGGGGGGGGGGGGGCGGGGAAAGAGAAGTCGTCGTCTGCAAATGTTAACTCGTTTGGAAATTATAAGGAACGAAATGAATGATATTGATTAAAGCAGAAAACTTAATTGTAATGTATTTTAACTGATTAAAGTGCAGAATACCTCATCTTTATAAACTTGATGATGGAGACTAGCATGTTTACAATATATGTATTGTTACAGTATTTTAAGCAAAAAGTCATTCTCAGTTATATAGAGTCTGAACCAATTGTACTATTTATAGCTATTTGGTTTGCTCTTCCGATTACAAAGCGATAATCAATTGAGATTTTTAACCGATTGCCCAGCAGTACACATGACAGAATAAGAAGTAAATCCCGAGTTACGTTTGTATGAAATTTTAATACCTTATTTTTAGAGACTGATGATTTTACTGGTACATTGTATTTAATTGGCAACACATTTATTTCAACTTTTTTCTCATTGAACGGTATTTGAGAGGTGAAGAGTCTTTTTTACCTTGTCAAATTTATTCACATAAAAAATGACATATACAGCTTTTCTGTAACTGAGATGAAACAAAAACACAAACCCAAGGATCAACAATAAATATCAAGTTTTTGTACATCGCAAAACTTCTGACAAGATTTTTGATAATCCTGTATTCTAATGAAATGAGCAGTGTCTCCTCTGGCCACAATGTTTGCAAATGCTGTTTGCTGCATTGCCATAAATTGTAGGCATTCCGGTGTTAAAGAGTTAGAGTGAAAATAAGTTCCTAAAGGCTTGTGAATTTCAAAACTTTTGAAAATGTATGCGTCTTAGCAATACAAATACAGCATTCAATTTTCATTTATTTGAAAAGGCTGTTGAACTGAAAACTGAAGATTTGTCAGAAATATTTTACTTAAGGCGAGAATTTTTTTATTAGTTGATTTACAAACCCACCGACTGCAATTTTCCCAAAACCAGAAAAAAAATATAAGAAGGTTCCAAAACATTTTTTTTTTTTAATTTTTCCGCCGACCCTAACCATTATTCGTTTCGTCAAAAAAAAATCTGTATTTAAAGCGAACATCAACTCAAACTTTTAAACTGGTACCTGTCTTGTCTCCTGTAACCTTCCGATACGAAGATCAATAACATGCAGCAGCGGGGCCCACGCTGCCTATCGCCATTTTCGCCAGTTGTAGTTTTTCTTTAACTGGCAAAAATAAGTGTCGAAAGGATTTTTTATTGAAATTTTTGTCTCAACTCACGAGATAAGTGGAGAAAGACTGAAGCAGGAACTTGAGGAAGTATGGTACAAGGTGAAAAAGTCGTCTTCATTGACTCAAATTTGCATCATCAAGCTTTCACAGCGAAAAAACTTCGCCTAACAAACAGTCCAGACCAGGCCTATATTCATGAAATATCGGCAATCGAAGACAAAGGATGACAGGTTATCACTAATTAA
The DNA here is from genome assembly GCA_943736015.1 of Tridacna crocea. Lineage (NCBI taxonomy): Eukaryota > Metazoa > Mollusca > Bivalvia > Cardiida > Cardiidae > Tridacna > Tridacna crocea. The sequence goes on along the minus strand of OX031066.1, from coordinate 187,523 downwards.
CTTTATCAATTTGGACAAGACAGCAGAGTGTTATGATCCTTACCTGTTACTAAGTCACTAAATCCACCCCTTTATCCTACGAAAATCACACTTTTTTTCCCACAGGTAAAGCGTCTGCATATTTGTTTAAATGACGTCACACTATCGATCATTACTGATTCTCAAAACATGAATAGTTATAAAATAAACTTAAATTACCACCTCTTACAGCTTGAGATATTTTTTCCAAACATATTTTAAATAAATTATAATGGTAAAGTGAAGGATTAGAAAAATCTTAAAGACGATCATTTGCCTTCCTCATGTCGGCAACTCGGCAAAATATGCAGTGTAGTGTTCTATTTTTAGAATACTCTACACCTTTTCCTCCTTATCAGCTAGTTTATTGACTAATAAATTACATCTCTATAGATCTTGTTAAGTTTCTTTTAAACTTTAACAAGTCATTATCATGTTTTTGAATCAAGATTGTGGTGCCCATCACAGGCATAAAGAAGTTTTTTTCTCTTCTTACCAGTATGGACACTATCTATAATCTGATGAGAAATGTTAGAGTTTTGAGTTAAGTGTAACTCTGCATCAGTGGGGTCATAGGCAATCAAAAACAAAATGGTCTGATTAATGTTCTTTTGAGTCAACAAATAGGCCAGGATAGAAATCCTTACTAATTTGTTTTCTTTGATATAGCAAATCATACCCAAAAGGGATAGTTAGGTGCAACTTCTTTTCTTCCATGGAAGGCATACAGAAATTCACATACTTTCTTTTGTTAGGTTCAAGAGAGGGATACTGTCTACTTGCAGCACAAGTCTGCTTCTAGATTCAAACAAATTTAAGTACATTATGTGTTTTTATCATGCTTATACCCCCCATAAACGAAGTATGGGGGATGTATACTGGAGTCACCATGTCTGTCTATCCGTGTGTCACAAAAAGCTTGGCATAACTTCCAAAATAGAAAAGCTAGTGACTTCAAACTTTGGATTTTTGTTCGAGGCTTAACTTCCAAAATAAAACAGCTAGCAACTAAAAACTTCATGTACAGATCGGCCACATTAAAGAGAAGTGCAGTGTACAAGAAGCATAACTTTTTCCATTATTTTAAGGGTTATATCTTTTTGTATATTTAACTTTGGATTTTTATCTGGGGCTTAATTTCCAAAGTACAAAAGCTACTGACTTCAAACTTCATATATAATTAGATCACCATAAAAAAAAGAGCAGTACCATAACTATATTCCCACTATTTTCAATTTATTTCCCTTTGTAAATTTTAATTTGGATTTTTGTCTGGGGCATAAGTTTCCAAGTATAAAAGCTAGTACCTTCAAACATCATATACAGATGGACCACATTAACAAGAAGTGCAGTTTTCATAACTATAACTCTGTTCCTGCTACATTCAGAGTTATTGCCCTTTGTTAATTTTAACTTTGGATTTTTAAAATGGGGCATAACTTGCAAAGTACAAAAGTTAGTCACTTCAAACTTCATATGATTTTGCATCACATCAAAGTAAAGTGCACTGTGCAAGAACCATAAATCTTTTCCCACTATTTTCAGAGTTATAGCCCTTTGTAATATATATATATTTTTTAAACTCTTTTGTACCAAACCATTCTGCATTCTGTGACAAAGAGCTGTTTAGTGACAAGGAGCTGGTTTGGGGTACGATCACATTTAGTGATAGCTCAATTGTTTTTGTTTTGTTTTGGGAGCTCAAACAATGCCAACTTCATAACAACCTCAATAGAGGTGACTTAGGAAAACATTATGAGAAAAAAAAAAACATGTCTGTTGTTTGTAGATTCACTGCAATGAATTTCCAGAACTGTTTCTGTAAAATTGTGCTAAATTTATTGGAACTTCAGAACTTCTTGGATAATGTTGTGGTTTGTGAAAGAGCGACTTTCTGTTTCTTTTCTTGTCAGACAATCATAAAGAGCCTAAGTTTAAAGAATTCATTTGGCAGCAAACGTCATAGAGCCAGATCAGACTTCTTGTAAAGGAGCAAATTCGATCAGAATCTTCAATGTTTGCTATTCTGAATGTGTCTTTGGACCTCATTGATCTGTGGCATGATATTATTAAAGGTGATCATTTTACAGTTTTTAAAGTATCCAGAATAGATTTCTAGGAAAATTATGGTAACTTGAAAGATATAACTATAATACCGACTGTTTGTTTACCTCACTAGTTAAATTTTAAGTTTCTTGCAGTATTTGTAGGAAAAAAAATAATGAAAAAAATCTCTTTTTTTATATTTTTTTATCGACTGAACATTTTTAGAGCTTATTTTTTTTTTTTCGTCCCCCCAACCCTAAATTTGAAACAAAGATCTCGTAAATCAACTTATAAAAATATTCTGGCCTAACCCATAGTGTGTAGACAATGCTAACCCCTACAGTCAAGTCACTTAGTAGACATGTTCAGGACTTGTGGGTTTTACTTGTAACTTACCAAGAATGCAACATCAAGCTGTGGGATTAACTCTTGTGGACACGGACAACAGAATGATCTTCCATTTTGAAAAGCACATTGCAATAGAACTTTAGTTGATCAATATAAAAAAGATACGATTAAAATCAGTTGTGATTTTAGATTTTCATCTCATCAGTAGTTGTGAAATCCTTGCCAAAATGACTGAAGTTGGTATAGTGCTCGTATTTAGTAGTGAAGGACTTGAAGTGCATAAACAATTTGTAAATGAAATTAATCTTCAGGTGTACAGTAATGGAACCTCTTGTATATTCAAAGATAGAATTGATTTTAGAATTGCTAAGTTAGCACTCTCTGACAGAAAGATATTTCATGAAGTTTTTGATTTTTCTGAAATTTCACCAAGGCATTATGTTTTTGACAAATATGAAAAGAAATATTTACAGTTGGACTGCAAGAAATATTTACCAGTCTGTGTAGCTTGTCTTGTAAGTACTATAGTAGTAATGATATTTAATTGGCTAGCCATTTCTTTTGAAATTGGCATGTCAAATACCAATTATAGTGAATTTCCCAACCGAGATTTTCATTTTTTATCCCCCGCCATAGGCGGAGGGATATAGTTTTAGTGTTGTCCGTCCGTCCATCCGTCCATCCGTCCGTGCGTCCGTGTGTCCGTCCCGGCAAATATCTCCAATACCATTGGACGGAATTTTGTGAAACTTTATACACATGTACAATGACCCATTCTCCCGAGACGCTTTTTTTGTTTTTTTGATTCGATGCAAAATGGCCAACTGAGAGCGATTTTAAGTTTCACTTAAGTACACTTTTGATGTTTGGAGTCTTCTCTTCAAAACTTTACAAAGTTTTTACATTGAACTTGTCACATCTGTCAACCTCCATTAGGAAATGCAGGAAAAGAAGTTTACCTACGTTGACTGTGCAATACCACAGTTATTTGCCCTTGTTTTTGTAATTAGGTGTCATGGAAAAAGGGGGTTTCATGTTATATTTCATTCCATTTCTTGTGAAGGCAACTCCTTCCACATTTCTTGAAGGAATTGAATGCAATTTTGACAGAATATTTTTTGTCATGTGATCTATTGCATATTGTCAACATTTTGCAATTTGTAGCTGCGTCATGAAAAAAGGGGGCTTCATGTTTTATTTCATTTTATTTCTTGTGAATGCAACTCGTCCTATATTTCTTGACAGAATTGGAATGAATTTTCACAGATTGTTTCTTATCATTTGACCTATCGCATATTCTCAAGGTTTTACTATTTGTAGCTGCATCATGAAAAAAGGGGGCTTCATGTTTTATATCATTTTATATCTTGTGAATGCAACTCGTCCCATATTTCTTGACAGAAATGAATAGAATTTTCACAGAATGTTTCTTATCATCTGACCTATCACATATTCTTAACGTTTTGCAGTTTGTGGCTGCATCATGAAAAAAGGGGGCTTCATGTTTTATTTCATTCTATTTCTTGTGAAGGCAAGTCCTCCCACATTTTGCAGATTTAAGTGGAATTTTTACATTATCATGTGACCTAACACAATGCCTCCCACATTTCTTGGCAGATTTGGATGGAATTTTCTCATGATCATGTGACATACGGCATATTGTCAAGGTTTTGGGATTTGTAGCAGCATCATGGAATAAGGGGGCTTCATGTTATAATTTAATTTTTCACCTGTATCTCTTTAATTACTGGACATATCTCAACAGATTTGGATGAGATTTTCACAGATCATGCAACCTAGCACATGTTGTCAGGCATAGCCAACTTTCACGGACATGCCTTATCAGCAGTCTCGCATATCAACAAATCGATGAAAAAAATCGATATCATACGTAAAGGTCCAGGAGTTTCCGGAGTTTGCCGAACTTACATCGCCTGCAGCGATAAAAGATAAGAGAAATGTAACATTACGTAACAGTGGCCTGCTTCAAATTCACAATCCTTGCCTAGACGGTATATCTGTCCTGGCATTTTTTTTCCTGATTTTAACCTAAACCCTTTGTCTGGTACAGTACAGTGTGGCTCTTGAATATCAGTACCAGACTGCACAAAATGGGCACCCTTATTAGACTCAACAGCATATTGGAACAACACCTCCTGATAAAGCGAGATTTTTCTTGAGAAAAGAAAATTGAAATTATTATGTTTCAGCATTATTTGTCGGTTTGTAATTCATTTATCCTCGGATTAAGGGTTAACTTTTGATTCTCTGAGACATAAACTGATCGGTCCTAAAACTGCTCTCGACAAATGCACTTTTTGTAGTCTGATCCTGAAATCTAATCCGTTCAAATGCACTTTTGCTGACATTGTTGATTTGATAACAGGCTGCACAAAACAAGCTGTCTGATCTTGGACCTGATCGATTCTATATGTCGAAAATTATTTTGGTTAGAAAAAAAATCTTTGATATTCATAGCAAAATCAACAAGTTGAATTCAGCAGAAAATTCGGCGTTTTGAGAATACCAGTTTCACACTACAGCAATCTAATGGACCTGAGAAAAAAGGCTTTTGTAAACTTTGCCGGAAAGGGAGAAAATTTTCTCCTGTTCCTAAAATGTTCTACCTTTTCAAAGACAGACATTATCATTTGAGTTGCATTTATTTTGTTGTCTGCATAATTATGTTTTTCACTTGGTGGTGTCCAAAATTTCGTCATTCGGTTTTTTTTTTTTGATGAGAAAATTTGTTTTATGTGGCAGTTACATGACCTATCCGACCCTGAGAAAGAAAGACCAATCCGACCCTGAAAAAGCAAGCACGGACAGGAGAAAATACTTGTGGTGGACAATTTCTCATTTTTCCTAGGGACCGTATATAACATGTTTTCTACGATTCCCACAGTGTTTTCTACCCTTTCGAAAGGGTATTTTTCGTCTGTAAGTTCTTTCAACTTGAAAAAAAAAACAGAATCATAATATATTTTGTCGTTTAGTAAATAGCTAATGGTTATATCTTGATTGGGTAAACTTTGTCTTTTGTGTGCGTGTGTGGTTTGATGGTTTTGATTTTTATAATTTCTGCTTTCTACGATTTTTAAAAGAAAAAAAGGTTGGGAAGGCGGAGAAATAAAACTGTTACAGCACATAAAATAATTTCACCGGCTGCTCAGAACCATTAGAGTAAATTTTCATGGTTTTACGCAGACGAAAAGTTACAGATTCGGCATATAAAAAAGCATTCATTCAAAGTTGGTTTTCATCGAACAAATAAAAGAAAATGGTACTGTGTGGCGCCGATTTGTATTTTGGCTTAATGAGGGATGCTGCATTTGCTTACAATATCTACTACTATCAATAAATGTATTAAATGTATTAAGATGTTTCCATTTTGAGTGAGTCTAAAAGCTGTTTAACTCTTTATCACACAATCCCGACTTTTAACAACCCCAAGAAAGAAGCCTTTTGTAAACATTGTGGGAAAAGGATAAAATGCTGGTAACCAGCATTTTCTCCTTTTCCCACAATGTTTTTTACCTTTCCCAAAACAAGTTTCAATTTTTCAGTAACCTCTATTTTGTTGTCTGCAAATGCTTTCAATTTAGACCAGTCTATAATTTGTTGTTTGGTAAAGAGTTAAGTATTTCGGAACAACTTGGGTCTATCTATGCACTAAACTACATTTTTAATTTTTTATACATAAAAGTATGTCCAAGCTATTACCAGTATTGTCACACAAGTTTAAAAACCTGCAGATGTATTATATATACTTAAGATTCTTTTTATTGCATCCGAAATGGGGGGAAAATGTGCTCGAGGCTCAACAGAAAGTTACTAAAAGGTTCCTGTTGAAAGTAACAGATCAGAACTTGTGAACTGATCCGATGCTACACTCTAGCGCCGCTTACAGGCATGATAAAGATAAAAAGATATTTCTTCCTCTAAATAAGTTATGTACGGTGTCATTTCAACTAAGCATCAGTAGAATTCACCAACAAGCTGTGTTAAAAACCGGTTTCAAACCAAGATACATGTAAATCATTCTTAATACAAGGTTGATTGAGTACTATCTCTTGAAATAATAAATAATGATTATGCAGCAGGTAACTTTTTAAGTTACTGGTAAAGGAGAAGTAGCTTGTATTATTCCCATTTCCGTGTACATGCATGGTCTCTGTCATTTTTTTCCATCTTTTATTCACTCATAGCGGTTATGCTTTTTGCAGGTTGCATCGTTTTAAAGATGGAAGAACCTCAATGTTTAGGCTAATTCTTCCAATGAACAATTAAGATATTAAAGATGTTAAAGGGGGGAGACATTTGAAAGAAGGGAGAAACTATTTGATTTATGTTAAAGAAAAGTTGTCAATTTTGATCTAGTGTTGTCATTCTTTGAATGGTAAATACTCTTTGCAGGAGAAACCGATTGCGTGATGTAGACAATATTGTTTGAAAAGTAGAAGATAACTTGTAAAAAGATAATGCGCCTGTTTCCATATTTTATCCTAAACAATCAACAGCAGGGTCGTTAGATGCCGTATTTATACAGTAACAGGTTAAGCTTGTTATTTGAATCTTAACCAAAAGACAAAATTTCAGACTTGTTCACAATGAAGTAATTTTCTTAAGACAAATAAAGCATGGAAAAAGTGGAACTTATCTTTTATTGAGTTAAAAATAGTGTAAGAAAAGGAGAAAATGTTGGCAACCAGCTTTAAAATCTTTTTCTTCAATGTTTTCAAAGGCCTTCCATGTGATACGACAGATCAAAGACCGATGTGAAAAAAGCAAGGAAACATGAGTTTGTGAGCTGTCGCCAGAAAAAAAAAATTATAAGGCATTAATTTCTAAAAAAAGCTGAAAAGTTGAAAAAATCATCAAACGTACATTTCATATGTCAATCTTAATCATTATAAAAGGAAACAATGTCATAAGTATTAAATTCTGGTCTTTTAGATAAATAGGATACATAATAAAACATCTTAAGGATTCTGTCAGGATCAAACGGTATTCGATCTGAAAACAACCCGGGTATAAATTTCAGTGTATAATCATGTGGATACATGTATATCATAAACATAGCAGGGGGTCCGTTTGTCAATGAAACATTACGTAACACAATAAAGATACCCGGCTGGCTTATCTAACAGAAAGACTCGGCCAATATCGGCAAAGTCCGGCATAATCCGAACGTTCACGGAAAAAGAAAAAAATAGGATAGTGGCATTAAAAAACTGTAAAAAGGACCAAAGGTTTATTTTTTTAAATAACTCAAAATTATACCATTTGAAAGAGAAATGAATAAAGTAACTCACTCCACTTGAGATAATTTTGACTTTTCAACACAAAGAAAGAAAATTAAACAAATATTACAGTTTTTGACCTCGGAAAATACGTTTTTCCTCTTTATTGTATATAAACCATACCTACAATTTTTAAGTTAAAAAAGGACCAAAAGTTTCTTTTTCGAATTTTTTCAAACTAAGTTCATTTGAAAGAGAATAAATTGAATTTTCTTACCTCACTTGAGATAATTTTCAATTCTGAAAATTGATGAAGTTATAAGCGTTTATTTACCTAGGCCCTTCATAATTCTATATTAAAAATTCCGGTAAAATTGGCCGATATCGATTTTTACATGTCCGCGAAAGTTGGCTATGGTTTTGCAATTTATCACTGTACCATGGAAAAAGGGGACTTCATGTCAAAATTAATTTTTTATCAGTGTATCTCCAACTTTTGCACATTATTTTCATAGAACTTTTTATTCGTTGATCAAAGCCAGTGACCAGTGACTCAATTGTGCATTCATGCATCTGTCTGTTCGTAAACCTTTTAGATCACAAGTAATACCATATATCCATTCAGCTACCCAGGCAGGTGCTACAAATTTCAACACTTTAGTCTCTAGCTACCTGCTTGAAATGGCAGCAGTGTGGCGGCTTATATTGTGAGAGGAATTCTTCTAAAGTCCTTGACAAAAATTGATGAAACTTCATGCATGTTTTCTTTTCCATTACATAGTCTGTTGATACTTTTTTTTTTCCACCACATATATGAAATCCTGAAATGAAAACAATTAAAGGAAATATACATAAAACCCCCTCTTTCCATGACATGTCATTATATATGAGAAAGGGGTTTTATGTATATTTCCTTTGTTTGTTTTCATTTTATGAAATGCCAAGTTCTGCAAAAAGGGTACTTAATGTATAATCCTGTAATGGACCTCTTTTTTTTTTTTTTATGTAATGAAATCCTGTGCCATGGAACAAGGGAGCTTAATGTATAATTTCATCATGGACCAATAACAAAAAGGCCACATGTACATGCAAAACACAATACCTCTTATATGTTTGTATCAAAAAAGGTCTTTTTCGGCAGGGGATGTCATTTCAACGAAATTGCTTGTTTCTTTTTACATTGAGCCTTTCCTGTAATTGGTTTATACCCTCTTCATTATCTCAGGTTGTTAAATTCAGTCATCCGCTCATGTTTACCATCTGGATCTAATTTAATGTTTTTGTAAGATGGCATGCAACCATATAAATACTGTTGATCCACATACACAGGGTTCGAAATTCCCACATATTTACTCGCAAAATGCAAGCCAGAATTGGAAAATGCGAGTTGAAATTTCAAGCACTTGCAAAAAAGTGCGAGTGCAAATTATTGAAGAACAATTACCAAATGTACTAAATTTTCTTGTGTGAATACAAAAAAAAGGGCAATTCTTTTCATTCTTGATGAACATCAGTCATATCATAATGAGAAGACCCTTCGACGGCTGTTGATAATTTTACATGTCGCCAGTTAAGCCTCCGAGTTGTTGTTCGTTATTCGAGTTTGGTGAGGCAAGTGCGTTTGTCTGCACTCACAGCCGATACTGAGGTTTTCCCTTTTTTATACAGAAAAAACTGTTGACGAATTCAATCTCTGATTTGAAACAGAAACATTTGTCAATCTTTCATGAAAAGATAAATTATCATGCACAAATAGCTACGAGAGGCAAGTCGGACGTTGGGGGACGTGGTGGACTCCCAAAAGCATTTACCGTGCAAACAGATATTCGGATATGACACGTCTGTATTTCATTTACAAAATTGTCCCCCATTGTAAGTTTTATAGAAATTTAACTTGGCATTTAACTTGGCATTAGAACAGAAATTCAACTGGAATTGAATTGATTGTTAAATGAGGGTTTTAATGTCAATTAACGTTCCCTCTTTGTTTGGTTGTTGTTTCGGTTGGCATGTTAAGTAATAGAATAGAATTGAACAGTTTGTATTTGCCATTCGTTCTTTACAATTGGTAGGCAAGCTGAGCTTAAAAAAAAAATTCGAGTCCAGTTTTAATTTTGCAAGTGGAAATAAAAGCTACTTGCTAAAATTTGCAAGTGGATAAAAAAATGAAATTCGAACCCTGATACATGAAATTATGTCCTTGAGGAGCCGAAACTTAAACATTCACCTTACACATTCATCTTAGGAAAATGGAAGGGCAAGTCAAAATGGGGACTAATTAAAAATTAATCTATATTAATTAATCATACAAAAATTAAGAAGATCCATAATTTGAACATTACTTAAATCCTCACTGATGGCTGTGTATTGTAAGATAATGCAATATATTTCACCTTTTACAGATTGATGAACTTGGACTCATTAATGATCTATTTTGTGGGCCAAATCATATAGCCTTGTAAAAAGATCATAGTAATAATTCTATATGTCAGATAATTCTGTTAGTCACCCTCCTTCCATATCTTTTTATGCCCCCGCCATGAAATGGCGGAAGGGCATATAGAGTTATCTTTATCCGTGTGTGTGTGGGCTTGAGTCAGTGTGTGTGTCCCATTCTTGTCTGGAGCATATCTTCTACATACATGGATCCGTGGAAATCGATATTTGACCAATCAGGACATCGCATTTATTCTACCCGATGTCCTACCTTGGTTTCTGCTATTTCGGCTCACAAATAAATGACTGTTAACGTTGGAAGAATGCAATGCTCTTTATTTATATTGTGTTTTTGACGTTTGAATTTTAAAAAAAACGTGTACTGATGACGTGAGATCACGCAGAGGCTATAGACAAGTTTAAATTGTGATGATTACTGAAAATTTGAACTTATGCAAAGAGCTGATCAGCGCTGGATAATGGATTAATTCAAAGTATTCTATAATTTTTCCTCTCTGAAAGTGAAAACTGGAAAACAAAGGTAAAAATAGACCTATATGAAGTATTAATAAAAAGAAAATACTTTTACTTGAATATTAACCTTGTTCAATAACCTATGCACATCCAAAAGGTGGCCGCGTAACTTGTTACCAATATTTCAATTTGACGTTAATCTTAACCCATGGTGCATGAAGAATATGCTGAATGTGTACTGGGATCGTATATGCGATCTCTGATGTGTAGATTTAGATCAGATTGCAAATTAAATGATGATTAGTCTTGGATTTAAAGAACCTGCTGATTACAACAAGCACTTTGAGGTGTAGTTCTTCCTCACTAGGAGTATATTTCAATTTTAAAAAAAAAGGTCTAACTTCTGATCTGGTGGAACTTGGAAATTTTTCGCTTGACTTATCTTTTTTAACCATTTACCACATAAAGGTTTTAACGAACCGTAGAAAGCTTTTAAAAGCATTGCGGAGAAAGGAGACAATGCTTGTAACATCCATTTTATCCTTTTCTCACTGTGTTTTGTGCTCTTACAAAAACAAATTTCAAGTTTTGAATCGGTTATTTTGTTGTCTGCAAATATTTGAGTTTGGATTGCTCTAAAAATTTTGTCATTTGGTGACAAGTTTAAATGGATTAGCAAATTAGCACAAAGGGTGTGTTGGTAAACTGTTAATTTGATAGGAAGAGTGTTTGATTGCAAAGCAAATTACCACTCTAATCAATTTGACCACCCGTTGTCATCAGTATATCATATACTACCGTCAATGATATTAACAATTTTCTTAATTTGACAACACACTTAACACATTTTATAATCCATCAGACAACCCTTTTCCCCTTAACATGATATTAAAATTTTTCATTAACTTAAACCTCTCTGTAGAATCAGACATTCTATAAACTTTTCGAAAGGTTTGTAATTCAGTGTTATTTAATTTGGTATGATGCTGAGATGACTTTACTAGCCCAACGATAGCAATAAAAAGTTAATTCTATTATTCTGTGGCAAAATGGAGATTTGTTGATGTTTTTTATATGTTCAAATTTTTGTTTAAAAATGTAAATCTGTTACATTGTACTCTTACGAACGAAGTCCGTAACAAAGAAACAAATGAATAAATGCATGGCAGAAATAAGGATCGGAGCGGGATTCGAACTCCGAACTCCCGGACGCAAAGCCAATACCCTAACCACTGAGCCAAAGAGATATCTCCCTGACGCAGTAGCCAGGTATTGTATTTAAATCGGGAGTATATGCCATGCAGGAAGGAGTGGTCTCCTGTAACACACCCCCTCTTAAAGTCATCATTTATTGATGACTCAAAGCCTTATTAGGCAGGAAGTCCGATTTTGGACAACAAATGGGATTAATGGCTCAATGGCCAATCCCGGACGAGCCCCCATCTTACGAACGAAGTCCGTAACAAAGAAACAAATGAATAAATGCATGGCAGAAATAAGGATCGGAGCGGGATTCGAACTCCGAACTCCCGGACGCAAAGCCAATACCCTAACCACTGAGCCAAAGAGATATCTCCCTGACGCAGTAGCCAGGTATTGTATTTAAATCGGGAGTATGCCATGCAGGAAGGAGTGGTCTCCCGTAACAGTACGTCGCCCCCTAATTCACCCCTTTAATACATCTGTGTATGTAAATTAGTTAAGCATCTTTAAATTGCTTACTGAGAATTTATTAGTGATAGAAATATTTTATTAAAATACTTATTCCGGAATTTTATTGAGAGAAACAGTCGTGACAGCACGATTTAAGTAGCCTATCTGCTATACTGTATATGTATTGACTACGTTTGTTTGTGAGACCTTGGCAACAGTAACTAAGGTAGTCGGTTTATCTTATCACCACGGATCCATGTATTGATGGATGGATTTCAAAAAAACTTGGCACAGTTGATCCCCTTGATGAGTACAAGTGTCATGAAAAAAGTTTGTTTGGATATGCCCAAGGTCAAGGTAACTGCTGAAGTCAAGTGACAACCTTGACCTTTTCTGGAGCATATCTTCTACATTTATGGACGGATTTCAAAATAACTTGGCACAGTTGTTCCCCTTGATAAGTACTAGTGTCATGCAAATAGTTTATTTGGCTATGCCTAAGGTCAAGTTCAAAGCTAGGGGTCAAGTGACAGAATTGCCCTTATCCAGAGCAATGGTTGGATTTCAAAATAACTTGGCACAGTTGTACCCATTAATGAGTACTAGTGTCATGTAAAAAGGTTGTTTGGATATGCCCAAGGTCAAGGTCAAGTGAGAAAATTGACTTTGTCCAGAGCATATCTAATACATTTATGGATGGATTTCAAATTTACTTGACAGAGTTGTTCCCCTTGATGAGTGTTAGTGTCATGTAAAAGTTTATTTTGATACATTCAAGGTCAAGGTCACAGCTAAAGGTCAAGACTTGACCTATTTTTTTTGTCACTTGACAAGTGACATAATTTACCTTGTCTGGAGTATATCTTCTACACTAATGGATGGATATCCAAATAATTTGACAGAGTTATTCCCCTTGATGTGTACTTTTGTCGTAGTAAGGTTGTTTGAATACATCCAAGTTCAAGGTCACAGTCAAAGGTCAAGTGACCAAATTGTCATCCTTAGCACAAGTTTCTGTTTCAAGTCAATTAACCGACCTGTAAGTCACTAAAATTTTAATGTCACTTGACATCACAGCCTTAAGGGACAGATAGCAATATTTGCGGGGGCATCAGTGTGTGACACATTTCCAGTTATGGTAAAAATTTACTTGTAGATCTGCAGTATGTGCACTGTTCAATAAACATTTACATTTTGTCAATTGTAGAAGCAGCACTAAACAGTTATGCGCAAGAGAAGACATTCAACACAAGGTTTGTTCTTTAAGATATACTTGCTTATATTCATTTCATTATAGTGTTACTGTGTCCATAAAAGCTTGGCTATCTAAAGTAACTGTATTTATCTTTACCATTAAAAAGATAGACATGTAGTCATATTGTCATCAGTACAAATAAACTATGAGCACAGTGCTGCACTGAGACATAAATTGCAGAGAAGTTGAAATGGAGAACTTTGTATATCAGGTATTTGGAACCCCTTTGAATATTTTAGTCCTTTTCCAGTCAATTCCTTGCACAGGTCTGCAGCAAACAAGTTTAGAAAACATTGTGGAAAATGGAGAAATTTCTCATTATGAATAATGATTCCATTTCGCTTTTAACAGTAGATTTTAGGCAGATGCTTTTTGAGGTACAGAAATTTGATCACAAAGCATTTAGATAGATAACTTCTATAACTTGGAGAGCAGGAGCAAATTTATTTAGCATCTTATTAATAATTTTTTTCTTTTTTTGTCTCCATTTTTCTGTTTGTGCATACAGATACTACTGGTATACATGTATCAGTGATCATATGCAGGGACAAAGTATTTAGAGATAATGTAAGGCAAATGTCAGTTTATGCAATTCGTAAATTATTGCAGTAGTAGATTTTGACCTCAATTGTCACCCCTAATTGTTAAGCCCCTACCTTGTGGACTACACATTACCTCAGTCTGGAACATTATTTAGCCACAACTTCGAGGACTAGACATTATCCCCCAATCTTTGACAATATCAAGCCTTAATTAAGTAAGCAACAATTACCCCACAAGGCTTGGACTTCATTAAAACCCCTTGACATAGTAGGAAAGGAGAAAATGCTTGAAATCAACATTTCCTTCTTTTCCGAATGTTTTTTACCCTTTCCAGAACCAATTTCAATCTAAGTCACATTTATTTTGTCCTCTGCTGTCCTGATGATGTGGACAGTAACATTGGGCCAGACATTGCCTCAAAATTCTTGGACAGCATTAAGCCCTAATTATGTGGACTAAAGATTGCCTCACAAGTCTTGGACACCATTAAGCTCTAATTGTATGGACTAAACATTAACTCACGAAGTGGGTCCTGTGTGGCTCAATGGTAAAGTGTAGCACTCATGACCTGGAGGTCCCATGTTCGAGCCTCGCTGGCTCCACTGGGTTTTTTCACAGGAGTGTCCTTGGGCAAGACACTTCAGAGCCTAGCCTAGTACTGGTGAAACCCAGGAAACATGAATATGTGATCTGTCGCCATCATATGAATGAAATACTGTTGAAAGCGGCGTAAAACACCATTCAAATAAAACAAAAGCTCACGAAGTGTTGGACCTCCTTAAGCCACAACAATGTGAACTAGACATTACTTCACGGTACTGAACATCACAAAGCCTTATGTCAACTACACGTAACATTCAGTTTTTGGATGAGACATTACCTTGCAAAGCCTTGGACATCATTATGCCCTAATTATGTGGACTTGACATTACCTCACAAGGCTTGGATACACCATTTAACTTTGTAGACAAGATGTGACATGACGAAGTCTTCACATCATTAGGTGCCATGTCAGGGATTGATTCTTGTGTAAAGTACAAAATTGATGATTAAAATGGAATTTTCCTTTTATAAAGGATGTTGGCAAGAAATGTAGGCTAATTCAGGGTATGAACCAATGCCAACTCGGATAAGGAAAAACAATGTCTAAAAGAATGTTGTCTGCGCATGTCATATTCTTCGAAGATTCGAGTGTCTTATATGACGCATCACTAGCCCCAAAAGCGGGCTGACTGTAATATTACGCTCTATAAAGTAGTAATGTTGGAAATAGCTTTTATCAATACGATTGAGGAGAAATGAGACCTGCTTTAGCTCCATATTTCTCTAGACTGCTGATCATAGCTGAGTGAATTGCATGAGGTAGCATTTTATAGAGTAAACGTTTATTTTAGTTTGAAATTCAAAGTAACGGTTGTTGCATACGAAAGTGGTTCGGTTTTGTACCTAGGATGCCCAGATTAGATTGATGAGTATTTATAGAATGCCATCTGGTGGGAGATAATGCTAAAAGAATTATCAAAAATTATCAATTGTTGCACTAAAGATGCAAAAATTGTCTCTCATTTGTAAAGACTTGGTTGATACTAATTATACCTGACTGTTAGCTGTTATTTCTCTACAAATTTTAGAATCTTCAACTTAACTGTGTGGATAATCAATTTAGATTGTTGGTAGTAGCTCCCTAACAAATCTTTGAGGTTAATTAATCTCTTTTTACATGAACAACCAATAACCTAAAAAGGTCTGCGATATCGTTAAGCCTATATACATGTGGACAAAGTAAGGCCCAATTGTGTTGACTAGACTTCAAACCCGCACCCTTTTCGTCTTGCACATGATTAAGCCCTGATTAGGTGGACTAAAATTACGTCACAAGGCTTGGACAGCATTAAGCCCCCGTGTCGTTAATCAGTAACATCAGTCTCTGACATTATTTATTGAGCCCTAAATATAATTATGAGGACCAGATGTTACCTCATAAGTAATGAATATCATTAAGACCTGATTAAATGGACTGACATTACCCCCCAAAGCATGGGCAACATAAAGCCATGTGTTTTAAGTGGTTAACTCACAAAGTCTCGGACATCATTGTCATTAATCCGCATTTATTTTGACTTGGCATTACCTCACAAATCTTGGACATCATTAGGCCTTACTGTGTGGATTATACATCATTACGCCACAATTATGAGGACTAGACTTAACCTAGTAATACTTTGGTATCATGAACTATTCAGTGTCTGAAGACATTGTGAGTTCTGCAGCAGATGACTTTGGAAAACATCGAGGCAAAAGCAGAAAATTTCTCATGATGAGCATTTTCTGCTTTTGCCTCAATGTTTTCATACACTAATCTGCCTGTAAAATGGCAATTATGAAAGATTTTCTGTATTTTAACTACACCATTTTTAAGTCGTCCGCTGCAGAATGATTAAATGCATCTCCAGGCATTGAAGCCCTGAATTGAAGAGTTGTTACCTCACAAAGCAGGAAATGGTCAAAGTTGATGAAACCTGGTCAGAACGATTTTCCAAATGAAACCTCTTGACAAGTTTGATTCGGGTTGTGTGGGGTCAAAAACTATGGTTAAATTCTTGAAAAATCTTGCATATACTGTAGGGGCTACAATTTTGGACCAGTTTTAATCAAACCTATAAAATAGGATTTTACTTTAGATGACATCTCCTAAGTCGTTGCTTCAGATTCAAAGTAACTTCGTAGAAATATTCCTCGCATTGGCCTCCACCAAAATAGCTAAAATCGTTCTGCTTTTTGAATCTGATGACATGATGGCTGCCAGAGCTAAAGATAGAATTTTGCTTTGAATGAAATCTCTTCCTAAGCCCTTGCTTCAAATTCAAAATAATTTCACAGAAATATATCTCACATCAGTCTCTACCAAAATAGGTTAAATCATTCTATTGTATGAAACAAGATGGCCTCCAGAGCTAAAACATGATAGCTGCCAAAGCTAATTAATACAGATGAGAAAGACAGGGCCATCATTGCCCTCTTTTAAGTAAATATTTATGATCTGTAACAAAAGGTCTTAAACTTTGTCCCAGTCAATCTCTTTTTACTATGTATTTGATTGACTTTTGACCCACTACCACACAATCCCTAATTTTGACACCCCTGAGAAAGAAGCCTGTAGAAAACATTGTGGGAAAAGGAGAAATGCTGGGAACCAGCATTTTCTCCTTTTCCCACAATGTTTTCTACCTTTCACAACACAAATTTCAAATTTTCAATCACTTTTATTTTGTCATCTGCAAATGCTTTCGATTTGGACAAGCCTAAAATTTTGTCGTTTGGTAATGGGTTAAGTTCCATTCAGACAAGGAAATCTTTGGATTTTAAGCAATGTTATTGTTTATTTTTGCAGGCAAGTCAACAGTTACAAAGAAGAAGAAAAAATCTCATGCTGCTAGTGACCTGACATATGGAGGTGAGATGACCAATTATATCTTTCATTAATGAAAGGTTCCTATGCCTGGTCTGTCAGACTTCTTCTCAAATCTCAACAGACTTAACCCTTTACCCCTTAAGTCATTTCTATGGTATCTCTAATCGACCCTAAATGACGCCAAGGATGAAGCCATTTCTTATTTTTATATGACACCTTTTGATAGCATAGAAAACATTGTGACAAAAGATGAAATTGCTTGTCACAAGCAATTTCACCTTTTGCCACAGTGTTTTCCAAAGGCTTCTACAAGCAATGCATAGAAATGAGTATCTGTGGAGTAAAGGGTTAACTGGAATTTAATTTCATGTGAGGTCAACCTTCTTACTATTCTAATAATCCTTTCCCACTTCATAACTTTTAGACTATCCCAAATTGAAAGCATCTGCAGATGACAAATTCAAAATTGCTACAAATGAGTTTTAGTCCTGTGATAATGTAGAAAACATTGTGGGAAATGGAGAAATTGCCCATAATGTGCAATATTTTCATATATTTTCCATCTCTGCGTCATTAAAACACGAGATTGAGTGATAAGGGGATAATCAGATGTAATCTCTTCTAAAGTCCTTTATTTCTGGACCAAGTGAAAAATATTTGTCGTGTTCCATACTTCAACATTATGGATTCTTTTTCTAGCCATTTTGGGAAACACAAATTGTTAGAAATATTGATATATCTACAGTGCAAAACTGAATATGATATAGAGATCAGGAATATTTGTTAATTTGGGAGTAACATTCAAAATTTCCTCCAGCATTTATTGAGCAATTAAAAAACCCATAGCCAGTATAGATTCATTTTAATTTTTCGTGTAAATCACAATACCATGTAACTATTTTTGTGTGGTCAGGTAATTTTCCCGTGTGGACCAAATTCGCGAAAAATAAATGTGTGAAATAATCCTAATGATTGAATCAAGAAAGACTAGTGTAGTCTAGGGGCCAGTCAGGCAAAATATAATTTTCATTTAACCCATCGGGTAGAAAAATGTAATTAGTACCAGGCGATAGTATACTCACTGGGGAGCAAAATTAAGGTGGATGCCAGACCCAGAAGTGGTGCAGATTTTTTTAACCCATTACCACACAATCCCTACTTTTGACGCTCCTGAGGAAGAAAAAAAAGCTTTTAGAAAACATCGTGGGAAAAGGAGAAAATGCTGGTAACCAGCATTTTCTCCTTTTCCCACAATGTTTTCTACCCTACACAAAACAAATTTCAAATTTTCAGTCACTTTTATTTTGTCGTCTGCAAATGCTCTCGATTTGGACCAGTCTAAAATATTGTCGTTTGGTAATGGGTTAATAGCCTATTTTCCTACCCCACCCGTCTATTTCAAAGATGCATACTGGTAAACAAAAATTATAACAGTTCTGCTTTTTGGTGTTTTTCAAGTTAAATTGATCATAAATATGATTTTTAATTTAATACTCTATCGAGTTAGTATAGTTATTTGCAAAATAGTTTTAGATATTTAAGAATCTACACTTTAACTTACCCCACCTACTTTTTCATTATAATTTAACCGTTTACTTTGTTTTGAAGAGCATTGAAAAGATATATTATTGAAAATTTTGTTGAAATATATTCGTATACTAGTAATGAACCAAATTTCATTTCCCTTTGCATTTTTTTTATCCAAGCGAGTGATTAAAAATGCATTAAAAAGCATACAAATGTCGTGTATTCGTTGACATTCATTGATAAGTATAAGATCAATGTATTTGAAATGGCGTTTTTCATGGCTGAAAGACCCCTATTTTATTTTAATCATTTCATTATAATTAAAAGATCGGTGATATATTGTTTTACAGTTGTAAGTCTCTCCATCTATCCATCTGTCTAACCATCTGTAGCAGAAGTTACCTGCAAACTTAACATTTTAATGTAACTTATAACTTGAGCTATTAAGATACAACGATCAGATTTGGTATTTAGGAAACCTCTCTTTCATTTGATCCTATTGAAGATAAATGCAAAATTATCTTAGTATTATCACAAAATGTTAACTTGAAAACTTAACCCTTGCACATTTAAAACATGAAAAATGATTTTGAGCCATAGTCGGGAAATTTGTAGTGTGCAGAAAAAAAAAAGTTATACGGTAATATGTTATTTTTATAGGAAGATGAATACATGTATAACAGACTAAAAATATCTATTTAAGGTACTCTTGTGCTTTGCCCTTTGGATTGTGGGGATGGTGGCCTGGATATATTTTGGAATCTTGTGGAAAAGACGTTACTATTGGCTTTTTTGGAGAAAAAGGAAGGTAAGTGAAGACTTTAACTGGTTTTATCATAATTACAGTAATTTGGTTAGTGAAATGAAGTGTTGAGTTTTTAGCTCCTCTTTTCAAAGAAAAGCATCACTATTGTTGAAACCAGGTTGTGTGCATTGGTCATCCTGGTTATGATCAAATTCTTTTTCACTAATTATTTTCAAAAGATCAGTTGTTGCACTCCAGTATGTATGTAAGTATGGTTAAACATACTGTTGACTGCAAGAATCATTAACAAAAATTAATGTTCACTTTGACTGATGTGGTCTTAATTTTGTTAACATCAGTAAATTATTGCATTTTTAGCTCACCTGAGCACAACATGCTCATGGTGAGCTTTTGTGATACTTGATCGTCTGTCATCCAGAGTCCGTCTTACATTGCAACATTTCAGTGTTATCACTCTAGAGGTCACAATTGTGGCTCAATCTTTCTCAAACTTGCTGAAAATCTTTGAATAGTCATGAGGAAGATCCCCTTTGAATTTGGTGACATTCCAACTTATGTCAACGGAAAAGGGGCCTGAATGACAATTTCCTTGTTATGGCTCTAGAAGTCACAATTTTGGCACAATCTTTCTCAAACTTGCTGAAAATATTTGTATAGTTATGAGGAAGATCTCTATTGAATATGATGACATTCCGACCGCTCTAAAGGTAAATATTTTGGCTCAATCTTTCTCAAACTTGAGCAGCTGTTGGCTCGGGTATTTGTATAGTCGTGAGGAAGATCCCTATTGAACACAGTAACATTCTGACTATGTCAAAGGAAAAGGGGCCTTAACCCTGTCCCAAATAATCCCTGGTTTTTGAAAACATTGAGGGAAAAGGAGAAAATGCTGGTAACCATCATTTTCTCCTTTTCCCACAATGTTTTCCTACCCAATCATATAGAAAATTCATCTTTTCAGCAACTGCTAATTAATTTTGTCATCTGCAAAATGCTTTCAATTTGGTCTGGTCCAAAATTTGCCGTTTGGGAAAGGGTAATGACAATTTTCTTGTTACCACTCTAGAGGTCACAATTTCGGCTCAGTCTTTTTCAACATGTTGAAAATATTTGTATAGTCATGAGAAAGATCTCTATTTAATATGGCGACATTCCGACATGTGTCAAGGGAAAAGGGGCCTTAATGAAAATTTCCTGGTAACTGCTCTAAAGGTCACAATTTTGGCTCAATCTTTCCCAAACTTGAGCAGCTGTTTGCGCGGATGAAATGCTGTGGTCGTACTGGTGTGAGAAACGACAGGAAACCATGGGTAGGTGCACCAGCCGCCGCAATATAACTGAAATACTGTTGAAAGTGGCGTTGAACCCCATACAAAACAAAATTTTTCAAACTTGCTGAAAATATTTGTATAGTCAAGAGGATGATTCCTTTTGAGTATGGATATATTCCAACCAACATCAAGGGAAAAGGGGCCTTAATGACAATTTCCTTGTTACCACTCTAGAGGTCCCATTTTCAGCTTGATCTTTCTCAAACTTGCTGAAAATATTAGTGTAGTCATGAGGAAGATCCTATTTAGCTCACCTGAGCACAACATGCTCATGGTGAGCTTTTGTGATCATTGAATGTCCTGCATATTGAAAACGGTGACATTCTATCAAATAAGAGTAAAATTAGAGTCCTTATTGGCAATTTATCAGTGTTACTGCTCGTCTGATCACATTTTTTATGTAGATACAGTCATTAATTTGAGTTGATAAGTTGGCATGAGAATGTGAAATCAGGTGAGCCATCTAGGCCATCTTGGCACTCTTGTCTTTCATCAATTACACACTTGGTTTAACCCTTTACCAAACAATCCCTGGTTTTTATGACCCTGAGATAGAAGCCTTTTGAAAGCATTGTGAGAAAAGGAGAAAATGCTGGTAACCAGCATTTTCTCTTATTCCCAGAATGTTTTCTATCGTGATGAAAACTAATTTCAAATTTTGAGTTGGATTTATTTTGTCGTCTGCCAAGTGCTTTCAATTTGGACCAGTTTGGTAACCAGCATTTTCTCTTATTCCCAGAATGTTTTCTATCGTGATGAAAACTAATTTCAAATTTTGAGTTGGATTTATTTTGTCGTCTGCCAAGTGCTTTCAATTTGGACCAGTTTAAAATTTTGTTGTTTGGTAAAGGGTTAATATCATCTTGTAAATCAACCTGTGCAAATAATGGACTGATAAGATTCAAGAGCAGGGCTTTTTTTCTTTGCTGACATGTACACAAAATTGCTAAAGATAGCAGATAACTCTAGCAGACCCTACATTGACTTCCCAGCCAACAGCTTGCTGTTGTCAGGGCTGAAAAATAGCACTGGTCCGAGGTCCGGGACCTACTGAAATGGAGATCGGACCTGGGAAAAAGAACAAGGCGAGGGTCCGACGGACCTGTCAAAATGGAGGTCAGACCTGTTCAGTGTTCAAAGTAAAAAGTCCGATACCCGGAAATAAACTCAGAATAACTTAAAATGTTGAATTTAGAATAGTCATTCTAATGAAAATTTAGGTCTGTTTGTTTAGGACCCTCTTTGTGTTAAAGTGAACCACTTCGAGATTTTTCAGTACGCTGACTGCCCGAGGACGCTATCTTATTTAAGTCATTGTAATATGAACAGTTTTCTCTGGTTCCCGGTATGCCTTTCATCACATGTGTTGAAGCCGGTTTAAATCCATGAATAAATCGTCGGCGCTTTACACTAAAAGTTTACGGAAAAATTGAAACCTAGGTTTTCATCAGATTTGAAATGGAAAACACTGGCAGAAAATAGAACAGAGCTTTCATAATTAGAGGTAGATAGATTTTGTATGAGAACAAAGAACGGGTTGGTTCCTTGAACATCGAAATGAAAGTTGGTCGTGTTTCATCCCACGATGCAACCTTTCAACTCCCGATTAACACACACACAACAATGAAAAAAAAAAATAACGGACTTGCCCAACTCTCCTTCAGACCCTTACGTTGTAAGGGCCAAAAGGTCCCGGACCCTGCTATTTTTATCACTATTTTTCAGCCCTGGTTGTATTGGTAAGATAGCGAGTATAAGCTGGATATGTTACCACCCGTTAACCCATTACCAAACGACAAAATGTTAGGATTGTCTCAATCGAAAGCACTTGCAGACGACAAAATGAAAGTGACCGAAAAATTGAAATTTGTCTTGTGAAGGGTAGAAAACATTGTTGGAAAAGGAGAAAATGCTGGTTACCGACATTTTCTCCTTTTCCAACAATGTTTTTTAAAGGCTTCTTTCTAAGGGGCATCAAAAGTATGGATTGTGTGGTAATGGGTTAACAAACAACACCATGTTTAGACAACCCTGAGGAACAGGGCTTCTCAAAAAAATAGTTGGAAAAGGAGAAAATGCTGCCAATTGGCATTTCCTCCTTTTTCCACCATGATTTCTACCTATTGAAAGACAAATTGTTTTGGTGAAACCCCTTTAAATATATTCTATACAAAGACTTTCAAAATAGCTAGGTCTAAAATTTTGTTGTTTAGTAAAACATCAAACACAAAACAAACAACTTGAAAAACCACATAATTGTTATTTTTCAGGTATCTTGAAGAAGCTCTGATGACCCTTGACCCCAGTGACTCAATAGCAAAGGAACATTTAAAGGGAGTCCTTTATGCCCTTAATCAAAAGTTACGCCTGTATATCAATGCTCACTCGACAGACAAAGCGGCCAGAGGTCTTCGCATGGTCCTCATGGCATCCGAATCTCTGATTAAATGATACCTTTTTATCAGTATCTTAACTCATTTATTCCTGCAGAACTTTTTTGGCTCTTTCAGGGGATACTTGGAATAGCTTTTGAAAGCCCTGGTGAAAGAACAAATTGCTCATGAGCAATTCTTTGTTTTACCATGATGTTTAAATGCATGTTTGATCTGACTGGTGCTGGAATTCCTGTTTTACAAAATATTTCCCCAACCTTTTGCTGTAAATTTGCTTCAGTATTCAATGAGTTCAAGTTTACTGAGTCTTCCTATCAAATTGTGTAGGAAATATGTAGTTGATTTTAAAATTGTGTAGAAGTTACTTAGTTCTGATACACCAATGTTTGTTAACCCTTTCCCAAACAACAAACTTTTAGACTAGACCAAATTGAAAGCATTTTTAGACAATTTAACTCTTGCTGAAAAAATTATTTCTATCTATGATAGGGTAGAAAACATTGTGGGAAAAGGAGAAAATGCTGGTTGCCGGCATTTTCTCCTTTTCCCACAATGTTTTCAAAAGGCTACTATTCTAGAACCGTAAAAACCAGGGATTGGTTGGGAAAGGGTTAACTAAGTTCCTTAGTTTAACTATAGTTGACATTTTATCCTCAAGATTTATCGAGTATTTTGTGTACAAGAGTAGTTGATCAAATTCTGCTTTCAAATTATGTGATCAACCAATTGGTTATTTAGGCATTTAATTCCACCCTTTAATCATTCTTTCAAACGTATCCCTACACCTAGTGCACTTTTCTGTGTGCATTTTGTCTGTCTCTTTATATTGATAACATTACAGATATTACGATATTAGTATAATGCCTGTTAAAAAAACATGGTCGCAAAAAGAAAAATTACTGTTTCTTCTTTGTTTCAAAAAGATATGAAGTTTGAGAATTATGAACATTTCTAAAAAACATATTTTGCTCTATCTTCTATAATGCCTGTCGCAAAAAGAAAAATTGCTGTTTCTTCTTTGTGTCAAAAAGATATGAAAAGTTTGAGAAATATAAACATCTCTAAAAAAACATATTTTGCTCTATCTTCTATTAGGTCTATTGTTTGTCTTTTCATTGAAGTATTGTCATCAAATTACTTTCTGAACACAATTTTCTGTATCTTTCAGCAGACCAATTTTGAAAACATGATGACAGAAGAAAACTTTTCACATTTATTCATATATATGTTTAAAAATTTACCCGATAATGATTATCTGTATTATGATGATCTCTACTAGAAGAGGCTGTCTTGTAAACAGTATCCACCAGTTTGTTTCATTGGTATGTAATGGGTGTATCAAAATATGTATATAGCTGTCTATAAGAACACAGATACTGAGTAAAAAAAAAGCCAAATATTGTATAAAATCTCTTTACCACACGAGAAAATTTTAGACTGGTCCAAATTGAAAGCATTTGTAGACAACAAAATAAAAGTGACTGAAAAACTAAAATTAGTTCTGGGAAGGGTAGAAAACACTGTGGGAAAAGGAGAAAATGCTGGTTACCAGCATTTTCTCCTTTTCCTACAGTGTTTTCAAAAGGCTTCTTTCTCAGGGGCGTCAAAAGTAGGGATTGTGTGGTAATGGGATAATGCAGACTGACTTATATGTGTATGAGAAGATAGATTTGTGTATCACAGTCTTTCCTTATAATGCAGACTGACTTATATGTGACTTATATGTGTATGAGAAGATAGATTTGTGTATCACAGTCTTTCCTTATAATGCAGACTGACTTATATGTGTATGAGAAGATAGATTTGTGTATCACAGTCTTTCCTTATGCCTAAAACATGTAATCCCTAGTGTTGATGACTCCGAAGTAGACGACTTTTGAAACCGTTCTTTTTTTTTGGAAAAGGAGCAAATGTTTGTAACCAGCATTTTCTCCTTTTCCCATTTTTTTTCCTACCTTTTCTATTTTTAACGACGAATTCTATCAATTGGGCTGTTTTATGTGTTGTCTTTGTAAGTCAAAATATAGCCTGTGGGGTAATATAGTAAAGATCCTTCTCATTCAATGTTTTTTTTTTTCACCAGTTTAAAGTACGTTTGTTTCCCTTCCAGTTTGAATTCTATCATTAAGTTACATAGTGCATTACAAGAAGTAATGCAGATTTTTTAGTTTACCTAACCCTTGTTCTCATATGTTTCAAAATTTACTGAATGCCATATTAATACGAATTTAAGGTACCGGTATTTTCATCTTAACGCTTCTATTGCAACATGGAATAAAATTACATATTATATTTCATGTGTCTATTTTTAGAAATTTTATGGGTAAAGAAATGACGTGATTTAAGCTGGTTGGGGGGGGGGGGGGGGTATTTCCCCGTCACAGTGAATAATTTCCTCCTACCAAAAATCTGACTTGAGATCACTAGTTTTAAAAGTGGCATTTGTTTACAAAATCATCAGATGTAATGTATAATTTATTTCATCAGCTTGTGGTTAATATTCCATACACAAAGTTTTAGTGAACATCTTTGGTAAAAAAGGAATTATTTGATATTCAACAACTTCTACTTTTCCAACATGAATTTCTGTATCATTTATTAACCCATTACCACACGAGAAAAATTTACACTGGTCCAAATTGAAAGCATTTGCAGAGGACAAAATAAAGGTGACTGAAAAATAGAAATTTGTTCTGGGAAGGGTGGAAAACACTGTGGGAAAAGGAGAAAATGGTGGTTACCAGCATTTTCTCTTTTTCCCACAGTGCTTTCAAAAGGCTTCTTTCTCAGGGGCGTCAAAAGTAGGGATGGTTTGGTAATGGGTAAAGGTATTGCCATCCTTACGCTTCTAGTGCAACATGGAATAAAATTTCTTATTAGTTGATGAATAAGAATTTATACTGATATATTTTTTCTCAGAAATTCATTTGTAGTCTATCTATCTTGAAATTATTTGATGATATTTTTGTTAGTTTTCTGAAAAGGAAGGTAATTATTATCGGCATTTAAAATGAGAATAGAGTGGCTTTAGATTTATAAATGATAATTCTAGGAAGGAAAAAATAGAATTAAAACGTGGCTCGGTCAAAGTATTACAATAATACTCATTTTAATACAGAGCAAATTTTTTAGGATATTACTATTGTGGAAATAGCTGTTTTTCATTAGAATGGTACTGCCTTAACTCTTTCCCTAACGACAAACTTTTGGACTGGACCAAAATGAAAGCATTTGCAGTGGACAATTCAACTCTTGCTGAAAAGATGATTTCTGTCGATGATAAGGTAGAAAACAATGTGGGAAAAGGAGAAAATGCTGGTTACCAGCATTTTCTCCTTTTCCCACAATGTTTTCAAAAGGCTACTATTCCAGACCATTAAAAACCAAGGATTGTTTGGGAAAAGGTTAAAAAAGGGTTTTCCTGTTCTTGTAGTGTTGTTCTATTGTATCGCGTAAATAGTTACTGTTAAAAATAGCCTGGATGTAAAAAGTTGAAGCGCGTACCTGAACGCGCATGTTTTATAACGTAAACAAGCAGTATGAGAACCTGGCTTAGGAATTTTTGTATTTTTACATTGATATACTGTATTTTGTTTATTAATGATAGTGGTTGTTGATACACAATGAAAAGTGTGGTAACCTCTTTATTTTGTGTCTTCTTTTTCGTTTTCCTTAAAGATGCTTTTATATCAATCATATGGGTTGGCACTATGAATCAAGTGGATGAGGTTGTCTTTGAATAATATGGAGTACTAGTTTGTTACCACCAAACGCCACCTCTCAATTGTTCAATATGTTTTGGCGATGCTCTGGGTCCATATTCACCAACCATTCTTAAGAGCACTCTTTGTCCAAATCCTCAATATTGTCTGGCTGTGAAAGTAACAGAACTCCTGATTGGCTAAACCAAATTTTGGTTTAGCCAATCAGAAGATCTGTTACTTTCACACTGACAAAATTGTGAAGAATAAGACTAAGAATATTCTTAAGAATGGTTGGTGAATATGGACCCTGGTTAAAGGTGTGTTAACCCTTTACTCCATACATACTCATTTTGACGTATCAACAACAGACAGATTTTGAAAACATTGTGGGAAAAGGAGAAATTGCTCGTAACGAGCAATTTCTCCTTTACCCACAATGTTTTCCACTCAATCAGATATTTGTATCCTCATTTGTCCATATATTTGACATCATATCTTTATTTGCTGTTAAAATGGAAGAGCCTCAAATTGGCATATCAGGTAAAGGGTTACCAAGTCTCCGTGCTCTATGATAACAAGCAAGTCTTTACATGATTATTGTTCTATAACGTCCATTTTATGTTACAACCGGCGGAATCATCAGGTAGAATGGTCTCTTTGAAATAAAGAAAATTAACATAAAAGAAAACAGTTTCGACACAGGTCAGCCGGCGAAGGCTGACTGGTGGATACCTTTTGCAGATACATTAACCCTTTCCCAAACAATCCCTGGTTTTTACGGGTCTAGAATAGTTGCCTTTTGAAAACATTGTGGGAAAAGGAGAAAATGCTGGTAGTGTAACCAGCATTTTCTCCTTTTCCCACAATGTTTTCTACCCTATCATAGACAGAAATCATCTTTTCAGCAAAAGTTGAATTGTCGTCTGCACATGTTTTCAATTTGGTATAGTCCAAAAGTTTGTCGTTTGGGAAAGTGTTAAAACCAATTTACACAGAGCCGAGACACGGTAGCTTATATGGTAGCGTACAGGAATTGAGATCAGGGAGTCGCTGATTCGATCCACGGCTTGGCCAATTTCTCTCCAAAAATTGATAATAGTCATTTCGGCAGGATTCATTTCGCTCTCACCACTGACCATTATTTCGATAGTAGTTATGAAGGAAAGCAGCCAGTGGCTTGGAAAGAATATTGTGTGGAGCACTTGTAAAAGAACCTCCAGGCAAGCATGGATAGGTGCACTGGCTGTGATATAACTGAAATAATGTTGAAAACAGCGTTAAACACCATTATCTCCCGCTAGATGGCATTCTATAAATACTCATCTATCTAACTTGGGGATCCTGGGTACAGAAACGAACCACTTTCCCACGCGACAACCGTTACTTTGAATTTCAAACTTAAATAAACGTTTACTCAATAAAACGCTACCTCGTGCAATTCACTCAGCTATGATCAGCAGTCTAGAGAAATCTGGAGCTAAAGCAGGTCTCATTTCTCCTCAAACGTATTGATAAAAGCTATTTTCAAATTACTACTTAATGGAGCGTAATATTACAGTCAGCCCGCTTTTGGGGCTAGTGATATAATACAGTCGAATCTTCGAAGAATATGACATACGCAGACAACGCGTTAAATACCATACAAACAATCAACTAAACGAACATTTGCACAGAGCGTTACTCATGTGTTTGGTATCTAATGCCTTCGCAAAATGTTCAGTTACATCGCCACAGTTACAACAGTTTTTTGCATGTTACTGATTGCCTGCCCACCTGAACGCAGTCGAAACAATATACAGCGGTGAGAGAGGATTGAACCTGGCTTCAATGGCTAACATCCATTGCCGACCCCTGGGTTTCTGGCCATGCACGATAGCTGCTGAGCTGTGTGGCTCAGCGGCTCTGTAAGTAGCGAAATACGTAGTTGTTAGATCGTTTTGTGGCCATTCGATAAAACTGGGCTTCTCTGAATTGAAGACATATGCAGAATCTGATGACATTTTTCTAAATATGCACCAAGTTATGGAATACGTTTTTATTTTTGAAAATTAAATTGAAGGCATAGAAAAATTTAGGGAAATCAACATGACTTAAATGTTAATAAAACAGTATAAGGAAAAAGAAAAGCGTCAGGAGTCACTGCTAGGAATGAACATTTTCTCATTTAGCCCGTTGATTTCAGGAGGAAAGCAACTAAAGTTGTCTGGCGGAGGTCATGGGTTAATTATATCTGGGTCGTGCTCTGGTAAAAGGGGGCTTAATGCATCTCCGCGATTCATGATACCATTTGAGTCGTTACATTGTGATGAATCCATATTATTATACTGCAAAGAAATTTCTAGTTATCTGATTGGTTAACATGCCGGGAACATATATATATATATAATGTTTCCTGGCAAAAACCACGTAAAGCCAGTTTCCCTGTTGAGCGCCCCGTAAAAATCACTACACGTGTAACACAACATCCAAAATGGCTGCGTCGATCGATCACTATAGACTGCACATTTATGCACCAAACTGCAAGTTTTAATGACGTCATTTTCAGGTGAAGTCAGTTTTCATTGAATTGGGGCACTCAGAAGGAAATTTCTATTTCGTCAGCATACTCGATTCGTGAGATTATACCTAATAATAGGTAATACAGGAAAATTTCGCTTAACGCGCTTTGAAAGGGTAAAACTTTGCAGTATAATAAATTCGTTGTACGGTCAGGTGGCAGGGGACTTGGGAACTTGTTCACGGCTGTGTCGAATCATGTCGCCGCCTCGCCTTCGTCAAGGGGAGACATGATTCACCACAGTCGTGAACAAGTTTCCAAGTCCCCTGCCATTTGACCGTACAACTAATAAAAGCCATTTTGTCTGATGACAGACTGAGACATGTGGTAAACTGGTCTCCTGTGTATACAGAAAACTGACCTAAAGCGAAAAGTATCGACTCGGGGCAGCCTGCGCGGACTGCACAGGCTGACCTGAGTCGATACTTTTCGCAGATGCATTAAGCCCCCTTTTTATAGAGCATGGCTCGTTCTTTTTTTTTATTTAGACATAAGTGTGAATGACTAATCTGTTCAAAGAAACAGCGCGGCCCTCTCTTTCCTGTTGCGAATGATTGATCGCCGTTATTTTATGGCGAATATTAATTGTCATTTATCGCCAATGAACCTATATCTAACCCACATACTGTGGATCGGGACCTCCTCGGATGGCATTTGCAAGAGTAAGTTAAGAGCAGACGGTACGTTCGTGTAGTCTGATCCGTGTCTACCCATCCCGACACACGGTTTAGAATTATCATGAACCTAACGACACCAATTGATACGATTATATCGGATTCTTGAAAATAGCTCGTTGCGTAATTATTCCTGTACTAAACAATCGAGTGTTCGGCTATACTGTAAGATGGCTTTTGAAAATATCGTGGCAAAACGAGAACGAGATACCAGCAAGAATGTCCTCATTTTTGCGCTTTGTTTCCTGTCCATACATAGAAAAGTTTAGTAATTTTAGTATTTTAATGCTTTCAACTTGAAAAGGTACACGCTCGTGTCTTCTGTCAAATAGTTAACCCTTTACCAAACAGTCCCTGGTTTTTACGACCCGGAGATAGAAGCCTTTTAAAAACATTGTGGAAAAAAGGAGAAAATGCTGGTAACCAGAATTTTCTCCTTTTCCCACAATGTTTTCTACCCTTTGCAAACAAATTTTAAATCTTCAGTCACTTTTATTTTGTCGTCTGCAAATGCTTTCGATTTGAACGCCCCTAAAATTTTGTTGTTTGGTAATGAGTTAAGGCAATGTTTTCTTTATAGAGCCGATTACCGTGTCATGGCAAAATACAAATATCGGCATTTAGTTCTTCTTACACCTACCACCAAGACACCTTTTATTCTTTTAGCATTAAATATTAACGTATGAGCGGCGCTCTAGGTAGAAAGAAGCACTGGGATAAGAATATTAAATTCATTTGTAGTTTAATATGAAGAGAACTGATGAAAACAGTTCTGAAGTAGTCCTGTTTAAATTGTTTAGCCTATTGCTGAAAGCAGAATTTTCCATTATGTTTAAGAATGTGGGAGCTCTTGTAATGAATGTTATTGAGCGATACATTAAATCTCTTGTTTAATGTAAAATGAGTGTCGCCATTTTGCAATGTTTCGGAATATAATGTTTGTTCTGTTTTTTTTTTTAAATGAATAATGTTAAAATAGAGGACTGCATAGACAGTACAATGAATTTTTTAATAAGAAAGTAGACTGGATTTAATAGATTGCATGTTTTGTTAAAAAATGAAGCACCGTTGACTCAAATTTTAATACCACGTTGAATGTGTTAAATTAATCTGATAAAGGCCTATATTCATAAATTGTACCACGACTCTGATCAGTCGGCCAATCAGCGCTCAGTATTTGGTCCGTAAATAGCACACATACAACGGCTTTAATGTACCACGTGGTTAAAATCGGACAGACAAAGCTCGTAGCACTATCCATGTGAATAAGACAACCCCTGTTGTTGTCTATCCTATACGTAGAATTTACTGCCAAATCTTAGTAATACTTCTCAAGTATGAATTAACCCAGCCCATTTACTACACAATCATGTTACTTGCGCGCTACACAATCTTACACGAGAAATCAGTTTAGTAACCTAGCTTTTCATCCATTTCCCAGAAAACCTTCTACTCTTCCAAAGACAAATTTCAACATTTCGGCAACATTTAATTTGTCGTCTAGGGATGCTTCATATGTAGAAAAATCTATTATCTTTTGTCTGGGAATGAGTAAGTTTGGACTGGAACACATTTGCTCTTCATATTCATTTGAAGCAAGAGTTTGATCTGTGATCTTGGCCTGTACTAAGCAAGCATTCTTAAGAGCTTTCTTATTCTCCAGAATTTTCTATGTTTGAAAGTAGTATAACACAGCTTCTGATTGGCTAAACTTTATTGCAACAAACATGTAGTATTTGGGTAAAATACCACCTTAAAAGAAAGTAACGAACAGGTATTATTTGGGTAAAATACCACCTTACCAGAAAGTGTAGATCCAAGATAAGACAGCACATTATGAGCAGTCTGATCCTGATCTACATTTTCAGCAAAATGCCCTTATGGTAGTAGACCCCTAATACCTCTAGTGCTGGGTGCATAAAGTTTTCTTGATGGTTGATGAATACGGATTTATACAAGTATAAAAATTTTGCACATTTTTAACCGACCAGAAATTTCTTTATGCCTATCTTGAAATTATGTGTAGATGTATTTTGTTAGTTTCCAAAAAGGGAGGTAATTACTATCCCTCTTTATAATGAAAAGATAGTGATTTTAGATTTATAAATGAAAATTCTAGAAAAGACAAAAAGGGAAAAGTGGCTTGGTCAAAGCAGTGCAATAACACTAGCAAAGTTTGTAGGATAATATTATTTTGGAAATAGCATTTTTCTATTAGGGGTCTACAACGTTAAGTCGCTCTGAGGAGTCCAAGGGCCGAAAAAATACTGTTGGAAAAAAAGGACGCAACTAGTGGAACCAAGTTTTCGACCTGATGGCGGCATTAAAATAAATTGCAATAAGTTTGAAAAGTAAGTAAAAGGTCGCAACAGGAAGAAAGATCACTTCACATACATCAAATTTTGCGTTTCACACGAGATTAACTGAGATTGACAGTCATATCCCAATAACCGATATAATGATTCTATAAATGAATTGCGCCATAAATTCAATTAAACTACCTTACATTAAATTTATAAATGGCGTATAAGTTATGTTAATGTGTTGTTCACGCACATTTAATTATACCACCCCCGCAACGCGAATATTTCCGGGGTTATAGAGGAACCAGCCTGTCTTTCTCTGTACCGGTCTGTCCCTCTGCAAGTCTGTTTGTTCGCTTGTTGAAATACGGAAATGAACAATTTTTCCGTCTTTATGTTGAATCTTTTAACAACAACTAACAAGAATATCTAGGTGTTCAAGACGCCATTGTCAAATGTCTGGCCCTCAGACATCATAGGATCGTCTCTAATTGATCTAGTAATGTACTTGTCCTATACAAGGTTTGTACACCTGTCTTCTCTATTAATCCATTACCACACAATACCTACTTTTGACGACCCTTTAGGAAACATTGTGGGAAAAGAAGAATATGCTGGTAACCAGCATTTTCTCCTTTTCCCACACTGTTTTCTACCCTTCACAAAACAAATTTAAGATATTCAGTCCGTTTCATTTTGTTTTCTGCAAATGCTTTCGATTTGGAGAAGGCAAACATTTTGTCGTTTGGTAAAGAGTTATAACTCTTGGCGGGAGAACTAAGCCATCCAAAGTGACAGTTCTTAAGATAGCTTCATCTGCTTATCTGTTTTAGATTCAACTGTGTACAAGACAGTGTCTCGAACCCTAACAATTTGGTTATAACTATTATGTACTACAATGCGATAGTGAAGCTTAAGACTGTATTTCGTAATCACCAGCCATTCTTGAAAACATTCTTAGTATTATTCTCCAAGATTTTCTAAATTTGCAAGTAACACAACTTCCATCTTCGCAAGCCAAGGGTGACGATACACTACGCTACTCTACCCTTGGCAGATCGAGCATGATTTCGACATTCCCGCGATAAGCGTTTTCATTGGTTGCAGTTAGCTCTAAATTCACGAATCAAATCGCTCGTAGCATTTCATTTTTCGATAAAAAATAGAACAAGGTCGCGACCTTTCGAACAAGTATAGAAGGTAAACTTAAGATACCTCCGTAGATGTGTGCAGGATCTGTAATGATTTATAACCGATAAAACAAAGACTAACAATATGTACAGAAAGTTTCAGTGTAACCAATCAATTGTCGGAGGTTTTGTGCTATATTCCAGCACCTGACGATGGAATGTCGAAGCACGTTTGTGCTTATCGCTTCATGTTGAATATTTGTATTTGTATATTATTCATAACCAGCATCCAATAGGGGGGTGCATCGCGGGAATATCGAAATCGAGCTCGATCCGCCACGGTAAGATCCACGTAGTGATCGTAACCTTGGCTCGCGAAGATGCACAATTTCTAATTGGCTAAAACCGAACGGTTTAGCCAATCAGAAGTTGTGTTACTTTCAAATATAAAAGAATATTCTGAGAACGTTCTTAAAAATGGTTGGTAAATACGGACCCACTGTACAGAACGTGTGCTATGAACCTAAAGCTGAATCGTTTGGTATTTTGTTATTTATTCGCGCAAAATGGCCCTGCAGCTGCATTAATACTGTTTCTATACTACCTGGAAATATCCTCGCAATAGCCTTCAGAGCTCTAGATAGAGGGAGTGACTTTGATTTCGAAATTGAAAATATTAATCATTGTCCACTAAACCCTATGTTGTGGGTACTCATTAGAATCGTCTCAACGAGACGATTCTAATGAGTACCCACAACATAGGGTTTGGAAGAGAAATAATGGATTTAGAATTCCTTCACTCCATCTTATCTGGAGCTCTGAGTCTTTGCGTTGTCCTACATTACAGGTGTTTCCTGTCGTAGAAGCTAGGGCGCAGGTTTTATATATTATAACCTTAGTTTCCCAGATTCCTTCCCCTTTGCAACCCACTATAGGGGATTTATTCTGCAGCAAGCATTTACTAGATTTATCTCCTTTCCCCATGATAATTATTTTATAAGCTTTCATGAACAATGCCCTCGATTTGAATTCAGGTATAGTATATTTGTCGTCTGCTCATACTTTGAATGTGGACAAGTTTAAAATTTTGTTGGATGGTAGAAAGTTGTACAAGACATCATTTAACTCTTATCCTGCTGAATAACTAAAATTAAATTTTCAATTCGATGGTAAAAAAACCCAATTATTGTAATTTCAAAGAGATGTTTCGGGAAATATTATCTCGTTATCGGACAGTGTAGATTAAAGATCAGACTGCACGTTCTGTGCAGTCTGATCTTGATCTACGCTGTCAGCAAAAGGTCAGTGACTCGCGCTTAGCAGCCGAAGGGTTAAAATACCACAAAATCACCAACCAGTTAAGTTTCCAAATCAACGACTGTATAATTCTTACATTAATTTATATGTTCGCACTCAATCAGATTTTGCTGCACACACAACAAACATTCCGTCAGCGGCTCTGTACGAGATTGACGAAATGTGAATATCCTCCTCCAGTTAAATCAGTCTTAGTTTACGTCCGTCCGTCTTGATCACGTGAATGTTGTTAGAGTCCCGCCCACAAACGTATATAGCGCCCTCCTTATCAACACATATGTTTCCGGATCCTTCGAGCTCCTTTGAGCGGTACCTGGAGTAATAAATCAAAGCATTGAAAGTACTGCAGGACGGTATTTCCTCCAATGTGCGCAAACTTTATTAGTTGTACGGTCAGGTGGCAGGGGACTTGGAAACTTGTTCACGGCTGTGGTTAATCATGTCGCCCCGAGCCGAAGGCGAGGTGGGTTAGGGTTAGTGGAACAGTGAAAAAATGTTGGAAACTGGCATTTTCTCCTTTTCCCACAATGTTTTCTATTTTGTGAAAGAATTTATTTTTTTCAGTCGCATTTAATATGTCGTTTGCTAATGCTTTCGATTTTGGATCAATTTCAAAAAATCTGGTGGAATAGAAAACGCAGAAAATGAAGAATTGCTCATCCCCCCCTCCCCCCCAAAAAAAGTAGTTTC
The DNA here is from genome assembly GCA_943736015.1 of Tridacna crocea. NCBI lineage: Eukaryota > Metazoa > Mollusca > Bivalvia > Cardiida > Cardiidae > Tridacna > Tridacna crocea. The sequence continues at coordinate 151,703 of OX031066.1, read as the reverse complement.
ACTCTCACAATAGCTTGATTTCAAATCTGCCAAACCCACTTCAAAGTAGGAAGGGTTAGTATACACTGGGAAGGAATGGTTTTGTTGAAGCAAATAGACTGAAATATCTGCGTACCATGTCTTTGTTGAGATTTTTTCATAGGAAACAAGAACGTAAAATGTTACGAGAGATAACATACAGTTGTTAAAGCATAAAGCTATGTATAATCATAGAAAAATATTCCATAAGAATACAATGTTCTAGTTTGAATTTGATTGACAGCGAAATTGTTAGATTAAAACATTAACTATAACATTATAATGTTGACAAGGTAGAACGATGGAACTATTCCCTTCTTGTAACCAACAATCAGTTACAGTATACACTGATATAAAACGGCTATAAAAAAATCTAAAATATGTGAGAAGAGTTCAACGACGACCCGAGAATAGTTAGCTTTATCGAGGCAGGAAAGAAGAGGAATTATAATAAAAACTCGCACGACGCGCATGTTCACCCATTCGTAATCCAGATAAGGAAAAATACTCTAAGTAGAATAAGTAACATTAATCCAAGACCGGGAATAGTTAAATAAATCATTAGTGTTGTTGCAACTTGCAAGTCGCCTACCGGCTCCCTCTTGAAAGTAAGCTGCAAGATTTAAGAAATAATCTTCTTTCTATCGTGGTATATCGTTCAATAAACCACAGTTGTGAGTTATGAGGCGTAATAAATAATCCACGAGGACGATAGCCCGAGTGGGTTATTCATTGCGCCTCATAACCCACAACGTGGTTTATTGAACGATATACCACGATAGAAAGAAGATTATTTCGATTCTAACATGGCCAATTCGTAGTGAAATGAAAACAAGTTCAAACTGGGAGTAAAAACGCGGATGAAGATTATGTTCCATTGAATAACTCACTCATTGAATGACGTCACTTTAAATGGATTGTCGCAGATTTTACCAAGTTTTCCTTGCACTGTGTTTATAGACGTGTGTCATGTTAGAATTGATAATAACTTCCAAGAATATAGTGTCATAGACTTTGCATCACCGCTGATCGTTGTTTCTAGGATGGTATGTAGGAAAACAGCCAGTGGCTTAGAAAGAATATTGTTCGGAAATTGGTAAAAATGAACTCCGAGCAAGCGTATCCTACATATAAGTGCACTGGCTGCCGTCATGTAACAGTAAATAGAGTTGAAATCGGCATTACACATCATACAACAAACCAATAGACTTGGCATTCATCTTTACAGCTGTATTTCCAGTTAATCCATTAAGTATTACAGACACGGATTGTTATGAATTTGATGACCTTATATTTGTACCAGATAACTGTCCGCGAAAAACATAAAACTCATTATTATACTGCAAAGAAATTTCTCGTGATCTGATTGGTTAACATGCCGGGAACATAATATCATGTTCCCTGGCAAAAAACTACGTGAAACCAGATTCCCTTTTGAGTGCCCCGTAAACATCACTACACGTGCAAGACATCATCCAAAATGGCGGCTTCCAGCGATCACCAGACTGCACATTTATGCACCAAACTGCACGTTTTAGTGACGTCAGTTTCCAGTGACGTCAGTTTTCATTGAATTGGGGCACACAGAATGGAATTTCTGTTTCTTCAGCATACTCGATTCGTGAAATTATAAAACAGGAAATTTTTGCTGAACACGCTTTGAAAGGGTAAAACTGGGCGACATGATTAACCACAGCCATGAACAAGTTTCCAAGTCCCCTGCTACCTGACCGTACAACTAATACTGTATTATCTGCAGGGAGATCAGGTCTGGATATACTACATTTTAAAAGCTGAGAAGTTTTCAAATTCTAACAAGAGGGCCATGATGGCCCTGAAATCGCTCACCTGAGTTTATTGACCAAACATGCACCATCTAGTTTCCCAGTGACCTAGTTTTTTATCAGACATTACCCATCATCAAACACTTTTGAGATATCAATAAGACAAACATTCTGGCCAAGTTTCATGAGTATTGGACTGAAAATGTGGCCTCTACAGAGTACAAAAGGTTTTTCTAAGATTTCATCAAGTGACCTAGTTTTGGACCCGACAAATACCCATTATCAAACTCTTTTGAGACATCACCAAAACAAACATTCTGACCAAGTCTGAAGAGTATCAGGCAGAAAATGTAGCCTCTGGAGTGTACACAAGGTTTTTCTAATATTTGACCCATTGACCTAGTTTTTGACTCCACATGACCCATTTTCAAACTCATTCAAGGTATCACCAAGACAAATATTATGAACAAGTTTTAGGAGTATCAGACTGAAAATGTGTCCTCCAGAGCATACAAAAGGTGTTTATAACATTTGACCTATTGACCCAGTTTTTGACCCAACATGACCCATTTTCAAACTCATCCAAGATATTATAAAGGCAAACATTCTGACTAATTTTCAAGAGTGTTGGACTGAAAATGTGGCATCCAGAGCATATACAAGGTTTTTCTAAGATTTGACCTGGTGACCTAGTTTTTAACCCCAATGACCCATTTTCAAGCCTGTCTGAGATATCATCAAGACAAACATTCTGACCAACTTACAAGAGTTTCGGAATGAAAATGTGGCCTCTAGAGCCTACAAAAGGTTTTCCTAACATTTGACCTAGTGACCTAGTTTTTGACCCCACATGACCCATTTTCGTTCTTGTCCGAGATATTATCCAGGCAAACATCCTGACCAACTTTCATGAGTATCCGACTGAAAATGTGGCCTCTAGAGCGTACAAAAGGTTTTTCTAAGATTTGACCTAGTGACCTAGTTTTTGACCCCACGTGACCCATTTTCAAACTCGTCCGAGATATCATCCAGACAACCATCCTGACCAACTTTCATGAGTATCCGACTGAAAATGTGGCCTCTAGAGCGTACAAAAGGTTTTTCTAAGATTTGACCTAGTGACCTAGTTTTTGACCCCACGTGACCCATTTTCGAACTTGTCCGAGATATCATCCAGACAAACATCCTGACCAACTTTCATGAGTATCCGACTGAAAATGTGGCCTCTAGAGCGTACAAAAGGTTTTTCTAAGATTTGACCTGGTGACCTAGTTTTTGACCCCACGTGACCCATTTTCGAACTCGTCCGAGATATCATCAAGACAAACATCCTGACCAACTTTCATGAGTATCCGACTGAAAATGTGGCCTCTAGAGCGTACACAAGGTTTTTCTAAGATTTGACCTGGTGACCTAGTTTTTGACCCCACGTGACCCACTTTCGAACTCGTCCGAGATATCATCCAGACAAACATCCTTATTAACTTTCATGAGTATCCGACTGAAAATGCGGCCTGTAGAGCGTACACAAGGTTTTCCTAAGATTTGACCTGGTGACCTAGTTTTTGACCCCACGTGACCCACTTTCGAACTCGTCAGAGATATCATCGAGACAAACATCCTGACTAACTTTCAAGAGTATCGGACTCAAAATGCGGCCTCTAGAGCGTACACAAGGTTTTTCTAAGATTTGACCTAGTGACCTAGTTTTTGACCCCACATGACCCATTTTCGAACTCGTCCGAGATATCATCGAGACAAACATCCTGACCAACTTTCATGAGTATCCGACTCAAAATGCGGCCTCTAGAGCGTACACAAGGTTTTTCTAAGATTTGACCTAGTGACCTAGTTTTTGACCCCACATGACCCATTTTCGAACTCGTCCGAGATTTTATCGAGACAAACATCCTGACCAACTTTCATGAGTATCCGACCAAAACTGTGGCCTCTAGAGCGTACACAAGGTAAAAAGTTGACGACGGACGACGCACGACGCACGACGGACGACGGACGACGGACGCCGGACACAGCACGATCACAATAGCTCACCATGAGCACTTCGTGCTCAGGTGAGCTAAAAAGGGAATCTCGAATAGATCTCCATTTCTTGTTGTCCTCCCTTACTACCTTAAAGGTAATCGCTTTTGGTCAGTTATGTATGCCAGGATCAGAAATCAATGCAGCGGACTAAATTCTGATTTGTTTCAAAATTACCTTCGCGATGATCCTCTCAGCATGTATTTGATACAACCAGAGGATGCTGAACACTATATCTTTAGATGTCATTTCTTTGATCGACAGACTAAAACTTTTTAATTCTAGAAACAGATTTGATCCATTAAAGGTGGATATTTAGAATTTTTACATCTCACCAAATTAAAAAATATATAGATCGATGAAATTCATATGAAAAAATAATACAAATCATCAATAATTAAGATTCATAAAATTACAAAAAAAAAAAAAAATTAATGGTATTCCCTCAAAAGGCTACGTAGCCTCTTAAGCTATTTTTAGATTTCGCGCCAAAATTCAATAAAGCATTGTGGCAATGTCAAGTGACTGGCACGTGACTCATAACGCTTAAGTTCCCTATCATAACAAACACGCACTGATTATTTTCCATAATGTCTTCTTCGGACGCTATGTTTGAAGCTTCTTCTGTGTATTCCTGTATGTAAATGAGCCAATTGATCATCTAAAAATAGTATATGTCTCCCGTTGGTGTCAACCTGAGCCGTCGTAAATCTCTTATTTCTCGTGTTGTTGGACGGTTTTCGACTACTACTACAGTTTTCGACTGGGTTTTATGAATGAAAATTAAAAGGCTTTGGGAGTATAAGGATGATTTTTTTGCACTTTTATAAAATTTTCGTCCCAAAATCTGAAGGGCCACCTTTAAATATAAATACATTACTTTACAGAAATCCAGCTTTAAAGGTGGCCCTTCAGTATTTGGGACGAAAATTTTACAAGTCGTTATTCATAAAACCCCAGTAGTCGAAAACCATCCGACAACACGAGCAATTAGAGATTTACTACGGCCAAGGTAGACATCGACAGGAAAAACGTTGTATTTTTACATGAACAATTCGCTCATTTTCATACTGGAAATACACAGACAAAGCTTCGAACATACCGTCCGAAGAAAATATTATGAAAAATAATTACATGTTTGTTATGTAATGGCATTTAAGCGTCATTAGTCACGTGACAGTCACTTAACATTCCCACAATGCATTTTTTTTTATTTTTGGCGCTAAATCTAAAAATAGTTCAAGTGGCTACGTAGCCGTTTAAGGGAATACCATCAAAAAATGTTTTTTGGTAATTTTCTGATTCTTCATTATTGATGATTTGTATTGTTTTTTTTTTCATATAAATTTTAGTGATATATATATTTCTTGATTTGGTGTGATGTGAAAATTCTAAGTATCCACCTTTAGTAGCACGTGAAAATTCGAAAATATTCGTAGTAGTCCAAGAGTAGGCCTACAGGAAAAAAAAAAACATGAAATCTTGTGCTTTTCTGTCCGTGACTCTATTTTTTCTAGTGTTAACAATTACTCGAACTTTTATATAACTTTGTACGGCAGGGGACAGGGGGGAGGGAAGAGAGAGCCGTTATCCGGGGAAAGAGAGAGCCGTTATCCAAACTGTCATAACTTGTGGCCCAACCCCATTTCCATGTTAATATTTCAGTCATATCACGGCGACAGCTCACGTTATTGGTGCCTTTCCTGGGTTTCACCAGTTCAAGGCTATGGCATTGAAGTGTTTTGACCAAGGACGCACCCACGAAAACCCCAGAGGATCCAGTGCGACTTGAACCCGGGACCCCTTAATATCGAGTCAAGCTACTCAGGACCCCAGTGCACTCGTAGAAGACATGCAAAGTTTTTCTTAGTGGGGTTCCAGAAAGACTCAACATTATAGTTGGTTTTTCTTTTGGTAATTTGTGTTTCTGTTTTTCAGAGAATTTGTAAGATTTTGCTTCACACTAATAATACAGCGTGAACTTGATTTGGTCCGACAAGAATGGAACGATCATCAAATCAGACGTCAGAACAGAGACGAAGTCCATGGCAAGCCAGAAATCCTCTACCAGCATCTAGAGTTATATGGTATGATGTTCATCACTATTATCACAAGCAATAGATGCATGCTCTTCCATTTAACCCTTTACTCCATAAGGCATTTCTATGGTATCTCTAATTGACCCTAAATAACAACAAAGATGAAGCGGTTTATTATCTGTATATGACACCTTTTGATAGCATAGAAAACACTGTGACAAAAGGTGAAATTGCTCGTCACGAGCAATTTCACCTTTTGTCACAATGTTTTCCAAAGGCTCCTACAAGCAATGCGTAGAAATGAGTATCTATGGAGTAAAGGGTTAAACATTTTTGCTCATTTTTATGGTCAATGGCCGGTTTCAGTTCATAGTATCTAAATGAACATAGTGGATAATAGGCATTGAATAGAACCACATGCAGGTTTTAGTGCTGATTTTGAATGGCGTTCATGCTACTTTCAACAATTTTATAGGTTATTGCATTTGAGAAATTTAAAACTGATTTCATGAAATGTATTGATTTATCGTCTTATTTTCTTGTTTAGTTAATAGGAAATATGTTTCGTCGACCTACTGCGCTTTTGCAGATTTTTCTCATTTCTTTTTTATCCGATTTACTCATATATTTCATGATGTAGGCCTGCTGTCCTTGAAAAGTTTGTAAAACGAAATGTCTGACAATGAAATTTATGATAAAATCGGCCATTCATATTTCGGTTTTTGGACAAATGGCGCGTTTTGAAATAATTCAGTCCTAGTGCCATGTGAAAAAATATCTGAAGTATGTAATCATCTGTAAGTTACAGTATAAAACAGAGTTTTGCAAAAACGAGGGATACTACCAAAGCATACAATAACTTCAGCTATTTTGGAGCGACAGAACACATAGTGGGCTTTCCGGGTGTCATCAGTATTGCGCTAACATTTAAGCTATCCATGCTTTACGTGAAAGGAAACCTGTTAAACTTAACCCATTACCACACAATCCCTACTTTTGACGCCCCTGAGAAAGAAGCCTTTTAGAAAACATTGTGGGAAAAGGAGAAAATGCTGGTAACCAGCATTCTCCCCTTTTCCACAATGTTTTCTACCCTTCACAAAACAAATTTCAAATTTTCAATCACTTTTATTTTGTAGTCTGCAATTCATTTTAATTTGGACAAACCTAAAATTTTGTCGTTTGGTAATGGGTTAAATTGGTTTGAAACCTTTACATGAAACTGACAGTATTTGGTAGTTATTAATCTATCGTGACTGGATTCGCTTAATCAAAAGTCAATTAATACTTCATTCAGTCAATCATTTTGTGTTCTATTTATCTGAAGGAACAAGAGACTATGCGTTTCCAGTAGACATGGAAGATGTAGCTACTTTCCGCTCCTTTTGCAAAACAACGTCACCAAGTGGCTGTGAGGAGCCCCTGCAAACTATCCTGTTTGGTAAGCTAGAGTCCATCGCAAGACCGCCACCTGAAACAATGGATGACGCAAAAGACCTTCTCCAGTGGCTGACACACTATTTTCAGTAGCCTACTTGCAAAATTTAGTTAGGACACTATTTAATAAAGTATGCATATCTGTTTCTCCTCTCTCACTTTTATTTAACCCAGTGCTCTATGAATGCAGGTTTTAACAGGTCTGCAGCACACAACCTTTGTAACTATTTTGACAATAGAAGGAATTGCTCATAGTGGACGATTTCTCCTTTTGTCGCAATGTATTCTACAATAAACAAAAAAAAAATGTCTCATCCACGGCGTCAATATTTTTCATGAATCAAAGTTTCGTGGAAAAAAAAACTAAATGGGACCGAGCAAAGACGATTCCTATCGACAAACGACCAACAATAGACTGATCACAAAAGCTCACAATGAGCACTTTTGTGCTCGACTGAGCTAACAAAAACAGGATTGTTAATTGCATTTCATTTTCAATGAACTGCTCTGCGAGTTCTATGTGGACTGGTGAAAACAGTTTGTTGACTGCATCATATAAATGCAGAAAAAAAATGATTATTTTGAAATACCCCTATTCCTAAAATTTCAAATACCTTCTTTTCTCAAAATGTTCATATCAAATAGGTTTAATGTCTCTGGCGATTGAAACAGTCGTTTCAAATTTCAAAAGAACCGGTCATAAAATGTTGACTTCTTCCATCAACTGAGAAAGGACTAATGAAATTTTCAAACGCCCAATGCCCACAGGTTGGCGGATTTTAGGACAAGCCTATTAATGAGAAACAAATTGTATATAGCAAATCTTTATTCATTTCTAAATCGAAAGAACAACAAGAGGGCAAACCACTCTCTTGAAACCTGACTAGAAGGAAAGTTTCTGGTCGTCAGAGTACACAAAAGCCCTACTTAACTCTATCCAAAACTGAAGCAAGTTTTGATGGATCGGAAATTTATGACTTTTGAAAACAGCATTTTTTCATTTTCCCACAATGTTTTCAAAAGCTTTCTTTCTCGGGATTGTTAACGTCTTTTCCCACAATGTTTTCAAACGCTTTCTTTCTAAGGGTCGTTAATGTCGGGACTGTGTGGTAAGGATTAAACAACGGGGTTCCTATTTCAGTCATCTGTATTCACCAAACATTTTTGGTCTCATTCTCTAACATTTGGTAATTTTGAAAGTAACACAACTTCTGATTGGCTAAACCATAATGATTTAGCCAATCAGAAGTGGTGTAACTTTCAAATGCCTCTAAATATAGAAATATCTAGAGAACAAGGCCAAGAATTTTTTTAAGAATGATTGGTGAATATAGACCCTGGAACACTTGCATGAAGTTTGCCATAGGTCAATTAGCTATGACATTACAACATGGAACTGATTTTTTTTTCAAAAAGGTTTTATCAGTGACCTTGAACTTGAGAACTTTGTGAACCCATAACAATAAAGTTGGCCCTCAGTAACACTTCCATAAATTTTGAATTCAACAGGTCAAACCATAAGAGTACGGAAATTTGTTTAACTCTTAAAGTGCTGAATTAATACAAGAGACATCTTTAAATAGGCAAACATCTGAAATACTACTGTAACAAAGATTTTTTGGCCAGAGTATATTACAAAATGGTGGACAGTGTAGATCCAAGATCAGACTGCACGTTCTGTGCAGTCTTATCTTGATCTACACTGTCCACAAAAACAAGTTAAGTTGGTTCCAGCGCTTTAAGGGTTAAAGACAGATGGACATCAGAAAGATATGAAAACAGTACACCCCTTTATGTCTACGGTAGTATGAGTATACTACGTAACACTAAAACATACCTGAACAATACTATAGGTAAAAGTGACTGTGGTACCTTGACATGACAGTACAGTACATTACAATGCCTAATAGGACTTGTTTCGTAACAGTTGCTAGTTTTCATTTTTTTTACACCATAACAACTTAATTGTAAAAACAGCAACATTCATTTCCAGAAAGATGTCTGTAAAAAGAAATACCCCCCCCCCCCCCCACAACCACATTTTCAAACAATACTGTGACTGACATTTGACCAATTGACTTTAAAGTCAACTGAGATAATTTACACGGTTAATCTCTGTACCAAAACTGAAAAAGCTATGTCAAACCTGTGTCTAGTTATCATCAGGATAAGAACTGTGACCTTGACGTTGAACTAATTTAACTAAAAATCAGTAGGGATCATCTATATCCCAAGGTGAATCTCTTCATTAAATTTGAAGAAAAAAAAGCTATGTCAAACCTGTGTCTAGTTATCACTTGGACAAGGTTACAGCAAACCAACTGACTGACGACCAACATGTGTAAGGTTATATACCCTACTTTTTTGAAGTGGGCATTATCCAAATGATATCCAATAAGTGATTTTGAAAAGATTTCTTTAGTTGCAATACATGTTGGATATATGTGATCAAAATTTCTGTGTGAAAAATCTGAAAAAGGCCTGAACAAGGAAAAGACGTACTTAATTCTGAAATCTGAAGTCATTTTGGAGAATTATGCGAAGTAACTACACAAAACAACAGGGAAATGATGGCCCTGTATCGCTCCACTGGCTAATAAGCAAAAACACTACAAGCTTTACATTACAATATTTGGCCAGTTGGTTTCAAACTTGAGAACATACAATTTTTTTCGATAAAATCCTACGAGAAAGTTGTGACCCCTGGGCAAAGCCAATTTTGACAACAAAGCTATAAATACTTGAAACCTTGTGGAGGTCCACAAGATAAAGCCCCATATCAAATAATATGTGTCTAGAATGTGAGGTTATAAACAAGAAGATTTTCAGTTTTCTCAATAAAAGACCCTGTAAAACATGAAACCCATGAGACAGGGCTAAATTTAATAGCCTTAGTCTTTATTATGATTAGTAACAAGATGATTTAGAAAGTTTTAACCACAAAAGCCCATGTAAAACTTGTGACCCCTGGTGTGGGGACAAACTTGACCCCAAGACTATAGTTTTGACCCTCCTGGTAGAGGCCCACTAGATAAAACTACATGCGAAATTTGGTAGTCCTTGGCCTTATGGCTAGGTACAAGTAGATTTTTAAAAATTTCTTAATATGAGCCCATGGGGCCAAATTTAATCCCAGGGCTATAATTCGGGCACCTTTGGTAGACAACCACTTGATAAAGCTAGATGCCAAATTCGTTAGCCCTGGGCCTTATGGCTTGGTACGAGAAGATTTTTAAAGTTATCCCTAAATAAGCCCATATAAAACTTGTGACGCCCAGGGCTGGGCCAAATTTGACCCCTGGGCTATCATTTGGGCACTCTTGGTAAACAACCACTTAATAAAGATACATGCCAAATTTGGTAGCCCTAGGCCCATGGCTAGGTATCAGAAGACTTTTAAAGTTTTCCCTATATAAGCCCATATAAAACTTGTGACGCCTGGGGCAGGGCCAATTTTGACCCCAGGGCTCTTACTTGAAGGAACTTTGTAGAAGTCCACTAGATAAAGCTACATGCCAAATTTGGTAGCCCTAGGCCTTATGGTTTCATAGAAGATTTTTAAAAAAAAATCATTCTTTTTTCAGTTTTGTTGCCATGGCAACCAGAGTTTTTGAAGGAATAAAATCCTTTCAAGGAATTCTGAAGAGGACCATAGCAAGATCATTCCTGTGAAGTTTTCATCAAAATTGGATGGGTAGTTTCAGAGAAGATGTTTGAAATAAAAGTTAGCACATGCATGCACAGACTTACAGACACACGGACGCATGCACTACGGAAACCAGCCCATGACATAAGCCCGCTGCCTTTGGCCAATGGAGCTAAAAATTAGTGATTGTTATGGTCCATTCTCGGAGCCCAAATCCAAATCACTAAAAATCAAAGTACTACATTTATATGCAACAATTCTGTAAACATTGAGAAACCATTAACTTATGGATTGAAATAAAAAACAAGAGGGCCAAGATGGCCCTGGATCGCTCACCTGAATTTTTGAGATGACCATAGCCTATTTCTTTTTTTGAGATATTGAAACATTGGAACCAAATTTATAATTTTGCTAAGCAATTTTCAAAAGGTCACCTGTAAAATTCATTTCGAAATTTGACTATCAGTTTCAAAAAGAAGAATTTTTAAGAATTCTTTATTTCTGTATAAGGGCAAGTATCCCCATCCATGAGAGCCATGTTTCTTGATGAATCAAAATTTATGAACAAGTTTTGAAAAGGGTCACCCAAGGAACATTTCGAAAAATTTCTTTTAAAATCTGACCAGGGGTTTCAGAGAAAGAGAATTTTCAAGAATTTCATCATGTCCATATAGTGCAAGTAGCCCCCATTCACAAGAGCAAGGATCACCCAAGGAACATCTCTGTCAAAATATTTTAAAATCTGACTAGGGGTTTCAGAGAAGAAGAATTTTCAAGAATTTCTTCATTTCCATATAGTGCAAGTAGCCCCCATTCACCAGAGCCATGTTTCTTGACGGATCAAAATTTTGTGAACAATTTTTGAAAAGGGTCACCCAAGGATCATCTCTGTGAAATCATTTCAAAATCTGTCCAGCCGTTTCAGAGAAGAAGAATTTTTAAAAATTTCTTCATTTCCCTATAGTACAAGTAGCCCCCATTCACCAGAGCCATGTTTCTTGACCAATCAAAATTTCGCAAACACATTTTGAAAAAGGTCACCCAAGGAACATCCCTGAGAAATTATTTCAAAATCTGACCAGCGGTTTCAGAGAAGATAAATTTTTAAGAATTTCCTCATTTCTCTATAGTGCAAGTAGCCCCCATTCACCAGAGCCATGTTTCTTGACCAATCAAAATTTCCCGAACAAATTTTGAAAAGGGTCACCCAAGGAACAACTCTGTGAAATTATTTCAAAATCTGACCACCGGTTTCAGAGAAGAAGAATTTTTAAGAATTCTTTCATTTCTGTATAGTGCAAGTAGCCCCCATTCACCAGAGCCACATTTTTTGACGGATCAGAATTTCATGAACACTTTTTGAAAAGGGTCACCTAAGGAATATATCTGTGAAATTATTTCAAAATCCAACCAGCGGTTTCAGAGGAGAAGATTTTTAAAGAATTCCTTGATTTCTGTATAGTGCAAGTAGCCCCCATTCACCAGAGCCACAATTTTTGACGGATCAAAATTTCACGAACAATTTTTGAAAAGGGTCACCCAAGGAACAAATCTGTGAAATAATTTCAAAATCTGACCAGCAGTTTCAGAGGAGAAGATTTTCAAAGAATTTGCTAAAAAATTCCATTTGGTTGCCATGGCAACCAGAGTTTTTGACGGAATCAAATTCTGTGAACAATTTTTAAAGAAGACCTCCAAAGGAACATTCCTGCCAAGTTTGGTCTAAATTGGCCCAGCGGTTTAGGAGGAGTTGATGTTTAAAGAATTGTTGACGACGCACGATGCACGACGGACGACGGACACCCAGTGACCCTAAAAGCTCTCCATGAGCATGTTGTGCTCAGGTGAGCTAAAAAACAGAAATATCAATAGAGCACACTTCACAATACATTTATCCATTTACCTTTATCCTTGACTGAACCTGTTTCTAATAATCCAATCAAAAGGTAAATGAAGAATTGTTGGTTAGTATCGGAGTTAAATTCTGTTTTTAACAGCTAAGGTCTTATCACATGTAGCAGTGCCCCTAAGCATGCCTTTCCTGACTTTCTCACACCAGTACTAACAACTTTCTTTCTAAACCACTGACTTCCTGTGCCACATTTGAAGAATTAAGCAGTCTGAGAGTACTGAAAGTAACACCAAGTCCCCTAACCGCATTATACCGTTTTAAATTCAAGGCACTAATCCAAAACAAAAGATTAATTCCATCTCTAATCATTAAGGTATTTAACCCTTTTCTAGACAAAAAAATTTCAAACTGGTCCAAGTTGAAAGGGGATTGCAGATGACAAAAATAAATGTAACCTAAAACAAGATTTTTTTATTTCATGGAGTGGACGGGCAGATAACCTGGCAACTGTATGCTTCCTCGAAATTCTTTCTAGAAGCATAGGAAAAATGCAATTTTGGAAAAATTTCACTTGTTCATGGCCCATAACTCAGTAAAAAAATCAATTAATTGGAACGAAACTTGACATGAACTGGAACTCCTTTTGACAGACCCACAAACCAAATATAAATGGAACACCTCAAATCAGGTAGAAAGAATTGTTTTATTTTTCCCTGTGAAAATTTCTATGTCCAAGGCCTGTAATTTCATCAAAAGTCAGTTGACTGGAACAAAAATCAGACTCGATCTGTAACTCACAGAGGCTAATTTACACACCAAAGTCCTGCTCAATGTCTGCCTGCATGTAGAAAAAAACGTCTGGAAAACCGATTAGCCGGACTGACAGAGCGACAGACAGACTGAAAGACGGATGGAGTGCAAATCTAAGGTTCCCTTTGGCTTCGCCGGTAGGGGACTAATAAAATTTGAGAAGAGAGCTTTGACAGAAGAGAAAACATTATGGATAAAGGTAAAATATCTCATTCTCACCAATTTCTCCTTTTCCTACAAGGTTTTCAAGAGCATCTTTCTGATGAGACATACAAATGTGTCTATTCGAAATGAAGGGTTAATAAACAATATTCAGTCATCAGTAAAACAATCATTAACAGTAAATTTTAAAAACACCCAGAAAAAACTACACTTTCATAAACCCGCAGGTCTCTTTCAATGCTCTGAACATTGCACTTGATACTCTGTCAGGATCTGTAACCCTTGGCAACCACAGCTGAAGAGCACAAGTTGATGCAGATGGAAGTCGGCCTTCACAAGAATAAAAGTCCACATCAATTAATTTGGAAAATCCACATGGTGGAATGTGGTCTGCCCCCGTCACAAAAACAAGAACTTCAGAAAAAGTGACTTCAATGTCCCCATCTAAAAATGAAAAAAACAAAAAGAGACAAAGACCTGATTACCACAAAACATTAAAACTACATTTTCAATGCTTTGCAATTTAATATGTGGTGTATCCCTCTGTGTATTTTATGAATAAAGTCTGTTCTACTAACAAGTGTTCCAAAAAGGAAAACAAATCAATTTTGTCGATTTTGTTTCAGTGTACAAGTAAACACAATCACTAATACAACAGGTAGAAGAACAGGCCAGTATTCACCAAACCATTTTTAAGAATGTTCTTGGGCTTATTCTTAAGACCATTCTCAATTTTTCTTCCAAAGGCTCAAGTATATATTCACCAACCGGTCCAAGCTTTAGAATATTCTAAATATTGAAACTATTCTTAAATGGCAAATTGTCAAAAGATACGCCCATTCCACTGCTAGTCCCCAAGGGAGGGAAAAAAATCAGAAGAGGAAAATAGTAGTGGAGCAGAAATGTGCATGATTGAAATAGGAATGAATGTCGAACTCCCCAATATTGCAACAAAATATGCATACTGTGTTTCAAGTACTTCCTACTTAAGAGGCAAAAAATGCTATAATTAGAGGCCCTTGAAGGCCGGAATTGCTGTACTGGCATTGACTGGCCAGTTAATTTCAGTGTGAAGGAAAGCACTCATAAAACATAAGCATGTGAATTCCATTTCATAGGATAAGAACTTCAAACTGTTTTTAGCTACAGAAGGCTAATTTTCAAAAGATTGCTGAGAAAAGTGCCAAGAAAATTTAGTACTTGACCATGCTATGTCTGAAACTAAAGTAAGCTGTAAAACAGGGAGTAAATAACTAGCAGACATGAATTCGGTAATCGATGTGTGGGACCCCTAGCAAACACCATACGAAGTTTGAAGGGGTATAAAAAGTAATTAAGAAAAAGATATCTTGAAATGGCTACTTTTTCCTCACTGATTGTCAAATTTATTTCAAAATCTATAGGGTTCAGACCATTAATGATATAAATAAACTATGCCAGTTTCACAAAAATCTGACAACAGATGCAGACTTTATCGCACAAACAAGAAATGCAAATTATGAACTTAAAATAGCTATTTTTCCCTTACTGATTATCAGATTTTATTTCAAAATCAATAGGGTTCAACCTGTTGATAATATAGAAAAACTGTGCAAGTTTCACAAAAATCTTACCACAAATGCAGACTGTATCACGTAAACAAGAAATGCAAATTTTCAACTTAAAATGCGTACTTTTCCGTTACCGATTGTCCTATTTTCTTCAAAATCAATAGGCTTGAAGCTATTGATAAGATGAACAAACTGTGCAAGTTTCACAAAAATCCAACCCAAAATGTAGACTTTATCGTGTAAACAAGAAAAAGACTAACGGATGGATGGATGGACAGACAGACGTACGGACGTCAGAAACCATGCCATGACATAAGCTCTGCTGGCTTTGTGCCAGTAGAACTGAAAATGAAGATCAAAGGCCAACGTATTCTACCCTTGACTCTTTTCAAATTTTAACAACCCTGAAAGAGAAGATTTCTGAAAATATTGTATGAAATGGAGAAAATTCTGGTAATCATAATTTCCCCACATTTTTTTCAGCCCTTTCATAGCATTACCCTCCATTCCCACATTTAAATGAAACATGCTCTGTGAAAAGGGGTTTAACACATCTGCAAAAAGTTCTGACTTAGACTAGCCTTCATGGATAAAGGCCACAACATTTTACTTTTGGTCAATTATCAGCAAGTCAGGGGTTCAGTGTAGCTCATATACCAGTTGGTTCCTAGACACAATTGATATCATGGATCCACAGCTATGTGATGCTTGTTTGGTTCATCCCCTTACTAAGATGCATTCAACCCCCATTTGCCAGAGCATGGCTCAATTATTTTGTGGCCTGCATAGTCTTTGAATTTGGAGGAAACAATGTTAGTCCTTGGTACAGGTAAATTTTGTATAAAGTTTCAAGTTGGTAGCTTTTATAGTTTGGAAGATCTAGTCTAAACAAAGATTCAAAGTGAAAACTAACAAACGGCTGTAACACAAAAAAAGGATGGCAGAGTTATAGTTTTTGTGCAATGCACTTCTCCATGAAGTGTTCTATTAGTCATTGAAGTTTCAAGATGATGGGATTTAAAGTTTAGAAGTTATGGCCTGGACAAAAATTCAAACTGAAAATTAACGAAGAGCAATAACTCAAAAAAATAAATTTGGCAGAGTTATGGTTCATGTGCACTGCACTTTTCCATAGTGTTTTCTATTAGTGTATGAAGTTCTAATTAAAAGCTTATATAGTTTGGAAGTTATGGCCCGGACAAAAATTCAAACTGAAAATTAACAAAGGGCAGTAACTCAAAAAGTAAATTTAGCAGAGTTATGGTTCACATACACTGCACATTTTCATAATGTGTTCTATCAACTATCAATCTGTGAAGTTTCAAGTTGATACCTTTAATAGTTAGAAAGTTATGGCCTGAAAAAAAATTCGAAGTGAAAAGCTGGCTACTAGACATGATGGAAATTCATTGTGGGAAGTTTCAAATAATTCATATCGAAACTGTAGGAGAGGTTGTGCATAAATGATTTTGGTAACAGATGGATGGACAAATGGCCGGGGATATTACATAATATGACCCTTCAGGCTTTATAAAAATGACAAAAACTTTGTTATTGTTGCAGTTCCCAATTTACCTTCGATAGATTGAAGAAACATTTCCCATCCAAATATGGAAACATCTTCCAGAGCTCTGTTATTGGAACCTGGTTCACTGTAGTTGACTTTAAAGAGTTTCAACATATCTTCTCCTACAATCTCTTTGGGCTTGAAGCAGAAGATTGGCTTGAAAAGGTCTGCATGCAAAGTGACCATGTCCCATGCCTTATTCACATCATTCATCCCACTGGTGAATTGCAGTATTTCTCCTGATATCCTGGAAAATGTAGTTATGGATAGTTGTACACTGAAATAAGTTGGTGACATTCCTTTTTATTCTAGACCATCTTAGATTTCAATAACACTTAGGATTCTGTATCATCTGATGTCACAAGTCATGCCTGTTTCTGCCACAGGAGAACACATTTCTTTTTCCACTTATTAAAATGATGCTGTTTGAGTAGAAAACGGCAATCAACCACATTTTTATAATTTATCTATCAATGGAGATGCATTTTTTTCCCGGTTCCATGAAAAAACTAGAGCTGTCACTGAATAGTACTTAAAGGTGGCCCTTCAGAATTTGGGGCGAAAATTTTACAAAAATGCAAAAGGAACATCCTTATACTCCAAAGCATTTTAATTTACATTCATAAAACCCCAGTAGTTGAAAACTGTCCGACAACACGAGAAATAAGAGATTTACTGCAGCCCAGGTTGACACCAACAGGAGACACATTCTATTTTTAGATGACCAATTTGCTTATTTACAAACAGGAATACACAGATGATGTTTCAAACATATCGTCCGAAGAAGACATTATGGAAAATAATTATTACATGTTTGTTATGTAATGGAATTTAATGGGTATGAGTCACGTGCCACTCACTTGACATTCCCAAAATGCTTTATTGATTTTTGGCGCGAAATCTAAAAATACCTTAAGAGGCTACGTAGCATTTTAAGGGACCACCAATTTCGTTTTGGTCATTTTAGGGGAATCTTAACTTTTGATGATCTGTATTATTTTTTCATATGAATTTCAGTGATATATATTTTTCTAAATTTGGTGGGATGAAAAAATTCTAAATACCTACCTTTGATACCCCCACCATTACTTTGACAGAAACTGGCAACTTAATAAAAATGCTCTCAGTTCACGAGGAGATAACTCTTGTAAAAGTTTCTGTTTTTTCTTTTTCTATTATCCTAAATTGGTTCAAAAACAGATACCTGTAGTATATGTGATGTTTCTTTATCATTTCAATTAAAGTTTCCTTGTCCTTTCTGGCCATTTGATATACATTTGTAATTCCCATGTCCAACAATTGGTCACCATATATCTCAAGGAATGAGTCCTCCTTGCAAGGGTCATCAGCACCTCTCAACTGCAAAAGGGCAACCATTTTAATGTTTAAACATAGCAGTAAAAATTTTGGCAAGTTATGTACATGTTGTCAGTAGCTTTTACACTATGGAAATTATATTTTAGACAATCCAAATTGTAAATTTAGCAAGGGCAATAACAATAAAATTACCAAGAACAATTACAGATCTTGCACACTGCACTTGTCCTCAATGTGGTTTATCTCTATTTGAAGTTTGAAAGCCAATTACATTATAGTTTGGAGCTTATGCTATGGATCAGGTTTAAATACATCCAAGGACGTATGGAGGAGGCAACTTTATTATACATTATACTCCCCCCCACCTTTGGGGATCTAAAAGCAGAATTTGTTACCAACAAACAATACCACTCATTTTCTAAAGGAGCTGAGCTCTAATGGATATCAATACACCATGAACGTTTGGTAAAGATCAGATGGGAAATGAAGGCTGTAGCTCTCAAAAAGCTCAAAACATTTTTCTTAAATCAAAGGTCATCTCTAGATCCAGCCATTCAGTTTTGCACATTTTCCAAAGGGAAGCAAGCTTTCATGACTATCTGCCAATTGTGTGAGTGTTAAACTTTGGTAAAAACATAAAGACTGTAAGTTCTTGATCCTTTACCATAAAATCGGACCCTGGAAAAGAAGCCTTTTTGAAAACATTGTGGAGAAAGGAGAAATTGCTGGTAACCAATTCTTTCTCATTTTCTCAAAATGTTTTCTAACCTTCCATAAAGAATTCTTTTATGACATTTACATTGTCATCTGAAGGTGCTTTGAATTTGGACAAATAAAAAGTTTGGTAAATAGTTAATATCGTAAGAAATAGTTTTATATTTAAAATTCAAGGGCATGTAACTCTTAACCTAATGATGCAAATTTGCTCCCTTTCAAAAGGAACCAGACATCAATACAATGTGTAGGTTTGGTAAAGAGTTGATGAGGAATGAAGGCTCTAGGCTCTTAATAAGAAAAAAGTCAATGACAGTCAGACAACAGACAAGTCAGCATCCACAGCCTCCTATGGCCTACAATCAATAGAGCATTAATACATAAAAAGTTGTTTGTTATAAACAAGAACACCCCAAGTCTTTTCTTTTCAACTTCTGAGTACAATGTAACCTTGATGCAATAAAATACTTAAGTACTCTAGATAAGACCAACTTTCCATAGTCAAATGGAATGATTGGCCTTAACTCATTACCAAACCACAATATTTTAGACTTGTCCAAACCGAAAGCATTTGTAGAGGACAAAATAAAAGTGACTGAAAATTTGAAAGTTTTGTGAAGGGTAGAAACATTGTGGGAAAAGGAGAAAATGCTGGGTACCAGCATTTTCTCCTTTTCCCACAATGTTTTCTAAAGGCGGCTTCTTTCTCAGGGGCATCAAAAGTAGGGATTGTGTGGTAATGGATTAATTGGTTGCCAAACTAAACCTTATTACCATATAGCCTTACCTGTTGTATCATGAGATTTGTGTTTTTAGGGAGTATGCTTTCGACTTCCTTCAATTGAGTTTTTTTTCCAACCATGAGGTCATACAGATTAGAAGAAAGGAAATGGAGACCCGGACCATCTTGTGCCAGAGACATGGCCACTAGTCTCCCTACAAGGCGGTAATGTCCTTTTTCCAACAATGACAATGTATGTGTGAAGATTTTTCCAGTTTCAGGTCCCTCAAAAAACCTTGACTCTTGAAGGGCTTTCATCACCAATCTATGATAACAAAGACATAAATCAGAATATTACTCTACACTGCAGAAACCTGTTTCTAATCTCCAAAACAGTTACTGCTTCATTACTTGACATGCAATTGTTCTAGCTATGCCTACACATTTACTTCAATTCTCAAAACCTGAAAGTACAACAATCTTCCACAAATGTTTTGTAGATGAAAGAAATATGAGTTGAGTCACACTGAATTTTGATAACTGTCAGAAAGTATGTTGGTTGATTGATTGAATGGTTTTTAAGCCCATTTTCTATGATATTTCAGCTATATTGCAGTGGCCAATGCACCTATCCATGCTTTCATGGATTTTTTTTTACCATTATTAGGCTGCTTATTTGTTTAAAAATAACCATTGTCGAAACAATGGACAATGGTGAGAGAGGAATGAATCCTATCAAAATAACTATCTTCAATCCTTGGAAAGAATAATGGCAGAGCTCGGGATCAAACCAGCAACCTCCTGTTCTCAAGTCCTGTTCACTACCGACTGAGTTATGGGGCTTGGAAGAAAGAATGTTGGCCAAGATGGGGTATGAACTCATGAAACCTCAATCATGATATATTCATGAAAGCTAAATGCATATCAAATATGAGCAGTGTCAAGTTAAACCTCCAGTAGTTAAGTTTTGAATATAGATAGATGGATAAACTGAAGTAAAATTTCATGCCTTTGATCATTCGATATTAGGCATAAAGGGATTTTTGTCTGCCATTTTACTAGGCTTGGATAAATTGATTTATTTTTTAGCTGTTTACGGTTTCATTCAGGGTAAATCAATGGTTTAACGAAGAATCTATCATAGCATTTATATAAAATATATAAAATAGACAAGCTAAATGTATGATCTTGATGTACAGCATGGAAGATAATGAACTGATAGTTTGTCAGGAGGGTCAGAAATGCTAGAGAATCGGTTTAAATACTGAAGAAAAAGATTGCAGCATCGTTGTGAGCACATGTGTAAAGCTATCAGAATTTGATAAGTGATTGGTTGACAAACCTGTAAGATTTTAATAAAATACTTTCTGTAGCTTTAGATTTAAAAATCACTTCAAGAAGTAAAATCATAGTAACATATCCACTTTCCCACCCCGGTACAATACAATAAAGGCCTGAATGATTAATGTATAGATAACAAGATGGCCAGTGTAACTGGAACTATCATTAAAGATGATGGATACCCCAGATCAGTCTTTGCCCAAATATTGCTCCTTGTCACAGAGTATCTACCTGGAGTGACTTGTAATGACTTGAATATTGATAAATGCATAAAAGACCCATTAACTTTTGAAAAACTAATTCCATCATGACCAATATGCTATATGCATATCTTTGATTGCTTATATATATTTATATGAAGTTTCCCTAAAATCTGCATGTTAGTATCTAAGAAATAGCACAAATAAAAAAAAAATACATCAAAGAGCCATAACTCATGAAAAACTTATTCAACTACAACCACAATACAATATGCACATCTTCGCTTACTAATTAAAATATCCACACAGTTTCATTACAATTAGCATTCGTAGCTGAGAAACAGTGCAAACAAAAAAGCTACAGGCCGAGTGATGGATGAACAGATGAACAGACAGACACAGTGACTCCTATTTACCCTCCTGTTTACTATTATGGAGATGTATTATTAACCCTTTACTCCACAGATACTCATTTCTACACATTGCTTGTAGGAGCCTTTGGAAAACATTGTGGCAAAAGGTGAAATTGCTCGTGACGAGCAATTTCACCTTTTGTCACAATGTTTTCCATGCTATCAAAAGGTGTCATATACACACAAGAAACTGCTTCATCCTTGCTGTTATTTAGGGTCAATTAGCGATACCATAGAAATGCATTATGGGGAAAAGGGTTAAATGATAATATTCAAATGAAATAGTGGGAGCAGCAATGCTTAGTATTCTAGGTATGCTTAAGAATTCTACTTAGAATGGAATATGAATCCCAATGCCATAGGAGTAGGAGTGGGATTGATTGGAACAAATTATTCTATTTGAACAACATAAAGATATTTCAAAAATACAAAATCTAATTTGGGTGAATGCATCACACGTAAAGATCACCAAGAAGCTAAAATATTAAAGTTATAACAAATCTGAAACAGTTATGACAGTCTATCTCTAAATGTTTAACCAGTATGGCCAAGTCAAATTTAGTTTTGTTAAAATGGCAGTGTAAGTCAGGAAAAAGGGCCAAAATGATTGGTTAGATTTTGCATGGCTATTGAAACAATGTAACATCTTCAGTAGAAAAGAATCTAAAATATACCTAAAAAACTCCCGTCTTAGTCCCCCTTGATCCTCCCCTATCTCTCCAGAAAATTTGATGTACAATCTGGAGTTTAGACTGATAGCTTTTCTGTCTAGACCTTTTAAGGCTGTCTCTAGAACATTGCTTCGCAGAATGAGCAGCTTCATAACAGTATCTTCATTCACCGTCTCTTGCTGATATGTCTTTAATATCTCATTTATGCCACTTTCAGCATCAAAGTTGGTTCTGTATAAAAACAGATTTTTGCCAACATATAATAAATGCTAATATACAAGAAGGTCACAAGTCATTTACACCCAAAGTAGTTACTAGACAAAAAGCACGAACTCACTTCACAAATGCTTGTACAATTTATGAGTATATTATTTAAAGATTTTAACCCTTTATTGTAATGTTTTGACCAATCATATTGTTTAAAACTGCCATAGTCATTTCATGGTGCCATATGTCAGGTCACTAGAATTCTATTACTAGTATTTCCTTTCATGTTTCTGTTAATGAATTACTCTTTGTATAGACAACATTATGAGTTAAGAGAATTCTAAGCAACCATTTCAGTTTTACATTTCTACATCAAACCCATTTTATAAGTTAAAATTACAATAACTCCCAAATGTAAACAAAGCCAATGTAAAATGCATTCATTTATAAATCACATTATCTAGATATATGGACATTATTAGGAAGACAACAATTGGTTGTTGAACAATCAGTCCAAGTGTTAGCTACTTGCAAAGAAGTTTATTTCGAGACTAGTAATAAAACTTACCAAGTCTATATTTTAGTTGCACCTGATTTTGAATTTCCTTTTTGGCCAGTGACTAATACATGGACTTTACAATACAAATGAAGATTGTCATCTTCACAATAATTTCCATACTTTTACATGGAACAATCTGAATTTGGATGCGTCTTAACACCTGCATCTGTGTTTAGGCTGCTATCGAGCCTGTAACGTTTCCATTAACTCTTTATCAAACGCCAATATTTTAGACACGTCCAAATTGAAAGTAATTGCAGACGACAAAATAAAGGTGACTAAAAAATTGAAATTTGTTCTGGGAAGGGTAGAAAACACTGTGGGAAAAGGAGAAAATGCTGGTTACCAGCATTTTCTCCTTTTCCCACAGTGTTTTCAAAAAGCTTTTTTCTCAAACTGAAAGCATTTGCAGACAAAAAAATAAAATTTGTTCTGGGAATGATAGAAAACACTGTGGGAAAAGGAGAAAATGCTGGTTACCAGCATTTTCTCCTTTTCCCACAGTGTTTTCAAAAGGCGTCTTTCTCAATATTTTGGACTGGTCCAAATTGAAAGCAATTGCAGACGACAAAATAAAGGTGACTGAAAAAATTGAAATTTGTACTGGGAATGATAGAAAACACTGTGGGAAAAGGAGAAAATGCTGGTTACCAGCATTTTCTCCTTTTCCCACAGTGTTTTCAAAAGGCGTCTTTCTCAATATTTTAGACTGGTCCAAATTGAAAGCAATTGCAGACGACAAAATAAAGGTGACTGAAAAATTGAAATTTGTTCTTGGAAGGGTAGAAAACACTGTGGGAAAAGGAGAAAATGCTGGTTACCAGCATTTTCTCCTTTTCCCACAGTGTTTTCAAAAAGCTTTTTTCTCAGGGGCGTCAGTTGTGGATTCTTTGATGAAACACGACTTTAACCCATTACCAAACGACAATATTTTAGACTGGTCCAAATTGAAAGCAATTGCAGACGACAAAATAAAGGTGACTGAAAAATTGAAATTTGTTCTGGGAAGGGTAGAAAACACTGTGGGAAAAGGAGAAAATGCTGGTTACCAGCATTTTCTCCTTTTCCCACAGTGTTTTCAAAAGGCTTCTTTCTCAGAGGCGTCAAACGACAATTTTTTAGACTGGTCCAAATTGAAAGCATTTGCAGACGACAAAATAAAAGTGACTAAAATATGAAATTTGTTTTGTGAAGGGTAGAAAACATTGTGGGAAAAGGAGAAAATGCTGGTTACCAGCATTTTCTCCTTTTCCCACTGTGTTTCCAAAAAGCTTTTTTCTCGGGGCGTCAAAAGTAGGGATTGTGTGGTAATGGGTTAAATAAATGCCACTTTTGATAAGACTGCTACAATGTAGTGGTCAATTCAGCCAAAGGTGTCATTTGAAGATCTCTGGAGACAAGGCTATAGGGTAACACATACATTGGTTCCACACGGAACAAAAGATATTATTATACTGCAAAGAAATTTCTCGTGATCTGATTGGTTAACATGCCGAGAACATAATATCATGTTCCCTGGCAAAAACCACATAAAACCAGTTCCCCTTTTGAGTACCCCGTAAACATCACTACACGTGCAATACATCATCCAAAATGGCGGGGTCGATCGATCACCAGACTGCACATTTATGCACCAAACTGCATGTTTTAGTGACGTCAGTTTCGAGTGACATCAGTTTTCACTGAATTGGGGCACACAGAAGGGAATTTCTATTTCGTCAGCATACTCGATTCGTGAAATTATAAAACAGGAAAATTTCGCAAAACGCGCTTTGAAAGGGTAAAACTTTGCAGTATAATAAATTCGTTGTACGGTCAGGTGGCAGGGGACTTGGAAACTGTTCACGGCTGTGGTAAATCATGTCGCCCCGAGCCGAAGGCTCGGGGCGACATGATTTACCACAGCCGTGACCAAGTTTCCAAGTCCCCTGCCACCTGACCGTACAACTAATAATGTCTACTTCTACTAGTATTCCCATAACTGCTATCTGCATGCCTTAACATCCCTGTAAAAGTGTAACTTCAACACAAGGCAGCTATAACAATATGACTTTTTTACGTGTTTTTCAGAAATCTTTAATAAACAGTTTAGCTGAGAATCAACTTACTTAATATTAGGTTCATTGACTTCAGGAGGATCAAAGCTTTCCAACAGAGCCCTTTGCAATTCCTCATCCTCACTGTCCAATACTTCCACAACATCCAGTTGATGTTCACTTTCACTGAAAATTACAAAGCCCTAGTTTGAGAAATATTAATTAACATGATTGATACAACACTTAAGAGCATTTGTACATATTATTCCATGCAAAACTAGTTGGTAAAAAGAACAATAGGAAAGTAAACAGAATGGTCATCAAAGGCTCAAGTCATTCTACAAGTCACTCTATGGTGTAATGCAGAACTGCTGCATGGCATTGCGCAGTAACCAGAAAAAATCAAAGTTTCATATGTCTCCTTTTCCAAAAACTTTAAATATATTTTCTTCTCAATAGCAGTAATGTCTATGATACAAACAATCTGTTAAAGTTTCATATGAATCATACCGAAAATTCCCAAGTTCAAGTGTTTGATCACATAGAGTATCTGCGCAGTCAGACCAGAGAGCCTTTAACCCTTTACTCCATAGATACTCATTTCTACACATTGCTTGAAGGAGCCTTTGGAAAGCATTGAGGCAAAAGGTGAAATTGCTCGTGACGAGCAATTTCACCATTTGTCACAATGTTTTCTATGCTATCAAAAGGTGTCATTTACACATAAGAAACGGCTTCATCTTTGCTGTTATTTAGGGTCCATTAGAGATGCCATGGAAATTTCTTATGGGTTAAAGGGTTAATGTGTATGTAAGAAAAAAGATAATGGACAGACTATAGAAGCCAGGTCATTACTTGACCAAAAGAGCAAAAAGAAACATTTTAAGGGTCCCTAACACAGGTGTTAGTGCTCCAATACAAAATCTGTACCCTGGAAAAACAGTAACTCATCAAAACAAACATTTCAGTTTGGTAAACCTACCTTATTCAATCAATATTAAGGGACAAAGCCAGATGTGACTGACCAAAAATAAAAAAATTAAATTAACCCAACTCCATAAAGAACGGAAAAAATCTCAGATTTTAAACTGCTTCAAATTTAGAATATAAATGTTTTACATGTTATGAATATATATATATTTCTTTAAAAAAAATCCTTGCACACTTATAAAGAATTAACCTCATATATTGCCTGTTAAGTTCAACGCTTAACCTTAACTCTTTACCAGACAAGAACATTTTAGACTGGTCCAAATTGAAAGCATATGCAGACAACAAAACAAAGGGAACTGAAAAAATAATATTTGGGGTAAGATGGGTAGAAAACACTGTGGGAAAAGGAGAAAATGCTGGTTACCAGCATTTTCTCCTTTTCCCACAATGTTTTCAAAAGGCTTCTTTCTCGTAGTCGTTAAAAGTCGGGATTGTGTGGTAAAGAGTTTAAAAACAGTTACACAGATTAGGGAGAAACCTTAACAAATTGCCCTCAACGACATGATAAAATTTTTATCTTAATCTTAAAAACTCACTGAGGTATGAACTGAAGCCTTGATTTAAATGAAGAAAGGGAAAACTGTTACTGTCATTAAACTATGGATAATTCATGATAGCACAGAATATAACATGCATAAATTAAAGCACTGAAGCCTTCAGACAATCACTAATTTTTATGTTTGTATTGGAGTATAGGGCTGTTTTCAACAGCTGAGGTCATTTTACAATGGTCAGTGCAACTCCTTTTGTGTTTCTTAGTTTTCTCACAATAGTACTGACAAAGCTATGACCTTCTTTGCAGCAAAGGTGAGTGGCAAAAGATCATCTGAGAGAAAGTTTGTCTCAGCCAGGTATTGAACTCAAAACTACCAGGTCATGAGTCAGATTGACCAACCTCTGAGCTAGCCTGGCAGGTACTTCTGCTAAAGTCCAGAACAACTTAATTAGGACCACTATGACTGACCAATACTAGGCTCTAAAGTGTCTTGCCAAAGGACACTTCCAGAAAGCCTGGGGTCACCGAGTTACAAGTCATACTCTCTACCACTAAGCCACAGGACCTCTACCACTATGACAGTAAAGGGTTTAAAGTTGCTGGTATGTAATATTTAAACTCATGTACTGATCCCATGAATATTTTGTATCACATACTAAAATGACATAGACCGAATACCTACTAATTAACAGAGATAGAAGCCTCACCTGCAGGTATTCACACTGGTGTTGGTCCTGTCTGAAATGGTTGGTTGTCTTGGCCTGCTCTGAAATAGAAATAATTCATACATAAATTATACCATTAAGTATGCATTAACTGATATCACATAGCTTTGGGATAAATGCACAGGTAATGCTTAAAATTGCAAAAAGTAAATGAAGTGGGTGTTAAATGAACTGAAATTTAAAATACATGTAATACCAAAGTAA
Organism: Tridacna crocea; assembly: GCA_943736015.1. Lineage (NCBI taxonomy): Eukaryota > Metazoa > Mollusca > Bivalvia > Cardiida > Cardiidae > Tridacna > Tridacna crocea. Next base: position 124,201 of record OX031066.1, on the reverse strand, counting down.
TGAAACAAGAAGTCTGTAAAATACCAATGCTCAGGTGTGATATGATTTTAGCTGTTAAAACTGTTGAACAAAATTCATGGGATATTGACAAAAATCTTTTTGTAAGTTTCACTACGGTTTGATCAAACTGTAGCCTTAAAAGCTTTAAAAAGGAACATACAGAACATGTAGAGTTCCATCTCCCGCTAGCTAGATTCAAGTCTGGCACAAAAATGTTGGAGACAAACATTCTGATTAACTTTCATTGAATTCTGATTCAGTTACATTACGTTCTGAGCAAGTTCCATTTTTTGATCAAAGCTATTAACAACCTTATTGCCGACAATGAAAAATGTAAAATTGTTTAGTCACACAAATGTTTCACATTTGACCAATTATCTTTGTTAATTTGCTTGTTTTGAAAAAAAAAAAAACTTCTACAAACATCTCAAGAATGATGATGACACATACCAAAGACAAGCTACGCCATGGAAGTCGCCATCGGACAGCTGGAGTGTTTGCTGGCACATAGTGGTAGTTTTCAAAAGAACTAGCTGACTGGATTGATGGGCACTGGGATGTAGCTTCTGTTGAAAGCTGGGTTGTCACAGCTGTTGATGGAGGAACAGTCAATTCTGTGGGGTCCTGAGTGATAATAATGATAATTACCAGTTCACATGACTACAATGGTGCAGATGCTGCAACTGACAAGCCATCATATTTTATGCCATTGAATTTACCAACACAACTTTGTCTATATATACATTAGGCTGACTTCTGCTGCTGGTGCCCCTGTTGTTTTACATTCATCAAACACCTTATATAAATGATAAATCAATTCGAATATTTTCCCAACAGCAGAGTTAAAACCTAAAATTTTTCCCATGAGTTAATCATTTCAAGTATATTATAGTAATTTTATGGCAAATGAGACAACTGAACTAGCAATACTCAGCATACTTTGATCTTGCTCTGTTACTATGATACCAGCAGAAAGAAGAGTTCACAGTGGAAGAAAAGTACATTATATCTGTGCAACTTATTTCACATTCTCTGATGTTGTCTATCTAGGTTAATTCTTAAATTTGATAGTGAACTTTTAAAGTTCCGCTTACAAGTAAAATGTGTTAAAATGTTAAAACAGTTTTCTTTCATTTAAAAAGTAGTTACAGTCTAAGTTATTAAAGCAGTAAGTATAGTAAAATAATCGAGATGTTACAATTCGGGGGGAAGGGGGGAGGGGGGTGGACGTGGACTGATTGAGCTCGAAGATTTTTCTTTCTTTTCGGGGTGATATGGATTAGTGTAACTTTTTAGGACGTTAATAGATGGCTCTTGAGTTGTTGGGAGTTGTTTTCTTGCTATGTAATGGGTCGAAGAGCGAAGCAGAAGCGCCATAAACGTAAAAAAGGCAGCAGTAGCAGTAGTGGCGTGGAGGAAGATAACCCCACCCGCAAGATTTTCAAGGCTGGAGGCCCGTCTGAGGATATTGATAATTCAAAGGGTTTAGGGAATTCTACGGAGTTAAGTGATTTGGACGTCAGCGAAATTCTTCAAAAAGCAAATTCTGTACTTTTTTGTGAAGGTGAAGTTTTCCAGGAACTTAATGATAGTGATAATAGTGATAACAGCGAAAACGACGATACTTCTTTCAAACGCCATACCACATATCCACATGATAGTCAAACTGTAAGTACGCCGGTATCTTACCTACCCGAAAATTCTTCTTTGAACTATAGTGACAGTTTTCATATGGGTAAGGACAAGAAAATGCAACCAAAGGAGCGACCAAGAGAGCTTTTGTCAAAAGATGGGGAAAGGGTTTCTAATAGTAAGGAAAAAGTAGCCGATGGTAGTGGTGAATCGCAGGCAGTAAAGCTTATGCCGTCAGATACAACTTCTAACTCGGACATTATGAAATTTTTGGTCCAGTTCCAATCACAGGTTAATAGAAAACTGAGTGAGGTTGACAGTAAGTTGAAAATATTGGATCAGCTGGAGAAAAAAGTAGAGACAGTTGAAAAAGAAATTTCCAAAATGTGGTCCGAAATTCGAGTGAATCATAAAGAGTATGATAGTAAGATTAACCATATAGATGAAAGGGTACATGGGATAGAATTTTCAAACAGTGAAGCCCAAGAAAAACTTGACAATTTGACAAAGGAAAATGATAAACTCAAAGATTCTCTAGTCTATCTGCAGTCGCAATCCATGCGTAACAATCTCATCTTTTGCAATATAGAGGAAAAGGAGCAACCAGAAAACACAGAGCAAGTTGTTAGAAATTTTATGGTAGAAAAAATGAAAGTTGCAGAAGATTTGGTAAGAGATATGCGAATAGAAAGGGTGCATAGAATGGGGTCTGTTGGTCAGAGAAATCACCAGGGAGAGCGTCAGCACAGGAAGATTGTGTGTAAGTTTACCCTCTTCAAAGATAGAGAACTTATAAGGAAAGCAAAAATCAATCTGGACAAGTCACAGTATTACGTTCACGAGCAGTTCCCGCCTGAAATAGTCGAAAAGCGGAGGAGACTTGTCCCTAAAATGAAAGAAGCAATCAGAAACGGTCAAAGATCGTGGATTTCGTACGATACCCTTTACATCAATGGAAAGCCAGTCAAATCAGGATAGGACAACGCGGAGAATGGTTTGCAGATTTTGGTGTGGAATTGCAATGGACTTACTGAAGATAAGCTGAAAAATCCAGAGTTCTGTGAAAAGTTGATAAAAAATGATTTGATTATTTTATCTGAAACTTGGACCGATGAAAATTCCTCACTTGACCTGAAAGGATATACTTGCTACAATTTTTATAGAAAGTTTAAGCATAAAAAGGCTAAAAGAAACAGTGGGGGAATGGTAGTCTATGTAAAACATTGTTTTAACAGGGGCGTAGAAATTTGTAAAAACCATTTTGATACTTTGATTTGGATCAAATTGCAAAAGAATTTTTTTGATTTTGAAAAAGATTTCTATTTATGTGGTGTTTATGCTTGGCCAGACGAGTCACCAGCTGCGAAATTTTATAATGTCAGTTTATTTGATATTTTACAAGAAGATGTTTTTTATTACAGTCAAAAGGGTAATGTCGTACTAGCTGGCGATTTCAATGCCCGAGTCGGATCGAAACCAGATTTTATAGTATGTGACAAAAAATGTGCCGATTTAGATGACATTGACTACAGTCCAGATCAGCCCATTGGCCGCACCTCTCAAGATAATGTATGCAACGCACATGGGTCATTATTGTTGGATTTATGTAAATCAGCAGGTATTTTATTGGCCAATGGTAGACTAGGTAATGATACCAAGCACGGGTCATATTCGTATTATTGTAAAAACACGTGCAGTACTATTGACTATGTGATTTTGCATGAATATTGTTTTTCTTCCATTGATAATTTTACTGTGGGTGATTTTTCCTTGTATAGTGACCATTCGCCCTTACAGTTCAGTGTCAGAACCCCACATTTGGTTGAGAATCAGAGTACCCAGAGTGGGTTTTTTGAATCAGTCAAATGGAACAGTGAATATCGGGGTGAATACAGGCGTAGGCTTATAGCAAACCTACCTAACTTCAATAATATCATTCAAGAAAAAAGTAATGATAGGCAAAGGGTCGAAGAAATGGTAGTAAGATTTTCACAGGCTATTTGCGATGCCGCAGATCCTTTATTTAAAACAGTGTATAAACAATCAAATATTCATGTTTGCAAAGAAAATAAATGGTTTGACGAAGAATGTTATTTAGCTAGGATCAAATATACAGAGGCATTACGACTATTCAATGTAGATAAAAATCGCGAAAATAGATCGAATTTGTGCATAGCAAAGAAGGAATATAAAAAATTGATTAAAAAGAAAAAAAATATTTTCTTGGGTAAACAATCAGAGAATTTTAAGGCACTGAGAAATCAGAAACCGCGCGAGTTTTGGAATCATTTCAAATCTAAAAAGAATTCAGTGCAATCTGTTCTAACTATCGATGAATTTAAAACCCATTTTTCTTCGATATTAAATGATATTAAAACAGTGTCTTTAGAAGAGGTTGAGTCACTTAACGACAACTTCAATATGTCTGCAAATACTTTCAGTCAATTAAATGATCCATTTTCGTATGCTGAGGTAGAATCGGCAATTAAGAAACTGAATAGAAATAAAGCCGTTTGCCCGGTAGACGATATTATTAATGAATATATCTTAGAGTCACGTGATATTTTGTGCGGACACATTACTTCTTTATTTAATAGAGTGTTTGACTCGGGGATTTTTCCAGAAACTTGGGCCAGAGGCTATATAATACCATTACATAAAAAGGGCGATATAAATATGACAACTAATTATAGGGGGATAACTCTTTTAAGCAATCTGGGTAAACTTTTCGCAAGCGTTTTAGATTCGCGAATAGAAAGATGGTATAAAGAAAATGGCATATTATCAGATGCACAGTTTGGATTCCGCAGAGGAAGGAGTGCAGTTGATTCAATATTTGTTTTACATCAATTGATCGAACAGTTCATATGTAGCAAAAGACGTTTGTATTGTGCATTCATCGACCTTAAAAAAGCGTTCGATTCTGTATATAGAAATGCATTATGGTATAAGCTGTATAATATGGGGTTCGATGGAAAAATTTTAAACATTTTCAAGTCTATGTATTCACATGTTAAATCATGCATTAAACTTCATACTAACGTTTCAGACTTTTTCGAAATTTCAGTCGGATTATTTCAAGGTCATAATAATTCACCAGCACTTTTTGCTCTTTTCCTCGACGATCTAGAATTGTATTTACAAGATAGAGTTAATTGTGGAATAGATCTGTACGAGCTCTGTATAATATTACTTTTGTTTGCAGACGATATGGTTTTAATAGGCAATTCCCCTCAAGATCTCCAACATAGCTTAAATAAATTATTTGATTATTGTACAAAGTGGGGTTTGGAGGTAAATACGGCTAAAACAAATGTAGTGGTTTTTCGGAAGAGAGGACCAGTTTTTGAAAATGAGAAATGGTATTACAACAAAGAAGAACTGGTAATCAAGGATAACTTTAATTATTTGGGTGTAACATTTAATTATACGGGGTCTTTTGTTTTGAATAATCAATGTTTAAAGGGGAAATCATTGAGGGCGATGTACACTTTAATTAATAACATTAAGAAATATCAAGTTAAACCTGATGTTGCATTAAGCCTATTTGACTCATTTGTTGCTCCTATATTGCATTATGCCAGCCCCATTTGGGGTTTTCATAAGTCAAAGGAATTAGAATTAGTTCATCTAAAATTTTGTAAATTAATATTGGGAGTACGAAGTAGTACAAGTAATGTAGCTGTATACGGAGAATTGGGCCGTTTACCTCTGTACATTAATCGTTATGTGCAAATAATAAAGTATTGGTTAAAAATAGTAAAGTCTGATAATATTATTTTATCGGCAGTTTATGAAAGTGCAAAAGAAAGATTGAATCAAGGTAAGAAAGGGTGGTTGTACAATATAAAAAAGTTACTAGATGAATATGGATTTTCATATGTTTTTGATAGCACTGACCAAATACACGAAAGTATTTTCACTTCTGAGTTCAGACAGAGAGTAAAAGATAACTTCTATCAAAAATGGTTTTACGATTTACACTGTAATCAAAAATTGAAATCCTTATACGTTCATCTTAAAACTGACTTCAGTATGGAAAATTATTTAACTTGTATCAATTCATTTCAAATAAGATCAGCCATTTCACAATTGCGAATAAGCGCACACAGCCTAAATATTGAGAAATTAAGATATGGCCGTGATCGAAAGGAAAGATCGGAGAGAATTTGTAACCTATGTAATAGCAGTGAAATAGAAGACGAATTTCATTTCTTGTTCAAATGTTCCAAATTTGATGATTTATGCTCGCAATTTATCAAAAAATATTATTATCGTCGTCCAAGTATGGAGAAAGTACTTCAATTAATGAGAGAGAAAAACAAGTCAATAACACTTAAGCTAGGAAAGTTTATTCAACAGGCATTTAGAAGAAGAACTTTGTTACAGGAATCATAATCTCACTAGTATTGTTAATAATAATCTTTTAGCCGCTACGAAATGGAAATTTCCAGTCATCGGTAATGAATAAGTTTTGTTACCCATTATTCCGACAATGATCATGTGGGAAAGCAGCCAGTGGCTTGGAAAGGAAATTGCCAAGGTAATGGTAAAAAATCTCCCGGAACGCATGGATCGGTGCACTAGACGCCGCGATATAATTGAAATAATGTTGAAAACAGCAATATATCCCTTACTGCAGTGATAGTGGGTGTATATATATTGCATGAATTTGTGTATGTGTATATACAGACACTAAAATTGTAGTTATACTGTCTTCATGTTTATACATTCTCCATTATATGTCTTTAGTTAATCAATTATACTTAGTCCACAGTAGTATTTTTTTCATTCTTCTTCTTTTCTTTTGGTGTTAGCCCCTAGCCTGCTAAAGAACTAAAATTAGATTTAAAACTTGAAATTATGAACCTAAATATTACTATCTCGAAGTTATGCTTTTTGGAATAATATCTCCTCATCGGACAGTCTAGATCAAAGATCAGACTGCACGTTCTGTGCTGTCTGATCTTGAACTACACTGTCCGCAAAAGGTTCATGAGTCGCACTTAGCAGCCTAGGGGTTAAATGCGGGTAGATTTGTTTATTGTAATTTTGTTTGTGTGTTCGTGTGTGGGTGGGTGTGTGTGTGTGTGTGTGAGAGAGAGAGAGAGAGAGAGAGAGAAAGAGAGAGAGAGAGAGAGAGAGAGAGAGAGGTGGAGTGAGAGAAATAGAGAGTGAGAGAAAATAGAGAGAAAGAGAGAGAGAGAAAGAGAGAGAAAGAGAGAGAAAGAGACTCTATTTAGTACCATGCCATTTGTTAAAAAACATTTTGTATATGACGATATACATGTGTATGTATAAGTCAATAAAGATTCTGATTCTTAAAATTGCAAAAAGTAAATGAAGTGGGTGTTAAATGAACTGAAATTTAAAATACATGTAATACCAAAGTAATGAAACAAGAAGTCTGTAAAATACCAATGCTCAGGTGTGATATGATTTTAGCTGTTAAAACTGTTGAACAAAATTCATGGGATATTGACAAAAATCTTTTTGTAAGTTTCACTACGGTTTGATCAAACTGTAGCCGTAAAAGCTTTAAAAAGGAACATACAGAACATGTAGAGTTCCATCTCCCGCTAGCTAGATTCAAGTCTGGCACAAAAATGTTGGAGACAAACATTCTGATTAACTTTCATTGAATTCTGATTCAGTTACATTACGTTCTGAGCAAGTTCCATTTTTTGATCAAAGCTATTAACAACCTTATTGCCGACAATGAAAAATGTAAAATTGTTTAGTCACACAAATGTTTCACATTTGACCAATTAACTTTGTTAATTTGCTTGTTTTGAAAAAAAAAAAAACTTCTACAAACATCTCAAGAATGATGATGACACATACCAAAGACAAGCTACGCCATGGAAGTCGCCATCGGACAGCTGGAGTGTTTGCTGGCACATAGTGGTAGTTTTCAAAAGAACTAGCTGACTGGATTGATGGGCACTGGGATGTAGCTTCTGTTGAAAGCTGGGTTGTCACAGCTGTTGATGGAGGAACAGTCAATTCTGTGGGGTCCTGAGTGATAATAATGATAATTACCAGTTCACATGACTACAATGGTGCAGATGCTGCAACTGACAAGCCATCATATTTTATGCCATTGAATTTACCAACACAACTTTGTCTATATATACATTAGGCTGACTTCTGCTGCTGGTGCCCCTGTTGTTTTACATTCATCAAACACCTTATATAAATGATAAATCAATTCGAATATTTTCCCAACACCAGAGTTAAAACCTAAAATTTTTCCCATGAGTTAATCATTTCAAGTATATTATAGTAATTTTATGGCAAATGAGACAACTGAACTAGCAATACTCAGCATACTTTGATCTTGCTCTGTTACTATGATACCAGCAGAAAGAAGAGTTCACAGTGGAAGAAAAGTACATTATATCTGTGCAACTTATTTCACATTCTCTGATGTTGTCTATCTAGGTTAATTCTTAAATTTGATAGTGAACTTTTAAAGTTCCGCTTACAAGTAAAATGTGTTAAAATGTTAAAACAGTTTTCTTTCATTTAAAAAGTAGTTACAGTCTAAGTTATTAAAGCAGTAAGTATAGTAAAATAATCGAGATGTTACAATTCGGGGGGAAGGGGGGAGGGGGGTGAGGTAAGGGGGGGGAGATTGACTTACTGCCTTCAAGTAACTAACTCTGTCAATTTCACCACCAGGGTCTGGTTTGTCCAAAAATCTCATTTTCATAAAAGTATTTGCCTGGTTTAAACAGATGAGCGATTTTCAATACTACGCTGAATTGATGTGCAGATTTTGTGTTAAAACAATTGTTAGGTCGTATTTTCCATTTGCGCTAAAATGATATTGAGCCCTAGAATTCCATGTGCATGTGTTAGAATATATTTGAAAACTGAAAATGGATATTGGAAAACCAGTATTCGTACTTGTTCCCATCCCAATGATGAACATAGTGAGCAAGTTTGAAAAAGATCACTGAAGGAATAGAGATTATAGAGTGTAAACATAATTTTTTTTTTAATAATTTTGATCAGGATCCAACTCCTGACCTAAAAGGTTGAACTCAGCTTTTTTCAGACTCTGAAAAGCAACTAAGGCTTGAAAAATTTTCAGTGTAAAGTAAGGCTTAAAAAGTTGTCAATGTCTTTGAGGAAAATAGTGAAAAACGTAAAGATGCTGCAGTGTTAACTAGAGCTGTTACTTAAGGCGACAAATAACCCCAACCAGCTCCATGCCAAAAAATTGCTTTCAAAGTTATAGGTTAGAGAAAGTTCTCACAAAAACTTGACCTTTGACCAATATGACACAAAAACAATAGGGCTCCTCCAAGGATAAGACTTGTGTAAAGTTTTCCTGTTCAAATGGTCTCGGAGTTAAAGCACTGAAACAAAATACTTTTAACTTTGACCCATCTGACCCAAAAACAACAGGGTGCCTCCTTGGGCCATGGAGAAATTTGTGTAAAGTTTCACAGTCCTAAATAAATGAAATACCTTGACAGACAGACATGGTGAGTACAGTAAACTTGATTATTGACCATGTGACCCCATAACATTAGTGCACCCCCATGGGCCAAGGGCAAGACTAAAGTTTCTGGTTCCAAGGTCAAACAGTGTCTGGGTTAGAGCACATAAAGGAAATACCTGGACGGACCGAAAGATGGACAGTTGGATTGACAGGCAGAAAGACAGACATTGTGAAACCAGTACATGTACAGCCCCTACTTTGTAGGTGGGCATATAATATAGTCCAATACAGCATTTACCTTAGTTCAAAAGTCTGTAACGCCTGATCAAATAGTAAAATTTCAACCACAATCTAACTCTGACATCACATGCATTGCAGCTATAAATATTGTGGTTAAGTTTGAAAAAAGATCATTATGAAAATGAAGATGCTATGGTATGAACATACTAAAACCATCTATCATGGTCAATTGAGCAAAATAGTATTCTGACAATTATTTGTGGTTATGTAATTGATTATGACCTCACCATGTCTGTGCCTATAACTGTATTAACATCTGTTAAACTTGCTAAACTCTCATTGCTGTCTGACCGATAATTAGCTGTACTTGTCAACAATGTTCCATTCAGCTGAAACAATCAATGGCAAAAAAATAAAAAACTAACTATTCAATTTCTATTTTGCCAATAGCTAAATATGAAAACTAGGAGTTTGTCAAGGCACAACTTATGGAGCGCCTTTGACCTTGACCCTATGTGAATGAAACTTGTACATGGAGCATCTAGTCATTGAAGAAAACAATTGTGCAAAATTATTTTGAAATCCATCCATAAATACATAAGATATGATACATAGATCCGTGGAAATCGATATTTGACCAATCAGGTCATTGCATTTATTCTACCCGATGTGCATCATTGTGTTCTGCTATTTCGGCTAACAAATAAATGACTGTTAACGTTGGAAGGATGTGATACTATTTATTTTGCGTTTTTAACGTTTGAATTTAAGAAAAACCTTAAAATATGTGCTTTGCGATCGTGTACCACTGACCTGAGATCACGCAGAGGCTATAGACAAGTTTGAATTATGATAATGATGATAATGACTGAAAATTTGGACTAATGTAAAGAGTTCTGATGAGCGCTAGAAAATGGATGAATTTAAATAATGTTTACCCCTCTGAAACACAAAAATTGAAAACAAAGGTAAAAATAGACCTATATGAAATACTTATAAAAAGAAAATATGTTTACTTGAATATCTAACCTTGTTCAATAACCTATGCACATCCAAAAAGTGGTCGCGTAACTTGTCACCAATGTTTCAGTTTTACATTAATCTTAACCCATGGTGCATGAAGAATATGCTAAATGTGAAGATATGGATCAGACTGAAAATTAAATGATGTTTAGTCCTGAATTTAAACTACTGCTATTTACAATAAGCACTTCAAATGATGTGTACTTCCTCACTAAAAGTAGATTTCAATTTTAAAAAGGTTTATCTTTTGTACTAGTGGAAGTTTAGCTTAATGGGCAACATGTTAATTTTTCTCTTGACTCAGCATTTTCAACCGTGAATCACATAAACCCGAGTTTTAACGACCCTTAGAAAGCTGTTAAAAGCATCGCGGAAAAAGGAGAAAAAGCTTGTAACATCCATTTTCTCCTTTTTTGACAGTGTTTTGCGCTCTTTCAAAAACAAATTTCAATTTTTGCATCATTTCTTTTCTTGTCTACAGATTTTTGAGGTTGGATTGTTCTAAAAATTTTGAAGAGTTTGAATGGATTAGCACATCTGCACATTAGCACAAAGGGTGTTTTAGTAAACTGTCAATTGATAGGAAGCATGTCCGATTGCAAAGCAATTTGCTGCTCCAATCAACTTGACCATCCGTTGTCATCACTATATCACAAGATAAAACAAACTGCCGTCAGTGATATTAACTATGTTTATAACTGACAACACACTTAACACATTTCATAATCATCAGACAACCTTTTCCCCCTTAACCTGATACTGAAATTTTTCATAAACTTAAACCTCTCTGTTGAATCAGACAATCTATAAAATTTTCGAAAGGTTAGTAATTCAGTGTTATTCAATTTGGTATGATGCTGAGATGACTTTATTAGCCAAGCAAAAGCAACCAGTATCTGTAATTCTATAATTCTGTGGCAGAACGGAGATTTGTTGATTTTTTCCTTTCGCATTGGAGTTCAAAATTTTGTTTAAACATGTAAGACTGTTACATTGTCCGTTGCCCCGGTAATTCTCCCTTTTAATACATATCCGTGTGTAAATTCGTTCAAGCATCTTTAAAAACTACTTACCTAGAATTTATCATTGACAGAAATATACGAATAAAATATTTTTTCCGAAATTTTATTGAGAGAAACATTCATGACAGCACGATTTAAGTAGCCTATCTGCTATACTGTATATGTATTGACAGCGTTTGTTTGTGAGACCTTGGCAACAGTAACTAAGGTAGTGGGTTTATCTTATCGCCACGGATCCATGTATTAGGGAACTCGGAACAGACAGACGCAAGAATAAATGCGCTCATAAATGCAAGCATGTATATACACTGAGGTGACATTGCGACAACTATGCCTCCCTCACCCAAAGTGGCTTAACCCTTTCCCAAATGACAAACTTTTGGATTAAACCAAATTGAAAGCATTTGCAAATGACAATTCAACTCTTGCTAAAAAGATGATTTCTGTCTATGACATGGTAGAAAACATTGTGGGAACAGGAGAAAATGCTGGTTACCAGCATTTTCTCCTTTTCCCACAATGTTTTTAAAAGGCTACTATTCCAGACACGTAAAAACCAGGGATTGTTTGGGAAAGGGTTAACCAAAAAAATTGCTACACTAAAACAACTTTACAGAACATTGTATAGGAAATATGAATTTTTTAGGTTCTTGAAATTTGTATGTTGCTGGGAGCACAGTAGCAAAACGAAAATTTTGTTCCTAGATAAATTATCGTACGTTGCCCTGTTTCGGTGACGGCCCTGTTTCGGTGATCTTTACAAAGCGCGTGCCTTCTCTTCTGAGAAGCGTCTGATGACGTCATCGGTTTATGTGGTATCGATTGTAAACAAACTGCTGTCATTGCTGTCAACAAAAATTTAATATGCGGTTCAAAGACGTAAGTATCGGTGTTTTTTCCTTACCTTGTAGTTAAACAGCCATTTTTCTTAATACTTTTCTTCCATGGTAATAAAAATGACCTTAAATAGAGCCCTTTCAGGAATTTTCAGTATTGTTGCCAAAATTGTGCAGGCCGCGTCTTCTGCTACAGGTAGTCACGTGAAATCGAAAGGTCAAGGTCATGTTCATATATAGGGTGAGCTTAAAAGTTTTGGGAGACCTTACATTTTATTTGTTGAAATATTGCAATGAATTGAATTGATACGATGTATGAGAACATATTTTGATCACATTTTTTTCATATTTTCAGGCACATCCATGTAAAGTTCAGCATGACAAGTTGACTTACAGATGTTATTCTCCCTCTGCAATGACAAGTGCATACAGGGCAGTTTTAGAAGATCATGTGTCGGTGAAAAGGGCAGCAATCACATATGGTGTGCCTCAGACAACATTACGGCAGAGAGTTTTAGGGAGAGTGGATCCCGAAACAACAAGCTCTGGACCATCACCAGAACTGAACCAGGAGGAAGAGGCTGTTTTTGTGGAACACATAAAGTCAATAGCTAGACTAGGATATGGTTATACAACAAATGAAGTTGTAAGTATGGCCTCAAACTATGCCACATTTTTAACAAAGCGTGATGAGGAGCATCCTTTCAGTAGAAAGTGGTTCAGAGGTTTCATGAAGCGTTGGCCAGACTTGATTGTGACAAAGCCCAGATCCCTTGCAAATTACAGAGCTAAGGCTGCATCACAAACAAACATTAGTGAATATTTTGAAAGGCTTCACCTTGTTTTAACCAAATTTGATCTCCTTGATAAACCCCAATGCATCTACAATGTGGATGAAAAAGGTATTCAGACTGAACACTCTCCACCTTACATTGTTAGTGCTTGTAAGTCTACTCCAGCCATCACTTCTTCTCGCTCCGCAATTACAACAATTCTTGGCTGTGGAAATGCTTTGGGAACAATGATGCCGCCTTTCTACATATTCAAAGGCAAGAGATTCAGTAATGAACTCCTCAAAGGTTCATCAGCTGGTTCACAAGGAATGGTTACTGACAGTGGATGGTCCAATGCAAAAGCGTTCCAGGTATTTCTCCGAGATCATTTCATCAGGTATCTTCAGAGAGGAGGTAATGACCAGACTGTGTTGCTGATATTTGACGGACACAAATCCCACATAAATGTACCAGTTATAGATTGGGCACAGCAACACAATATTGAACTGTTTGTCTTGCCAGCCCACACAAGTCACATCCTTCAGCCTTTAGATGTTGGATGTTTTGGGCCTTTACAGCGAATCTACAACACAGAGTGCCACAAGTTCATCCGTTGCAATCCAAATTCAAACATTACTCGCTATAATGTTGCAGAGCTATCGTCTAAGGCATATGACCTAGCATTGTCTTCTTTGAACTTGAAGTCTGCATTTCAGCGTACTGGTATATATCCCTTTAATCCGGCAGCCATTGACCCTGAAAAGCTTGAACCTGCTTCTGCGTTTGAACAGCCCCAATTTATTCCTTCTGATGCTGGATGTGAAGCTCCTCATGACGAGTCATCTTTTTTTAGTAAACAGTGGGACCTTATTTCTCTGAAACAAAACAAAGAAAAAGTAGTTAAAAACACAATTAGCAAAGTAGCAAGTGGAGCATGTATTACAGAACCAAACACTGTACAAAAAATTAAAGACCATCAAACTAGCAAGAAAGTTGTTCAGAAAAGGAAAAAATCTGATACCAAATTCTCGAAGTCCACTAATGAAATAACAATTCCTGAAAAAAAGGCATATAAAATTTCAGAACCCTTACCTGGTCCATCTGCCATTCAAGTGTGTGAAGATTCTGACAGTGAATCTTATGATGAAAGCATTGCTGAAGAAGAAAAATGTTGCCAGTGTAAAAAATTCCAGCCAGAACAACTCAGAAATTGCATATCTTTGGTTTTTACATCATGGGCCCAGTGTGATATGCCATCATGTAAGCATTGGACACATCTGATCTATTGCTGTAAGGAGAGAGTTGTTAGAAGGCATGACAGGTTTGTTTGCCCATGCCATTCTGAAGAGTAATTGAAGCCATATAGCAAAAATAAGAACTGTAAATATGTTATTTTGACTGTGACAGTTATTTTTACGATTTAATGTTCTTAAAAAATAAATAGCAGAGACAAACTTTTGCAAATACCCTGTATATTTGATAAAATCCAAGGGTCACCGAAACTGGTCCACCCAATTTCCTGGAAACAAATATCTAGGTCAAATCTATAGCTGTTTTCATGGATTGTTGGAGATAAAGTCGGGAATATTTCACAATGTATCGACGGACTACAAGTTAAAGAAAAGGTAAGGTTGCATTTTTTTTATTTTAAAAGCATGATATTAAGCAAAGGAGGAGATTGCGTTAAGGTCACCGAAACTGGGCAACCCACGATAATTCTGTTTCATGTTCCACTTGACAATTATACATATGACATTCTATTTTTGTTGTTGTTTCTTTTTTCCGCTAGAGCACTTTTTGGCATTCAATATTTTGAGAGAACTTACAGAACAAACAAGGTGTGTTTCCATGATTTCCACCTGTAGACTATATAGAAGTCATATCGCATTGTCTGAATTCTGACCGCCTTGGGTATTGAACAAGGCCATACGTGTGAGGTAATATATGCTTAGGTTTTCTTTATTACGCCAAAGAAATAGTTCTGTTAATCCCTCGCAATAGAAGAGATGTTATTTTCTACATTTATCTGTTTAATGTCCAGAATTAGAGGAAGGATAAGGATATTGATCAAAGGAAGAAAAAGGGGATTAAAAATGATGTTAAGAAGAAGAAGAAGAAGAAAAAGAAGAAGATGAAGAAGAAACTAATAAATTGGACTTTGATTTGCTAAATCTGCAGCAAATTTGTAATAAGAATATCGTCTATTTTTTTTGTAATTTTCATACAAAAATGAAAATTTTACATGTATGTTTAGACCCAAAGGAAGCACAATACTCGTGTACAATACATAACCCTTTACAAAACAATCCCTGGTTTTTACGACCCGGAGGAAGAAACCTTCTGAAAATATGGAGGAAAAAGGAGAAAAATCTGATTATCAGCATTTTCTCCTTATCCCACAATGTTTTCTACTATTTTAAATTAATGTTTCATTTTTTTAGTCACAATTTTTTTGTCGTCTGTAAGTGCTTTCAATTTGGGCAAGTGTAAGATTTTGTCGTATGGCAAAGGGATAAAGGGCATAGAATCCCGGGTTGATGTATACTACTCAACATTTCCTAGGGATCACAATCTTAGATTCAGCTTATACATGTATGTGTGTGCGGCATGTATCAGGGATGGTTTTTCAATATGAAAAATTGCCACGGTGATGAAATAAACCTTCTGAGGAAATAATGCTTTTTTTTTTTTAATGAACAAGGGTTGAAGAAGGAAGGCCCACTTTCAACCCAGTCAGGACAGGGCCTAATAAATGAACCTGATGAATTAATCACTGGACTCAGAGTACAAGAGCCGGTTTCTTTTTCAGAGGAATCTGATGGTTCATTAACAGACTCTAGTTTGTTAAAGTCCTCAGTTCAAAAGGCTGAAACATACGGCGAAGTTGTTAACGCGTGTGTAAATCAACTTGAGGAACTGTCCCTGCAAAGTTCAAACACTTGTGATGTAAAAGTTGGCAATACTGAAGAGGTTGAAGTATGCAGACTTCGCTCTTGTTCAACTTTTACAGTTACTTGTAAGATTGAATCCATCCCAGTTAGGGCGGTTGTAGACTCTGCCGCTGAGGTTACTATAATCTCCGACAAAGTTTACGATAATTTGCCAAACAAGCCACCAATGAAAGAGCATGCAGTATTGCATACTGCAGGGCGAGATATGACCATGAAAGGTTATATAATTTGACCTTTAAGTGTACAGTTAGGCAACAAAATATTTAAAGAGGACATATATGTCGCTCCAATTCAAGATGAAATGTTGATAGGGTTTGATCTTAATCATCTTATACATGGAAGAAAGATCAATATAAATACTGCAGATTCCTGCCTACTGATAGGAGGGGAGAAAGTATCAATGGATATTGGTCATACAGAAGATGGAACTTGGATTTCAAGAGTTTTTGGTGACAAGTCAGTTGTAGTACCACCTAACTTGGTCCAATTGGTGGAATGTAAATTGTCAAAGTCATTGACATATGAATTTATGTTTGAACCAAAGGATAATCCCGGTCTATTAATCCAAGTCTGTGTGGTAAATCCAACAGATAGGAATAAAAGGCTTAAAAAGGCTACAGAATTGGGAAATGCAGAAGTAATAAATTCTGTTCTTGATTCCGGTCATGAAGGTAGACAGAATGCGGAATCTTTTCCTGTACAAGTTCCAAGCCAAGGATTGAAAGATCATCATGTAAAGGCAGTCAAAGACTGGCCTATCCCAAAAAACACAGGTCAAGTAGAACAGATTTTAGGCCCTGTGAACTATCATAGGCTTTTTATTAAAGATTATGCATCTTTAGCTGTTCTATCATATGTTATTGCAGGAAAGAAAATTTTTAAATGTGCAGCTGAACATCAGGAGGCATTTGAGAAGATTACGGTTGATCTGTCTTCTGCACCAGTATTGTCACTCCCTAACAATGAGGACATGTTATTGCTGGATAGAGATGCTTCTGAATTTTCAATGGGGGCTGAGCTGCTGCAGTCACAGAATGGACAGGAAAGAGTTTCCTGTTCTAGAATAGCTCTCTCACCTGAAAGGAAAAGGTACTGTGTAACTTGGAAAGAATTGCTGGGAGTAGTTAAATTTACATGGCAATTTAGGCACCATCTTTTAGACCGTCATTTCTTGGTAAGAACAGATCAGGCCTCATCTGGTTATTGAACTTCAAACATCCACAGGGGCAAATTGCTTTCTGGTTTGAAGAACTCAGTCAGTCTGACAAGAAAGTACTGCATAGGGCAGGAAAGCTAGGCTGTGAACTTGAAAAGCTCCCTTGTGGCGGCTGTGATTATTGCACAAAAGCTAAACAGGTCCCAATGGTAAGCTGTTTTAGATAAACCTATCAAGGCCTGTTGAATGATCACTTGCCCAAGTCATCATCTAGGTCCTATTAAGTCTTCTGTGTCCAAAGCGCTCTAAGATAGCCACTTTTTCTGTGCGCCATTTTGGCTGTAGGAAGTTGTCTGAGTCAGCCCCACTTATCATTCTGCAAATCTTTATGGCTCATTTCAACCCAATACAGCCAAGTAAATTTCATTTTCCCATTTAAATGTCTAGTTGTGCTCCTGGGTCTTAGAATTTTGATGGCTGTTTGCGTTCTAAAATTATCTGCCCTTGATTTCTGAAATAACCAACTTTTCACTTTGAATTTTTGTTCAAGCCTTAACTTCCATACCATACCGTCAGATTTTCGTGAAACTTGCACAGTTTGTTTATCTCATCAATAGCTTTAACCCTATTGATTTTGAAAAAAATCCAACAAACAGTATGGGAAAAGTAGCCATTTCAAGTTTAAAATTTGCATTTCTTGTTTACGCAATAAAGTCTTCATTTTAGGTCAGATTTCCATGAAACTTGCAGAGTTTGTTTATCTTATCAATAGCTTCAACTCTATTGATTTTGAAAAAAATCCAACAAAGAGTATGGGAAAAGTAGCCATTTCAAGTTGAAAACTTTCATTCGTTGTTTACGTGATTAAGTCTTCATTTGCCGTCAGATTTTCGTGAAACTTGCAGAGTTTGTTTATCTCATCAATAGCTTTAACCCTATTGATTTTGAAAAAAATCTGACCAACAGTATGGGAAAAGTAGTCTTTTCAAATTGAACAATTTGATTGCCTGTTTACATGATAAGGTATTTATTTGTGATCAGATTTTATGAATTTTTCAGCTTGTTTATCCCATCAATAGCTTTTTAACCCTGTTGAGTTCGAAAAGAATCAATCAACAGTAATGGAAAAGTAGCCACTTTGAGTTGAAAATGTCATTATTTTTTTGTCTTTTTTCGTAACGAATTTCTATGTATGCTTTATTTAAAAGCAAACTCTCTGCCAGTAGAGCATATTCAGGCCCTTCAGGGCCTTCTAGTTTGAGTTATTGCCCTTTGTTAATTTTAAGTTTGAGTTTTTGTCCAGGCCATAACTTCCAAACTGTAAAAGCTATTAACTTGGAACCTCATACACTGATAGAAGCCATTATGGAGAAGTGCAGTGCCAATGAAATATAACTCTGCCACATTTTTTAGCTCACCTGAGCACAATGTGCTCAAGGGGAGCTTTTAGGGTCTTTAAACATCAACTCCTCCTAAACCGCTGGGCCAATTTGGACCAAACTTGGCTGGAATGTTCTTTGGGAGGTCCTCTTTGAAAATTGTTCACAGAGTTTGATTCCGTCAAAACCTCTGGTTGCCATAGCAACGAAATAGATTTTTTTTGGAAATTCTTCAAAAATCTTTTTCTCTGAAACCGCTGGACCGATTTTAATATAATTTCACAGAGATGTTCCTTGGATGACCTTTTTCAAAAAGTGTTCGTGAAATTTTGATCCGTCAAGAAACATGGCTCTGGTGAATGGGGGCTTCTTGCACTATACAGAAATAAAGGAATTCTTAAAAATTCTTCTTCTCTGAAATGGCTGGTCAGATTTTGATATAATTTCACAGAGATGTTCCTTGGATGACCCTTTTTAAAATTGTTTGTGAAATTTTGATTGGTCAAGAAACATGGCTCTGGTGAATGGGGGCTTCTTGCACTATACAGAAATGAAGGAATTCTTAAAAATTCTTCTCCTCTGAAACCTCAGGCCAGATTTTGAAATAAATTCACAGAGATGTTCCTTGGGTGACCCTTTTCAAAAATTGTTCGCGAAATTTTGATCCGTCAATAAACATGGCTCTGGTGAATGGGGGCTTCTTGCACTATACAGAAATGAAGAAATTCTTAAAAATTCTTCTTCTCTGAAAGCGCTGGTCAGATTTTGAAATAATTTCACAGAGATTTTCTTTGGATGACTCTTTTCAAAAAGTGTTCATGAAATTTTGATTGGTCAAGAAACATGGCTTTGGTGAATGGGGGCTTCTTGCACTAAACAGAAATTAAGAAATTCTTAAAAATTCTTCTTCTCTGAAACCGCTGGTCAGATTTTGGAATAATTTCACAGGGATGTTCCTTGGGTGACCCTTTTCAAAAATTGTTCGTGAAATTTTTCATTTGTCAAGAAACATGGCTCTGGTGAATGGGGGCTACTTGCACTATAGGGCAATGAAGAAATTCTTAAAAATTCTTCTTCTCTGAAATGGCTGGTCAGATTTTGGAAAACTTTCACAGAGATATTCCTTGGGTTACCCTTTTCAAAACTTGTTCGTGAAAATTTGATTTGTCGAGAAACATTGCTCTGGTGAATGGGGGCTACTTGCACTATATGGAAATGAAGAATTTCTTGAAAATTTTTCTTCTCTGAAACGGCTGGTCAGATTTGAAAGTTATTTCATGGAAATATTCCTTGAATGACCTTTTTCAAATTTTGTTCTCGAAATTTTGATAGGTCAAGAAACATGGCTCTGGTGAATGGGGGCTACTTGCACTGTACGTAAATTAAGAAACTCCTAAAAATTCTTCTTTTCTGAAACTGCTGGTCAGATTTTGAAAGGACTTTTACAGGTGACCTTTTAAAAATTGCTTGGCAAAATAATGATTTTGTTTCCAATGTTTCAATTCCTTTAAAAAAAAAAAGGGGGCTGTGGTCCTTCAAAAATTCAGGTGAGCCATCCAGGGCCATCTTGGCCCTTTTGTTTTTTAGTTACTGCCCTTTGTTAATTTTTAATTTTAATTTTTGTCCAGGCCATAACTTCCAAACTATAAAAGGTATCAACTTGAAACTACATACACTGATAGAACACATTATGGAGAAGTGCTGTGCCCATGAACTATGACTCTGTGACCTTTATTTTTTAGTTATTGCCCTTTGTTAATTTTCAGTTCTAATTTTTGTTCAGGCCATAACTTCTAAACTTTAAAACCTATCATCTTGAAACTTCAAAAACTAATAGAACACATTATGAAGAAGTGCACTGCACAAGAACCATAGCTCTGTGATCCCTCTTTTTGAGTTAATGCCCTTTGTTAGTTTTCTCTTTGAATTTTGTGTCTGTGCCATAATTTCTAAAATATAAAAGCTATGATCTTGAACCTTTCAAGACTGATAGAACACCTTGTGGAGAACAGCAGTTCACAAAATTTGTAACTGTGCCAGCCTTCTTTTTTTAGTTGTTGCCCTTTAATATTTTTCACATATCATGGAGATTAACTACTCTTCATTTGTGGCCCTTCCGTCAGTTCAACTCATTTCACTGACAAGCCCCTTAGGGCGTATAATTATGCGCCCCTTTGTGAAGCTCTTGTTAATAATATCTCGTTCGGTTTTGGTCAAAATTTCATTAAACTTCGTGGTTATATGTTTTTTTCAAAGTTTCACCATGTGCTCTTGTTTCTTAATCTATGTATTTTTCAAATTTGACCCTCTGTCATGGAAAAAGGCGGTTTCTTGTAAAATGCCAAGGAAAAAGGGGCCTTAATGCAAAATTGCAATTTTTACTAATATGTCGTTCAGTTTTTGTCAAAATTTCATGAAAATTTATGGTTATATCTTGTTTTACAAGTTTCAACATGTGCCCTTGTTATTTTCAATCTATGAATTATTAATGCGCAAATACGTCTTTCCTTGTTTCTCAATTTCAGGCTGCATCACGGAAAAAGGGGACTTCATGGAAAAATTGTTTTTCACTTGTATCTCCTACATCTGTGCTCAAAACTTTGTGAAATTTCAAATCTGAACTTGTTCACAGTATATAAACGAACTGTACCCAAACCGGATATTGCGAGTAAATTCCATGATTCGATTGGTGAAAACAGATGGGTGCCTCTGAATAATTGAGATCGACAGGTTGTTGTGACTTTCATGCAACTTGTAAACATTTGCATCATTGAATGAAATAATGTATCTTTCAAATAAACACATCATGTACCATTTTTGGCCGTGTAATTGCTGATAAAATGCAATACTCGTCTTCACTTCTTTTGCTCACTACTATACATGCTGTTTTCACAAGGCAATTTATGTGTAATTCCGTCTTTTCATCCGATACCCATTTGTAAAGTTTTGTTTCTAAATGTATGCGCTTCACAAAACAGCCAATATATGCCGACAAAATTTGTTAAAATTACCTAAAAATGTATGGAAATTCTGCATGGTGAACGGTTTGATACTGTACCCTTCTTGCAAATATCAAGTAAATGATCTGTACATTACTTGCGAGTTGGCTGAACGAATTCTTGCGAGTACCACACTGGGATTTCCATTGCTTTATACCTATACAAGAGCGAAGCATCCATTACGCATGTTACTAGAGTGATCAATACAAACTTTGTTTCGCAATTTATTCCTTACATTGTCATTTCAATGCAGTTATACTGAAGAATCTTTGAAATTTTTGTGGCAAAAGGTGGAACTCCTCGTTACAAGCAATTTCACCCTTTGCCACGACACTTTGTATGCTGTATAAAATCTAATATACATATCACAAGTTAAAAATATTAGCTGTAGTTATATGTGAATCATTTCTAAGTATACGTTCAAAATGACACGACTTTGTCTCATTGGCCAAAAAGTAACATGAGCTTCGCACAGCAGTGCATATACGCTCAAAGGGGGCTTGTTAGTGAAATGGGTTAAAATCTAGAACCCTACAGAGATCCAAATTTGAAAAGTCACATGCAAAACCACACATCATAGAGATTCATTGTAGTAAGTTTCAAATCATTCCAATGGAAACTGTGGGCACATACAAAAAATGCTAACGGTGACCGACCGTGGCCATAACATAATACGACCCTTCCATTGTATTAAAAAAAATCAAAGTGCTGTCAGCACTGTAATCGGTCGACACTAAATAATCTCTAACCTAGCCATTCGACCCCTCGTCTACCCACCGTGTGTACAACCTTATCCTCGTACCACCACATATGAAATACGCTATTTTATATTATAAAAGTGGAACAATGATTTTATTCTTTTATCATTATCAGTGCCATTTCTGAACACCATTCGTTGTATGTTTTGTTGAAGGATTACGTGTCACAAGGACTATGTGTCACTTTTTATTTGCATCTTTAGTTCATGCAGAGTGTACTGCACAGCTCTTTTATTACAGCAGGGTATGGATGGAGTTGTATTTTATTTCCATAAGCTAGTGTTGAAATCGGTGATCAAGGCGGACCAGAATAAAAAGACAATATCAAATATGAAACACGGGGAGATATACAACAGCTGCGACAGGTCATTGAACATCTATTCTTGTGGCTGTAAACCGTCACTGAAGATTGGGTTTTTGAGAGAAAAGCAGCCAAATATCATAATATAAAAAGACTCGGTTTTATTCTGCTTCCTTTTCATGAGTTACAGGTGGCCCTTCAGATTTTGGGACAAAAATTTTACAAAAATACAAAAAAAAAATCGTTATACTCCAAAAGCCGTATAATTTTCTTTCATTAAACCCCAGTAGTCGAAAACCATCCGACAACAAGAGAAATAAGTGATTTACCACAGCCCAGGTCGACACCGACGGGACACACTGTCTATTTTTCAAATTTGCTCATTTACATACTCGGAATACACAGACGAAGCTTCAAACATAGCATCCGAAGAAGACATGATGGAAAATAAATACATGTTTCTTATGAAATTTAAGCGTCATTAGTCACATGCCAGTCACTTATTTATAATTAACATTCCCACAATGCTTTTTTTATTTTTTGGCGCGAAATCTAAAAATAGCCTAATGGGCAACGTAGCCTTTTAATGGGAATACCCCCCAATTTTTTTGTAATATTATGATTCTTAATTATTGATAATTTGTATTGTTTTTTCATATAAATTTCAGTGATATATATATTATTTAATTTTGTGTGATGTGAAAAACCTATATACCCACCTTTAAGGAACAGAACTGATTCATGCAATAAAATTTCACAATTCGTATTCATCTGCTAATAGATGAAAAGAGGGATTCATCTGCTAATAGATAAAAAGAGAATTACCCTTTCCTGATATGGCATCTTGGACTCATCCAATTTGGGAGTATTTAGGGAAAATTTACAGATGTGCTTAATAAAAGTATAATTTTGAAAAAAGAATAGAAAATGTTACGAGAAAGGAAGAAATTGTTCGTTGAGTGTAATTTCTTCTCAAATTCTTACAATATTTTCTTAAGTGATTGACTGATGACTCATTTCTATGAGGAATAGGAGGAATAGGAATAACCACTATAAAACAGTATTTTGCATAAAACATTCAGATTCTTCAAGGAACTTGTGAACATCCCTCACTGGTGTCTTTCTTTATGGGGCTTTTTTAAAATGGCGACACATAAGCCTTGAAACTCACTGTCTTAGTATCATCATTAGGTAGCAGAGGCCTGTTACATAGCTTCAAATCTTTTGGAATACTTTTGAAGTCTTTTTTTTTTATACGAAATTGTTTCTTTTCTTTGTGAGTCAAATTCTGAAATTTTCATCTTGAGGTTTTTCCGTTATAGATTTCCAAATTATGATTTATTATATCACCAAAGCTTGTGGTTGACAGTTTGCTGTAACGGCATCTGAATTACTCCATTTTATAGATTAAAATGTACAGATTTATACCATCAGGCATCAGATTTGTTATCCCGAGAACCGTACAGAATATTTGGAAAAACTCCCAAGACATCGTGCAGATAGATTTCGTAAACTCGCAAGTAAGGGTACGAATCACCAGCAAGAAACGTACAGTTGACCTACTTTACATAGAGGCATTAATTCTTATTTTTTATGTTCAAAATCGAACTTTAAAATGCCCAATGCCGCAAATATCTTTTCTAATTCATTAATTGCACCGGTTCAAACTCAGAAAACGTGTTTCAGCCAGCCTTAACATGATAAAAGCTGATTTAAAATCGGGTCTACTGCAAATGACGCTGTAGCCTGCGATGAGTATTGAGAATTTCAATGTTTTAAAGCTAAGAATGATTATGTAGCAGTTTATGTATTAACAATACAGGTGTGGCATAAACTATACATAAAGATTCACATAGTTTACATTCAGCAGTATAAAAGACGCAACAAGTTTTATCTCGGCTGTCTCTAATGCAAAGTGGACATCACTGAAATTTACTCGCAATATCCGGTTGGGGTACAAATCGTTTATATACTGTGTTGTTGGAACATTGCCCAGGTACCTCTCTTCCGGTTTCTCAATTTCAGGCTGCATCACGGAAAAAGGGGGCTTCATGTAAAAAATCGTTTTATTGGCCTGGGCTTGGCTTGCCAAGCCTAAGGCCATAGTAATCGTATACTGAAATTTCAACCCCTATCCTAGCATTTACGGAGAAAAACGAGTAAAAGTGCGAATCACAGCTTGCAAAGCATATCAATACGCTTCAAAAAAGGCCCATGGAAACAAAAAAATATATTTTGACTTGAACATGATAGTTAGCTTTAAATGAAAAGAAACACTGAAAGATATCCGATACCAATCGTACGAAAGTGTTTGATTAAGAACTTTGAGATCTGATGAGTTTTCTCATAATTGCAAATTAATGCACTGTAATCCCTGTTTGCAAAAGTTTTGCATCGAAAACAAAGAGAAAGTCGATCTTTTGCTTACGGAGATAGCCGATCTACCGTCACGGAGAGCGGTAAGATTTATAATTATTTTAAAACTTACTTAAGTGTACAACAACTGCTTACGACAATGTGGCAAGATACGCTTCCAAACGTGGGAGTTAAGCAACGACCATGTCGATAGTGGATGGATGGGTGACCTGACAGTCATCTACTTTCCTTTTTCACAGATTTTAAAATGTGACACTTTAAATACCTTCATACTATTGCGGTTAAAAAGCCGAAGTATAGCTTAAATAATCTTTTTTTTTCTGTCAGTAATATTTATTTTCAAGAAAATATAGGTCTCTATAAATTGTTTAATCTAAAAAGAAAGCCATACTGGCTCACAAGCATGAGGGTCAAAACGGCACACTTCAAAACGGTCCAGTGTTAAAATGGCCCAGTGCCGAAACGGCCCATATCCAAATCGGCCTCTTTTTATGTAACTGTTTGAAAATAATCAGATTTTTTTTAACCGTCATTTTGCTTACAAAATAAAGGATTTTTTTTTCATTAGGATGTTACTAATTATACGAATTTCGGTGATATGAACCGAAAGAGACTGTCTGCTATAAATTTGTGAATTTGTGGAGACATTTCTACCTGTAGACCTGTATTCATCTCCCAAATCAAAAATTTTACCTTAGGGTTTAACTGGCACACATTTTAAGGTAAGGTATTATACTGACAATGACAATTCAGTCTCAAGTTCATATTTTGCTGTAAGCACAAAAGACAGACTTGCTGATTCAAGCTGCACAATTTCTCCCAAGTATGCAAGCAAAACATTCTGAAAGGTCATTAGACCATTGATGAAAAAGAGTATTTCCTTTTGGTTGCAAGAATAATCAAAGTGCTGTCAGCGCTGTAATCGATCGTCACTGAATGATTGAGCAATGTTGATATTTCCAAGAGTTCAAGAATCCAAAATTTACGTAGAAATATTTCCGAGATGTATTGGTATAATAAATGAGTCGATCTATTGTTCGTTTGATTGTTAAACAAAACAATGGTTCTAAGTTAACATACCTATTTCAAGAATGCAGGGAAAAATGCAATTAAAAAAAAAAAACAAAAAAAAACAGTATTTATGTCTTTACATGGAGTCAACTTTAGACCAGTATGGACTTGATCTGTCAAAGCTGCCGATTACACAGACTTATGATAGTTTGAAAAAACGACAGCAAGTCTAAGATCAAGATATAAGTACCAGTTTAGGACTTAGTCTTACTGTTGTATACCAGAATAGAATATTTAATGGTGACACCTCTCGTCCTACATGAGGGTCAGGACAAATCAATAGAGAATAAAGGGGTAGGCAAGTATTACTCTTCTGCACCTTAATTATCTATCTTTAAACTTAAATTATCAAGTGTCTGGTTAAAGACTTCTTGGTAGTAATTATATAGTTATAACAAGTAAGGATACAGTACTTACTTGTACATAACATTAAAATAGCACAGCTAGATATCATATATAGTACTTGTGTACCATCTTCAAAAAATACTGTCTATTGACATATAAGGTTAAACCACTTGGTAAGTTAAGATTTGCTCTGAATGGCGATCGATCGACAAAATCTTTCCATGCAACGGAGATACTTCTCATACCAAAGGCATCAAACGTCGCTATCTCCTTTACTTTAAAAACTAAAGCTGTCACTGAATGAGACTCAATAGGGCTGGAAAAGATTTTAAGAAAAGGAGAAAAATGTTACTTAATGATTGTAAGATCCTCGGTGACCCTGTATCGATGATTCCATGCACTACATTAATCGCCCCTGGGTTATCTCGCGTTTATTACTCGTTCTCATTTATGAGGTATTCTGATTGGTAATTATGCGCACCAGGGTTACCGAGGATGTGACTGTAATTGCAACAGGGTTCATTCTTTTTTTCAGCGCTAACCATTCTTTCGACGATAGTTTTGTTGGAATGCAAGGAGAGTCTGAAAAAGAAAAAAGTGCACAGAAGTGGTCAAAGAATTTTTATTAGAAAAGCATCGATAGGTACCCCTGATGCAGCAATGTTAAAAAGATGTTGAAAACGGCGTTAAAAACATACAGTCAATCTGTGATGCCCAGGCCTTCAGCGGCTTCAGCGCTTTGATGTAATATTTACCACATGACTGCTCAAAATTTTATAAAATTTCGAATTTTGAATTATTATTAAAAAATGCCACAAATCACAGACCAGTTGTATTTATTTCAATGATGCAATATTGCCTTATGGGAAAAGAGGGCTTAAAGGGGGCTTAGTGGGCTTATTGTCCTCTACAATGTTGTGTTGGCTATCTCTAAGATAGTAATTGCCTTTTCACTTCAATTTTTGGAGAGCATGAACAGGTCCTTTTAGGATAAAAGAAGTAAATTTATATAAATTTCATATATTTTATGACAAGCACTTGTTCAGGGAGCATAACCCGTCTCTGACGGCTCTTGTCTTGAATGACTTTTGGCAAAAAAATGACAAAGCGTGTGAAAAACTATATAAATTATATATAAATTGTATAAATAAATATATACAAGATGTGAACCTGATCCCTATATTACTCTTAACTGTTAGGTAAAGGAACCCATTTTTTGTGTACTTGAGAAAGATGGCTGTTAGTTTATGGGGTGTTCTACCATATTCAGCATTATTTTAGCATGCTGGCCAGTGCCTTTTTTTTAATCATTACTTCAAACAATCTTCTTCCCATTCTACTGGCTGCTTTTTTAACCATCATCAAAGAATAATAGGTTGGGAATGAGGCATTTATTCTGTTTCAGTGACTACTGTTAATCCTTAAAGAAAATTGTCAGTTAAGCTTTGGATTTGAACCAGCACCCTTTGTTTCCAAGCCCTGTATGTTTTCAAATTAGCTACCTAACTGGACAAAAGGCTTTTGAAAAGTGCACTGTAGTAGTTCAAAATGTAAAAAATAAGACAAAATGTAAAAAAAATATGAGCTCAGTGCTTTCCAAGAAAAATAGTTATGGGTAAGCATCATGATTTCAGGTAATAGGAAAAACTGCTATTTATTAGCAGTTTTTCCTTTCACCAACATATTTTCAAAGGTCATTTACAACTAAAATTGTCTGCCATATCAAAATAGGAAATTTTTAAATAGGAATGGTGCTACTGCAGTTAAAGGTTCAGTTGCTACAACAAGATATGGTCAAGACACTGGCTCTATTTTGTTTGATGATGTACAGTGTGTTGGCACAGAATCAAACTTTGGTCAGTGTACGTCAAATGCCCCTGGTCTGCACAATTGTGACCACAGCGAGGATGCAGGAGTTATATGCCAAGGAGGTATTCATTATCTATACAGAGTTCTCCTGCCATAATCCATATCAACAACTTTGAATATATCGGAACAAACTGATCCACCCATCACCTTTACCACATAATCCTAACTTTCAAAGAACCTGCGAAAGAAGACCTCTGAAAACATTGTTGGAAAAGAAGAAAATGCTGGTAACCAGCATTTTCTCCTTTTCCCACAATGTTTTCTACCTTTCTCTAAACAAATTTCAATATTTCATTCACAATCATTTGTTATCTGCAACTGCTTTCAATTTGGACCAGTCTAAAATTTTGTTGTTTCGTAAAGCCTAAAGGGTTAATGTAGAAATAAATTTTGATGTATCCTTTGTACTGGATGTTTAACTCTACCAAATGGCAAAATTTTTCATTAATCCAAAATGAGAGCAATTACAGATTACAATTTAAATGTAACTAAAATGATTGCATTTGATTTTAAAGGGTAAAAAACATTGTCCAAAAAGGAAAATATGCTGGTTACTAGCATTTTCTCCTCTTCTCATAATGCCTTGAAAGCCTTTTTTTCAAAGGGTCTTTAAAACCTGAAACTGTTTGGAAAGGGATTAAGGAAAATAGACAGTGTGGATCAAAGATCAGGCTGCATTTTACTAGGAAAAAACTTTAGAAAAAATTGTGGAAAAGGAGAAAATAGTTAACAAGCATTTTCAGCTAGGATTTTCATTTGCAGGACATATAAAATCCCTGTATGGTCACTTACCTGTGTGGCTGACCATCCCAGGAAAAAAATTGGTAAATGTTGGTATTTTTGTACTTTTTCAGCCAACTACAGTATTTTTGGTACACCTAAGCCTCTCAATTTGGTACATAGTTACACTGATTTCTTGCCTCTTGAATACTTTCCCTTCCAAGATGAAGTGCCCATGACAAAGTGCTAATATATTTTTTTTCCTTGGGTTATTAGCGTTGTTTATTCCCTAAATCATGTGGAGATTCATACAAGATGTACAACCGTGGGAGCCCCACTGGCTACTGCAGAGAAAATGTTTGTCTTCATCCCTACTTCAGTGACCTGGTTCTATACTGGTGAAACTCAGGACATACATGAACAAATGAGTAGTTGATATGACAAAAGCAACACATGTTGAATGCATCATAAAACATCAATCAGTAAATCAGTCAATCAATCAATTGGATTTTCTATCCTATCTAGTTGGACGATGTGAGTTGTATAGGAGATGAAACAGCCATAGATAACTGTGTATATAGACCCTGGGGAACCAATAACTGTGGACACAATGAGGATGTTAGTGTTCTGTGTAGTGGTATGTGTTGTTTACAATGCTTTTGAGTGCATAACTTGAAGAATTCCAAACTTTAACCCTATATAAACAATCCCTGGTTTTCGAAGCCCTGAGAAAGAAGCCTTCTGAAAACATTATGAGAAAAGGAGAAAATGCTAGTAACCAGCATTTTCTCCTTTTCCCACCGTGTTTTCTCCCTTCCAAAAACAAATTTCAGTTTATATCATTAATTTTGTTTCCTGCATATTCTTTCAATTTGGACTAGTCGAAAATTATGTCATTTGGTAAAGAGTTAACCCATTACTACACAATTCCTACTTTTGACAACCCTGAGAAAGAGGCCTTTTAAAAAAGTTGTGGGAAAAGGAGAAAGTGCTGGAAACTAGCGTTTTCTCCTTTTCCCAAAATGTTTTGTATCATTCACAACACAAATTTCAAATTTTCAGTCACTTATTTAGTTATCTGCATATGCTTTCGACTTGGACAAATCTAAAATTTTGTCGTTTGGTAATGAGTTAACTTTTTACCACACGAGAAAATTTTGGACTGGTCCAAATTGAAGGCATTTGTAGACAACAAAATAAAGGTGACTGATAAATTGAAATTTGTTCTGGGAAGTGTAGAAAACACTGTGGGAAAAGGAGAAAATGCTGGTTACCAGCATTTTCTCCTTTTCCTACAGTGTTTTCAAAAGGCTTCTTTCTCAGGGGCGTCAAAAGTAGGGATTGTGTGGTAATGAGTTAATTCTGACTTGATCAAATTTAAAACATTGCACAAGGCAATATTTGTCATGCAGAAACTGATTTTCATCTTTGGAAGGATAGCTTACTATTTTTCCCTTTCCTTACAATGTTTTCAAGATTATTTTCTCTCATAATTGTTAAAACATGGCATTGCTAGTGACAAAATTTTTACACTTGTCGAAAGTGAAAGCACCTTTACATAACTAATTCAGTGTGGCTTAAATAGTTGCTTTGTTAGTGAAATGTCTGGAAAAATTATGGGAAAAGGCTAAAATGCTTGTTAGCAGCATTTTCTCTTTTTCCTGCAAAGTCTTCAAAAGGTTTTTTTCCAAGAGTTGTCAGATCTCGACATTGATCAGTAAAGGTTTTAAATATAAGGTGAAATACGCTTTTCAGATCACAAAAATGCAACGCAATGTACTTGTGCATATGTATTTTTCATTTTTACAGTACCAACTGCCAACATTCGATTGGTTCCACTTCCTGGTGGACCTATGACAAAAGGACATTTGGAAATATTTTATAACAACACTTGGGGTACAGTCTGTAATGACAGTTTTGATAACAAAGCAGCTGGTGTTGTTTGTTCAATGTTGGGATACCCAAAGTAGAGCTTCCATCTGATTTTGCAATCATGTCATTGCATTATACAGCTCGTTTCTTAACCCTTTACCAAACAATCCCTGGTTTTTATGACCCTGAGATAGAGGCCTTTTGAAAAATTGTCACGGGAAAAGGAGAAAATGCTGGCAGCCAACATTTTCTCCTTTTCCAACGTTTTCCACCCTTCCCAAGACAAATTTCCATTTTTTGGTCACATTTATTTTCTCATCTGCAAATGCTTTCATATTGGACCATTCTAAAATTTTGTCGTTTGGTAAAGTTAACTTTACAAGAATATTAAGACTAATTAAAACTGTTAGCATCTGCAGACAGCAAATTAAATGTGGGTCCAAATGAGTAATATGAAATATATTAGAAAATCTACAGCTAGTAATACATAAATTTCTGTATATATCATATCACTCCTCAACTTGGCCTTGCAAGCACCATGGCTAAGGAAATATAGCATTAGCTAAATGATTTTCTTACTGTTGTTGAAAGGTAAATGACCTTTATACGGACAAATAACCATTTGACTGGAAATTCTAGTTCAAAATTCCTTTGGCCAAAAGGAGACTTAACCCTTTACCTCATAAGGCATTTCTATGGTATCAGTTTCTTATTACCAAAATTGCTTCCATCATACTGATCATAGTGAGGATGTTGGAGTTATATGTCAACCAAGTGAGTACCATGAAATTCACATTGCTGGTAACCAGCATTTTGTCGTTTACCCACAGTGTTTTCCACAGTTACAAAAAATGATTTCACTTTTAAAGTCATGTTTGTATTGTTTTCTTTAAATGCTTTCAGTTTGGACTAATGCAGTTTTATCATCTGGTACAGAGAGAATGATCACTCTTAGCTTTCTGATTCTTTACTTTAAATGCTTTTTGTTTCAATAAGTGAAACACTTTACTGCACAATGCCGATTTTTAACGACCCAGGGAAAGAGGACTTTTGAAAACACAGTAGGAAATGAAGAAAATGCTGGAAACCAGCATTTTCTTCTTTTCCCACAATGTTTTCTATCCTATCAAAGAAATACTGCATCATTTGAACCACGGTGAAATTGTCATCTGCAAATGCTTTCAGTTTGGACACACTAAAATTTTGTCGTCTAGTGAAGGGTTTAGGGCATATTTAGACCTACCACAGAGACCACCTTTGAACAAAAAACAATGTCTACATGTATGAAGAATACTTTAAAACAGAGATGTCTGTCCTTATCATTGCAATGTATTGTTAAAAGGTCTTTAAACGCTTTCGTTAACACTTTGGCATTATTATGTGTACTGTGTATGTTACAATAATATTGCAATGTTTCTGGATACTTATATACGAGGGACACTTTTTAAGTTCGCAGAGTAGGGCGGTCTTTTTAAAACCGCTTGAAAGATCAAAATTTTATTTATCTAAGACCATCGAAATATGCCCTGTCTGTCTCCAAACACATTTTGCACCGATCTACCCATTTCCGGATCGCCGCCCGGTAGTCCTCTTTAGGTATATGTTGAAGACACTGGTACACCGCACTGCCTATACCACAATGGGATTCAAAACGGTGCCTTGCCAGCATTTCTGCGTTTCTGATAGAAATCAACAAGTTGAGTAAGAACACTTTCTCTGTAAAACATTCCAGTGACAGAACTAAATTTCTGGACTGGAATTTGAATGACTGTACCTTTCAAATCAAAGAATATCGCATACAACATGCGATTTGATGTTTTGCAACGGCTCGTAATGACAGGTGTGTTGCCCTCAGATGAAACCCAAACCTTATTTTTAGCCTTAGAATCGGGTTGAAAACGATATATCCAGGTTTCATCACCTATAACTATCTCTTCCAAACGACGTGGGTCACATTTATCATATTTTTCTATAATTTGCAATGCAAGTCTAACCCGACTTTGTTTCTGCTCGTCAGTGAGCAAATGGGGCACCCAGCGCGTGCAGGTCTTACGTAGCTAAAATCGTTCACGTAAGATCTTCAAAACACTTGACGAATGAATGCCACTTAATTATTCTATTTCTTGCACGGTATGACTTGCGTCTTTCTCAATTAACGTTTTCACAGTAGCAACGTTCTTTTCCGTCAAAACGGAAACCGGCCTACCCACCCGAGGGTCATTTTCAATTGACTCCCAACCATCATTAAAACCACGTACCCACTTGTAAACTGTAGCATATTTTAAAACATCATTCCCATAAACCTTTTGCAAATCAGCATGAATTTCTGTGCTCGAATCTTACAATATACCCTCTGTTCAGAGATTTTTCCATCCATATTGAACACTATATTTTACTATAGTGTATAAAACAACGTGTTCAAAATACCCAGCGCAGCAAGCACGTGGACTTCGTGCGCCGCTTACCGTGACACCGCTTGAGAGAGGAATGATTACGCAAGTTCTGTGTGAAAAATCGTGCAACTTCATAATCGCATTAAAAAGTTATAGGCTTACTCTACGAACTTAAAAAGTGTCTCTCATACATTTTTAGCTCCACTGGCCGAAGGCCAGCGGGCTTATGTCAATGCCCGGTGTCCGTCGTGCGTCCAACGGTCCGTGCGTCCGTGCGTGCGTGTGTTAACTTTTATTTCAAACATCTACTTCTCTGAAACTACCCATGCAATTTTGATGAAACTTCACAGAAATGATCCTGCCATGGACCTCTTCAGAATTCCTTGAAAGAATTTCATTCCTTCAAAAACTCTGGTTGCCATGGCAACAAAACTGAAAAATATTGAAAATTTTTAAAAATCTTCTTCTCTGAAACCATAAGGCCTAGGGCTACCAAATTTGGCATGTAGTTTTATCTAGTAGACCTCAACCAAGTTCCTTCAAATAATAGCCCTGGGATCAAAATTGGCCCCACCCTGGGGGTCACAAGTTTTATATGGGCTTACATATGGAAATCTTTAAAATCCTTTAGGTACTTAGCGATAGGGCCTAGGACTACCAAATTTGGCATGTAGCTTTATCTAGTAGACCTCTACCCAGAGTGCCCAAATGATAGCCCAGAGGTCAAATTTGGCCCGGCCCAGGGGGTCACAAGTTTTATATGGGCTTATATAGTGGAAACTTTAAAATCTTTTCTTACCAAGCCATAAGGCCTAGGGCTACTCAATTTTGCATCTAGCTTTATCAACTGGTTGTCTACCAAAGGTGCCCAAATTGTAGCCCTGGGTTCAAATTTGGCCCTGTCCTGGGGGTCACAAGTTTTACATGGGGTCATATTGGGAATTTTTTTTAAAATCTACTTGTACCTGGCCATAAGGCCTAGGGCTATCAAATTTTGCATGTAGCTTTATCTAGTGGGCCTCTACCAGGAGGGCCCAAATTATAGCCTTAGGGTCAAGTTTGTCCCCACACCAGGATCACAAGTTTTACATGGGCTTTTGTTGTGAAAACTTTCTAGGTCATCTTGTTACTAACCAAAATAAAGACTAGGACCACTAAATTTAGCACTGTCTCATGGATTTTGTGTTTTACAGGGCCTTTTATTGAGAAAACTTTGAAAATCTTGTTTATAACCACACATTCTAGACCTGTATTATTTGGTATGGGGCTTTATCTTGTAGACATCCACCAGGATTCAAGTAATAATAGCTTTGTGGTCAAAATTGGATTTGCCCAGGGGTCACAACTTTTTTGTAGGTTTTTATGGAAAAAAATTGTATGCCCTCAAGTTTGAAACCAGTTGGCCAAATAGTGTAATGTTTGGGTTGTAGTGTTTTTACGAATTAGCCATTGGAGCGATACAGGGCCATCATGGCCCTCTTGTTATACCATACATGCACAAGAGTGCTCAGAGACACATGTTGTTATTTCAATTATAAGTAGTAGTGCACAACAAGGATTTCGCTCTTATAAACTTTAGATTCATATCCTATGAATTACAGCATCAGTGACTAATGTTAGACTGTCTGGAGGGCCCAACCATCACAGAGGGAGAGTGGAGATATTTCACAATGGAACATGGGGAACAGTTTGTAATGACAGATTCAGTAGAGCAGCAGCCCAAGTTGTGTGTGGCATGTTGAACTTTACAAGGTTTGGGGAAAACTGCCTTCTAATGTTATATAATTTTACTCTTAGCTTTTAACTTTTAACCCTTCATGACACAATCCTAAGTTTAATTCTTTACCAAACGACAAAATTTTAGACCGGTCAAAATTGAAAGCTCTTGCAAATGACAAAATAAATGTAACTCAAAAAATTAAATTTGTTTCTAGCAGGGCAGAAAATATTTTGGGAAAAAGAGAAAATGGTGGTTACCAGCATTTTCTCCTTTTCCCACAATGTTTTCCAAAGCCTTCTCTTTCAGGGTCATTAAAAGTCGGGATTGTGTGGTAAAGAGTTAAGCGATCCTAAAAGAGAAGGCTTTTTAAAACACTGTGGAAAACGGAGAAAATGCTGGTTACCAGCATTTTCTTGTTTTCCAACAATGATTTCTACCCTGTCTGATACAAAAATCACCATTTAATGTTGCCTGCAAAAGCTTTCAATTTGGTCTTTTTAAAGTATGTCATTTGGTAAAAATATTTTATCAGTTTTTTTAGCTCCACTGGCCGAAGGCCAGTGAGCTATTGTCATGGCGTTGTGTCCGTCGTGCGTCCGTCCGTCCGTTCGTCCTTGCGTGCGTCCGTAAACTTTTTCTTTAAAAAACTTCTCCTCAGAAACTATTGACTGGATTTTTACCAAATTTCACAGGAATGTTCCTTAGGTGGTCCTCTTTCAAATTCCTTCAAATAATTGTGTTCCATGAATAATTCTGGTTGCCATGGCAACCAAAGTAAAAAACCTTTAAAAATCTTCTCCTCCCATACCGCTTATTGGATAGCATTATTTTTTTGCAGGAATGTTCCTTAGATAGAGGTCTACAGAATTCCCTAAAAAAAAAGATCCGTCAAAAAACATGGCTTTTATGGGAGACTCATTTTCCTTTTATGGTATAAAGTAAAATCTTTGAAAAATTTCTTCTCTCAAACTACTTGTTTTGATTTCATTGTTGTATTGCAGGTTAGTTCCTATGGTGGTAAGTCTTTACCATACAATCCTGACTTTTAACCACCCTAAAGAAGAAGTTTTTGGAAAACACTCTTGGAAAAGGAGAAAATGCTGGTAATCAGCATTTTCTCCTTTTCCCTCATTGTTTTCTACTCTATCAAAGAGAGAAATCATCATTTCATCACTGTTTAATTTGTTGTCTGCAAATGCTTTCAGTTTGGTCACATCCCAAATTTTGTCGTTTGGTAAAGAGTTAAAGATGGTTGCTTTACATAATCTATAATCCTTTACATATAAAACAAGAGAACATCTGCACTTTGATTAGTTCTGGTAAAGGTTTGTTGACCTACTGGTGACCTGGTACAAAGAGGGACAGGGCTTTACTGTTGTGATAAGGCATTTCGTTATCCAGTCAAACTGATCCCTGACAAAGAAGACTTTAGAAAACATTGTGGGAAAAGGAGAAAATGCTGGTAACCTTTTCCCACAATGTTATCTACCCTTCACAAAACAACTTTCAAATTTTCAGTCACTTTTATTTTTTCATCTCCAAATGTTTTCCATTTGGACAACCCTAAAATGTTGTCGTTTGGTAATGATTTAACTATAACCAGAAGACAAAATTTTTATAACTGGCCATAATTGAAAGATGTTGCAGACAACATAATAAATCTTCAAATTAGTAAAGCTTGTAACAAAAAGGGTAGAAATTATTGTGTAAAACTAAGAAAATGCAGGTTACCGGTACTTTTATTTTCTTCTTTTCTCACAGTTTTTTCATAGCTTTTTTTCTTTAGTGAACTAAAATGCTGGAATAAATGGTAATTGTGACAAAACTTATCTTCACCGTTACAGAAAAATCAGGCCTGTGGAGCAATACAGGCGCTCAAGCGCCTCTAGTTTATATGTATCATAGTGTGATAAGGTGATATTTGGCAGAATGATTGTTAGATGACGGAAAAATAAAAGAAATTAGGCTTTTACATACAGTTTCCTTATGTCTTAAAATAAGCTGCACATTAGCTCTTTGCTAGATAAAAAAAATGTTTGTATTGTCCAAAGTGACAGCCTTTGCAAGGGACAAATTTGACAGTATTTGCAAACGACAAATTAGAGATGTAGCAGCCCTTTTGTTGTATGCTTCTGTATCATCTTTGTCCAATTCCTTTTCCCATAATATGTTCAGAAGATTTCTTCCTTAGGGTTGTTTAGAAATGTGATTGTTTGATAAGAAGTTAACGCATGAAAAACAAGGTCAGTTAACCCTGGAATAATTTTGACACAATTATGCCCCTTTTCAGTTTTAAATTTTTGTTGAAAAATAAACTACAGCCAGACATTAGCCCCTTCAGGTTGAACTCTTGTTTTAAATTTCTTTTCAATATCTTTGCTCATACCCATCTGATATTTTTTCATTGGTCTACTCAAAGGTAAAAAATTACTCTATTGAGAGACGCTTTGAAAATACTATATTGTCCATATTTCATTTCCAGGGCTAATGTACAAATAATCACCTGACAAGCAGTACAGTAGCTCCACCTACCAAAATTTGGCTTGATGAAGTTATTTGCACAGGAACAGAGAGGAACATTGATGACCGTAACCACAATCCATGGGGAGTGAAAGACTGTCTGCACAGAGAGGATATTGCTATAGCTTGTCCCTACACTACTTGTACGTAGATCTAGTTATCTCATTACCAAACAACAAAATTTTAGGTTTGTCCAAATCGAAAGAATTTGCAGATGACAACATAAAACGACTGAAAATTTTAACTCTGTTTTATGAAGGGAAGAAAATATTGTGGAAAGAGGAGAAAATGCTGGTTACCAGCATTTTCTCCTTTTCCCACAATGTTTTCTCAAGGCTTCTTTCTCAGGGTCGTCAAAAGTAGGAATTGTGTGGTAATGGGTTAACCCTTTCCCAAACAACAAATTTTAGATTCTTCTAAACTCAAAGAGTTTGCAGACAATAATTTCAATTTTGATAAAAATGGCAGAAAGTTTTCCAAATGGGTAGAAAACACTGTGGGAAAAGGAGAAAATGCTCATTATGAGCAATTTCTCTTTTTCCCACAGTGTTTTCAAAAGACTGCAGACACGTAAAAACAAGGACTTGTTTGGGAAAGGGTTAAATTAACCCTTATCCTGCTAAATAACTAAATTGAAATTTGCAAATCGATAGTAATAACCAAAATATTGCTCATTCAAAGTCATGTTTTAGGGAAAAATGATAAGCCCTGCTTACCAGAGATAGACTTGCTTGTCTTAAACATGCAAACTAGTGGGGGAATACAATAAATGCTAACTTGTCTAGCATTGTCGTTTTCCCTCAGTGGTTCTCAGGATGTTATTGTTGAAGGGGGAGCACAGTGGGAGGGGCATTTTAGCCTGTGTGGCAACAGACTCCTCACATTGTGTTATCCTCAGCAGTGTGCCTTTCAATTTAGGTTATTTACTTGTTATTATGCTGTTATATGTAAATAAGTAGTTGTAGTAGTTTTACTTTATATCCATAGGGTATTAGGCCAAACTCAGTCATTTATTGAAGAATCGGTGCGGTGTATGACAGATAATACATTTCTTATTACGAGATTGACCCAGGGTAAATTCACGGCCAACCTGCATAAACCGAACGTTCTTTCAGTCAATCTCTCTCCCATTCCCGCAATAATTGTCTTTAATCCTTTTCTCAGCTCTGTAAAATGGCTGGACTTCTTGGTGATCTCCATCCAAGTTACGGCGAATGTAGGTCATTGTCATGTATGCCTCATCTTTTCACTTTTTTACGTCTTTTTCACTTTGCTTATGAAATGTTAAAATCAGAAATTGTATTCTATCGCAATACAGAATTGGGGAATACCTCTCCGTCGATGAATGAGTCTGTATTAAGGCGCAGAAACGTTTTTATCCTTTTCTAATATCCAGATGTCCGTCGAGGTCAGCCATGTTTTCCGGTACTGCGGGCTATGCACTGTGGGAAGATATTCGCTGAATCATCGAAGGAGTTATCCTACCACGTAAATCCCAAATCTATTTACGGTACGGAGTTTATCAAGTGCATTGTTTTACTAGCGGACCTCAGAGTTAGGTTCGGACCCCGTTTTCCGCATTGTTCATTCTGCTGGACTTGAACTCGGTCACTTGTGACACGTTTGGTCACAATTGACAGGTTTAGGGTCACAGACGTCGGTAGAAGTGGCCGACACGACGTTGTGGCCAGACTTTGGTCACTACCGCCGTTAGCGGCTATATAAGGACCGATTTTCGGTCACAACGTCAGTCTATTCAGTCTACTCAGTCTGGTCAGCCACTCCGTTTATCTGTGCTCTCCAAGAAAACTTAGAAGATTTAACCTTACTCTCTCAAGTTTTAGCTCAACAGTAGTGCGATGTCAGCATCCTTTACTGGTACGATCATGAGCTGTGCTTGTGACTAATAGACTCTTTTTTTTATTGGAACTACCGTTACCCCACAGGCGGTCGCATTATAGTGTAACGGGGGTTCCAGTAAATTTTATTCATAGCGGGACGTAACGAATAGCTAATGTGCTCCCATTCATATTTTGCTTCAACTTATTGTTTTAACCCTGTGGGTGCTCGTCTTGAGCTACTTAAGGGGAGGTCACCACTGTTGTACATGTCTTGAAGACAATCATAGTTGTCTCCCTTAATAAAGAAACGACCTACCTGTTGTTGAAAGTGAAGATAAGCTGTCTCGTTTTAATTTTACTTCCGTCTCATAAGCCAGTCGGCCCGTAACAATAATATCTCCTAAACGGGCAGTGTAGATTCAAGGTCACGTGCAGTCTGATCTTGATCTACACTGTCCAAAAAGGTCAGTGAGTTGCGCTTAGCAGCCCAAGTGTTAAAGACTCTGGCAGACAAGTTTGATTTAAACCTTTATCAAACCATATCCTGACTGTTAATGACCAAAACCTTTTCCATACTATCCCCACTTTTAAGACCCTGAACAAGAAGCGTTTTGAAAACATTGTGGGAAAAGGAGAAAAAGCTGGTAACCAGCATTTTCGCCAATTTTAACAATGTTTTATTTCCTTTGAATTGCAGATGTAATGTTTTCAGTAGCAGTTAAGGCAAAAGTTTTGTAATCTGGTAAAGAGTTAAGGACGGCTTTTGAAAACATTTTGGGAAAAGGAGAAAATGCTTGCATCCTGCATTTTCTCCTTTTCCAACAACATTTTCTAATGTTTAGAAGACAAATCCTATCATTCAAGCCTTGATTTGACATTTGCAAATACATTATACATGAATGAGCATAAAATTATGTCACTTGTTAAAGAGGCCATATATGCTTTCTTGGACAATGTGGATTCAGGTCAGATCACACAGATTTTGAAATCTTGCACTCTTTTAGCCTGTTGCAGTAGATTAGTTTTGAAAGTTGCTCATTATTATCTTTGATCTACATGTTACTTACAGATAAATAACCTGCCTTGTGCAGGGATTAAACTTGCAACTGCTTATCACCAACATGCACCACACCTGAGTACCTATTCTGTCAAAAAAATTGATATTTTTTAGTTGGTGTTAAACAGTGAGAGAAAAAGAATGCAATATGGATTTTTTTTTCACTTTAGGAAAAATACCCATTTTATGTGTGTAGTAATCAGTGAATTTTTCTAACCATGAAACTGCTTAATAAGTCACCTGAAAATTTCTAGCAGATAGTACATGTGTATATTACTAAATTTTGTGATTTTGTAAGTTCTTTTACTGAGAATAGTCTTTACTGAATCAGACAGAGAAGATCCAAGATGAGACCTCATACTTAACATAATTTAATATCAATTTATACTGCTTGCAAAAGAACTAAGCAAGAAATTAAGTAATAAAATCTCCGCCATTATAGTGCCAACATTCGTTCCATTGCAAACGACGACTCCAACCACAGCACTCCCTAATGTTTACATAAGGTTAGTGGCTGGACATGTAGCCTATGAAGAGAGAGTAGAGGTTAATTATCAAGGACGGTGGGGAACTGTCTGTGATGATGACTGGAGTACTCTGGATGCTGGTGTTGTCTGTAGCATGCTGGGATTTCCAAGGTCAGTTGACCCTCTACCACACAGCAAAATTTTTTACCTATCCAAATTAAAAGCACAGTATTTTCTCCTTTTCCCACAATGTTTTCGAAAGGCTTCATCCTCATGGTTATTAAAAGTTGGGATTGTGTGGTAAAGGGTAAACCTTTTATCAAACAATCCCTCTGTTGAAACAAGCTGAAGAAGTAGGCTTTTGGAAATATTATAATCAGCATTTTTTCAGGATGTTTTCTTCTCTTTCAGGCACATACTTTGGTCTACATTTAGTGTAAATGCCTAAAATTTGTCTGAAGTTTTTAATGTTGTAAAGACTAATTTCTTTATCTAAGTTTGTATCTGAAAACTTCTGTGTAAAGTATGGTCTGATGAATTCAGGTTTTATTAACCCTTTACCCCATAAGGCATTTCTATAGTATCTCTTAATGACCCTAAATAGCAGCAAAGATGAAGCCGTTTCTTATGCGTATATGACATCTTTTGATAGCATAGAAAACATTGTGACAAAAGGTGAAATTGCTCGTCATGAGCACTTCCACCTTTTGTCACAATGTTTTCGAAAAGCTCCTACAAGCAATGCTTCGAAATGAGTATCTATGGAGTTAAGGGTTAAACTCTTTACCACATAATCCCAACTTTTAACCCCTCTGAGAAAGAAGTCTGTTGAAAACCTTGTGGGAAAAGGAGAAAATGCTGG
Organism: Tridacna crocea; assembly: GCA_943736015.1. Lineage (NCBI taxonomy): Eukaryota > Metazoa > Mollusca > Bivalvia > Cardiida > Cardiidae > Tridacna > Tridacna crocea. Next base: position 82,565 of record OX031066.1, on the reverse strand, counting down.
TAACCAGCATTTTCTCCTTTTCTCACAGTGTTTTCTATCCATCCCAGACCAAATTCCAATTTTTCAGTAGCCTTTATTCTGTTGTCTGCAAATGCTTTGAATTTGGACCAGTCTAAAATGTGGTTTGGTAAAGAGTTAATAGATTATACAGGGTTCGAAATTCCCACATATTTACTCGCAAAATGCAAGCCAGAATTGGAAAATGCGAGTTGAAATTTCAAGCACTTGCAAAAAAATGCGAGTGCAAATTATAGAAGAACAGTTACCAAATGTACTAAATTTCATATGTGAATACAAAAAAAAAGGTAATTCTTTTTGTTCTGGATAAACATCGGTCATATCGCACTGAGAACACCCTTCGACGGATGTCGATAATTTTACATGTCGCCATTGAAGCCTCGAGTTGTCGTTCGTTACCCGAGTTTCGTGAGGCAAATGCCTGCACTCACAGCCGATACCGAGTTTTTGCGTTTTTTTATACGAAAAAAACGGTAGGCCAAATCAATCTCTGATTTGAAACAAAAAATATTTGTCAATCTTTCATGGAAAGATAAATTATTGCGCACAAATAGCAACGAGAAGCAAGTCGGACGTGGTGGACTCGCTAAACCAGTTACCGGACACGCTGATATTCGGATGTTACCCGTCCGTTTTTCATTTACAAAATCGTCCACCAGTGTAAGTTTTGTAGAAATTTAACGTCGCATTAGAACAGAAATTCAACTGAAATTGAATTGATTGTTAAATTAGGGTTTTAATGTCAATTAATATTCCTTTTGTTTGGTTATTGTCTCGGGTTGACAGGTTACGTAATAGAATAGAATTGAATAGTTTTTACCGGCCATTCGTTCTTTACAATTGGTAGGCAAGCTGAGCTTAAAACAAATGCGAGTCTAGTTTTAAATTTGCAAGTGGAAATAAAAGCTGCTTGCTAAAATTTGCAAGTGGATAAAAAAATGAAATTCGAACCCTGAGATAAATATATTATGCACCTAAAAGCTGTGGCAAAATAAAGAAGTTCTGATGCTTGGTAGGTAAAGCACAGGGATTAAAACCAGAGGGTCATTGGTTCCATTCCCTAACTTACCCACCTTCTGTCAGAGGATTGACAATGGTCATTACTACTGGGTTTATTGTTATAACCCTGCAAAACGAATGTTTTCGGGGGTATACTGGAATCAGCCTGTCTGTCTGTGTGTCCATCTGTGTATAAAAAACACTAATGATTTTGCGTTTTCCTTCAATTGTATTGAAACTTTGCACATATACTGAACATATATTGAAGATTGCAAGATGCAATTTTCAAGTATCAACTCTTCCTGGTTTAGGAATTATCTCTGCTTGAACTTGACACTTTTTTGTCTCAAAGCACTGGCATGGGTATCAAGTCACATTCAGTGAGAGCTCTAGCTCTGTTTGGATCATTGCTCTTGCAACAGTCATGTGTAACAGCAGGGTTCCCACGCAGTCGGGAAAACGGGAAAAAGTCGGGAATTTCGAAATACCCGTTCCCGGTCTTGAAAAAGTCTTGATTTTTGTTATATCTCTGAAAAATCGGGAAAAAAACGGGAAAAGTACGAAACGTTTTGGGTGTGAAACAAGAATTTAGGACGATAATAATCTCTGGTCTGCGTCCTCCATTTTTCGGATAAAGATCCAATATTTTGTATAATATATAGACCGTCATTGGTCGAAGTAAGTGAATTTCTGAAATACATGACGTCTTTTTTTAGGTTCACTGGTCCCGGAATAGTTATTGGCTGACTTCGTTTGGGGCTAAAGCCACGGCTAAAGTGACGTCAGAAAACTATAAATAAACGGGAAGCTGTCAAGTACGCATGTCATGAAGCGAACACACATAGCCTTTGCAACGGGTGTGACTAAAACGCGGACGCGATAAGCGGACCATATAGACAAAGAGGAAAAAAGCGGACGATATGAAATATAGAGGGAAAAAGCGGACGCCGTCCTGTGCCTAATATTAGTTTTATAAGAGCAATTAACCTTTTTTTCCCAGATTAATCTACTTGAAAATTTGATAATTAATGATGTATATATATATTTCAAGTTAGTTTGTTTTTTGTTTTTACACAAATAAACAGAAATGTTTGCATACTTTATTTCACTTTCCTACATGCATTGATCGTTAGGGACATGTACGTTTTGTCGTTGCTATCAGATAGAAAGATAATTTAAAAATTAGAGTCATAATTGAATTAATTGAAAAAAGCTGACTGTTTTGGTTCCGGGCTTGTTCGTCCCAAAACCAGTTCGTCCCTGGGCTTGTTCGTCCCTGGGCTTATTCACCCGGGCTCGTTCGTCCGGGCTTGTTCGTCCCATATCACCGTTTCGATCTTATTTGAATATAATCGCTATGTGCCCTCCAAGTAAACTGTTATTTTAACATGCAAGTATTTTGAACAAAACTTACTTATGCTTTGTTTTTGCCTCTCTTGAAGTCGTATTTTGAAACAGAACAGAAACTGAAATAATTATTCAAGACTTTGACACACAATGTCTCTGCATCGCCTCTTGCCTAGACTAGCAGCCTTACATTACGATATTTATTGAAAATCCATATGTACATGTACGTATATATGAATTGTAATTTAATTTCTTTCCTAAATACCATGATGCATGATGGGATGACGTCATTGGCATTTTTCATTTACTTTAGTTTCTTCTCTAAACGTAACGATGGGAACAGTTTAGCTTAAAAATATTTATTTTACCTAGATAGAGAAACAAGTTCCGACAAGTTATACTAATCTCTCTCGATTCTGCTTCCTGGGAACTACACCAGTACTTGCGCCGAATGTGTAGGCCAATGATAAATCCTGAAGTTGACACCCGCTCCCGAGAATCGAACTCGGGACCTTTTGGTTACGAGGCCGACACTCTACGTCACGGCCACCACATTTCTTTTACTTTTGGTTTCTTCTATAAACGTGATGGGGATCTTTTTTGTACAGTTATAGCTTTGGTTGAGTAAAATGGAAGGCAGTAATGCGCAGTTAAAACCTTCTCAAAATCAAAATAAGTGAAGAATTCACTATGAACACTTTGGTTGGCAGATACATGTACATAAGTTGGGACGAACAAGCCCGGATCAAGGATAAATCAGTTGGGACGAACAAGCCCGGACGAATGAGCCCGGACGAACAAGCCCGGGCGAACAAGCCCAGGGACGAACAAGCCCGTTACCACTGTTTTGATTGGTCTCTTACTCAGACTCCGTCGACAGCATATTCCGCGGGTGCAGGGTTATTCAGAGAATATAATTCCCCAATTTATAGACTTTGACTTAACCCTTTCCCAAACAATCCCTGGTTTTTACGGGTCTTGAATAGTAGCCTTTTGAAAACATTGTGGAAAAAGGAAAAAATGCTGGTAACCAGCATTTTCTCCTTTTCCCACAATGTTTTCTACCCAATCATAGACAGAAATCTTTTTAGCAAGAGCTGAATTGTCGTCTGCAAATGCTTTCAATTTGGTCTAGTCCAAAAGTTTGTCGTTTGGGAAAGGGTTAAGGTACCATTTTCGAATTGATAAAGGGATGTGTGAGGAGGTTCTAAGGATTATCGGCCTTTTTCTTACAAGCCAGGACCATAGTGGTGGTATTGAGGACACAGATCTGTTTTTCTTCCGAAAAATCGCAAATTTCAATGAAAATTTTTGGTATTTTTCTTTCACCCCAAAAGGTTTTCAAAACTTTTGGAGACAATTAGCTCTACCATAATTCCAGCTACATTTGATTTCTGCATATGCATTTAATTTCAACCTTTGAAAACACTGTTGGAAAAGGAGAAAATGCTGGTAACCAGCATTTTCTCCATTTCCCACAATGTTTTCTACCCTTTCCAAATCAATTTTCTATTTTTTATTCACATTCATTTTGTCGTCTGCAAATGCTTTCAATTTGGACAAGTCCAAAATTTTGCCATTTGCTAAAGAGTTAAATACAAAGATTCCCAGGGCTATGACCAAGACTCGTACAGTGTAGGCCTAGTTGTAGTCTTGATAAAGATCCTTTTTTGGTGTAAGGCAGATCAGGATTTGAATAAGAATTTCTATCTGGCTAAAAATTGTTCAGCCAGATCCTGAATGAGTCCAGACCAATTAAGAATTTTTGTCTGTCCTAGTCCTGATAAGATCAAATGCCTATCTGGTCTAGCCAGATTCTGAATCTAGCTGAATTCCTGTCTAGCCTACGACATTTATAACTGTACACCCAAACTTTTACTATAAAGTAGGTCTTACAAAATTGATCATTTGAAGGGTACCGGTATATTTAAGTCATAAAAGCAGAAGTTTGGAAAATAAATGAGATATGCCAACAACAGTTAACATCATTTTAATAAAGTTTGAAAACTAACATGAAAATCAAAGTGTCAGATAAATCTAACAAGAGGTCCATTATGCCTCTGTACATTGCTCCACTGGCTTTTTAACCATACAAATTTGAAGTGACTGAGGTCCATAAGATAAAGCTAGATCCCAAATTTGGTAGCCCTGGGCTTTATGGTTTCAGACAAGAAGATTTTCAAAGACGATCAAAATTTTTCGGTTTTGTTGCTATGGCAACCAGCTTTTATATTCTTTCAAGAATTTCTGGAGAAGACAATAGCAGGATCGTTTCTGTGAGGTTTCATCAAATGGATGGGTAGTTTCAGTGAAGAAGTTTGAAAAAAAAGTTAACACACAGACACACATGTACAACGGGCACCAGGCCATGACATAAGCCTGCTGGCCTTGGGCCAGTGGAGATAAAAATGTCTAAGGTTGTTCATAAAAACTTGTGAAATCAAATGCAGCCACCAAAGTTTCTTTGTATGCTGCTTCAAGTTAATGCAGAATTAGGGTAAAAGCCTTGTCCTGTTTTAAATTGAGGCAACATTACAACAAAAGCCATATAATATGGGATGAACAGGCATTAAACAATATAACATAATATCCCATCACTTCCTGTGGTAGAGTATAAAGAACTAGTGTCCCTTAACCCATTACCACACAATCCCTACTTTTGATGCCCCTGAGAAAGAAGCTTTTCGAAAACATTGTGAGAAAAGGAGAAAATGCTGGTAACCAGCATTTTCTCCTTTTCCCACAATGTTTTCTACCCTTCACAAAACATATTTCAAATTTTCAGTCACTTTTATATTGTGGTCTGCAAATGCTGTCAATTTGGACAAACCTAAAATTTTGTCGTTTGGTAATGAGTTAAGAGCCTGAACTGCTCTACTTGCAGTGTATCTACTTATTTTCTTGCAAACTGTCAAAGTTAAAAAAAAAAACATAAAAACAAATGAAATTTTCATCGTGAAACAAGAAATGGAAATTTTCAACTTGAAATGGCTACTTTTCCGATATTGTATGTTTATTTTTTTTTTCAAAACCAATAGGGTTAAAGCTATTGATAAAACAAACTTTGCAAGTACACAGAAATCTGACAGATAATGCATTCTTTATCAAGTAAACAAGCAATAGCTATTTTCAAATTAAAGTGGCTACTTTTCCCTTACTGTTTTTTTTTTTTTCAAAATCAATCAGCTTGAAGCTGTTGATGGGATAAACAAATTGTGCAAGTTTCACGAAAATCCAACCAAAAATGCTGACCAAATCATGTAAATATGAAATGGAAATTTTAAACTTTAACTCATTACCAAACAACAATATTTAATTTATAGACTTGTCCAAATTGAAAGCATTTGCAGAATAAAAGTGACTGAAAATTTGAAATTTGTTTTGTGAAGGGTAGAAAACATTGTGGGAAAATGAGAAAATGCTGGTATTTTCTCCTTTTCCCAGCATTTTCTCCTTTTCCCACAATGTTTTCTAAAGGCTTCTTTTTCAGGGGCATCAAAAGTAGGGATTGTGTGGTAATGGGTTAACTGTCTACTTTTCCCATATTGTTAGGGCATAAATGTGACAAATGTGCAGGTGAAAAATAAATGGAACAAACTTAAAAAGGATTATCGGAAAGCAGTCTTGAGAACAACAGTACAGGGAATAATCCAACTAAATTCAAGTACTTTGAAGATTTCAACAGAATCTATTGAAACAGGGCTTCAACCAAACCTATGGTAGTGTATGCCTTTTTAGAGTTATCAAAGAAACAGAAAAAATGATCCTCTGCAAAGAAGCACTCTCAAAAGTCTGAAAATGTTAAAATCATGGAAAAGTTAGACCAGTAAACCAGGACATCATGGCGTTGATTTTTATTAAACTCCTCATCAACTTCTCCTCTCACAGTTATTAGAGCTTTCTCTTCACTTGATGTCCATAGGTGTATAAGCTATAAAAAATTTAAAAAAAAGGGATATATTTGACGACTGTTTAATGCCGCTTCAACATTATTTCAGTCATATCACTGCAGCAGCTGGTATATTCATGTATTTTCTGGGTTTTAGCAGTACTAGGTAAGGGCTTTGAAGTGTCTTGCCAAAGGGCACTCCAATGAAAACTCCAATGAATGCAGTGCAGCTTGAACCCAGAGCCTCCAGCTTATGAGTCCCACACTTTACCACTGAGCCTTGCAGGACTCCTCCTGTGCTGGTCAGGAAAAGATAGCCTATCCTAGTTCTTTTTCAACCACTAAAATCATTCAAAGCCACTGTATCTTGTGATGACAAACATTTCTGCCAAGGAACAGAATTTTGATTTGGCCTGAGCACTTACTTTCACGGCTCTAGAAAAGCAATGATCTTTCCAGTTCTGCTGAGGCCAAATTAAGTTTCAGTTTACTTGCCTATATAGAAGTCAATATATGATTTCATAAGATTACACAATTATCTCTTTGGAGAAGTGATATAACTCCCATGTTATTACTATTTTAGGTACAGGTCAGGTAAGATTCTTTCTGAAGTAGGCAGATGCCAGTATCTGACTTAGTACTGGTTAAAGTTCTGCCTATTCAGTAGAGTCTGGTTTAGGATGATTGTTGATATACATGTATAACTGAAAATTTGCTAATATGGCATGAACCCCAATAAGCAATTATCAGTCTTATTTCTCCATAATAAGAGTGTAAAGGGTACTGATAAAGCTTATGAAACTTCAAAAAACCTGCCTGCATGGTACTAATCTGACACAAGCTAGAAGACTGGTGTTTGATACCCCAACCTAGCAACATGTTTTTTTTTAACATTTCTCCCAAATCATACATACCACAATCTGGTGAGCTGATCATATCAAATGAAGATTGGCTAATTCTTGCCAAGTACATTGTGCCATTTTTGTTCACCATAATCCTGAAAGAAGAAACAAGTGCAAATATCATATTACTGCTCTTCTACAGTACAATAGTGATTTTGAATAGAAATAATTTTAGTTTTTTACTTAAAAAAAAAAAAACGTACTTCTATTGGGATGTCAGAAGATTCGGACCCAAGAAGATTCGGCCCAGGGCCTTCCAGCGATTTTCGAGAAGATTCGGCCCAGCAGGTGAGAAGATTCGGCCCCGAGGGTGAGAAGATTCGGCCCAAGTTGTATTATATTGTTTGTGCCAGTAAAATTACCTGATTGAACTAATTATTCAAAATGTTTTCAAAATTAGGGCCGAATCTTCTCATAGGTGGTCCGAATCTTCTTGGGTCTAAATCTTCTCAAGATTTTGCGTTGGGCCGAATCTTCTTGGGTCCGAATCTTCCTCCACCCCTTCTATTGAAGTGTATTCTCCCAGGCAGAATATTGTCTTATTTTATGGGTCTTAAGATGGGATATCTCAGATTAAAAAAAAAATGAGACATTTCTGAAAATTGATCTGGACTTATGGGCTCAAAAATTAAATTCAATTTGGGGACGGATTCTCAACGGGCCGATTTCTCCATCAATCATAATGAAAAATATCATCGGCTGAAGCCATCGGTTCGTTTGAAATAACACATATACTCCATTTCGATGCATAACTATTGGCTGGCATATAGGTCTGATCAAATAAATAATATGGAACGAATACGGTTTGTACTTCTACCTTTTCAACATAACTTACATTTCATTTCCTTCCCCAGTCGCCATCTTGGAACTAAACCGACCGTGGGTGCGAGCGCGGTCCGACAATAGCCGAGGTTAAAGGTCAAATGACATCATTATAGTCCTGGCTTTTGATGTTCGGTTGGAGCCATTGCTACTGTAGCCGTGGCTATAGCCCCAAACGAAGTCAGCCATTGTGGCGCCGCCTGAAGCGGCGTCACTATATTTTTATTCGGCTTTGTAAAGTGCCTATGGAGGCAGCCATATTGAACTGGTTCCATGCTTTGTTTAAACATCCATCTATATCTACTATACTTTGATTACCAGATCGGGGTCCATATTATAAACTTTTTTATTTATTTGTGGGATTTTTTTTAATATATAATAATTATATTGTACTTTCGTTGTTAGAAGGATAAAAAACCGGGGTTGTAGACATATCAACAGTTTCCTTTCGAAAAATAATAAAGATCCATTTCGAAAAATAAATCACGTGATAAAAAATTATCTGTCACAAATTTTCGAAGCCGCCATTTTAAATGTCTTACCCTGGAAAAAGGTTAAGAGATATTTTCAAGCTCTTTGACCCTAAAGCACCCTATGTGGTACTTGTGATTCCCGTTATATTTTTGTTCTAGTGTTGTATGGATTGTAGAAATATTGTTTTCCTATCGCGATCGTGTTTTTAAGACCAGCTAACTGTAACTAGGTCAATGTTTGAGCGGGTGACAGATCGGTCTCCCTAAACACAGAACCTTACCGAACCTTACCTGACCTTACCGAACCTAAGTTTTGTTTGGGCAATACTGTGTTTGTATGACATTAAAAAGTATATTTTCTATTTCACAAACAGTTTGATAGTTATAATTGGAAAGAAAATATAGCCATTTGTGATACATGATGAAATATTTGGACCCTATTGTTCAACAAACCTAAAAACTTGCGTGACTGTTCATTCATTGCCGACAAATGTCCGTTTATATAGACAAAATCTTACAAGGGCGACGATTTTCTCCACATATACTGGATGTTAAACTATACTGGATGTTAAACGTGACAAAATGAGTCAGGTGATCAACAATATGATCCTACTGAGCTGTTAACCCATTACCACACAATCCCTACTTTTGACGCCTCTGAGAAAGAAGCCTTCAGAAAACATTGTGGAAAAAGGAGAAAATACTGTTAACCAGCATTTTCTCCTTTTCCCACAATGTTTTCTACCCTTCACAAGACAAATTTCAATTTTTCAGTCACTTTTATTTTGTAGTCTGCAAATGCTTTCGCTTTGGACTGTCCTAAACTTTTGTCGTTTGATAATGAGTTGAACGATCACGTGATTTTCATAAACGGTTTAACGCGGCCCAATGCATTGTGCCCTGTTACAGAAATAAGTGGTTTGCGGCGCCATTGATGTTCAGCATCAATATTTTCTTGTTCTAATATTTAAACAAACCGGGATCCAGTGTATTGATTTCGGAGAACTTGAAACTTACCCTAAAATACAATGCAGCTGCGCTTTGTATTTTCCGGGAGACGAGATGATGTGAATTGACGGGAAAATGAGCTATGCACAACAGTAAATATTACGGAAAATTTAAATCCATGGGGTCTGAAAGGTTAACAGACTTTATCATTATGAAGCCACGTTATGATTCTAGTCGGAATGAGGTTGACGAGTCAGAGGAAACTGAAAGTAAGCGCCTGTCTGCAATTATGGATCAAAACACGTCAAGTATTAAATCTAACAAAGTTACGATTTTTCGTATTTTCAGAAACTTTAAAAGCAGGGATATTGCCTTTGAAAAGACCAATTTATTTATTCATGTATTTCAGGTCATGAAAACTGAACAGTTAAAGTTAAAGTAAAACATGGTACTTTTGAATTAGGTTTTAGTTTCAATGACTGAAGAGGGAAAATAATCTCTATTTGAAGGCTTACAACAAAACTGTTGTGCACAATGATAGTAAATGATATGCAAGGACTTGATTCAGTGTCTTAAATCATAAAGAAAATAATTCCCAATATATGAAAAAACAACACATTTTTAGCTCACCTGAGCGCAAAGTGCTCAAGGTGAGCTTTGTTATCGCCCTATGGCTGTCGTGCATCGTCCACAATTTCTTAACATCTTCTCCTCCTAGACCACTGGCCAAATCTTGATGAAACTTGGCAGGGATGTTCCTCATTCGAATCTCTACCAAAGGTGTTCAAGAGATTAAATTCCACCCATAACGCTGGTTGCCATGGCAACCAAAGAAAAAAAAAGCAAAATTTTGAAAATCTTCTTCTCTGAAACTAGAAGGCATAGAGCTTTGATAATTGGTATGTAGGATCTCCTAGTAGACTTCTACAAAGATTGTTCATATAATGCCCCTGGTCTCAAAACTGGCCCCATCCCGGGGGTCACAAGTTCGTACATGGGAATAATAAAAGAAAACTTTGAAAAAAATCTTTTTCTCTGAAACAAGAAGGGGTAGAGCTTTGATATTTGGTGTGCAGCATCTGCTATTAGACCTCTACCAAGATTGCTCATATGATGCCCCCGGGGTTCAAACTGGCCCTGCCCCAGGGGTCACAAATTTGAAATATAGGAACAAAGACAGAAAACTTTTTTTTTCCCTGAAACTGGAAGTCCTAGAGCTTTGATATTTTGTATGTACTAACTTCTAGAGGACCTCTACCAAGTTTGTTCATATGATGCCCCTAAGGTTCAAGCTGGCCCTGCCCTGGTGGTCACAAGTTTGAGCATGGGAACAAAGAGGGAAGACTTTAAAATTCTTCTGCTCTGAAACAAGATGGAATTTATGTACATATGATAGTTTGCCAATAACAATATTTTACATTTTTTCATTAAATGTCATGTCATGAAAAAAGGGGGCTTGGTGTATATTTTCACTGTGGACCAATATCTTTTTCATTACAGGGCAAAATGTAATTAAAGTTCATCTTGTTGAGCCACAGACAATAGTTATTTGATTTTATTTCATGAAACGACATGTTATCAAAAAAGGGGCCTAAATGTATAATTTCATTACGGACCAATTACAGTCAGTTGGCCCATCTATCCACATTGACGGTTATCTTCTCCTTGGCCTTTATGAAACTTCATACATGTCTTCCTTCGGATAGTCTTGTGTTACAATTTTCTTCTGTAAGATGCGTCTTGGAAAAGGGGTTACCTTTCACATACTGGACTTATTGAGCTCCAATGAATTAGAAATGTTGTGAGCTGTTAGTTTAGGGTTCCCAGTTTTCGCTGGCTTGATTACTGTCTCAGCCAACATCCTTTGAAATTTGATAAAAAGTTATTGAGACAAATCTCATTCGTGTCTTAACAATGAGCGAATGATGTTTTTTAATCTGTCATTCAACCACCATTTTGACCAGGAACTAAACGCCTTGCCTCTGAAAGTTAATTCAATCCCTTACCATACAATCGCGACTTTCAATGACCCTGAAGAAGAAGGGTTGTGAAAGCATTTTGGGAAAAGAAGAAAATGCTTTTTGCACAGTTATATACCCTGTCATAATTATTTAGACTTGAACTTCGATATTTGGTATTTATCTTCACTGTAGACCTTTACTGCTTTGTACTCAGGTTAGTGATATAGGACCATCATGGTCCTATTGTTCCCAATTTGCCTGGTTACCAGTTTGTAGTCTTATAAGAATCTATACTATTTGCCTTCAAATACTTCATTACTTGTAGGAACTGTAAGTGAGCAGCATGGATCCTTATTAAACTGCCTGTATGGATAGGCTAATCTGAATCTATATTCGGTCATTTGTAGTTTTTTTAACTGGCCAAGTAAAGAAATGAAATAACTATGATGCAGTTAGAATGTTCTTTAAATCTTAATTTTTCATTAAAACAAGGAATGTATGTAAGAAAGTAGCTTTCAAAAGGTTTTGCATTTCCAGTTTTTCTATTGGAAAAAAACCTTGAATTTTGAAAAAAATCCTGGAAAAAGTCTGGAAAAGGTCTGGAATTTTGCAAGCAGAAAGTTGTGGGAACCCTGGTAACAGCAGTCAGTGGCTTAGCAAGAATTTAGTGAGTAGTACTTGTAAAGAAACTCCAGGAAAATACATGTATGCATAAGTGTACCCGCCAGATGTTACAGCTCAGAGTGAAGTGTAGGTCAAAGATAAGACTGTATGTTCTGTGCTTTCTGATCATTGATCCACACTGGCCACAAAAACAATTGCGACTTAAATAATGGATTTCATCTTTGAGACTGTAAAACAGTTTAGCAAATAGGGAACATGATTGTATCTGCTTTTTCCTGCATGCTTTCAAAAGATTTTTTCTTGAAAGGGTTGGATTGATTTATTTTCAAAAAATGGTGCAACTGCTTTCCCAAGTGCTTCATATGGCGCAGGTACTTGACAGATTTGGTTGGACAATGTCAACTGTCAGGGAAATGAAGGTTCAATTGCTTCCTGTCAGAGCAATGGTTGGGGGATCAAACAAGTGTGGTCACAATGATGCAAGTGTGAACTATTCCACTGGTAAGACATTTTATAGTTAGTTAACTCTGTTCCAAATGACAAAATTTTAGACTGGTCCAAATAAAAAGCATTTGCAGACTACAAAAAAAATAATGACTTAAAGTTTGTTTTTGGAAGAGTAGAAAACATTGTGGGAAAAGGAGAAAATGCTGATCACCAGCATTTTCACCTTTTCCCACAATATTTTCCAAAGCCTTCTCCTGCAGGGTTGTTAAAAGTTGGGATCATGTGGTAATGGGTTAATCTTTACCAAACAACATAATTTTAGTCTAGTCCATTTGTAGAAGAATTTTTAGACAACAAAGTTAAAGTGACTCAAAAATTGAAATTTGTTTCTGGAAGGGCAGACAATATTGTCGAAAATTGTCTCCATTTCTCACAATGTTTTTAGAAAGCTTTGTCTGCATTGTCACGAAAACCCGGCAATCACAAGTTTTAATGACCCTGGGGAAGATGGTTTTTGAAAACATTGTGATAAAAGGGAAAAATGGTGTAATGGAGCATTTTCTTCTTTTCTCGTTCTGTTTTTGTACAAGAGCAATATCGTCATTTTAGCCAATCTTCTTTGTTGTTTACAAATGCTTTTAACTTGGACCAGTTTAAGATTTTGTTGTTTGGTAAAAGGCCCAGTAGCCTGCATCCATACTGATAAATTTTAGACATAAAGGATAACAAAATTTAAAGACCAGTTCAAATGTTTAGACCAGTCCAAATTAAAAACTTGTACATATGGTACATGTGTTTCAGATGATGTAATTTGTATTTGAATCAAAAGTTAAATGTAGGGAAGGAAGAAAGTACAAGTAACCAGCCTTTTCCTATTTTCCAAAAATATTATGAAAGGCTTCATCGTCAAGATTTTTTAAAACTCGGGATTGTTTGTTACATGGTGAACTCTACATCTATTAGAAGGATTTTCAAAACAAGAAAATTTGGGCACTTTTTTTTTTCATGTTTTTACTTTATTTTCGATAAACCCCATCAGGGTTCCAACTCGTAACCATTTCATGTTAGAGATGATAGGCTGGAAAATATTGTGGGAAAAGGAGAAAATACTGTATACCAACATTTTTTCCTTTTCCCACAATGTTTTCAAAAGCCTTCACTTCCAAGGTTGTTTAAGTCGGGATTGTGTGTTAAAGGGTTAACCCCCAACCGCTTTTGCCTGAGCATTCTTCAGATTATTTTTTTGCATGTTTTTGATGACAGCCCAGTTACCAGACAACTTCCTCTTACTGACGGATACCAAAAACCACTCAATCTTCCGCACGGATCTTACAACACAGAGCTACAGCCAGATTCCACTGAGCCGAACAGACAATCCAATTTCCATCGACTACGATCCCATAGGCGGGAATATCTACTGGACAGATGTTGGCATTAAAGAAATACGCACAGCATCTATTTATGGAAATAATGAAAAGACTGTCCGAATACTTGGCAATGGTAAATTCTTTGTTTAGTATATAAAATGGGAACCTTTGCAAATATTGCTTGTTTCAAGCAAATTGGCTTTTTTCTTTAAGTTTGGAAATTGTGAATTCAAGGTTCTTTTGCCGAAATATATTTCAAACAATCATACAGTGAAGATTTATGATCAGACAGAGAAAGTAGCATAATTTGTTCTTCATGCTATAATGGCTAAATTGTAATTTCTACTCTTTATGCAGTATCAGTAGCAGATGGAGTAGCAGTGGATCCAATTTCCAGTGTCATATTCTACACTGACACAGGCTATGATATCATTGCTGTGTTAACCTTGGATGGATCAGACCAGGCTTTCTTAGTTAGTTCTGGACTGGATGAACCAAGGGCAATAACTCTGGACGTCTTGTAAGGGTAAGCTTTTGTCCTGCTGCATTACACATTAAGACTGTCTTTTGTTTTGACCTCCAATAACACTTTTAATGATTTTAGCTCACCCGAGCACAAAGTGCTCAGAGTGAACTATTGTGATATTACTTTGTCTGTGGCACGTTGTCCGTCATCAACTTTTACCTTGTGTACACTCTAGAGGCCACATTTTCAGTCTGGATAAAATCTCGGACGAGTTTGAAAATGGGTCATGTGGGGTCAAAAACTAGGTCACTAGATCAAATTAAAAAAAACCCTTGTGTACGCTCTAGAGGCCACATTTTCAGTCTGGATAATATCTCGGACGAGTTTGAAAATGGGTCATATGGGGTCAAAAACTAGGTCACTAGGTCAAATTAAAAAAAACCTTATGTACGCCACATTTTCAGTCCGATAGTCATGAAAGTTGGTCAGAATGTTTGCCTTGATGATATCTCGGACAATTTAGAAAATGGGTTATGTCGGGTCAAAAACTAGGTCACTAGGTCAAATCTGAGAGAAACCTTGTGTACGGTCTAGAGGCCACATTTTCAGTCCAAGACTCATGGAAGTTGTTCAGAATGTTTGTCTTGATGATATCTTGCACGAGTTTGAAAATGGGTCATGTCGGGTAAAAACTAGGTCACTTAGTCAAATCTTAGAAAAACCTTATGTACGCTCTAGAGGCCACATTTTCAGTCCAAAATTCTTGAAAGTTAGTCAGAATGTTTGCCCAGATTATGTCTGGGGCGAGTTTGAAAATGGGTCATGTCGGGACAAATGCTAGATCACTAGGTCAAATCTTTAAAAAAAAAACCTTGAAAGTTGGTCAGAATATTTACCTTGATGATATCTCAGTCGAGCATGAAAATGGGTCATGTGGAGTCAAAAACTAGGTCACCAGGTCAAAAGTGTACGCTCTGAGTGTACATTTTCAGTCCAAAACTTTTGAAAGTTGGTCAGAATGTTTGCCTTGATGATGTCTGAATTTGAAAATGGGTCATGTCGGGTCAAAAACTAGATCACTAGGTCAAATTTAGAAAAACCTTGTGTACATTCTAGAGGCCACATTTTCAGTAAAAAACTCTTGAAAGTTGGTCAGAATATTTGCCTTGATAATATCTCTGACGAATATGAAAATGGGTCATGTGGAGTCAAAACTAGGTCACCAGGTCAAATGTTAGAAAAACCTTTTGTAGGCTGTAGAAGCCACATTTTCATTCCAAAAAATTCCAAATGATAGCTCAGACGAGTTAGAAAATGGGTCATTGTGGGTCAAAAACAAGGTCACCAGGTCAAATCTTAGAAAAACCTTGTATATGCTTTGGATGCCACATTTTCAGTCTTACACTCTTGAAAATTGGTAGGAATGAATGCCTTGATAAAATCTTGAATGAGTTTGAAAATGGGTCATGTTGGGTCAAAAACTGGGTCAATAGGTCAAATGTTATTAAAAACTTGTGTATGCTCTTGAGGACACATTTTCAGTCTGATACTCCTAAAACTTGTTCATGATATTTGTCCTAGGGATACCTTGAATGAGTTTGAAAATGGGTCATGTTGAGTCAAAAACTAGGTGTCAAATATTAGAAAAACCTTGTGTACACTCTAGAGGCCACATTTTCTGCCTGATACTCTTCAAACTTGGTCAGAATGTTTGTTTTGGTGATGTCTCAAAAGAGTTTGATAATGGGTAATTGTCGGGTCCAAAACTAGATCACTTGGTCAAATCTTTGAAAAACCTTTTATATGCTGTAGAGGCCACATTTTCAGTCCAGTACTCATGAAACTTGGTCAGAATGTTTCTCTTATTGATATCTCAAAAGTGTTTGATGATTGGTAATGTCTGATAAAAAAAACTAGGTCACTGGGAAACTAGATGGTTTATGTTTGGTCAATAGACTCAGGTGAGTGATTTCATGGCCTTCATGGTCCTCATGTTTGATGTTTCAAAGGTGTCTTAAACAAATTTGTCTACATTTTTACCTGATAATAGTGTTGTAGGCATGTTCGTACTGAATAAACTGTCTAGACTGAAAATTAAAATAATGTAGGTGATTTACTGTATACATGGATATTTATATGATTATATGTGTGTGTTGAAAAATCTGCGAAATACTGATTACAGATATATTGTATTTGAAAATGTTAGCAAATTTAAGAATTTTTGTTTTGTTTGTATACTTTCGGTAAAATACGCAAACAGAAGTTAGTAAATATTTGTGAACTTGCAAACATTTCCACACTGATACAGTATTAGAATTAGATTTTGTAATAATAGAATTAGACAATGCTATTGGAAAATGAGAAAGTGCTGGTAAAATCATTTTCTCCTTTTCTAACAATGATTTTAGAAGCTTTTTCATCATGGTGGTGTTTGTGTTAAGCCTAAATTTCAGAAAACATGAAGAATATAGAAACCGTTTCTTTTTTCCTTTGGTTACTTTTCTCTTCAATTAGAACTTTTACTTTTTAGCTTTGCTAGTTTTGATGTAGCCTGGCATTGTTATCTGCATTGTTGTTGTCATCGTTGTACAAAGACTGATATTTTGGAGATATTTACTTCAAATTTTGAAAAGTTGTTTGTTATCAAAAGGGGTACCTGCACAACGAGGGCAGGTAACCATTTTAGTTTTTTTAACCCTATACAACACAACAAAATTTTAGCCTTGTCAAAATTGGTCAAATGGAGTAGTTGTTTTTTGATAAGGTAGAAAACATTGTGGGAAAAAGAGAAAAATGTTGGTTACCAGCATTTTCTCCTTTTCCTACAACATTTTCAAAATGCTTCTTGCTCAGGGGTTTTAAAACTTGTGATTGTATGGTAAAGGGTTAACACAGTTATGCTCTTTTTTGACTTAAAATTTTCACAGAAAACAAAACACTTGCACCCCAGCGTTGGCACCCGCATGTAGTGCTCATGTTTTTTAATGTTTCCTTATAACATGTACTTTTGCTTCATTTACAATTTCTGTTGGAACATAGCAGAAAGATATACTGGTCAGATTGGGGCAAACAACCAAAGATTTACACTGCTAATTATGACGGTTCAGGCATCCATGATATTATCACTACTGGACTTACCTGGCCCAATGCTGTTGCGTGTGATGCTCCAGGTAAAGTGACAGTTAAAAACTCCAATAAAAAAGATAAATGGCTTTTGTGAATAAAGTAGGAAAATACATCCAATGATTTTCTAGTTTACCTGTCTTTGAAGTCATCTTATCTCATCAAGGTGTTGTTGTGTTGTAGCCCACTGCTTTTGTCACAGACACACAAAAACTTAACATTTCTCTTACCTCTATCAGTACTGAAGATATTTACTTCAAACTTGTTAACAATTAGCCCTTCTCTGAACTGTTGAACTATTCCTGAGGGAAAAGCCTTTTGAAAACATTGAAGGAAAATGAGAAAATGCTGGCAACCAGCATTTTCTCCTTTACCCACAAATTAATGTTTTCTTTCCTATCGAAGACAAAAATTATCTATTGAGCAACATTTTATATGCTGTCTGCATATACTTTCAGTTTGGACCAGTCCAAAATTTTGTTGTTTGATCAGGAATTAAAAGAGAAACTGTACAACAAGAGCAAGTAACTCTGAAATTGTTGACTTAGTTATGCCCCTTTTTCATCTTAACTCTTTACCACACAATCCCGACTTTTATCGACCCTGAGAAAGAAAGCCTTTGAAAACATTGTGGGAAAAGGAGAAAATGCTGGTAACCAGCATTTTCTCCTTTTCCCACAATATTTCTACCCTTTCCAAATGAATTTTCAATTTTTGATTCACATTTATTTTGTCATCTGCAGTGCTTTCAGTTTGGACAAGTCCAAAATTATGTCATTTGGTAAAGAGCTAAAAGATGATTTTGAAGAAGCAATGAAGGTGAGTAATTACATTACGTATATTACTCTTTTTATACGCCCGTCGAAGACAGGATGTATTATGGGATCACCCGTGTCGTCCGGGCGGGCGGGCGGCGTCCAGTTCTTTGTCCGGAGCATATCTCCAAAACTATTCTAGCTAGGGTCATGAAATTTCATGGGTGGATAGATCTCATCAAGGGGGGGTGCAGTGCGCAAGAATCATAACTCTTGCTTGCTTAATTTTTGAGTTATTGCCCTTTGTTGTTTTTCATACTTGAATTTTGTCCGAAGCATATCTCCACAACTATACTAGCTAGGGTTATGAAATTTCATGGGTGGATAGATCTCATCAAGGGGGAGTGCAGTGCGCAAGAATCATAACTCTTGTTTTCCTAATTTTTGAGTTATTGCCCTTTGTTGTTTTTCATACTTGAATTTTGTCCGGAGCATATCTCCAAAACTATACTAGCTAGGGTTATGAAATTTCATGGGTGGATAGATCTCATCAAGGGGGAGTGCAGTGCATAGAAATCATAACTCTTGCTTGCTTAATTTTTGAGTTATTGCCCTTTGTTTTTTTTTCATACTTGATTTTTGTCCAGGGCATATCTCCAAATTTATACTACCTAGGGTTATGAAATTTCATGGATGGATAGATCTCATCAAGCAGGAGTGCAGTGCTTAGGAACCATAACTCTTGCTTGCTTAATGTTTGAGTTATTGCCCTTTGTTTTTTTCATACTTGAACATGGTCCAGAGCATATCTCCAAAACTATACTAGCTAGGGTTATGAAATTTCATGGGTGGATAGATCTCTTCAAGGGACAGTGCAGTGCACAGGAACCATAACTCTTGCTTGCCTAATTTTTCAGTTAGTGCCCTTTGTTGTTTTTCATACTGGAATTTTGTCCGATGAATATATCCAAAACTATACTAGCTAGGGTTTTGAAATTTCATGGGTGGATAGATCTCATCAAGGGGGAGTGCAGTGCACAGGAATCATAACTCTTGTTTGCTTAATTTTTGAGTTAATGCCCTTTTTTTTTTCATACTTGAATTTTGTCCGGAGCATATCTCCAAAACTATACTAGTTAGGGTTATGAAATTTCATGGGTGGATAGATCTCATCAAGAGGGAATGCAGTGCTTAGGAATCATAACTCTTGCATGCTTAATTTTTCAGTTATTGTCCTTTTTTTTTATACTTGAATTTTGTCCGGTGCATGCCCCAGCTTTACAACTTGGGGTAAGACGGGCATATCTTGCGACAATTTGCCGCTCTTGTTACTTTACGACAGGTGGCAGAATTTTCTGGGCAGATGGGGGCACCAATAATATAGAGGTGGCATTTTTAGATGGTTCAAACAGACAAGTCCTACATACTGACCCGACTGCACATTTCTTTGGACTGGCTCTATTCAAGAACAACTTGTTCTACATGAACTTGAGAACAAGGTTGGTTTATTTTATGTAATAGTAAAGTAGAATCTTTATTCATTATGGCATCACCTTGAATTTGAAAGCAACAAACAGTATCTGACTTGATATGAGATCTTTTGTGATATTCACATTGATAATTGTAGTAGAGCAGCCATTGGAATGAAACCAAACCCCTCAGTGGCCAGAGATTTCTTGCTTATAAGTCGTACATGCTACCACTTGAGCTGCCACACCACGATCAGTTGGACTTGAGAACTGGGTCATAGGTTCGAATCCTGGCTCGCCTAATTTCTTTGCGAAGATTGATGGTTGTCATTGTGACAGGATTAATTCCTCTCCAAGTTGGAAGCAACTGCAACTTGTAAATTATGTGTCAATTTTGATGGAATTCATCTAAGAAAGTAGTAGAAATTATTGAAATAGGAGAAAGTGCTGGTTACTTGCAATTTCACATTTTCAAACAGTTTTTAAAGTGTTCAAAAGCCCTCTCCCTGACTTTTGTGGCAAGGGGTTAACTCTTACTCAACGACAAAATTTTTACTGGCTTAAATCGGAGGCAGTTTCTGATGACAGTTTCTCTTTGAAAGGGTGAAAAACTGAAAAAATTGGTTGCCATCAATTTCTTCTTCCCCAACAATGTTTTCAAAGCCTTAGTTTTGGGAGGGTAGTGTCATTAAAACCTTTGTTTTGTAAAGGGTTCAGTAACAGATTTTTTATGCTCCTTCAGCACTGTCATGCAGCTACCAATAAATGGCATGAATTCCACAACATTTGGACCATCTGGTTTTGGGAGACTAAATGATGTCCATGTTCACAAAAATGGCTATGGGCCAACAGGTGAATTAGATTGAACTCTCTTCTCGTAAATTTCTAAAATTCAAACTTTCATTTCAATAGTAACACCCAACTAATTACTATTTCAAAGTTATGTTTTCATTCAGGGAATAATATCTCCTCATTGAATAGTGCAGATCTGAGATCAGACTGCATGTTCTGTGCAGACTGATCTTGATCAACACTGTCTGCAACAGGTCATTGATTTGAGCTTAGCAGCCTAAGAGTTAATTTGATTCTTTTTTTGCCTTGAAACACAATTTCAATGCAAATAAAAGAGAATCTTTTATGTCATAAAGTTTGAGTTAAAGTGGCAGATGGTTTGGATTATAAAAAAAATATGTGCTGTGCAACCTGATCTTCATCTACACTGTCCATTTATCCTGCTGGGAGCTGTATCTGGAGGCTAGGTTTTAAAAATAGGGGCTTGAAACCATGGCTTCAATGGTATGATTTCTCAATATGGTAAATTTTAGGGATGGCAACGAGTATCGATTTTAATACTCGAGTACTCGGTTATTCTTCTGATCGAGTACTGGGTTACTCGGAAGATTTTTACTACACTTTATACTAAAATTTCAGAGCAAAATCGGTATTTTTTTGTCCCAAAGAATTGGAAACAGTGAAAATCTATTCAACAAAAATTCTCGAAACGTTTGACACCTTTTATTTCACGTTCTACACACATAACGTCATAAGCATGCTTCCCAACCCACCACGATTTCAAATGGAGTTTCCTGATACAAGACCTAAAAATCCAATCACCTGACAGACTATTTAAACCCCAATTCAAAAAAATTTCGGATATAAGTGTATAAAGGGTGTGATAAATTTTAAGCTTGAATCCCAAGATACACATACATATACATCCGAGGTTGCCATGGAGTTGACAAGCACGTATTTCACGGTCAATTGGGTTTGTTCTTTATAAATAGAAATCAACATTCAGTAATCTAACCGAGTTTTATGGATCAAAGATCGACGAACCAATCAAATTTGAGAACGAGTCGAGCAGGTCCTTGTCAGTGGAATTTACGTCATTCATGCCACGTAAACAGGTAAATTATATTATGATTTTACCAAAAAACGCAAAATAACAATCTTCATCGTTGTTCCAGGATATAGACAATAATGAGATACAAGTTAATCATCAACAAAAACAATGGGAAAAAGCAAAGTTTTGGACTGTTTAGTGCACAAATTGACCGCTGGAATTCCAATCTGACTAAAAAAAGACCAACCTGCATTATGAACGTAGATTTCATGAAATCAATGGCGTATCGTTTTAATGTCGGCATTGTTCAACTTGTTAGCGGTCCTAGAGTACGGGAGCGTGTCCTGTCTGATCCTCAGTTTTGGGACCGCTTATAAAATAATGATTTTTGTAGACCTTAGTATTGGAACACGAAAAAAATATATATTTTACTATCCCAAAAATTAAAGCAAAATACGGTAGGTGTACAAAGGCACGTTGGCGATCACAAGGTACGCACGATCCCTAAATAAGTTACACAGTCAAACTGTGAAGATTCAGGATAATTACTTTCTCCTCCCTTATTAGATCATATTAGCCGGCCTCTGATTTACTGAAATAACGAAAACTTAAATGATTAGCGATTAACGTGAACGGCTTAACGTTATAATTGACACAGTTGTTGTTTATTACAAACATGTGTCAAACTGTGAATTGTTCGGCTATCTTTCGGTAACTTTCGCACTTTTGCAACGATGTTTTGATTGCATTTAATCGACTGCAGTGTTTGTTTTGCAAAGAATTTTTTCCTCAGGAAGCAAAATGGTACTCGAATATCAAATTCCGTAATCGATACTCGGACGTTCGATCGAGTACATGGTTAACCGGTTACTCGTTGCCATCCCTAGTAAATTTCTGTATGTGGATTGATGATAGCCATTACGACAGGGTTTATTCCCTTCAGAAATACAATTTTCCATAGGTCTAAACTGAAGGCATTTGCAGATGATAAATGTGGCTCAAATGATGGGATTTGTCTGTAGACAGGTGGAAAGAAAATTGTAAAAAAGGAGTACTTTTCTTACAATTTGTACAAAAGCCATCTTCCTTAGGGTTGTTAAGAGGCTGGGTTTGATTTGTATTGGGTTTAATGTCAAAGTGAACTTATTAACAAAAGTATATCTTTTCTTATTTTGATAAAACGAACACAATATAAAAATCTTAACTTCAGTGAGCAAAGTTTTATGAAAAATTCACGAGAATTTCATCCCCAACTTTCAGCTGCAGGTCGACCAAGAGTTACTCTCCTTGGAACTTATCGATTATCTGGTCCGAAAGGATTTCCGATAACGGCCTGTCATATAGGATTCAGAAGGGAAAATTTTTTGATCGACTAAAACACATTTTTCTTCTAAAATGATTAAAATCTATAACGTCTTGAAGTATTCTGTAATATCTCTACTTTACTTCAATAGAATTTTAATTTCTGTAGCAAAATGGGAAGTTGCGTCCATTTGGATTCAAAGTTACTGACCCATTCTCCTTTTAATTTCTATAGAAAGGTTTAAGAAATTTGCGTTTGCGCCGTTTTTGACGCTAAATAACATAAAAATGAATTGCAAGAAAAAAATCTATAACGTCTTGAAGTATTCTATGTTTTGTTGTGATTATGATCAAAATATTCGTTTACATTTGTTAAATTGAGATCTTGCGTCCATTTTAGTTTAAAAACGACACTATCGTTAATTTTTATTTAAAAAATGCTGTATCGAGCAAAGTGAGATTTTAAGACTGGGTGAAAAGATTTAGCAACGGATAAAGGGAAGATAAGAACTGATGACATGATAACCTTGTCTGTATTGTTATGTTAAACCTGGATCCTGTTTTTACACATTGTCCAAATATATAATGATTGTATTTATCATTTTTATACATGTGCGTGTATATTATTTGCATCAGTGAAAACTTTTAAGAGATTTGTAAAATCCATTATCTTCCCAGTATCGTCTTTTTTAATTCCTTTTGAAAAATAATTTCAATATAGTTAGCATAAATTTCTTTTAATTGCATTTTTATTTATTTATTTATTTATTTTTTCTTTATTTCTAAAGAAGATTGAATTTGTTGTACTATTGGATCATTATAATAATTATGCAGTCAATAGATCAGTAACAAACTGTACAAAACAAGCAATCTGATCCTGGGCCGAATCGGTTTTATTTTATGTGTCGAAATTCTTTTGGTTTAAAAAAAATTGACGTATCAATATCAATATATGACCGAAATCAGCAGAAAACAATTTGCGTTTTGGGAGTATTGATGTGACCCGTACAGGACACTTGTACAAGACACAAGTGTGACCCGTACAGGACACCGAATTTCAACGGTCCTGCATAAAACCTTTTGTAAACATTGTGAGAAAAGGAGAAATACCATTATCCAGTATTGATTCCTTTTCCTACAATGTTTTCTACTCTTTCAAAGCGAAGAATATCAATTTAGCTACATTTGATTTATTTTCTGAAATTGCTTTTTTTCTAAGTCGGTGAAGCCAAAAAGTTCTCTTTATGAGAAAAGGTTTTAAATTATTGACTTTTGAAAACACATGAGAGGGAGAAAATACATGTGATCAGATTGAAAATAGCGAGGAAATTTGAATATTTGAGCTGTCGCCATAAAATACTTTTGAATGCATTAATCATCACACATTTGCAAGTAAAAAGCTAAAGAGAGAAGGCGGCAAATTAGACTTCCTTATACAAGATCTTGTTAAACTTGACTTTAAATCCTTATACATGTAAATAAGCTCGTAAAAAAAATCTGATCTTAGTTTAAACATTTAGTTTTAATTTATTCAATATACTAACATCATTCATTTACAACAACATGTATTGCGAAAAGGATTGAAACAAAAGCATCAAAGCTTATATAGTTCCTCTCCCTAAAGAAGTCTGATTTTTTCTCTGATAATTTCTTTCCGATTACCCCGTATCAATGTATCAATGTATCAATGTATACCATTACGTAACACCAATCAAGATACCCGATAGGCGTCTTATCTAACCGTGAGACTCGGTCATCATCGGGGAACTTCGGCACAATGCAAACGATCAGGGAAAAAGAAAGAAAATACGATAGTTGCTTTAAAAAAGTGTAAAACGGGATAAAAATGTATTTGCTAAATGACTGAAAACTACGCCATATTAAAGAACAATAAATAAGCTTTCTGACTTCCCTGAAGATAATTTTGATTTTCCAGCACAATGTGCAGGCTGATTTATGTTTACCGTGAGCTCACAAAACCACTGACTTCTTCTAAAAAATGACGAAATTATTTTAAAAAGAATTGACCTATTGAACATAAAGGTTAAAAAAATATAATTTGTATACGGTTGGTTTGTTTATGATAGATCAGACGATACCAGTGTGGTCTGATCTACCAACACACTTTCCCCAGCCTAATATACATGCACGTACATGTATTTGTGACGACGCTATGCAAAACAATTACAATAAAATGCCGTCTGCTTACTATGTGATAGCTCTACGCTACAGGTTGGAAATTAATGTTTTCAAAAACATTGTAACAAGAGAAGCCTCTTCATAATATTCTTAACTTTGTGGGTAGCTATTCAGAAATATATCCAACGAAGTATTTTTAATATTGTACTATTGTTGATAAATCAATAAAAATATCAGAGATTGAATTTAAAATTATGATGAAAAAATCAGAGATAAAATTCCAAAGATGCAGTAAACATATGTGCTGTTACATTTCGAGCGTTCGTGTCGCGCTCCTCTCCCGGCTTTAGTCTCATCATAAGAAACTTGTACTGCGGATATTTTTCTTTTTTTCACTCTTCAGGAACTGGCAATGTATGACTGCCCCAATATTTAAAGCAGTTGTAGACAACACAATAAATATGGCTCAAATTATTCAATTTGTATCAATTAAGGCATGACAACATTGCTTGAAAAAGAGCAAATGCTGGTCAAAAGCATTTCTATAGCTGACCATAATTTTTCAAACGCGTGCTTTCGGTAAAATTTGAGGTAGATCTAATTGTAAGACCTGAAAGGAAAACAAATCCTACAAGTTTTGGTACCCCAGTAATTTACAACCCCAGATATCCCGCAGAGTTGTTTTCCAATAAATTGAAACCCTCTACACTCGAAGCGCGAAATTCGGGTTATAAGTGCAAAGGGTTTGCAGAGATCGCCAGTCAATATATAATTCCATATGTGATCGATTTCACGGCCAAAAGGGATCAAACTCTCATAATTTAATTGGCTTACATAGCGGTCAAATAACAGTTACCGGGTTTGATTTGCATGATAAAGTTGGCCATGTCAGTTGCATCCTTTGTTTTATTGCCAGGCACCAATGCCTTTACAAATGGTAAAGGCGGTTGCAGCCATATATGTATACCCAAAGGGAACAGTAGAACCTGTTTGTGCCCCACAGGACTTAGCCTGCTGTCAGATGGAGTTAGCTGTGGTTATAGTAAGTTACTGTTGTTACGAGTCAGGCGTAACTAGAAAGAAGAAGCCAGCAACAAACGATAACAATTAACAGAATTTATTAACAAAAATATCAAATAAACAGTGACAATATTACAATAGTACAAAACAATACCTTAGACGTTAAATTCAGAAGACAAACTATTCCAGTCTTAATTCCAATCTGATCCTGATCCAAACTGAATGTAATCCAAGCACACGAAGTAATCCTCACTTTAGTCTAGTCTGATCCGAATCCAAACTGAATGTAATCCAAGCACTAATTATGACACAAACACAAAATAATCCCCACTGTAGTCTGGCAATCATGTATTAACTAGTGAACACTGAGATGTAAAAAGCTTTTCCTTTTATAATAACAGAGAAACTTCCAGAAAATTCATGTTAAAATCAGTTGCATAATTTCTAGTAATCAGACTGTAAAAAGGCCTGGAAACTTCCAGCACAATATTCCACAAGAGAGAATCCAGTTCTAAAAATAGCAACAGGGGAAAACCATTCAAAAATAGATACACACATGAACAAAGCTAAGAATAACTGGGTATGTACATAACACTTCCCCCCTTGAAAAGAAAAAGAAAGGTTTATGAAATAAATCTTTCTTTTTTGCAAATATTATTTATATACATGTATATGACACTTTAACTGAAGTATACATAGGAAATGACAAACTCAAATATTAATTATTTCAGACTAATGAAAATAGTCAAGGTAATGAAAGTACAATTTAAAAGAAAAAACAGTTTAAACTTGATTTAGATAAAATGACTATTTGAATTTCAAACTCATGAAAGAGCATCTGGTATAATGTTATCTTTCCCTTTTATGTGTCTTATGTCAAGATTAAACTCTTGAAGCAATAAACTCCACCTCAGTAATCTTTGATTCTTATTCTTAAGTTTGTGTAGAAAACTTAAAGGGTTATGATCACTGAATACAACAATTGGTGAAGTTGAAGAGGTTAAATAAACTTCAAACTGCTGGATTGCCAGAATTAAAGCAAGACACTCTTTTTCTATGGTAGAGTAATTTTTCTGATGTTTGTTTAATTTCTTAGAAAAGTAACAAACTGGGTGATCAATACCATTATTATCTTCTTGTAAAAGAACAGCACCAATACCAACATCACTTGCATCAACAGCTAATTTGAAACATTTGTCAAAATCAGGTGCCAAGAGAACTGGTGCACTCTTTAGTATGGCTTTCAGACGATCAAATGCATCTTGACATATGTCATTCCATTTGAACTTTGCGCTTTTCTTAAGCAAATTTGTTAAAGGTTCAACAATACCTGAGAAATTTTTACAAAATTTCCTATAGTAGCCAGCCATACCAAGACATCGCATCAGCTGTCTTTTACATTTAGGCACAGGAAACTCAGAGATAGCATTGACTTTAGCTTCTAAATGTTTAACTTGACCCTGTCCCACAAGATGTCCTAGAAATGTTACAGTAGCATGACAAAATTCAGTTTTTGCAAGATTCACAGTCAGTTTCGCTTTACTGAGTCTGTCGAAGAACTTCCTGATTCTTTGAAAGGTGGTCACTCCAACTGTCTGAGTAGATGATGACGTCGTCAATATATGCATCACAGCCATCTAATCCACATATAACGTTGTTTACAAGTCGCTGAAACGTTGCAGGAGAATTTTTCATCCCAAACGGCATAACTTTGTACTGGTACAGACCGTTTGGAGTAGCAAAGGCTGATACCTCTTTTGCTCTATCAGTCAGTGGAACTTGCCAGAATCCTTTTAGCAGGTCAAATTTGGTGACATATTTAGAATTTCCAACTTTGTCAATACAGTCATCAATTCTTGGTATTGGAAAAGAGTCTGTTTTTGTCACAGAGTTCACTTTACGATAGTCAGTACACATTCTATAAGTTCCATTTGATTTAGGTACTAATATACATGGTGAACTGTAATTACTCTGGCTAGGTTCAATAAAGTCATTTTCCAGTAAGTATTTTACTTCATCTTGGAGGTATTTCTGTTTCAAAGGATTCATTCTATATGGATGTTGCTTTATTGGTTTAGAATCTTCCACAATGACATCATGATAGATTTTATCTGTTCTTGTGGGGATATCAGGAAATAAATGTTCATATTCATGTATCAACTGTTTCAGCTCTTCCTGCTGTGATGGTTCCAAGTGAGATAGTTTGTTGTTAAGATTTCTCAAAATATCTGAATTCTCAAGTTTAGATGGACCAGGATCAGATTTATCAATAAAGTCCGAATTTACTTCAAGATCAGATACATTTGATTCTTGTGGGACAGTGTTTACAACTGTAATTGGTTTTGAAATAGAGCTATCTCTGTCAAAGTATTCCTTTAACATATTTATATGACACATTTGTTTGTTTTTACGCCTTCCTGGAGTATTAATTATATAGTTCAAATCACTTGTTTTCTTGTCAATAGTGTAGGGTCCAAAATATCTTGCCTGTAAAGGTCTGCCAGGTATTGGCAAAAGAGCAAGGACTTTGTCACCTGGTTTAAATTTTCTATCTATAACATGGTTGTCATATCTTGCTTTCATTTTGCCCTGAGACGTTTTAAGATTAGACCTAGCAACCTCACATGCCCTAGACAGTCTATTTCTGAAGTCAGAAACATACCGTAGTAAATTTAAAGGTGTTTCATCATTTGAGAGAAATTTCTCTTTCAAAAGTTTTAAAGGTCCACGAATAGAATGGCCAAAAACTAATTCAAAAGGACTGAAACCAAGAGATTCTTGTACAGATTCTCTGGCTGCAAATAGTAACAAATGGATGCCCTCATCCCAATCTTTTTCAGTGTCAAAGCAATATGACCTTATCATATTTTTTAATGTCTGGTGAAATCTTTCTAAAGCACCTTGACTTTCAGGGTGATAGGCGGATGACCTATATTGCTTGATTCCTAATTCATGCATAACCTGTTGGAATATACCAGACATAAAATTTGACCCTTGATCAGACTGAACTGATTCTGGAAGACCAACAAATGTGAAAAACTTTGTAAGAGCTTTGACTATTGACTTTGTTTTGATGTTCCTTAAAGGAATAGCTTCAGGAAAACGTGTAGAAGTACACATAATTGTTAAGAGATACTCATTTCCTGACTTGGTTCGAGGTAAAGGACCAACACAATCTATAAGTATCCTACTGAAAGGTTCATCAAAAGCAGGAATAGGTTGTAATTGAGCTTTGGGAATGGTTTGGTTGGGTTTACCTACCATTTGACATGTATGGCAAGTTTTACAATATTTAGAGACATCTGATTTGAGACCAGGCCAATAAAAATGAGTAATAATTTTGTGATAGGTCTTGTTTATACCTAGATGACCTGACATAGGACTTTCATGGGCTATACTTAGTATTTCATGACGATATGACTTTGGAACCACAATTTGGTGGTAAACAGCCCATTCATCATCAGCTGGGACATCAAATGGTCGCCATTTTCTCATAAGAATCCCATTCTTTATATAGTAACACATTGGGACTTGTGAAATTTCATCTTCAGGTAAAGCCCTAAAAATTAATTTTGAAATTTCAGGATCAGTTTGCTGTTCCTGGATAAGCTGTGACTTCGACAGCGTGTCATGACCTTGGTCAATAGACCGTGGTGGTGAATGACAAGACATTGACGAGTCTGTCTGAGTATCAGACAAACTGGGATCAAGAGACTTTTTAATCTCATTATTGAAATATTGACCGATAAAAGTATCCGTCAAGTCAATGTCAGAGTTTGAGTTTTTCAAAATGGCCTTTTTAGCCATAGCTCGGGTAACTGCACAAGAAGGATACAAGTCAGGAATTTCCTGCTCGATAGGGTCATCTGTTTGACCTATATTTGGTGTGTCAGTTACAAGTGGATTAACCACAACCTTATCTCCAGCTAAGTCATTGCCTAGCAGTAAATGGACACCTTTAAATGGTAAGGAAGGTTTAATACCAATAACCACAGGCCCAGTAACCAAATCTGATGACAAATTAACATGATGGAGAGGGATATTAACAGTTCCACACTCTACACCCTGAATAAGGATACTAGTACCGGAAGAAGTCTTCTCAGAAAAAGGCAGTATATCTGCTAAAATAAGAGATTGAGAAGCTCCTGTGTCTCTTAAAATTTTAATAGGGGTAGGTGGGCAATTATCACCTGAAAGTGATACAAAACCATTCAACATAAATGGTTCAAAAATCTCCATAGTAGAATCAGACTTTGGTTTTGTGACTATGTCAATTGTATTGGATTTAATAGAAGACTGTGGCCTTGGTCTAAGAGTGGTGAGCCCTGTTGGCTTGGCTTCATCACTTTCTACTTCCTTTTTAATTTCAAACATTCAGAAACAAGGTGACCAGGCTTCTTACAATAGTTACAAGTGGGTCGAGATAAGGGATATTGACTTTTGGTTTCACTAGTAGAATTGGGTTTGGGTGTATTGGATTGACTGGGCATGCCAGATGAATTACCAGATGTAAATTTATTTTGGGGATGTGAGGAAGTAGGTTTTGCTTTAGCAATAAAAGAAACTTTATGTGTAAGGTAGTAATTATCAGCCAGACGAGCTGCTTCTTCTAAAGTTTCAACTTGTTTTTCGTCTAAGAATGTCTTAACATCAAATTGAATACAACGTTTGAATTCTTCAACTAACATAAGTTGTCTGAGTTTATCAAAATTTTGGTCTATTTTCTTAGAACAGCACCATCTATCAAATAACTGTTCTTTGTTTCTAGCAAATTCAACATGAGTCTGGTTAGAATCTTTTTTACAATTTCTAAATTTTTGTCTATATGCTTCTGGGACCAGCTCATAACCTTTGAGAATAAGTTCTTTAACAGTCTCATAATGATGACATTGTTCAACACCTAGTTGTGTATAAATATCACGAGCTTTGCCCATCAGAACACTTTGCAGAAGTAAAGTCCAATGCTCTTTTGGCCAATTTAAGTTTTCTGCAACTTTTTCAAAGTGTAGGAAGTATATATCAACTTCTTTTTCTTGAAATGGAGGAACAAGCCTAATATGTTTTGTAACATCAAAATTGTATTCAATCTTTTGCTTCGGCTGATTTGCTCTTTCTTGCATTTCTATTTCCCTCATTCTTAATTGAAATTCTCTCTCCTTCTCTCTCTCTTCCCTTTCCCTTTCTTCTCTCTCCCTTTCTCTTTCCCTTTCTCTTTCTTCTCTCTCCCTTTCTCTTTCTCTTTCCTTCTCTCTCTCTACTCTTTCTTCTCTCTGTCTTTCCCTTTCTCTTTCTATTTCTAACTGTCTGATCTGAAGTTTTAATTCAAGTTCTTTCGAACTTGAAACTGACTGAACGTGAACTATCAGGGAAAGAGCATTTTCATTGAAAATCTCATCAACAAAATATTGTACCAAAATGTTCTTAATTTCATGTTTACGCATTGAAGATTTTATTTCAGACAATTTATAGTGCTTCGCAAGATTAAGCAAATCAGTCTTTTTACCAAAATTCAATAGCTCCACAGACGGTTCAGCCGTAAATTTATCTAAGTCAAAAGACATGTTTGTTTGTTGCTGGATTCAAGTACAAAATTGTATTATAATTACTGATTAGTAAACGAATGCGTTAGTCTTATTTTCCAATCGATGGTTAATCCCAAAAGGAAAACGAATGTGTTAGTGTATTTTCCAATCCCGGACGAGCCCCCAATTTCTGTTACGAGTCAGGCGTATCTAGAAAGAAGAAGCCAGCAACAAACGATAACAATTAACAGAATTTATTAACAAAAATATCAAATAAACAGTGACAATATTACAATAGTACAAAACAATACCTTAGACGTTAAATTCAGAAGACAAACTATTCCAGTCTTAATTCCAATCTGATCCTGATCCAAACTGAATGTAATCCAAGCACTAATTATGACACAAACACAAAATAATCCCCACTGTAGTCTGGCAATCATGTATTAACTAGTGAACACTGAGATGTAAAAAGCTTTTCCTTTTATAATAACAGAGAAACTTCCAGAAAATTCATGTTAAAATCAGTTGAATAATTTCTAGTTATCAGACTGTAAAAAGGCCTGGAAACTTCCAGCACAATATTCCACAAGAGAGAATCCAGTTCTAAAAATAGCAACAGGGGAAAACCATTCAAAAATAGATACACACATGAACAAAGCTAAGAATAACTGGGTATGTACATAACATTGTACATAGGTCATGCTCTGTGAAAAGGGGGCTCAATAC
Source organism: Tridacna crocea (assembly GCA_943736015.1). Classification (NCBI taxonomy): domain Eukaryota; kingdom Metazoa; phylum Mollusca; class Bivalvia; order Cardiida; family Cardiidae; genus Tridacna; species Tridacna crocea. The sequence continues at coordinate 50,400 of OX031066.1, read as the reverse complement.
ATCTGAAAAAGTATCAACGTAGGTCAGCATGTGCAGTCTGTGCAGGCTGACCTGGGCTGAAACTTTGGCAATTAATTAATTTCTGTAAGTCAAAGGACCAGTCTACCACATGATTCAGTGAGTTGTTAGACAAAATTTATTTTATGGATCCATAATTATGTGATGTCTTGCTTGGTATAATGTATTACAGTGATGTATTAACCCCCCTCTGCCAGAGCAAAGCTCATATTTGTTGTCTTGTGTAACCATGAGGGGCTGTTATAAACTTAACCCTATACCATATGACACAATATTAGATATGATCAAATTAAGAGTATTTGTAGACAAAAAATTCACCTCTGCTTTAAAGATGATGCCTGTCTTTGAAATCGGAGAAAACATTGGAGAAAATTTTGGTTACCAGCAACAAATTTATTGTCAATTAAAAGATAATTTCTGTATTTAAGATCGGAGAAAATATTTATAAAGGTCTTTTCTATCAACAGTTAAAACTCATGATTGTGCAGTAAAGGCTTAAGGAACTTTAGACCCATTTGTCAACAAGTTTGTATCTTAGGACCTTAAGAATAACAGCTCTTGAAATCATTGTGGGAAAATAAGAAAATACTGGTAACAAGCAGTTTCTCCCATACCCAGATTTTTTTACCTTTTACTCTTTACCACACATTGCCGCCTTTTAACGACCCTAATGAGCATTTGAAAAAATTGTGGGAAAAGGGAAAAAAATGCTTGTAACCAGCATTTTCTCCTTTTTTCAAGAATGTTTTCTATGCCTCCAAGAACAGTTTAAAACTATTATGCAATACTTATTTTGTCAATATTTATCTGCAAATGCTTTCAATTTGGAAGTATCTAAAATATTTGTGTGTGGTAAAGAGTTAAAAGTAAAATTTCATCAGTTTAGTCACATTTACTTTGTTATCAACAAATCCTCAATAGGGATTAGTCTGAAATCTTTGTCGGCTAGTGATAATTCATACAGATAAAAAAAAATCCCAAGCTATGGTAGCACAGAGGCTAGCATACAACACTTGAGAATAGGTATTTGCTTGTTCAAATCTGTAGCCTAGCCAATTTCCTTCCAAGGACTGAAAAAGGTCATTGCAACAGGATTCATTCCTTTATCATCACTGATCATTGATTGGGAAAGTAGCAACTTGCTTGGTAGAAATATTGTACAAAGCACTGGTAATAAGAAACTCCAGGAAAGCATGACAAGGTGCACTGATGGCTTCAATATAACTGAAATACTGTCAAAAACTGTGTTAAATATAAGTTAACAAACAAACCAAGTTCTTCGCCTTTTGAAAACATTTGGGTGGTAAAAGGAGAAAATGCTGGTAACCAGCATTTGGTCCTTTTCACACAAAGTTTTTTACCCTATCAGGGAAAAATTGTGTCATTTGGGCCACTATGGAACTGTCGTCTGCAACTGCCTCCAATTTGGAAAGTTCCAAATTTTTCTGTGTGGTAGAGAGTGAAGCCTTTTACCAAATAATCCCAAGTCTTCACCGCCCTGAGAAAGATATGTTTTTGTTGCAAGCATTTTCTCCTTTACCCACAGTGTTTTCTACTTTTTCAAAAAGCAATTTCAATTTTCTGGGTCACAGAATGCCTTTAACTTGTGCAAGTTTAAAATTTTGGATTTTTGTAAAGAGTAAATATTATGTAAGCAAACACCATCAACATAGACAAATATATCTGCGGATCCCCTACTCTTTAACTCATTACCAAATAATCCCTGGTTTTTACAACCCTGAGAAAGACACCATTTGAAAATATTGTTCGAAAAGGAGAAAATGCTGGTAACCAGCATTTTTCCTCAATGTTTTTTACTCTGATGGGGACAAGTTTCAATTTTTGAGTTACAATTATTATGTCTTCAGCACATGCTTTCAATTTCAACCAGTGTAAAATTTTGTTGTACAGGAAAGGGTTAACAAATGACAAAATTGTAGACTTGTCCATTCTAAAAGCATCTGCAGACAACAAATCAAGTATGGAAAAATTTAGTGAATTTTCCGGTAAAAGGTTAAAATGTGGAAACATGAAAAAATTTCCTAACCTGCTGTGTATCGTACTCCCACAATGTGTTCAAAAGGTCCATTCCTTCGGATTGTTTAGGCTCAGGATTATTTGTAAAAGAGTAAAAACACATTTCATAACCGTTGAATAGGAGAAAATGCTAGTTACCAGTATTTTCTCATTTTCCAAAATGTTTCTACCACAGAGTCATTAAAAAATGGAACAGTGTGGTAAAGGGTTAATGTGTCGGTGTGATATGGTCTAATATTTCTAGACTGAAAGTGACAGCTGCTTTCATTTTGCTCTATGCAGAATAAATGGGTCAAATTAAATTTTACTTAAAGGGCAAATCAACAAGTTTCTGATATGATTAATTTTCAAATCAACATTTATCAAATGGCAACCTGGTAATGTTGTAATTTGAAAAAAGAATTAGTAAAAGTACTTTTTTCCAATTTATATTTTTGCTTATTAGTTTTTCTTGCATCGCTTACCTCCCTTACTTATTGTAGCGCACCTTGGTCTGTGACGTCATAGGAGTGTTTGTTTCAATATGGACCTTGTTTATCTATTTCAAAAGCTACTTTCCGAACAAGTTAGCATTAAATTTGTAAAATCTATAAGGTCAATGTATAATAAAGTAAGATCAACTGTACGATACCGATAAGAATACTCAGACTTTATCAATTCAAATATTGGAGTCAAACAAGGCGACCCGGCCAGCAGCATATTGTGTTTATTTTTTCTGAACGATATTTTAAACCATATTAATAGCAACGTTGATGGCATTATTTCAGTTGATGAAATACAACTTTTTCTGCTACTTTTTGCTGATGACGCAGCGGTATTTACTCAAGACCCTCAATCACTACAATTAATACTTAACGATATCGAACAATACTGTAACATGTGGAAACTAAAATTAAACGTGAACAAAACCAAAATTATGATTTTTGAAAATGGTCGTCATACAAACTATGATTTTTTCCTATATAATACGAGAGTTGAAGTGGTTAAGTCTTTTAAGTATCTTGGTGTTTATCTTCATAAAAATGGAAAATGGAACAGAACGCAGGCTCATATAGCACAAAACGCATCTTTTTCACTACACAAGTTATTCACTACTTTCTATAACCTAGAATTACCAATTTCAAATAAGGTTGATTTATTCGAAAAGATTGTTGAACCAGTCCTTAATTACGCAGCGGAAGTTTGGGGCCACCACCAGGGGTCTGACGTAGAATCAATCCTTACAAAATTCTGTAGAAAAATTTTAGTGGTAAAGAAATCAAGTAATCTGGACGCATTGTATGGAGAATTGGGCAAAATACCTTTAAAACTACAAAGAAAATTGATAACTCTTAAATATTGGGTCAAACTATTAAATTCAGATAGAGATTCGATTCTATACAAAATCTACAACACACTGAAAAACGATTCAGATAATGAAGAAACTTACAATAATAACAACTGGGCCCATCACATAAAACGTATTTTAAACGAGTGTGGGCTTTACTATCTGTGGCAAAATCAGTCAAATATGAACGTTAGTAATGATATAATTAGACATCGTGTGTTAGACATGTACTATCAATCCTGGTACTCTGGCATCAATAACTCTCGACGTTTAGAAACCTATTCACTTTTTAAACATGAATTCAAATTTGAAAGATACTTAGATTTCATTAACGATAACAGATTTAGATCCGCATTAACAAGTTTCAGAGTTTAATCACATAAATTACAAATTGAAAGAGGAAGACATTTAAATATTCCAAGAAATGAAAGAATTTGTAGAAATTGTAATTCAAATATGATTGAAAACGAGTATCACTTCTTATTAATATGTCCCAAATACTCAGATCTAAGAAATAAATACATAAAACGATACTATTTTACTTGGCCAACAATTCAAAAATTCACCAATCTCATGTCAAAAAATTCAAAATTCATTGTCAATAACTTGTCTAAATTCATATATTTCGCTTCTATTCGTAGAATTTGAGATTTTATATTACCTGTACATGTACGATCACGTAGTGCTATGTTCTTCAGCAAATCCATGTTTCCTGTTTTCTTATATATATTTGCTTTTTTCATGCTATAAACATTGTAACAATGTTTCAGGCAATAAACATTTTGTATTGTATTGTATTGTTTAAGATAGTGAAACGAGCGACATTTAATACGAAGAAATACACGATTCTAGGCCGGTAAGGCCGTACATGTACCACCATATTTTTAATGAAACTTAATAGTTTCTGATGATGAAGATAAAAGTAAAATTTCGCCCATTAATGGCGAAAATAATGACGTTATGCCATACTTTTGAACAGCGTGTTGAGTATCTCGCTAACATGTATTAGGCTAAGGGGCGAATGTCACTAACGGAAATATTCTATACATGACATTTCTCCAACACGTTAGTTTCATGTCAAATAACTTTTTTCTTGACTTTTACGATTGATATTCGTGAGATGTTAGTTCTAACTGTTTGTTGATGGATCCTATATTTGTACCTTGTAAAGAATTCTGTAAACATTGACAGGTACAAAATTTGTTCTCTGATGGGTGAAGGATTACACAATAATCGCGATTTTCACGAGAATAAGAATAGTTTGAAATGCTGTTAACAAGCGTGAAATTTGATAAAAGAATATGTTCCGAGATTATTAAGACAATTCTCAAAATTATTTTATATTCTGGGTAACTACCAATTGATCCTTTATCCACAATATTTTCTATTTTTAACTCTTTACCATACGACAAAGTATTAAACAGGTCCAAACAGAAATCGCTTGCAGACGACAAAATAAAGTTATATATTTAAAAAATTGATTTTTTTCCCAGCAGAGTAAAACACTGTGTCAAAAGGAGAATATGCTGGTTACTAGGTTACTTTCTACTAGGTAGCTGGTTAAAATCCCACACATTGGGCACGAGTTCTGGTTAAGTTCACAGGGAGCAGTATCCGAAGAAATTAGTACGAGTTGTATGGACTTGTTTCTCAAGTTTACATGTTTAACCCTTTCCCAAACAATCCCTGGTTTTTACGGGAAAGGAATTGAAGCCTTTTTTGAAACATTGTGGGAAAAGGAGAAAATGTTAGTAACCAGCATATTCTCCTTTTCCCTCAATGTTTTCTACTTTATCATATAGAAAAAATATCTTTTAAGCAACTTTTAATTTGTCATCGGCAAAATGCTTTGAATTTGGTCTGGTCCAAAATTTGCCGTCTGGGAAAGGGTTAAATTGTTACCAAACATCAAATTTATGGGGTACGGACAAAACCCCCCTAGGACAAAACACCCATGGACAAAACCCCCCTGGACAAAACCCCCATACCCTTAACTGAAAAGTGGACAAAACCCCCATTGTTTTAAAATGATTATTTTTGTACAATAATTTCAAAGTTGAATAAAATTTACTGCTTTAAATACTTATGGGGGTTGTAAAAAATGTTTTTGTATAAGTTAATTTGTGCTTTATGATCAAAAATGTATTGTTGTTTTTTCTTAAAAATTTGCTTTATGACCAAATAAGTGTTTTTTTCTTAATACATTCATAATAAATTCATAATAAATTATAATGCAATCATACAATGAAAAAAATCATTTATACATTAATCAAAGGATTTTTTTTTTATTTAGTGCTTTTATACGTTCAAATCTACTACTAAATATCAGTGAATATGACAGATGTAAACTTGCAAATCAGGTGTCTTAATCCCTTCTCAACACCTGTCTTGCCCAAGTCTGCATAGGTGTTGATATATCAATAGAAATTATCAACAAACTTGAGGTACGAATTAAAATAAGATAATATTTAAATCATTTTTTGCTTTTCATGTTAGATTTTTTTCCTTAAATCAAACAGACTTGTTTTGAATACTTTAAGACTGTTTGCAAATTATGCGTGTTTTCTCAAATTTATATGCTTTTTATGTATGATGGGGGTTTTGTCCTAGGGGGGTTTTGACCATGGGGGTTTTATCCTGGGGTGTTTTGTCCTAGGGGGGTTTTGTCCTACACTCCAAATTTATTGACTCATCCGAATTGAAAGAAATTAGAGTCAACGAATCAAATTTAACTTGCATGTTTGGACTTGTTTTTGATGGGGTAAAAAACATTGTAGAAAAAGGAGAAAATGTTGGTCAGCAGCATTTCTCTTTTACCTACAATGTTTTCAAAAGTTTTTTCTATCTTCACAAGGGTCGTAAAAACAAAAGATTTCTCTCAGTAGCCTATCTAGAAGACATAATATGGAGAGGAACAGGAAAATATCCACAAATCAGAAGTGTAAAGATACAATTCAAAATTTATTCAAAATGATTGTTAGTTGTCAAAACATTTTTAAGAGTGAAATGTCGAAGAGAAGTAGTGTATGGGATAAAAGCTGTAACATGGGTTTATTGTCATAAACAAACATTACAGTGTAAAGGGGTGAGATATGCAAATGTTATGTAACCATTTCCTGTATTGTTTCAACTGGCCGGTGATGGATTAACATTTATGACCATGACTAGGGGTAGCCAGATACTGACTTCACCCTTTACCACACAAACCCTAGGTCTAGTTTCCAGTACCCAAAGAAAGAGTCTTTGAAAAACAGTGTGGGAAGAAAAAGATGTTTACTGTTTAAAGGGCAAATCCTAAAATATTTTGATCATACTGTTTTTTGCTCCAATCAGCTGCAAATGTTTTTGGTTCACAATTCTTTTGTTGTCTGCAAATGCTTTCAATTTGAACCAGTCTAAAATTTTTGTGTTTGGTGAATGGTCAGTTGACCCTCTGTTTTTTACGGGGTACGGACAAAAAAACCCTAGGACAAAACACCCCTAGGACAAAACCCCCCTGGACAAAACCCCCATACCCTTAACTGAAAAGTGGACAAAACCCCATGGTTTTAAAATGATTGTTTTTGTACAATCATACAAGTTGAATAAAATTTACTGCTTTAAATACTTGTGGGGATTGTAAAAAATAATGTTTTTGTATAAGTTAAATTGATTTGATATGAATTTGTTTTTCTTTAAATTGTGCTTTATGATTGAAAATGTGTTTTTTTCTTAAAATTTTGCATTATGACCAAAAATGTGTTTTTTTCTTAATACACTCATAATGAATTCATAATAAATTATAAATACATTCATACAACGGAAAACTAATTTATACATTAATCAAAGGATTTTTTTTCTTATTTGGTGCTTTTATATGTTCAAATCTACTACTAAATATTAGTGAATATGACAGGTGTAAACTTGCAAATCAGGTGTCTTAATCCCTTCTCAACACCTGTCTTGCCCAAGTCTGCATAGGTGTTGATATATCAATAGAAATTATCAACAAACTTGAGGTACAAATTAAAATAAGATAGTATCTAAATCATTTTTTGCCTTTCATGTCTAATTTTTTTCCTTAAATCAAAGAGACTTGTTTTGAATACTTTAAAACTGTTTGCAAATTATGTGTGTTTTCTCAAATTTATATGCTTTTTATATATGATGGGGGTTTTGTCCTAGGGGGGTTTTATCCTATGGGGGTTTTGTCCTAGGGGGGTTTTGTCCATGTGGGTTTCATCCTAGGGGGGGTTTGTCCTAGGGGGGTTTTGTCCTACACTCGTTTTTTACAACTCTGAGATAGAAGCCTTTTGAAAACATTGTGGAAAAGGAAGAAAAAGCTGAAACACTTGAAAGTTAACATCATTTGAACAATCCAGACTTTGGTACTAGCAAAATCTATGTTATGAATTTGGATGAATATGTTTTCTTGTTGCCCTTGAAAACATTGTGAGGAAAAGAGAAAATGTTAAGATTTTTTCTCCTTTTCCCATAATGTTTTCCATCCTTTCCAAATCAAATTTCATTTCAATTTTTTGATTACCATTTTTTTGTCATGTGCAAATTAACCCTTTACCAAACAATCCCTGGTTTTTACAACCCTGAGATAGAAGCCTTTTCAAAACATTGTGGGAAAAGGAGAAAATGCTATTAACCAACATTTTCTTCTTATCCTACAGTGTTTTCTATCCTGGTGGAAACAAATTTCAATTTTTCACTTAGGTATACTTTGTTCCCTGCAAGTGCTTTTAATTTGGACCAGCCTAAAATTTTGTCTCTTGGTAAAGGGTTAAATGTTGAAAACATTTGGGAAAAAAAGGGAGAAAACGGCGCCAATTTCTCCTTTGTCCAGAATGTAGATCTAGAAAAGGATAAAATATTACGAAAAACAATTGAAGGAATTACTGACCTTATGTTTGTTTTTCTTTTTGGAGATTACGGAATGTCTGTCTTATGGCCGATCTTATGTTGACTCGGAGTTTTGAACAATGTCGGCACAGCATCAGGTTTTAACTGCAGCCTAATATTCCTATAACCAACTTCTTTTACGAGTTTTGGACTTATTAAGAACTGACTGTCCTTGAAGTGTTTCAGACACAATGTGGAATGAACTGATGGCACAAAATCCGCCATTACTATCCGGCCCCTGTTTAAACGTTGAATCCATAGTTTCCTCCTTTTTAATTCCTTCGGAAATTTGAACATACTAATTCTATGTGTTCCTGATTCGACGTTGAAGCCATAGGCTGCACAATTTACCATTTTTTCGGCTGAATTCTTTGTTTATACTCAGATATATGCGTATAATCATCAGCGTTCCTACTAATTTCTACTGACTGTAAACACAGGCTTACGCTCCTATGACGTGACACAGGTAGGGAAGATAAACGAATCAGGGGAAGTAAGCCATGTACCATTTTTGGGGCCGTATATCAGCGTGACAATTCGAGCGTGATTTATGGCATGTTATAGGGTGGTATTTATGAAAACTGATGGACACGTGTTTACTAACATCATCTGCAGCTGATTGGAGCAAAAAAACAGTATGGTCAAAAAATCTTAGGATTTTCCCTTTAAGAATCCTTGGTTTTTACAACCCAGATGAAGAAGCCTTCTGAAAACATTGTGGGAAAAGTAGAAAATGCTGGAAACCTTTAAAATGAGTTTGATTTGGAAAGGGTAGAAAATACTGTGGGAAATGGAGAAAATGCTGGTTACCAGCATTTCCTCCTTTTCCCACAGTGTTTTCAAAGGGTTTCTTTCTTAGGGTCATTAAAAGTCTGGATTGTGCAATAAAGAGTTAAATCCTTACCAGAAAACAAAATATTAAAACTTTTCAAAATAGCAAGCATAATTTTAGATTAAAAAAAATTATAAGGTTCAAATAATAGTATCTGTCTATCACAGGACAGATAACTTCATGAATCGGAGAAAATGCTGGTCACTAGCATTTTCTTCTATTCCCACAGTGTTTCCTTTCCCTGTCACAATTATTAAAACACAATTGTTTGCCACACAATCTTGGCTACTAATAGCCTTAATAGAGATGGCATTTTTGCAATTATTCGTAACCAACACTTATGCTTTTCCCACAACCTATCAGAGACCAAAAAAAAATTGCTTAACCCAATTACGATATGTCATCTGCAAGTACTTTCAGTTTTGACATTTCTAAAATTTTTGTTCTTTGATAAAGGGTTAACATGTTCTGTTTGTGAATTCTTCTTCAGTAAAAGAATGTGCCAAAAGGACACCACACACCAATGGCTACATTATCTCTGGAGTTTGTCCCACATACTATGGAGCCAGTTGCATGCTGGGATGTAATACAGGATACAAGCTATCGGACACATCTAGTAACGGGCAGATCGTGTGTGATGTGGATGCTAATGGTGTGCCTGGCTGATAAGGTTTAGGACTGTCATGTCAACGTAATAAATCTTTTAATATTTAAAGAATGACAAACATGTATTTGTACAAATTGAAACCATTGGATGGTGACATATCAAATGTGCCTGTAACCAGCATATATACATTCAGCTACCCAGGCAGGTGCTACAAATTTCAACACTTTAGTCTCTAGCTACCTGCTTCAAATGGAAGCAGTGTGGTGGCTTATATTGTGAGAGGGATATCTTCTAAAGTCCTTCACAAAAATTGATGAAACTTCATGCATGTTTTCCATTAGATAGTCTGTTGATACATTTTTTTTCCACCACATATATGAAGTCCTGAAATGAAAACAAATAAAGGAAATATACATAAACCCCTCTTTCCATGACATGTCATTATATATACCCAAAGGAAAAAGAAACGCAGGGTAAAATTTAGCGGTCATTTATGGTAAATTGTATGAAACGTATTTAATTTTGTTTATTACACTATCAAGAACTATCTTTCATGAATTATTTCTGAAAATTTCACTGTATTTTGACCTTTACTTTTGGAGTTATTTGAACCAATTCAGCGATACCCCACAAAAACGTAATTCAAATCGGCGTATAGTTCTCAGTACCGGGTATGTCCACCACCCGCAGCTGTCACAGCCCTTATTCTCCTGTGCATTGAATTCATAAGAGTGTTTATGTTTCTCATGGGGATATTGTTCCACTCCTCCAACAAGGCATTTCTCAGTTGGCCGAGCGTGGTGGGGTGTTCTGACGCCGCCTTACCCTCCTGTCCAGTTCGTCCAATAGATGTTCAATTGGGGAGAAATCTGGACCATAGGCTGGCCAGTCAAGCGGCTGAATGTTATGATTCGCCAGAAACTGTCTACAAACTCTCGAAACATGAGGTCGGGCATTGTCTAGTTGGAAAATGAGATTATGTTGTTGGACTAAAGGAACTGCAACCGGGCGGAGGATTTCATCCCTATACCTAACGGCGGTCAAATTTAAGTTCCATCCAACACAACCAACGGTGACTTAACCCGGTGAGATATTCCAACCCAGGCCATAACTGATCCACCACTAAACCTATCCACCTAAGTAACGCATGCGTCGGCGAAACATTCCCTACGACGTCGGTATATACGACGTCGACCATCCGGACAAAAAAGGGTGAATCGCGACTCGTCGGTGAAAAAGACCTGTATCCTCTGCCTCATTGGGAATATTCTGGGGGCATGTGCCACCAACCAAGCCATTCGACGGAAGCCACGTGGACGAGTGAGAGGTAGACCAACGTATGGACGTCTACATCGCAGACCCGCATCACGTAATCGGTTCCTTACAGTTTTGGGGTGAATATGACGGTTATGAATGCCTATTGTTTTGTTAGCAGTTTCAGTGGCAGTAACGTACCGATTAGGCAGGTGGGCACGATGTATAGCCCTGTCTTGACGTCGTGTCGTTACGCCCGTACGCCCTGTTCGAGGACATACGGCAAGCCTTCCAGTTTCTCTAAGACGACGAACAAGTCGTTCTATGGTAGAAACATTCACGCCAAACTGCATAGCAACCTTCCGTTGTGTTTGACCTTGCATTAGTAACGCAATGGCCTGACCCCTCTGAACTTCCGTAAGCCGTGCCATTACCGTAGGTAATTAAAATATAGTTTTAACTACTGAAAACAGAGTGTAAATCTGTCGAGTATCAAATGACATGAAAAACTGTGTTGACGAAATAATCAGATCTATTCTGTACAAATTTTTTGCTTTTCACTGCTTGCACTACGTGACACGGTACGTTACAATCTTTCTTACCGTGTTGAGTACACAATGACCGAGATAATAACCTGACCAATTTTCATGATAATAGACAAAGCCGTTTAAAAGTTATTGCATATTATTTTACCCTGCGTTTCTTTTTCCTTTTGGTAGTAGGGTTAGGGTTTAGGGGGTTGGGAACATGTGTACGGGAGGCCCCCTTCGAAAGGACTTGGAGAGCCTAAAGGCCCTCCCAAAGGCCCTATTTATTAACGAAAGGCCCTAAAAACATGGGCAAAGGCCCTGAGCAAGGGCCTTTCACCCGGGCCTTTAGGAAGTCCTGCCGTTAGTGTTTTCCCAAGAATTTCAAGCGATTTATACCTAGGGGTAGACAGAAAAACCTTACCGGGAGGCCTTTGAAAAAAAAACGGGAGGCCTTTGAAAAAAAATAGAGTTACTTGCCCTTACCCCAATGTGTACCAAAGGCCTTAATGACCAAAGGCCCTAATGACCAAAGGCCCCAATTAAATTTTTAAGAGTGACTTGCCCTTACCCCAATGTGTACCAAAGGCCCTAATTACCAAAGGCCCCAATTAATTTTTTAAGAATGACTTGCCCTAACCCCAATGTATACCAAAGGCCCTAATGACCAAAGGCCCCAATTAATTTTTAAAGAGTGACTTGCCCTTACCCCAGTGTCTACCAAAGGCCCTAATGCGCAAAGGCCCCCAATCGATTTTTTTAGAGTGACTTGGCCTTACCCAAAACCGTGGTCATGTGTACCAAAGGCCCTCATTGATTTTATTTGCTTAACTTGAAAGTGACCTCCCCCTTACCCAGAATTTTGGTTAAGGTCTTAGCCTACTCAGTAGAGTGTGACGGTTAAGTTAAGACTAATATACTCGAGTACACACGACGTCGGGTTATTGAGAAATTCTGATATTTCTTAAAAGATGAAAGGCCCTGGAAAATTACGAAAGGCCCTGGGAAAATGACCAAAGGCCTTGCGAAAGGCCCTAAAATCATGTAGAAGTTCTTGATTGGGTTAATGCTTTGTAGTCCAAATTGACGTCTGCAGGTGGTCTTATCCTACTGAGTAGAGTATGACGGTTAAGTTAAGACTACATATACTCGAGTACACACGATGTCGGGTTATTGAGAACTTCAGATATTTCTTAGAAGACGAAAGGCCCTAGAATATTACAAAAGGCCCTGGGAATATGACCAAATGCCGTGCAAAAGGCCCTAAAATCTTGAAGAAGTTCTTGGTTGGGTTAATGCTTTGTAGTCCTAATTGACGTCTGCAGGTGGTCTTATCCTACTGAGTAGAGTATGACGGTTAAGTTAAGACTACATATACTCGAGTACACACGATGTCGGGTTATTGAGAACTTCAGATATTTCTTAGAAGACGAAAGGCCCTAGAATATTACAAAAGGCCCTGGGAATATGACCAAATGCCGTGCAAAAGGCCCTAAAATCTTGTAGAAGTTCTTGGTTGGGTTAATGCTTTGTAGTCCAAATTGACATCTGCAGGTGGTCTTATCCTACTCAGTAGAGTGTGACAGTTAAGTTAAGACTACATATACTCGAGTACACACGATGTCGGGTTATTGAGAACTTCAGATATTTCTTAAAAGACGAAAGGCCTTTGAATATTACGAAAGGCCCTGAGAAAATGACCAAAGGCCTTGCAAAAGGGCTTGAAATTTTATGATTGGGTAAATGCTATGCAGTCCAAATTGACATCTGCAAGTGGTCTTATCCCGCTCAATAGAGTGTGACGGTTAAGTTAAGACTACATATATTCAAGTATACACGATGTCTGGTTATTGAGAAATTCTGATATTTCATAAAATATGAAAGGCCCTGGAAAATTACGAAAGGCCCTGGAAAATGACCAAAGGCCCTGCGAAAGGCCCTGAAATCTTATGATTGGGTTAATGCTTTCCAGTCCAAATTGACATCTGCAAGTGGTCTTATCCTACTCAGTAGAGTGTTACAGTTAAGTTAAGACTACATATACTCGAGTTCACACGATGTCAGGTTATTGAGAACTTCAGATATTTCTTAGAAAACGAAAGGCCCTGGAAAATTACGAAAGGCCCTGGAAAATGACCAAAGGCCCTGCGAAAGGTCCTGAAATTTTATGATTGGGTTAATGCTTTGCAGTCCAAATTGACATCTGCAGGTGGTCTTATCCTACTAAATAGAGTGTGACAATTTAGTTAAGACTGCATATACTCGAGAACACACGATGGTTGGTTATTGAGAAATTCAGATATTTCTTAAAAGACGAAAGGCCCTGGAAAATTAAGAAAGGCCCTGGAAAATGACCAAAGGCCCTGCGAAAGGCCCTAAAATCTTATAGAAGTTCCTGATTATGTTAATGTTTTGCAGTCCAAATTGACGTCTGCAAGTGGTCTTATCCTACTCAGTAGAGTCTGACGGTTAAGTTAAGACTACATATACTCGAGTACACACGATGGTTGGCTATTGAGAACTTAAGATATTTCTTAAAAGACGAAAGGCCCTGGAAAATTATGAAAGGCCCTGGGAAAATGACCAAAGGCCCTGCAAAAGGCCCTGAAATCTTATGATTGAGTTCATGCTTTGTAGTCCAAATTGACATATACAAGTGGTCTTATTCTACCCACTAGAGTGTGACAGTTTAGTTAAGACTACATATACTTGAGTACACACGATGGTTGGTTATTGAGAACTTCAGATATTTCTTAAAAGACGAAAGGCCCTGGAAAATTACGAAAGGCCTGGGAAAATGACCAAAGGCCCTACGAAAGGCCCTGAAATCTTATGATTGGTTAAAGGCTTTGCAGTCCAAATTGACATCTGCAAGTGGTCTTATCCTACTCAGAAGAGTGTCACGGTTAAGTTAAGACTAATATATTCGGGTACACTGGATGTAGGGTTATTGAGAACTTCTGATATTTCTTAAAAGACAAAAGGCCCTGGAAAATGACCAAAGGCCCTGCGAAAGGCCCTGAAATATTATAAACGGGTTAATGCATTGCAGTCCAAATTGACGTCTGCAGTTGGTCTTATCCTACTCAGTAGGGTGTGACGGTTAAGTTAAAACTACATATACTCGTGTACACACGATGTCGGGTAATTCAGAACTTCTAATATTTTTTAGAAGATGAAAGGCCTTGGAAAATTACGAAAGGCCCTGAGAAAATGACCAAAGGCCCTGTGAAAGGCCCTAAAATCTAACAATTGGGTTACTGCTTTGCAGTCCAAATTGACATCTACAAGTGGCCTTATCCCACTCAATAGAGTGTGATGGTAAAGTTAAGACTACATATCCTAAAGTTCACACGATGTCGGGTTATTGAGAACTTCAGATATTTCTTAAAAGATGAAAGGCCCTGGAAAATGACCAAAGGCCCTGCGAAAGGCCCTGAAATCTTAACATTGGGTTGATGCTTTGTAGTCCAAATTGACATCTGCAAGTGGTATTATCCAACTCAATAGAGTTTGATGGTTTAGTTAAGACTACATAATCTCGAGTACACACGATGGTTGCTTATTAAGAATTTTAGATATTTCTTAAAAGACGAAAGGCCCTGGAAAATTAAGAAAGGCCCTGGAAAAAGATCAAAGGCCCTGCGAAAGGCCCTAAAATCTTATAGAAGTTCCTGATTATGTTTATGTTTTGCAGTCCAAATTAACGTCTGCAAGTGGTCTTATCTTACTCAGTAGAGTGTGACGGTTAAGACTACATATACTCGAGTACACAAGATGTCAGGTTATTGAGAACTTAAGATATTTCTTAAAAGACGAAAGGCCCTGGAAAATTACGAAAGGCCCTGGGAAAATGACCAAAGGCCCTGCAAAAGGCCCTGAAATCTTATGATTGAGTTCATGCTTTGTAGTCCAAATTGACATCTGCAAGTGGTCTTATTCTACTCACTAGAGTCTGACGGTTTAGTTAAGACTACATATACTCGAGTACACACGATGGTTGGTTATAGAGAACTTCAAATATTTCTTAAAAGACGAAAGGCCCTGGAAAATTACGAAAGGCCCTGGAAAATGACCAAAGGCCCTGCGAAAGGCCCTGAAATCTTATAAACGGGTTAATGCTTTTTAGTCCAAATTGACACCTGCAGGTGGTCTTAACCTACTCCGTAGAGTGTGACAGTTAAGTTAAGACAACATATACTCGAGTACACACGATGGTTAGTTATTGAGAACTTAAGATATTTCTTAAAAGACGAAAGGCCCTGGAAAATAATGAAAGGCCCTGGAAAATGACCAAAGGCCCTGCGAAAAGCCCTGAAATCTTATGTTTGGGTTAATGCTTTTTAGTCCAAATTGACATTTGCAGGTGGTCTAATCCCACTCAGTAGAGTGTGACGGTTAAGTTAAGATTACATATACTCGAGTACACACGATGGTTGGTTATTGAGAACTTGAGATATTTCTTAAAAGACGAAAGGCCCTGGAAAATTACGAAAGACCCTGGGAAAATTACCAAAGGCCCTGCAAAAGGCCCTGAAATCTTATAGAAGTTCTTGATTGGGTTAATGATTTCCAGTCCAAATTGACGTCTGCAGGTGGTCTTATCCTTATCCTTAAAAGACGAAAGGCCATGGAATTTTTACGAAAGGCCCTTGAAAATGACCAAAGGCCCAGCGAAAGGCCCTAAAATCTTATGACCAAAGGCCCTGCGAAAGGCCCTGAAATCTTACGATTGTGTTAATGCTTTGCAGTCCAAATGGACGTGTGCAAGTGGTCTTATCTTACTCAGTAGAGTGTGACTGTTAAGTTAAAGCTACATACTGGTTAATTCCGGCATAAACCAATTACAACTGATTAACACAGGTTACGACATGCACTGGTTGGGGACGACCGGTTCTGACCGATTCGGATCGGTTTATTCCTGCATCAACTCCAAACCGGTCTAAACCAGTCCAATCCGATTCAAACCTGTTCTATACGGTCGTATCCAGTCCGGTTCAAACCAATTCTATCCAGTCTAATCTAGTTAAAAGCGGTTCAGACCGGTTCCAAAACCGTTTCAGACCGGTTCCATCCGGTTTTATCCGGTTCTATCCAATTCTATCCAGTTCAATCCGCTTCAAACCGGTTTTAGCCAGTTCAAACCGGTTCAGATCGGTTCCATCTGGTTTTATCCGGTTCTATCCAGTTCACACCAGTTCAATCCGGTTTAAACCGGTTCTATCCGGTTCTATCCAGTTCGGTCCGGTCGAAACAAGTTCAAACCGGTTCTATCCAGTCTAATCCAGTTAAAACCGGTTCAGACCGATTCCATCCGGTTTTATCCGGTTCTATCCAGTTCTGTCCGGTCAAAACCGGTTCAAACCGGTTCCATTGAGAACTTCTGATATTTCTTAAAAGACGAAAAGCCCTGGAAAATGACCAAAGGCCCTGCGAAAGACCCTAAAACCTTACGATTGTGTCATTGCTTTGCAGTCCAAATGGACGTCTGCAAGTGGTCTTATCCTACTCAGTAGAGTGTAACTGTTAAGTTAAGACGACATATACTCGATTACAAACGTTGGTTGGTTATTGAGAACTTCAGATATTTCTTAAAAGACGAAAGGCCCTGGAAAATGACCAAAGGCCCTGATTGGGTTAATGCTTTGCAGTCCAAATTGACATCTGCAGGTGGTCTTATCCTACTCAGTAGAGTGTGACGGTTAAGGTAAGACTACATATACTCTAGTTCACACGATGTCCGGTTATTGAGAACTTCAGATATTTCTTAGAAAATTACGAAAGGCCCTTGAAAATGACCAAAGGCCCTGCAAAAGGCCCTGAAATCTTATGATTAAGTTCATGCTTTGCAGTCCAAATTGACATTTGCTGGTGGTCTTAACCTACTCAGTAGAGTGTGACGGTTAACTTAAGACTACATATACTCCAGTACACACGATGGTTAGTTATTGAGAACTTCAGATATTTCTTAAAAGATGTAATGCCCTGGAAAATTACGAAAGGCCCGGGAAAATGACCAAAGGCCCTGCGAAAGGCCCTGAAATCTTATGATTGGGTTAATGCTTTGCAGTCCAAATTGACATCTGCTGGTGGTCTTAACCTACTCAGTAGAGTGTGACGGTTAACTTAAGACTACATATACTCCAGTACACACGATGGTTATTTATTGAGAACTTCAGATATTTCTTAAAAGACGTAAGGCCCTGGAAAATTACAAAAGGCCCTGGAAAATGACCAAAGGCCCTGCGAAAGGCCCTGAAATCTTATGATTGGGTTAATGCTTTGCAGTCCAAATTGACATCTGCTGGTGGTCTAAACCTACTCAGTAGAGTGTGACGGTTAACTTAAGACTACATATACTCGAGTACACACGATGGTTATTTATTGAGAACTTCAGATATTTCTTAAAAGACGTAAGGCCCTGGAAAATTACAAAAGGCCCTGGAAAATGACCAAAGGCCATGCAAAAGGCCCTGAAATCTTATGATTGAGTAAATGCTTTGCAGTCCAAATTGACATCTGCAGGAGGTCTTATCAGTAGAGTGTGGCGGTTAACTTAAGACTACATATACTCGAGTACACACAATGGTTAGTTATTGAGAATTTCAGATATTTCTTAAAAGACAAAAAGCCCTGGAAAATTATGAAAGGCCCTGGGAAAATGACCAAAGGCCCTGCGAAAGGCCTTAAAATCTTATAGAAGGCCTTGATTGGGTTAATGCTTTGCAGTCAATATTGACGTCTGAAAGTGGGGTATTCCTACTCAGTAGAGTGTGACAGTTAAGTTAAGACTTTATATACCCGAGTACACACGATGGTTCGTTATTAAGAAAATCAGATATTTCTTAAAAGATGAAAGACCCTGGAAAATGACGAAAGGCCCTACGAAAGGCCCTAAAATGTTATAGAAGGCCTTGATTGGGTTAATGCTTTGCAGTCCAAATTGACAAAAAAACCAGATGAAAGGCCTTTCTAAGTTTTAAGTTACACTGATTGTTGACCGGTTCTGACCGATTCGGACCGGTTTATTCCTGCATCAACCAGTTCCACCTAGTTAAGAATAGTTAACACTGGTTTGAATTTGTTGGGAACCAGTTTTGACCGGTTCGGACCTGGTTTTTCCTGCATAAACCAGTTCCAATTGGTTAACATTTGTTTGCACTTGTATGCCACCGGTTCTGACCGATTCAGACCGGTTTATTCCGGCATAAACCATTTCCAACTGGTTAACAATGGTTTGCACTGGTTGCGGTTCGGTTCTGACCGATTCGGACCGGTTTATTCCGGCCTAACCAATTCCAACTGGTTAAGAGTGGTTTGCACTGATAGGGAACCGGTTCTGACCAGTTCAGACCGGTTTATTCCGGCATTAACAGTTCCAACTGGTAAACACTACTCAAGACTGATATGCACTGGTAGGGGACCGATTCTAACCCGTTCGAACCGGTTTATTTAGGCATATACCAGTTCCACCTGGTTAAGACTGCTAAGGACTGGTTTGCACTGGTAGGGGACAGGTTCTGACCAGTTTATTACGGCATTAACCAGTTCCAACTGACTAAGACTGGTTTGCACTGGAAGCGGACCGGTTCTGACCAGTTATTCAGGCATAGAGACTGATATGGGAAAATGATGACTACACACGAAGGTTGGTTATTGAGAACTTCAGATATTTCTTAAATGACGAAAGGCCCTAGGAACCAACTTTAACCTATTATGTATAAAGAAACAACAAACTAGTATCGTTTGCCACCAAGAGTTAGTCAAGGTGTTCACCCCTGCGCCACGTTGAGGCCATGAGACATTGCAGGGGAAAATCGTTATTTACAAACTATTTACAAATCACTCTATTTATACTGATCGAATGTACATTGATTTAAATATAAATATGAATTACAAAACTTTGTACATAATTGGTATATACAAATAAATTAAAATTGACAAACTATGTACGTGTACATAATTGGTATATACAAAAATCAATGAAATATATTTTTACTATATAGTGATTGTTTTATATTTTCTTTATTTTTTTTTGTAAAAATATACTTGATTATTACAACCTATCTACATAATTGGTATGTGCAAGAATGAATCAAATACAAATTCTGATTATCTTATCTGTATTTCTTTTAAAATCTATTTGATATTTCATTATTTTGTAGTCGATTTTTTGGCCATATTCCAGAGTTTATCTCGAATTCTGTGAACATTGTACCCCTAGAACTGCGTATCTCTTATGGTTGACCTGATCAGGGGATAACTGATTTTCTTTTTGTCTCTACTGCTCTCTGCCAGTTCGATGCTAAAGACCTCGTCCAGAGCCTCGACCTCACTGGCCGACCACCGGGTTCTGGTCAAACTCGATATTGACATAGACGGTATTGTATTGATCCTGTCCTGGATCGTGCTCGTCGAAGGACGAGGCTCTGAGTCCTTGAGCTCAGAGGCACGCTTTTCTCCGTAAAAACGGAAGGCATCCACGGTAGTCGCTGCCTGGGCGGACCCGTGAGCTAGATTGTAATAGAGCCGCTCAGTCGTGACAGAGTGACAAAGCTGTTTTGCCGTTTCGGCCGATTTGGTAGGCGCATATTTATGCGCCAAGGTGGCAATCCTCTTCCTATTTAGAGTTGCATTAAACTCGCCATACTTGTGGAGGAAGCCAGTGTTCTTCCACACAGTACGAAAATTGGCCGAAACGCGGGTTGTTTTATATTGACGACCCCGTGACGTGCAGAACACGTATTTTGAGTCGAGAGTCTTTGCTATGTCTGAAAGAGTTGTAAGGGCCTTGAAAATCTCCGGCCTCATTGATATATAAGACACTCCTGACATGGAGGTCTTGTGCAAAGAAATCGACACAACAAATCTGGTTTCACCAGATTCGAGTGTGATTTCTTCGGCCTGGCTGACCTCCTCTGTCAGGAGGTTGGCCAGGGCGCCGGCCCTTGCCCTGCATT
Source organism: Tridacna crocea (assembly GCA_943736015.1). NCBI lineage: Eukaryota > Metazoa > Mollusca > Bivalvia > Cardiida > Cardiidae > Tridacna > Tridacna crocea. The sequence continues at coordinate 29,948 of OX031066.1, read as the reverse complement.
CAACGATCAACAGGGTGGCCAAGTATTTAGAGGCCGAAAGAATTTGGCCGACAGGCCGGTTGGGGTTAGACAAGATGGCCAAGTTATCAGTGATAAGTTGGCAATCACGAAATTGAGAAATATCGACTGCCTGAATTTTCTGTCTCTGCCTAGACAGGACCAGATGTCTCCTGGAGGCTTTAGCGCGACTATAGGTCCTTTGCAAGCCCGTACAATCTAAAGCAAATTTTGAGTACTGGTTGCCGAACAGCCGGTGGACCTTTACCAAATACTTCCCGAAATTTTTGACTGTAGTAATGGTACTCAGAATTGTACCCGGCTGCCGGCCCAGTGAAATTAGATATTCAATATACGGTATCGGGAGATTTGTGATTCCTTAATACTTTGTTCAAGCACAACAATTGTGCCTAGGTACACCAAGTATCTTTGTATGCAAAGAGCATACTCCCTCGCCCGATCTGGAGAATAGCCGCCCCCGCAAGGGGACATGAGATGCTTCATATATTTCTCAGGTAGTTTGAATTGAAACCTGAGCTTGGACTTCACTCCTTTTGCCTTCAGAAGCGGCGTGCTGGTATGCAGTAGCGATGAAAACTGTGGTACATCAACAATGGAGTGACGTTCGGGCGAGGGAGATGACCGTTCAGAATTAGTGGGTGACAAAGGCCTGACCCTTGGGGCAAGGCTCTCCACTGGAGAAGTCCTGACCCTTCCGGCCTGGCTTTTCGACCGATTATGTCTTTCTAACCCTATGATGCGTCGATCTTTCACGACTTGCCGAGCTATGCCACGAAAGAATGAAATCGAATCTAGACGATGTCGTCGGTGACGACGTTTATGGACAGACCAATCAAGGTCTGAAACCTTTTTTGCCCTTTTTGAATACGCAATACTTTGCCCCCTAGTCATTACATGAACATCCCTAAGGTGTCGTGGAATGTTCCCAACAATTGACGGGCAATGCTTGACAGGGCACACCTTGGCGGTGCACCCTGACAGGCGAAGGTCTGGGGGCAATCGAACGTACCCCCCCCCAGAGACTACATTTGTAAGGGGAACCGAGAACATCAATATGTGCCCCCTTAATATGCGGAATAATTCTCTTGAAATTTCTCTTGCATATCGGGCATCGATAGGAGTATCGTTTTTGTGGCATTTTTCTTTAAATCAATCAAATTGAAAAGAATCAAATGAAGGAATGAATTAGGATTAACCCTAATGAAGAAAATTAGCTGAGAACACTTATTTGAATGAGAAAATAGTAAATTGAGGTGATCTCAAAAAACACGTCTAACCTCAACAACAGTCGATAATAGACTAACAGAAAACTGCGCGTTCGATAGATAAGCGTTATTTACACGGTAGGTTAGCGTATAGTTTATTTTAAACATATTGATTTTACATCAGTTCTGACAACTTATACTAATGGCTCAGAGTGTAGACTAGGATCAGACTGCACCTATGTGCAGTAAATTATTCGCTGATTAGGTGATGGCTTCTTTTTCCGACCTTTCTTCAACAGTCCATAGCTTGTTAACCAATAGAGTTATCGTTTTCTTTTAAAGTTTATTGAGGACGTCAATTCAAGTACTTACGGAAATTGGTACGATTTATTTGTTTACGACTCTCCATTCGTCTATAATACGATTGAACGCAATGTCGGCCATTGCAATTTGTGTGATTTCATTTTCCGACATTTCTTCAATGGTCCGTAGCTCCTTAACGAATAGAGGTATCGGTCTGCTTTAAAGTTTATTGAGGACGTTGATTCAAGTACTTAAAGAAATTGGTACGATTTATTTGTATACGACTCTCATTCGTCTATAATAGGATTGAACGCAATGTCGGCCATTGCAATTTGTATTATTTCATTTTCCGACTTTTCTTCAATGGTCCGTAGCTCCTTAAGGAATAGAGGTATCGGTCTGCTTTAAAGTTTATTGAGGACGTTGCTTCAAGTACTTACGGAAATTGGTACGATTTATTTGTGTACGACTCTCCATTCGTCTATAACAGGATTGAACGCAATGTCGGCCATTGCAATTTGTGTGATTTCATTTTCCGACTTTTCTTCAATGGTCCGTAGCTCCTTAACGAATAGAGGTATCGGTCTGCTTTAAAGTTTATTGAGAACGTTGATTCAAGTACTTACGGAAATTGGTAAGACTTATTTGTGTACGACTCTCCATTCGTCTATAATAGGATTGAACGCAATGTCGGCCTTATTTATGCAGTTTCATACTGAATCAGAAAGAATTAGGAGGATAGAGGATTTAAGGAAAGGCCTGATTGATGACAAGATTTATAAATACTGGCCAGCACAAGCCAGTTGAATGCTCTCTGAGTATTACCTCCCTTTATATCAATTATACCTAATGCTTAATAAGTGGCCTTAGTAGTAGAAAGATGTTGAAGCAAACATAGGAGTGAATGAATGGTAATCTTGGGTTATTTTCCTGATCTATAATGCTCTCTGAGTATTACCTCCCTTTATATTAATTATACCTTATCCTCAGTAATATATTATATGTATAAAGATCCCATGAAACAAGGCAATTATAGACAAAATGGCGAAGTACATAATTTTGCCACGCTTTTACCAAGATCTAGTCGTGCTGGAGCAATTTCTACATGACCAGTGGGCAGATGTAAACCAGGAAGTCATTGATGGACTGACTGGCTTTACATTCTTCTCCCACGAAGAATTCATTGCTGCTGTTGCGCATTTGCGCAGCAGGAACATTTTTTCGACGTCTGGGTAAAACGCCCTTGATCCATATCAAACGATATGGGTCAAGGCCCGACAAAATCTCGGGCCTTTTTCTTTAGACCCGAGGTCTTGTCGGGTCTTGACCCAAACGAATCGAACGTGGAGTAGAATGGGACTTTCCTATGTAATTGAACACAATGTCTGGCATTGCAGTTTCCGTGAAATCATTTTACGACCTTTCTTCAATGATGCATAGCTCATTAACCAATAGAGGTATCGGTTGCCTTTAAAGTTTATTGAGGACGTCCATTCAAGTACTTACAGAAATTGGTACGATTTATTTGTTTACGACTCTCCCTTCGTCTTTAATACGATTTAAAACAATATCATATTGGGAAAAAATATGCGGGGCCTTTGGAAAGGCCTTTGGTACACAAAGGATTTTTAATTGGGTAACTTGTAATTCTTGACCCATATATTTGACCTTGACTTTGAGGGTCAAGGTCATGACTGCTTGGTCACAGCTATCAAATGTGAAGGGCCCAGACTTAACCCTGAGTAGATACCAAAATCATATAGGGCCTCTCGAAAGGCCTTCGGTAAACAAAATATTTAAATTGGGTTTCTTGTAATTCATGACCTATCTATTAGACCTTGACTTTGAAGGTCACAGTAATGACTGCTCGTTAATTGCAATACAAGGTGAAGGTTTCATGCCAAACCCAGGTCATAATTTTTTCAACCAGTGAAACATGACATTTCAAGAAATTTTACGGTCTCAAAAATGCCAACTTTCTTATTTGTTGGAAAAAAGCCAAATTTTGTTTTGTCAGGCTGAAACCAAGTTTAAGCCAATTAAAATGCCATTGCCGTATTTATTTTACTTTAAACCTGTAATTGAAAAAAAAACCCAAACAAAAATTTGAAGAAAGCCTCTCGCCAAGGCCTTTAGACAATGGCTTTTTATGTTGGGCCTTTGGAAAGGTCTTTGGTACACAACGGATTTCTATTTGGGTTACTTGACCCATTTATTTGACATTGATTCTGAGGGTCAAGGTCATGACTGCTAGGTCACAGCTATCAAATGTGAAGGTCGATGACGTAACCCTGACTAGATACCAAAATCATATAGGGCCTCTCGAAAGGCCTTCGGTACACAAAATATTTAAATTGGGTTTCTTGTAATTCTTGACCTATTTATTTGACCTTGACTTTGAAGGTCACAGTAATGACTGCTCGTTAATTGCAATAAAAGGTGAAGGTTTCATGCCAAACCCAGGTCATAATTTTTTCAACCAGGGAAAACATGACATTTAAAGAAATTTTACGGTCTCAAAAATGCCAACTTTGTTATTTGTTGGAAAAAAGCCAATCTTTTTTTATCAGGCTGAACCCAAGTTTAAGCCAATTGAAATGCCATTGCTGTATTTGTTTTACTTTAAACCTGTAGTTGGAAAAAAAAACCCAAACAAAAATTTGAAGAAAGCCTCTCGTCAAGGCCTTTCGCCAATGGCTTTTTATGTTGGGCCTTTGGAAAGGCCTTTGTCACACAATGGATTTCTATATTTGGGTTACTTGATCCATTTATTTGACCTTGACTTTGAAGGTCAAAATCATGAGTGATGGGTCACAGCTATCAAATGTGAAGGTCGCAGACTTAACCCTGACTAGATACTAAAATTATATAGGGCCTCTCGAAAGGCCTCCGGTACACAAATGATTTTAAATTGGGTTTTTTGTAATTCTTGACCCATTTATTTGACCTTGACATTGAGGGCCTCAGTAATGATTGCTCCGTATTTGCTATCAATATAGAGAGGTCGCAGACTTAACCCTGAGCACAACTCAAAAGTATATAGGGCCTCTCGAAAGGCCTTTGGTACACAAATTATTTTAAATTGGGTTAATTGTATTATTGACTTAAGTTGACTTTGAAGGTCTCAGGGCCTTTGGAAAGGCCTTTGGTAAAGAAATATTTTTCATTTGGGTTATATATATCTTTTGACCTTTTCATTTGACCTTGACTTCGAAGGTGTCAGTCCTGATTGCTCGTTAATTGCAATAAAATGTGAAGGTTGCAGGCCAAACCCAGGTCATGATTTTTAACAAGGAAGTAAAGGCAATTGGACCGTAGAAAAACTGTCAGGTTAATTTTACTGAATAGGGCCTCTCGTCGGGGGCCTTTGGCATGTTTACTTTTGGGCTTTATATAACTTTTGAATCAAGGGCAATAACTCTGAAAGGATTTTTATGTAATTGTCTCCTCTTTGCCCTCTAACATCTGGCATCGCGTTTCTCTGGCCAAACCCACTGGTTAAGGGGACAAAAGCTGACCCAAATTCCATAAAAATGGGGTCAAGTCACTTTTTTTTGTTAAGTTGCGGTGTTTTTTTTTGTTCAAACACATGAGATAAAATCTCGGAACCCTGTTGAGATAACTGAGATAAAAAGAAAGAAAATTCTTTTTCAGGGCCTTTCGTGAAGAACTATGGGCATCTTATAATTTCTAAACCAAGGGCGATAACTCTGAAATTATTTTTTTTGTGGTCTTCTCCTCTTTGCCCTCTAACATCTGACATCGTGTTTACCTGGCCAAACCCACTGGTTAAGGGGTCAAAACCCAACCCGAATTCCAAAATAATGGGGTCAAGTCACTTTTTTTTGTTAAGTTGCGGTGTTTTTTTTTTTTTTTGTTCAAGCACGTGAAATAAAATCTCGGAGCCCTGTTGAGATAACTGAGATAAAATGAAAAAAAAAAAAATTCAGGGCCTTTCGTGAAGAACTTTGGGCATCTTATAATTTCTAAACCAAGGGCGATAACTCTGATATGACTTCGGGGTTAAGTTGATCCCCTTGGCCTCTAACTATTGATATCGTGATATCTTGGTTCAGCCTTACAACTTCGGAGATAAATTCGGTTTTTGTTCACAAGTCCTTTCGTCAATGGTTTCTGGGCCTCCCGTGCATGAAAATTGAAAAAGTCATTTTTTTTGTACCAACAAGGGCGATAACTTCTGTTCTTCCTTTGGGGTTAGGTAGAGCTTGATGAGAGCTTTCCAATTATATACAGATATCACGGTTTAAGCCGATAATTAACGTGTGAAAGGCTTTTCTCTCATTTTTTTGAATGCTTGATTATGAATTCAGGAAAGGGGTAGGTTGTCTACCCCTAAGTGACAACCTTCACCCACAAGTCGTGTTTTCAAACCCCAGCACGAGCGGGGTTAGCCCACGCTCTCCCCTGGCTCCGAGGTATCGCCCAGGGGGTTCTAACCCAGATCTGATCTTTGCTAATGCTTATGTGCGGAAGGCTCCAGATCGAAAAAACGAACTTTTTTCTTTGGGAGCGCATAGATAAGCCACCAGGTGGTTTGAGAGGGGGGGAGTTACACCATTCTGTGCAGCAGGATCTAGTCTACACATATGTGAAATTTCAGGGTTTTGGATGGGTCAAGATCGGACATATGATAAAAAAAACCGTCGATTTGGGGCCGGGCAAAGGCCCTGAAAAAATTACAAAATTTTGGGGTATGATGTTCCCAATTTAGGGTTTGGGTTAGGGTTTAGGGTTAGGGTTAGGGTTAGGGTTAGGGTTTAGGGTTTAGGGTTTGGGTTAGGGTTAGGGTTAGGGTTAGGGTTTAGGGTTTGGGTTAGGGTTAGGGTTAGGGTTTAGGGTTTAGGGTTAGGGTTTAGGGTTAGGGTTAGGGTTAGGGTTAGGGTTTAGGGTTTAGTTAGTTAGGGTTAGGGTTAGGGTTAGGGTTTAGGGACCGAGTAAGTTACGATGTGTGATCAATATGGCGGATGATCAAGATGGCGGACAGTAAAGCGGTGAAAATGATTTGATTGGCTACTGAAATGACGTGAACGAATTTAAAAATAGAACTGCTTTTACATTAGTGAGAATGGTAGTTCTATGAATAGAATTTGCTTCAGCATGATAAACCTCCTTTATATTTCTTTGATATATTGGTAGACATTGTTTGTCCAGATTTCTGTGCTGCTAGTCGATGCTCGTTCTTAGCACAGTTGTAGCAGCTTTCTCTTGATACATTATGCAAGTTTTGAATGTGTCGAAACATGGTGTCCATTGTGAGACATGCAATTTGCATGTCACGTAGGAAGTAAGAATGGTTCCTTTGGATGTGAGCCAATGCTCATACCTGGCACAAGAACAGCCGGAAGTGCACATTGCTCGGTGGAAAACGTGGAATGAGACTGTAGATTACTATAGTGGAAGCATGTTATGCTACTTTGATGTTTTCATGTAGAAGAATTGCAGACCTGCAGTGTTAAGAAGACTGGTGTTAACCCAACGTGCTGACACTACTTTGTCCCTTACCCTGACCCTTCCCTTTACCTTAATCTTTACTGTTTGAAATTGCGTTGGTGACGTGTGCAAAATATTACCGTGTGCAAAATATAACCACGAGGCCATTTAGTCACCATATTGTTCATGTGATTGTAGTGTGGAAAATGTGGACTATTTGACCCTAATCGTATGATAAAGTAATGCTTTGACTGGTATTGGAGTTTTGTTTCCTGTTTTAGCCAAAGTGCTAGTGTTTTGGTTTTTGTTTGTTCATTTTGGAAATAGGACTTGAAGGTGAGAGATAGTTTTCTTATTAAAAATTGCTCCTCTTCCATTTGAAAACAGAACTGAAACAACGTGATAATGGCCGTTCAAATCATACAACACGCTGTTGAAGAATGGTATAAAAGCAGTACATAGCCTTGATATATTGTAGACATAGTTCGTCTAGATATGTAGGCTGCTAGTTGATGCTCGTGCTTGGCACAGCGGTAGCCAGTTGCTCCTGATGCATTTTGCAAGTTTTGATTTTTTTGAAACATGGTGTCCTTTATAAGATATGTCAATTGTGCAGATCTTTGACGTGTAGGAAGTCGGAATACATGAGATGTTTGTATTGGAGCCAATGCTCGTAACTTGCACAAGGGTACCCAGAACTGAACCCTTCGTTGAATCAGGTGGAGTGACAGTGTAGATTACTATGGAGGAAGTATTTTATGCTACTTTGATTTTTTCGTGTGGAAGAATTGCAGAACTGCAGTGTTAAGAAGGGGACGACTGGTGCTAACCCAATATGCTAACACCATTTTGTCCATTACCCTTCCCCTGACCCTAACCTTGATCCTCCCCTCCTCCTGACCCTTCTTTCTCTGCACCTACCCCTACCCGTACCCATTGCTTTTCCATTATCTACCATTGGTGAATGTTCAGGCTGAATGCGAAATGTGAGACGAAGACTGGTGTAGCCCAATCTGATAACCCCATTTTGTCCCTTATCCTTCCCATGACCCTAACCCTTATCATTCCCCTTACCCCTAACCCTGACCCTTCCCCTTTCCCTGCACCTGCCCCTGCCCGTACCCATTCCTTTTCCATTATCCACCGTGGGTGAGGGTTTGGGATGAATGAAAGATGTAAGACGAACACTGGTGCTAACCCAATGTGCTAACACCATTTTGTCCCTTATCCTTCCCCTGACCCTAACCCTGATCCTTCCCCTAACCTTGACCCTAACCCCATTTTGTCCCTTACCCTTTCCATGACCCTAACCCTGATCCTCCCCCTAACCTTGACCCTAACCCCATTTTGTCCCTTACCCTTTCCATGACCCTAACCCTGATCCTTCCCCTAACCCTGACCCTAACCCCATTTTGTCCCTTACCCTTTCCATGACCCTAACCCTGATTCTTCCCCTCCTCCTAACCTTGAGCCTTCTCCTTTCCCTGCAACTATGCCTGTCCGTACCTATTCCTTTTCCAGTATCTACCATGGGTGAGGGTGCTCAGTAAAACATGTGTCGATGCATCAACCTGATGACACATGGAAGCACGATGACAGAAGGTGAAGAGGGTTTTGTTTTTTTCCACGATATTTTCATGTCTAAAAACCAGTCAACAATTGATTTTGAATGAGATAGATGTATTAAAATATGGTTTATGTAAAATACGAGTCAAATAAATATAAAGCAAATGGTATCAGCTTTTCATTGGGCACATAACCGTTTTTATTGTTTTCATCTGACCCCAAGTCTGAGCATGTTATTTGTAAATATATGAAAAAAAATTATTTGTCCATCCATTGTTGTAGGTCACCATTGAGGAAGGAGTTGATTACGGTATGGAGGAGGATGAGAAATTGCTTTTAACCGGTATAGAGAATTCTGTATTCTTCGAAAAGGAATGGAATAGACATGAAAGTGTACACAACTTCCTTAGCAGCCACGAATATATAACAGTTAGAAGCACGAATATCAGTGCTCAAGAAATAGAGTATGCTCTTCGTATAAAGAGCGATATAGACGGAGTTACAATAGAATGGAAGAAATTATCAAATACTACACACGAGTTTCACCACCTGTTTTTACTTCCTAAAGGCAAGCTATCCCTTATTCCAGTATATCCTTTGTTAAAGAAACATGAAAATTTGACCAAGTACAATGTGGAAAGTCGAAAGATGTTTAAAGAATGTGTTGGAGCTCAGATTTTTACAGATGGTGGCTGGGGATATGTAATTGCACTGTTACCTAATGGTGACGGAACAGTGAAATTGGAATTGATAAGAGATGTGACTTATTCTTGGTTTACTGATTTGAAAGCAGAGTTTAGGAAACGTCTCATTGCTGCCATTCCTCTTGGGAGTTTGAAGCACACCTTGGACAAAAACGATATGAATAATATAGGCAAATTATTTTTACTGCCAAATGACAGCAAGAAAATTATGACAATGTTTCAGGAAACTTTTGATTCAACGAGTACACCATTTGGTTTTCGGAAGATCATTTTTAGTTACAGGTTTGGTGAAAAGAACGATGGAATTGTATTTCTACCCATTGTTGAATCATCGGACTGTGTAAAGGTGTGCGTACATGTAGGAGCGACGGTTGAATGTGTTTTGGATGACGAGAGTATTTTTTGGTCCCGTTCAGGTTTGGAAAATTTAGTAGGCAGTCGAGGATATTTCACTACTGTTTTATCAATGGTAGAATGTGCCAATTACCAGAGTAATTTAGATGGAAGAGATATGGACGTGGGAAGAGAATTAAGGGAAATTTGTAAATATCCAGAAAATGTACAGTTTGTGCAATTATATGCTGATGTACCCCATTGTTATCCGAATTCTCGGTACCATGCAGTGAGCGCAGCCATAATGTATGTGTCTGGAATGAGAGGTGCAACCCGATCGTTAGAAGAAGACGCAAGACAGTATATATCTGTAATAGGTAGCAACTTTATGAAAATGTACAGGTCTGACTGTAGATTGGAATTTGTGGCTTCGTTAGATAAGATAAAAAAGACAATAGAGGGTGATGAAATGTTGTCGATTCCAAAACTGACCAAACTACTGCAGCATTATGCCCTTCTGGTTCCTTTCTCATCACAAGAATTAATGGATTGTTGTCGTCAGATTGGATTTCATTTGTGTGACACACTGCAAGAATTACTTAATGACAATAAAGGCACGGGTTGTAGTGCAAGTGTATGGAAGGCTTATCAATATGAGCTAGCAGCAGAAAAACTGTTGTGGGGGCATCCATTAAGTTATAAATCAAATGCAATGTCAGTGAATCTTGGTCCTGGTTTAAGTTCTAGAAGCAGAAGTTCTACAGACTACTATGGATTTTTGCGTCTTGAACCACCTTTTGCATGTTGTTCAGAAGAAAATACGACTCCACCGCTTCCGATATACAGCAAAAGTGAAGATGTTCAGTCTCAACTGAACAGGCTTTTTGGATTTTGGGACTATATAGCCGGAAGTAATCTCGTGTTAGGACGGCGGCTGGTAGAGATGTTGATCGTCGATCTTCATACGGTCGGGTTAGTCTATGAGCGTTCTGAGTCATTTATCGCATCCTTAAAGAGCGGTGCTCATAGTATGAGGGTAGTTGGGGTAACGTCAAAATCACAGTTAGCCAAGCAATTGACATTGGTAAAAAATTACAAGTTTTCCATGGTACACCAACATGCCTTGAAAATGTTAAAGAGAAAAGGCAAAGATATAGAAGAGGTACTGATAAATGGATTGGAAGAGCTGAAGTTGTGTCATTTTCCCGCTTTTAGAAATTTTGATAAAAGTCGGAACCAAAGTCTTTACTGGCAGTATGGCTATGGTGTTTGGACCATCCGTGATTTTGGGGATTTACAGGCAGCCCCTTTGGAGAATAGATCGAGTTTGCTTTGCGCTTTCGTGCTGAACGAATTGGAAAAGAGAAAGCTTTGTTATACCAGTAGCCTGAAAGGAACAAATAATGGTTTTCCTTGGGTAAGAGATTGTCTTCGGAAACTAGATGAACAGAAATTCGATGAAGAGACCTTAACCAAAATAATGACTTTTTTGACGTGCGTTGCTTTTTTGGAGAAAGGACGTTTTGTTGATTACAACAAAATGAAACAACTAGAAGGTGAACTTCCTGTACGTCAATGGAGATTCGTAGAACTTGAAATTCAATCCAAAATTCTGGTTAACAACATGAATGTCTTTAAAGTTTGGCGACTACATGCAAGCATTTCTCGAAAAGAAACTGAAACAGCAATTTTAAGTAGGCCGAACCAAGAGGTGCAACGACGTATACCAGATCAATCAGCGAACAATATGGAGGAAAATGTACCCCGAATTGATGAAAATGTTTTAGAGGAGCAAGTGGAGGATAAGGTAGCCGAGAAGAGCGAAACGCAAAAACATTTGCCTGGTATTTCCACCGTTACATGGAACAGTATTGAACTGGGAATTTTGGGGACTTTGAAAGAAAGTGTCAAAGAAGGCAGTAACTATGTTTCACTTTACAATCGGTATCAGGCAGAATGTCGGAAGTTTGGCATTGCTGATCGCTCGTTTCATGCTTTCAGAGCAAAATGGAAGAGATCCACGTCATAGAACAGGCTCTGATAATATTGTCATACAGACTGTGAATCATGTATCGAAATATTTCTTCTCTTCCCACGATGTTTTCAGAACCAATATACGGTTATCTTTCAATTTTAAAACATTAATATTTACCATCTGCAATTCAGTGTTATTCATGGATCATAAAATAACAATCACTTTTATAATCACGTCAACCCTTTCCCAAACAAGCCCTGATTTTTACGTGTCTGGAGTTTAAGTCTTTTGAAAACACCATGGGAAAATGAAAAATTGTTCGTAACGAGCAATTTCTCCTTTTCCCACAGTGTTTTCTACCCTTTTGGAGAACATTCTGCCATTTTCATGAAATTTAAGATTGTCGTCTGCAAACTCTTTCAGTTTGGAAAAGTCTAAAATCTGTCGTTTGGGAAAGGGTTAAGAATATTGTTTATTCGTCTTCCTGACGGAAAATATTACTCTGTTTCTAATCTTACATCCTGTGATCTGGGCAACTGTTTGACTAAGGTTAATTTTAATCATCAAAATACAGGTGTTAAAACTGGTTGTGGGAAAGATAGTAAACATTATGGGAGAAAGAAACATGCAGGTTACTGTAACCCAAATCACACGAAAAAATATCTATAAACGAAAATCATTTTTTGCATATGCTAACAGTCTTACCAAACAAAAAACACTAGTATTAAACGGAAGGATTTGCAGATGACAAAATTAATGTGACTGAAAAATTTATCATTATCCGGCTAAATAAACAAAGAGAAACTTTCCATCCTAGTAATGCTGCTCCAAAGATATATTGGGGAAAATTATCTCCATATCGGACAGTGAAGGTACAAGATCAGACTGCATGTTCTGTGCAGTCAGATCTTGAACTATAATGTCAGGAAAAAGTCAGTGAGTCGCCATAAGCAGCCTAGAAGGTAAAACTTGTAAAAACTGGTTGTGGGAAAGGATACTAAACATTTTAGTATCAAGAAAAGATGCTGGTAACGGTAACTCAAATAAAAAAAAAAAACAGTATCTATAAACGAAAATCATTACATTGTGAAAAACCATGTAATGCTGCTCCAAAGATATATGGCAAAAAATTATCTCCATATCGGACAGTGAAGGTACAAGATCAGACTGCATGTTCTGTGCAGTCTGATCTTGATCTACAATGTCATCAAAAGGTCATTGAGTCGCACACAGCAGCATAGGGTTTACACCTTGTTGTTAAAACTGGTTATGGGAATGATAGTAAACATTGTGGGAGAAAGAAAAAATGCTGCATTACAGTAACCAAAATCACACAAAAAATCATCTATAAACGGAAATAAATATTTACATATCCTAAAAGTCTCTGTGGTAAACTTTTTACCAAAATTTCAGTCAAAAATGAAAGCATTTGCAGCTGACCAAATAAATGCGACTGAAAAATAATCCTTGTCCGGCATAATAAACAAAAAGAAACTTTCCATTCCATAGTAAAAAACAAGTAATGCTGCTCTAAAGATATATTTGGGAAAAATATCTCCATGTCGGACAGTGAAGGTACAAGATCAGACTGCATGTTCTGTGCAGTCGGATCTTGATCTACACTGTCATCAAAAGGTAATTGAGTCGCACGCAGCAGCCTAGGATTTACAACTTGTGAAAACTGGGTATGGGAATGATAGTAAACATTGCGGGAGAAAGAAAAAATGCTGCATTACAGTAACCAAAATCACACAAAAAATCATCTATAAACGGAAATAATTATTTACATATCCTAAGAGTCTCTGTGGTAAACTTTTTACAAAAACTTGAGTCTGAAAATCCTGAACCTTTAAGTTACGGTAATCCTTTATGTTATTTCCAAATGCTAGATGTTAACCCAGATGGTTGACGTTAATCCTGAACCCTGAACTCATGGTAACCCCGATAGGTAACTCCAGATGGTTGACGTAAACCCTGAACCCTTAACTCATGGTAACCCCGATAGGTAACCCCAAATGGTTGACGTTAATCCTGAACTCATGGTAACCCCGATAGGTAGGTTTAGGGTTTAGGGTTTAAGGTTTTGGGTTAAGGTTTAGGGTTTACTAAAAATAACTGGGTGAATTTTGAAATCAATTTACCAAGGCTAAGTAGGTGAACCCGGCCTGAACCCGATTTAGCTGTCCTGTACCCTACTGAACCCGAGTTAAATCGGGTTCAGTATGGAACAGAGTGACATCGCTCGATTTTTAGTCAACTATTTTGAAGGTGATATAACCAGAGAATTTTGCTTGTGTCATGATTGAGTGCAATCGATTGACTGATAAGTCTGTATAGAAAAATATCCTCGGACACTTAGTAATAGAGCCAAAGCTCGTTATTCGCCTTTACTGAGCCTTTAGCTCCTTGGGAGCTTTCGGTCTTTCGATTTCGATAAAAGTAAGTTAAGTATGTCAGAAACAGAGAGCATCAATACTGTTCCAAATTTTAAAGCAATCCAACAAGACAAAGTAGGTGAACCCGGCCTGAACCCAATTTAACTCTCGTATACCCTGCTGAACCTGGGTTAAGCAGGGTTCAGTGTGATAAAGGGTGAAAGCGTTCGAACTTTGGACAAGTGTAGTAATACTGAATGTTGACTGCAATCGACAGACTATTATTTTGTTACTGAGAAATATTATCCAAGACCCAGGAAAAGATTCAAAGCTCGTTTTGGTCCTTATTGAGCCGAGTGCTCTTGAGTGACTTTCTGTTGTCCGATTAGGTTGGAAATACTTGCATTTAGTTGGAAACAGGTCACTAAATAACTGGGTGAATTTTGAAATCAATCCACCAAGGCTAAGTAGGTGAATCCGGCCTGAACCCGATTTAGCTGTCCTGTACCCTACTGAACCCGAGTTAAGTCGGGTTCAGTATGGAACAGAGTGACACTGCTCGATTTTTAGTCAACTATTTTGAAGGTGATATATCCAGAGAATTTTGCTTGAGTCATGATTGAGTGCAATCGATTGACTGATAAGTCTGTATAGAAAAATATACCCGGACACTTAGTAATAGAGCCAAAGCTCGTTATTGGCCTTTACTGAGCCTTGAGCTCCTTGGGAGCTTTCGGTCCTTCGATTTCGATAAAAGTAAGTTAAGTATGTCAGAAACAGAGCGGATCAATACTGTTCCAAATTTTAAAGCAATCCAACAAGACAAAGTAGGTGAACCCGACCTGAACCCAATTTAGCTCTCGTATACCCTGCTGAACCTGGGTTAAGCAGGGTTCAGTGTGGTAAAGGGTAAAAGCGTTCGAACTTTGGACAAGTGTAGTAATACTGAATGTTGACTGTAATCGACAGACTATTATTTTGTTACTGAGAAATATTATCCAAGACCCAGGAAAAGATTCAAAGCTCGTTTTGGTCCTTATTGAGCCGAGTGCTCTTGAGTGACTTTCTATTGTCTGATTAGGTTGGAAATACTTGCATTGAGTTGGAAACAGGTCACTAAATAACTGGGTGAATTTTGAAATCAATCCACCAAGGCTAAGTAGGTGAATCCGGCCTGAACCCGATTTAGCTGTCCTGTACCCTTATGAACCCGATTTAAGTCGGGTTCAGTATTGAACAGAGTGACACTGCTCGATGTTTAGTCATTTATTTTGAAGGTGATATATCCAGAGAATTTTGCTTGTGTCATGATTGAGTGCAATCGATTGACCAATAAGTCTGTACAGAAAAATATCCTCGGACACATAGTAATAGAGCCAAAGCTCGTTATTGGTCTTTACTGAGCCTTGAGCTCCTTGGGAGCTTTCGGTCCTTCGATTTCGATAAAAGTAAGTTAATTATGTCCGAAATAGAGCAGTTTAATAATGTTCCAAATTTTAAAGCAATCCACCAAGGCAGAGTAGGTGAACCCGGCCTGAACCCGATTAAGTTGTCCTGTACCCAACTGAACCCGAGTTAAGTCGGGTTCAGTATGATGCTGAGTGACACCTTTCGATTTTAAGTCAAATATTTTGAGGGTGATATATCTAGAGAATTTTGCTTGCGTCATGATTGAGTGCAATCGATTGACTGATAAATCTGTATAAAAAAATATCCTCGGAAACTTAGTAATAGAGCCAAAGCTCGTTAGTGGTCTTTACTGAGCCTTGAGCTCCTTGGGAGCTTTCGGTCCTTCGATTTCGATAAAAGTAAGTTAATTATGTCCAAAATAGAGCAGTTCAATACTGTTCCAAATTTTAAATCAATCCAACAAGGCAAAGTAGGTAAACCCGGCCTGACACCAATTCAGCTCTCGTATACCCTGCTGAACCCGGGTTAAGCAGGGTTCAGTGTGGTAAAGGGTGAAAGCGTTCGAACTTTTGATCAGTGTAGTAATGCTGACTGTTGACTGCAATCGACAGACTATTATGTTGTTACTGAGAAAATATTAAATGAGAAACAGGAAAAGAGTCAAAGCTCGCTTTTGGTCCTTATTGAGCCGAGTGCTCTTGAGTGACTTTCTGTTGTCCGATTAGGTTTAAATACTTGCATTTAGTCGGAAACAGGCCACTAAATAACTGAGTGAATTTTGAAATCAATCCACCAAGGCTAAGTAGGTGAACCAGGCATATACCCGATTTAGCTGTCCTGTACCCAACTGAACCCGGGTTAAGTTGGGTTCAGTATGGTGCAGAGTGATATCGCTCCATTTTTAGTCAACTATTTTGAAGGGGATATATCCGGAGAATTTGCTTGTGTCATGATTGAGTGCAATCGATTGACTGATAAGTGTGTATAGACAAATATTCTCGGACACTTAGCAATAGAGCCAAAGCTCGTTTTTGGTCTTTATTGAGCCCTGAGCTCCTGAGGAGCATCCGGTCCTCTGATTTGGATAAAACCTTCATTAAGTCAGAAACACAGCAGTTTCAGTCAATTCCAAATTTTAAAGCAAACTAATAAGGTCAACCCGGCCTGAACCCAATTTAGCCCTATTTACCCTGCTGAACCCGCGTTCAGCGGGGTTCAGTGTGGTACAGGTGAAAGCGTTCGAACTTTTGACAAGTGTAGTAATACTGACTGTTCTACAGAAGTTTGTTGTTATGGAAAATGACTTCAATCGACAGACCTTTTTCGTTTATATTCAGTTTTTCATTTTTTTATTTATTTATCTTTATGTATGCTAGTGCGTTTTCCAAGGATTTGGGTCGAGATTATCTGCAGGAGTCGCAGGAAAACAAAGGGAGGGAAGGTTAACGTATTTCCTTTGAAGCTCAACTTGAGGAGAACGGTAGGTTGAAGGGATGAAATTTGGCCAACCAGGGGGAGGGAGACAAAGATTTAGATACTCATATTTGCCTGTTTTTGATATACACATTTTTTTCACAAATTTCCTTACCCCGTGTCCTTCCTCGGGTTTAGGGTTGTTGGAATTTTCTTCTCAAAATCCCGTCAATATGGGTATCAAACTATTTGTCTCCATCCCCCGATTCCCAAAATGTTTACAGTTCTTGCATCAGATTAATTTGGAACTCACGTAGCAACATAGATAATGTCACGTACAATTATGTGACAGGGTCTGGTCGAAAAGTCAAACCACCACCGACGTTCTCCCAGGATGAATGGGAAACGTAATCTATGTAATCTGATGCTATATGGTACTACGGAATTTCATTCAGTTATATCACATGTTCCCTTATTTTCTTTCTTTCTTTTAAAACAAAAGGGATGTTACATATTGTACATGTATTACAGTATATAATTGTTGTCTAATGTGCATGCCTATATATTCCCGCCTCTGAAGACCCGGACTAGGTCCAGGCAGACTCTCTTATTAAAGTTAGAACGTCACACTCGTATTGTGTTTATTCTTTCTACAAAATACCACACTTGTGGACTAGCCCAAATCTGACAAACGAAACACCACCCACGGCGGCCATTTTTTTTGACGGATCCAAATTTTCCGACAATTTTTGGAAAGGGTCACTCAAGAAACAATCCCGTGAAATTATTCAAAAATCGGACCAGCGGTTTCAGAGGAAAAGAATTTTAAAGAATTCCTTTAAAAATTCCATTTGAATGCCATGGCAACCAGATTTTTAGATGGAATCAAATTCTGCGAACAATTTTGACAGAGGACCACCCAAGAAACATTCCTGCCAAGTTTGGTTCAAATTGGCCCAGCGGTTTAGGAGGATTTGATGTTTAAAGAAATTGTTGACGACGGACGACGGACACAGGGTGATCCTAAAAGCTCGAGCACTTTGTGCTCCGATGACCTAAAAAGAAATCAACAGCGTAAATGTTCAGTAAGAACAACCCAAATGACTGATAAAAAGCCTTTATAATCGTTATTGACGGCATTTTGCATAAAAACATAAGTAAAACGGAGTTAAATCTTTAACCCTTTCCTAAAACAACAAAATTTCTATACTCCATTAATTCAAATGTGCTGCAGACAACAAATTAAATGACTGCAAAAGATTTAAGTCTTCGACAATGTAGAAACATTGTTTGAAAAGGAGAAAAATCTGGTTACCAGGAATTTTTCCTTTTCTGACAATGTTTCGACATGTTTCTTTTGCAGGGTGGTAGAAAGTACGACTAGTTTGGCGAAGGGTTAACCACAAATGGCATTATATTACACCTGTATGCCGGGAAGAATTATACACAGAATTATACACATTTTAGTCTGTGTCTCCCTTCTCTACTGCGTTTTTCAGTTGTTTGATCTTCTCATCTCTGCGTTGCTTTCTTAAAAAGTTTTTTATTTTTTCCCTCAAATATGTCTCGAAATCGCGTCCATCAATGGTGAAGTCAGTTGGCCACATGCCGGCATCTTGGCCGTTTCTCATTAGGGTTCTAGCCTCCTGTTTCTTGCCTGAAAAGAGAAAGAATTAGAATGAAAAGATTATAAAACCGATCCACGCTCTATGAAAAGGCGGCTTAACTCATTACCACACGACAAAATTTTAGACTGGTTCAAATTGAAAGCATTTGCAGACGACAAAATAAAGGTGACTGAAAAATTGAAATTTGTTCTGGGAAGGGTAGAAAACACTGTGGGAAAAGGAGAAAATGCCGGTTACCAGCATTTTCTCCTTTTCCTACAGTGTTTTCAAAATGCTTCTTTCTCAGGGGCGTCAAAACTAGGGATTGTGTGGTAATGGGTTAATGCATCTGGGAAAGGTATTAACTCATGAATGCCTAAGGAACACGATGAGGATGGTTGGGCCGATAACTTTCCATATTGGTCAATTTTCTGAATATGGAAAGCTCATCCCTCCCAATGGATAAGAAAGTTAAAAAAAAAAATAATAGTTATCATTGATCCATCATTAAGTGACCGTATCCCTTAATGTCACGAAATGTCGGGAATACAAAAGAAAGGATGAAATAAATTCGGCAAAGCGAAAATACGTAACTGATTGGAAACCGACCTATATCAATTCTGTGTCTAGTTATCATCATGACAAGGTTTGGTCTACATGTCAATATGTTGAAGGTCACTGTGACCTTGACTTTTGACTGATTGACCTCAAAATCAATAGGAATCATCTACACCGCAAGACGCATGTCTATGCCAAATTTGACACACCTAGGTCAATGCCGTGTCTAGTTATCATCCGGACCGACCTACCTAGCGACCGACTGACCGACATGAGCAAAGCAATATACCCCCAATTCGTTGAAGGGGTGCATAATGATAGCAAGAAAAAAGAAGTTACCTTTGAGTTCCTGATCGCCATTTGCCATCCACCATTTCACATATGCTAACTGCAATGGGGAGAGTTTATCCTTTGGATCCAAATCCTCCTTGTAAAAAGGCTCTAATTTCGCCTGCCATTCCTGTGGAAGCTCTGGGAAGTCAGAATACAGCACCTGGACAGGTGTGCTAGTCCTAACAGGTGAAGTAGACGCATGCAATAGGGAGGAAGTGTGCTGAGTGGTGTAATCATTTATCATGGTTTGAAACTCTGTCATTTTTTGAATAACAAATTGTTCAATGGCCGCGATAGTGTCTTCGCAGACTTCCACACGTTCTTCGATTTCCTCCATATCCATTATCCTGGAAAGAAGAAGAAATAAACGAATTAACCCCTTACCAAACGACAGTATTTTAGACTGGTCCAAATTCAAAGCATTTGCAGACGACAAAATAAAAGTAACTGAAAATTTGAAAGTAGTGTAAAATACTGTATATAACTTATGAAATATATATGTAATAGTACGATATGATTCTGGATTGGAGTGCACCTTCCGTGCAGTCTGATCTTGAACTATGTGTTTTACAAAAGCCCATTTATATGTATGTTCAAGCGTACGATATGGATCGGGAACAGAGTGCAAGATATATGCTTTCTTTTCTTGATCAATGTCTTCTGCAAAAGCCTACGTTTAATTGTGTACATTCAGTGCAGTCTGATCTTGAACTATGCCTTTAACAAAAGCCCATTTATATGTATAATCTGGTGAACGTTATAGATTCGGGATCAGAGTGCAAGATATATGCGGTCTTTTCTTGGTTTATGTCTTCTGCAAAAGCCTATGTTTACTTGTGTACATTCCGTGCAGTCTGATCTTGAGATATGTCTTTTACAAAAACCGATTTATATGAATGTTCAAGCGTAGGTTATTGATTCGGGATCAGAGTGCACGATATATGCAGTCTTTCCTTGGTCTACGTATTCTGTGAAAACCTACATGTACTCTTGTACATTCAGTGCAGTCTGATCTTGAACTATGCTTTCTACAAAACCTCTTTTATAAGTATGTTCAAGTGAGCTTTACAGATTGCACGATATATGCGATCTTTTCTTGGTCTCCGTTATTCAAATAAAATCATTGGAAAGATTCACTGAAAGAGTACACTTCACATATGAGCTGTCTGATCTTTCTCTGCACTTTTTACAAAAAAAAAAGTGTGTTCAAGTGGAAACGTTATTTGTACAAACTTGCAATCTAATTTGACCCCGCAGCTTTTATCCCTTAGAAAAAAGTCGTTGAAAAGAGTGCATAACAAAATTAAACTACACTTACGTGCCGTCTGATCTCGCTTTGCACTATTTTCATAATCTTGTTTGAAAAAATATTGTTTATAGTTTTAGTACTAGGCAGTAAGATACTAATTGAGAAGAGTGAACGAGTCGATGAAACGCCATACACATGTATTCTGATCTTGGGAAACATAAAGAAAAGGAAAATAAGACGAGAAAACTCAGAATGGATGGATAGCGAGGAGAAAGGTAGATAGATTAGGATATAAGCTGTAATAAATGAAAATCTTACCTGCAAATTATTAATCCAAAAACACAAATGCCTGAAGAATTCACAAGGAAACACTCCCAAGAAGTTTTTTTACGGCTACTGAAATAGCGCGGGAAACTTGTTGCGTTTAGGGTTAGAAATTGCGTAGGGCGGGAATCTCAGACTGGACGTTGATTGGTTTATTTCATGACACGTTCGATTATTCCCCCTTCTTCCTTGCTATAGGCCACGTGGAGAGAAACGTGCTTAACTCATTACCAGAGGGCAAAATTATAGACTGCTCCAAATGGAAACAAATTGCAGACGACATTTTAAAGTGCATTTAGAATTTTAAATAAGTGCTACATAGGGTAGAAAACGTTGTTAGAAATGAAGTAATTGATTGTTACAATAAATTTCTCCTTTTCTAACAATGTTTTCCACAGCTATATATCTTTATTTATTCAAAATGCGGCATTGGGTGGTAATGTGTTAATGCCTTAGGTACGAGATTAAGATCATGCTGCATATATGTGCACTGCAGTCTGATATATGGTGGAACTGTTCATAAACAGAAGAACTTCGACTGTGTAGACGTGAAAATGAGCAGCACACTGACAAAAGGGAGCTAACATCGGAATATAAGTATGCGCAGTCTGATCAATGGCTGCACTGTTCATAAAAATAAAATGTTAGACTGACTATATAGAAGTGAAAATGACCCGAGCACACTATTAAGAGCTTAGGATCAAATCTATTACCGCAACGGACCTAGACCCTGTATGAAGTGATTTATTTCGTATTATGCATGTAACCCCCTATTCTCAGGGAAGACCTCAAACATGAAATATGAGTAGCAAATTGTTCGTCTCGCTCTCCTGAATCCAAATCTGTTACCGCAACGGACCTAGACCCTTTATTGCGGGAGTTATTTCCTATTATGCATGTAACCCCCTTTTCTCAGAGAAGACCTCAAACATGCAATATGGGTATCAAATTGTTCGTCTCGCTCTCCTGAATCCAAATCTGTTACCGCAACGGACCTAGACCCTGTATGAAGTGAGTTATTTCCTATTATGCATGTAACCCCCTTTTCTCAGAGAAGACCTCAAACATGCAATATGGGTATCAAATTGTTTGTCTCGCTCTCCTGAATCCAAATCTGTTACCGCAACGGACCTAGACCCTTTATTGCGGGAGTTATTTCCTATTATGCATGTAACCCCCTTTTCTCAGAGAAGACCTCAAACATGCAATATGGGTATCAAATTGTTCGTCTCGCTCTCCTGAATCCAAATCTGTTACCGCAACGAACCTAGACCCTTTATTGCGGGAGTTATTTCCTATTATGCATGTAACCCCCTTTTCTCAGAGAAGACCTCAAACATGCAATATGGGTATCAAATTGTTCGTCTCGCTCTCCTGAATCCAAATCTGTAACCGCAACGGACCTAGACCCTTTATTGCGGGAGTTATTTCCTATTATGCATGTAACCCCCTTTTCTCAGAGAAGACCTCAAACATGCAATATGGGTATCAAATTGTTCGTCTCGCTATCCTGAATCCAAATCGGTTACCGCAACGGACCTAGACCCTGTATGAAGTGAGTTATTTCCTATTATGCATGTAACCCCCTTTTCTCAGAGAAGACCTCAAACATGCAATATGGGTA